>CM055119.1:120364871-121564871 GCA_029206835.1 Rana muscosa | reverse complement strand
TTTGTTACAGCGGCCGCCCGGGCGGCCAATTTAAATACAAGCTCCGTGACACAGCAGGAGATCCTGATCCAGGCACTGGTAGGTTGCATTGAGTGGGCACTGATGATCAAGAGGCACGGGCTGGGGAGTGAACCGCATTTGTGGATCTGACAGATGAAGGGAGCCTCACTGGGAGTCTACTTGTGGAAACATTAAGCGATTTTTGACCCTCCGTAATAGAGGGTCAATATTATCCGGTAAGACGCAGCAAGTGGTGGTGCGTCCCGTGGTGGTTCTTACCCATCTTTATTATTCATTGCAATCCATTGAGGAACTGTCTCTTTGGGCACTGCACTGGTAGGCTGCATTTGATGGGCACTGGTAGGCTGCATTTGATGAGCACTGGTAGGCTGCATTTGATGGGCACTGGTAGGCTGCATTTAATGGGCACTGGTAGGCTGCATTTGATGGGCACTGGTAGGGTGCATTTTATGGGCACTGGTAGGCTGCATTTGGCAGGCACCATAAGGCTGCATTTGTTGGGCACTGATAATGCTGCATTTGGTGGGCACTGCACTGGTAGGCTGCATTTGGTGGGCACTGATGGGCTGCATTTGATGGGCACTGATAAGCTGAATTTGGAGGTCACTGTTGAGGTTGCATTTGGTGGGCACTGATAAGCTGCATTTGATGGGCACTGCACTGGTAGGCTGCATTTGGTGTGCACAGCACCCAAAGGCTGCATTTGATGGACACTGGTAGGCTGCATTTGATGGCCACTGGTAGGCTGCATTTGGCGGGCACTGATAAGGCTGCATTTGGTGGGAACTGCACTGATAAGCTGCATTTAGTGGGCACTTATAAGCTGCATTTGGTGGGAACTTATAAGCTTCATTTGGTGGGAACTTATAAGCTGCATTTGGTGGGCACTGATGAGGCTGCATTTGATGGGCACTGGTAGGCTGCATTTGGTGGGCACTGCACTGGTAGGCTCCATTTGATGGGTACTGGTAGGCTGCATTTTATGGGCACTTATAAGGCTGCATTTGGTGGGCACTGCACTGGTAGACTGCATGTGTGTTCATGTGTCTACCTGTTTGTTAATTTCAGATTATGTGCGTATTTTCAGCATGCACACATACAATGATATTGCATACAAACAAAAACCATCACAAACACACACAGAAATCATCACAAACACATACTGACATCACACACACATAGAAACTATGACACCCATACAATAGAAATTACTTTCCTGAGAAAGGGGTACTTAGGAGCTTTTTTTTTAAGACCTGCGGGGGTACTTCTCTGTAAAAGGTTGAGAAACACTAGTGTACAGAACCATCAAATACACAGGCAGCATTTTCACTTTCCATTATTAGGCCCAGGGCTTTTTTTCAGTGGGAACGCAGGGGAACGCATTTCCGGCACCTCCAGCACCTCCAGCAATAAATGTATGTAATGGCAAGGAGTGCTGGGGTGTGCTGGAGGGTCTATTAATGCTTGCTGCTGGGGGATCTATTGTCACTGGTGGAGATCTATTTTTGTGTGTAGGTCTCGTGTTGCTGGGTAGATCTATTGTTGCTAGTGGGGGGGCTTATGTTTCTAGGGGGGAGAAATTGTTGCTGGGAGGGATCTACTGTTGAGGTCTATTGTTGCTGCCTCCTAGATGGTCTATTGATGCAGTCTGCTGGGGAGGGGATCTATTGTTGCTGGGGTGGTATTTTGTAGTGGGGGGTCTTCTATTGTTGTGTGGGGACTCTATTTTTGGTTGGGTGAGGTCTATCATTGCTGGGGGGGGGGGGTTCTACTGTTGCTGGGGTAGGGTCTATTGTTGCTCACTGCAGGGGATCTATTTTACTATCTTTCTTTGTTATAATTAACAAATTCCGTGCAAAATCACTTAGTAGCAAAAATGATACTTGGTTCTGTATTCTCTAAAATGGGCAGTACTGGGAGGTCGGTAGGAGGTGGAACCAAGGAACGGTGCTCAGGGGCGGGTAGGGAGCAGAAAAGAAGGGTGAAGGAGTTCCTGCACCTATTCTCTGAGAAAAAAAGCCATTAGAAAAAGGAAAAATGTTGAGTGTAGAGATAGCAGGGCAGACAAATGCATCAAACTAATTCTAGAATTACATTTAGCCCGCAGGTGGCCCGTCTTTGTAAGACTGACTGTAGGTACTGCTTGTCTGAAATCATCCTCTGGTGAGGAACGGAAGAATTCTGATCTCCATGGAGATTGTGGTGGCCAGTATGGTGGAAATGGTCTACTACACATCCTTGAATTATCTTCTATTCCATAGAGCGCCATTGTCACCTTGAAACGACCTTAAAAATTAATACTACATTAGTACACTGTTTGCATACACAAGTAACTTCATCCCGTGACCATGTAAGAGACTAATAAGCATTATATACCATAATACTCATATACTTTATTGGTAGTTGCTACTGAAATTTAGAGAAAAGCTAACAACCCCAAATGTCTTTTTCAAAGAAATGAGTTTAAGAGAAAAAGCAGCACTATATCATCCACTGTCATCTTTTATAGAAATGATTTTGTAAGCATTCACTGCAAATCATACAAATCTGATTCAGAATGTAGACAGATGATTTAATCAGCCTAGAGGGATCACATCTCTATATATATGGATTCACATACATACATGTATACATGTTTAGAAGAAAATTAATTTTCATTGCTTCTCAGCTCATCTGTGCTGTCGGGATTGTTCAGATGCCACTCATTGAGGCTGTGGGGAACCCACTGGGAATTTAAGGAAGTGATTGGCTCTTGTTAATGAGTTATAGCCTTTTGAAAAACACTCAGCTGCTAACTCTTTTCTTTCTGGAGGGTACTGCAATGTTTCTGATAATACAATTTTATACATTATAAATTACAATTAGCAAGTGTTTCACCCATACACAGGGCCGCCATCAGGGGGGTACAGGCAGTACACCTGTAAGGGGCCTGGAGGTCCCCAGGGGCCCTGGATGGCAACCCCCCCCTTTTTTTTGTAAGGGGCCCAGAGGTCCCCAGTGCCCCGGATAGTAACCCCCCTTTTTTATGTATTTTTTTATAAATAAATAAATAAATAAATAAATATATATATATATATATATATATATATATATATATATATATACATATGTAGCGGCCTCCCCTCTCTCACTCCGCTGTTGGCTGGTTTCTGCTTGTCTAGGGGTACCTTGGAGAAGAGAGTGCGGGGTCACCACGCCAAGCCTTCACCGCAGATGTTTGTGTGGTGTAAGCAAAGTTCCTTTACCTTCGGGTCGCCGTTCTGAGTTTGGAGCCTCCGCCTCTTCTGTGGAACAGTGTCTGCCAGTAAATGAGCCCCACACCAATAAAAGTCCAACACGCCTTTATTCTTCAATGTCAGGATGAAACACAATCAGTTGGACTCCCTCAACGAACAGACAGGGGGTGTGGATACGAGTAGGCCCAGGCACAATGAACTCTCCTATTCCTCTATCAGTGAATAGGTTTGGCACATGATCTATGCCATCTGTTGAGAATCTTGGTCGCTGCCACCGACCGGATGAACGGTGAACCTTCCTCCTGACTGCACTCGGCCCCTGTTTGGGAAGATACCCCTCCGGGCGGTCTCCTGAGGCTCACCCGGCACCGGCAATCTGCTGCACCAGGTCTTCGGGTAAGTAGCTCCTCCGGTCCCTTACGCCTCTGGATTCGGGTACCCCACTCCCGAGGTCCCCTAGGAAATCCTTCCCTCGCGGAGCCCAGCAGAGGACACTGGGCCCCAGGCCTCCAACCGAGTACCTCACCCTAGGCTGAAGGTGCCTGGGGTGGAACACGAATTTCGGGTGTCCAGGCCTAGGCCACCTGGACACCGACCACGAACCTCAGCCCTCAGGCTGAAGGTGCCTGGGACTCGACGAACCACCCCGTGACCAAAATGGCCGACCCCTTTATACCCTCCCCCAGCAAGCCCAGCGGAGCCCCCGTCCCGCTGTACTCATGCTGCGAGAGGCCAAAAAGGGTATGCCACTGCAACGATGGCTCAACCCCGGGCCCAAAGTGACAGCGCCACCTGCTGGGCCCCAGGGAACCACACATCACAGATCCCCCACCAAATTCAAACATGATAGAAAAGCATATACCCGCTACACATATATATATATATATATATATATATATATATATTTTTGTAAGGGCCCAGAGGTCCCCAGGGCCCCGAAAGGCCACCCCCCCTTTTTTTTACTAAAAATATATATATATTTTTTTTATGAAAAAAAAAATTGTAAGGGGCCCAGAGGTCCCCAGAGGCATGGAGGTCCCGTGGCCTCGGATGGTAACCCCCCTTTTTATGTATTTTTAAAAAAAAAAAAATATTCATTTTTTATGTAATTTTTTTATTTTTTTGTAAGGGGCCCAGAGGTCCCCAGAGGCCCGGAGGTCCCCAGGGCCTCGGGTGGCAACCCCCTTTTTTTATAAATTATTTTATTTTTTTGTAAGGAGCCCGGAGGTCCCCATGGCCACGGATGGCAACCCCCCTTTTTTTTGTTCTTTCTTTGTTCGTCAGCACCCAAAGCCCCCCCCCGACCTCAACAATTCTCAATTTGCGGCGGTAGCAAACCCCCCCCCCCTGGTTCTCCTCTGCTCCAGTGGGGCCCATGCCTGAAGCTGTGTAAGGGGCCCCAAAATTCCTGATGGCGGCCCTGCTCATACACAGGGATGCTTTAGTGCCCTTACTTGTTGTCATAATAAGATGGTACCTTACACTTTTTAGTGGCTCCAACTCTCATATTTGAACCATATTTCCTTATACGGAGATTGGTCAAAATCCACAGGTTCACATGAGATCCAAGTCCACATTGTATTTAAGATTTGTGTTTAAAATCTCATGCTCTCGATAAGCTGCCATTGCTCTTATTAGTGGGGGTTTTTCCTCGGGGAGTCATTATTATGAGTTTCCTACTGTCATGGTGTCATTGCCTTTCAGTTGCTAAAAGCAATGTTTGTTTAAGTTCACAACAGTGCCTACTTAGCACCATGTGAAGGCTGCAGTTTGTTGTCCCCTTGAGTTATCTCTGATGGCTTGTAGACAGGCAGTGACTAACACTGCCTCAGCCGGAATTTGGGAGTTAATTGTGCTTCCTGGGCTTTTCCTGGGTCCGACCCCCCCCCCCCCCCCAGTCCTGTGTGCTATAAAAGGGACGGAGGCCTGGAACCTGGGCAGCTGAGGGGGATTTGTGTTGCTGTTCTGCTGGTTCGGTTTCGGCCAGTTCCGTTTGGTCGGACTCGTTCCCTGCTGTTATCGGAGTCTGGATTCCCAGTAATGTGCCTGAGTCAGAGTTTACACTGCCTAAGGGGTTATTGGGGCTTGCTCACTAAACACTTTGGGATATGAAGGCTTCAGTACAAGAGTTCATACAGTGTGAAGACACAAGTGGTAACCAAGGGTAACGAAAGCCTCTCTAGCAGTCTGTCATAAGCGTGTACGTGTGGCAGGTGAGATAGCCTCTTGCAGCAAGGGAGATGATGTTGGCACTCTTTAGCAGTGATCCATCTCCCATAGCAACAGGAGCAGATCTGTAGCATTGGGACGCTCAGCCTGTGCACAGGTACAGAAGAGTTAAGCCCTGTACACACGATCGGATAACCTATGGATTTTCGTCCGATGGATTTGTCCATCGGAAATCCGATGAAGCTGACTTCCATCAGTCTTGCCTACACACCATCAGTCAAAAAACCAACCGTTCCAAACGTGGTGACGTAAAACACTCCGATGAGCCGAGAAAAATTAAGTTTAATGCTTCTGAGCATGCGTCGACTTGATTCTGAGCATGCGTGGTTTTTTTATCCGATGGACTTGCCCATAGACGATCGGAATTTGCTATCGGTTTTTGATCCATCGGAAAAATTTAAAATATGTTCTATTTTTTAAAACCGATGGAAAAAAGACCGATGGGTCCCATACACGATCGGTTTGTCCGATGAAAAAAATCCATCGGACGGGTTTCATCGGTAAAACCGATCGTGTGTACAGGGCTAAAGAGTTAAGTAAAGTGCACACATGAAGTCAGTGCTATGTTCACTGTGGGAACCTATACCTGTTACTGGGAGTAATAAGGTAGCAGTGATATGTTGAACAGGTGGAGAGGGTGTGGGCTCTGAGTGTTCCTCCTAAATGCACAAGTGACCATGCTGATGAGTTTATTAGAGAACAGTTGGTTGTTCCAGTAAGGGTACCTCCTGTGTAACTCAGAGGGGCACTCTTTACGTCTAGAGGAAATGAGTTTTCTTCTCCAAATACAGAAAGGTTTCTTCACAGTAAGAGCTGTAAAAATGTGAAACAGACTCCCTGCAGAGGTGGTTCTGGCCAGCTCAGTAGATTGCTTTAAGAAAGGTCTGGATACTTTCCTAAATGTACATAATATAACTGGGTACTAACATTTATAGGTAAAGTTGATCCGGGGAAAATCCGATTGCCTCTCGGGGGATCAGGAAGGAATTTTTTTCCCCTGTTGTAACAAATTGGATCATGCTCTGCTGGGGTTTTTTCCTTCCTCTGGATCAACTCTGGGTATAGAATTGGGTATATGGGATTGTACGATATTTTTTATTTTATTAATTTCTTTTTTTATGGTTGAATGGGATAGACTTGTGTCTTTTTTCAACCTGACTAACTATGTAACTATGTGTAGCCCAGAAGAACCCAACCCAGGGGTAGGCCTCCCATGTGACGATTGCTTTGCACCCAACGAGGAGGGGAACACAGAGGACAAAAGGACCACACCACCACCAGTGATGTAAGTAACTGAGTTAGAATAAACGGAGTTAACGCAGTTACTTTAGAGGGTAACGAATAATCTAACTGATTACTCTTCCCCTAATGGTAACGCAGTTACCATTACTTGGGCGGCGTTATCCCAATTACACCTACCTCCACTAGATGGCAGTAGTGTAATTCCTCCTCTCCTCTATGACCGGGTCTGAGGCAGGAGAACTCACCGGGGAGGTGAGGAGACCGGTGCCCAAGAAGATAATGAGCGGGAACAAATGTCTGGAGCACAGGGTGGGAAATGCGCTTGGCTCATAGAGGAAGCTGTGACTTTGATCCGTTACTCTGCAGGGGGGCTTAGGAAGAGGTGTTCAGAATTCAGGCTGAGGAGTAAGGTAACTGAGGCACAATGCACTATTTACACTTAATTTCTGCCTGGAGATGGGCTTTAGTTAACCACTTCAATACCGGATGTTTTTTCCCCTTTCTGCCTAGGCCAATTTCCAGCTTTCAGCATTGTCACAATTTGTATGACAATTGCACGGTCATGCAGCACTATACCCGTATGACATTTTCATTATTGTTTCACACAACTAGAGCTTTATTTTGGTGGTATTTAATTTTATGTGTTGCTAAATAAGCAAAAAAACTACAGAAAATTTTGAAAAAATAATTGTTTTTCTTAATTTCTGTTTTTTTAAAATTTTGCAAATAAATAATCTTCATATATTTCGGTCAAAATGTATTCTGCTGCATTTCTTTGGTGAAAATAACCTAAATTAGTGTATATTATTTATATTTAGAGTGTAGGAAAGTTATAGAGTCCACAAACTATATATACTGTATCAGAAAATTGATCAATCCTGTTACTGATTGCCTATGTCATTTCTTGAGGTTGGAACATGACCCCTTTTTGGAACGTAGACAGTCCAAGGTATTTATTAACCACTTAACAACCACCTGCCGACAAATAACGTCGACAAGGTGGTTGCTTAACTCTGGGAGGACGTTATATAACGTCCTCCCAGAATCGCGCTCCCGCGCGCCCCCTGGGGCGCGCACACGGGAAACTCCGTGACCCGGCGGATCACGAATCGCGGTAAATCGCCGCTGATAGCGGCCGTTTACCACGTGATCGCTCCGTCAAATGACGGAGCAATCACTTGTAAACAGACCGGCGTCATTTGATGACGCCGGTTCCTCCCTCCCCTCTCTGTACCGATCGGTACAGTGTGAGAGGGGAGGGGGAGGGAGCGGATGGCAGCAGCAGCACTGTGGGCTGGATCTGTGACAATTGCAGTCACAGATCCATCCATCCCTGCTCAGCCATCCCTGTGCTATACCCTGCCAATACTCTGCAATACACCCTGCCAATACTCTGCAAAATACCCTGGTGCAATACTCTGCAATACCCTGGTGCAATACTCTGCAATACCCTGGTGCAATACTCTGCAATACCCTGGTGCAATACTCTGCAATACCCTGCGAAATACTCTGCAATACCCTGCAATACCCTGGTGCAATACTCTGCAATACCCTGGTGCAATACTCTGCAATACCCTGGTGCAATACTCTGCAATACCCTGGTGCAATACTCTGCAATACCCTGCACAATACTCTGCAATACCCTGCACAATACTCTGCAATACCCTGCACAATACTCTGCAATACCCTGCAAAATACTCTGCAATACCCTGCGCAATACTCTGCAAAATACTCTGCAATACCCTGCACAATACTCTGCAATACCCTGCACAATACTCTGCAATACCCTGCACAATACTCTGCATTACCCGCCACAATACTCTGCAATACCCGCCACAATACTCTGCAATACCCTCCACAATACTCTGCAATACCCTCCACAATACTCTGCAATACCCTCCACAATACCCTGTGCAATACCCTCCACAATACCCTGTGCAATACCCGTGCAATACCCTGCCATACACCGCAATACCCTGCCATACACCGCAATACCCTGCCATACACCGCAATACCCTGCCATACTCCGCAATGCCCGGCAATACTCCGCAATGCCCGGCAATACTCCGCAATGCCCGGCAATACTCCGCAATGCCCAGCAATACTCTGCAATAACCACTTCCCGCCCTCCGGCCGTCATATGACGTCCTTGACTTTGTGCGGGGATATCTGAATGATGGGAGCAGCTACAGGCATCATTCAGATATTAGCTTTTTCAGCCGGCGATTCCCTACACCATAAGAACAATCATAGCGGCTGTTCCGCCGCTTGATCATTCTTACGGGAGGCGAGAGGGGATGTCCCCCCCCCGCCCTCCGGTGCTTCTACCGACTCACCGCTACGATCAAAGCCAGGATTGTTGTTTTTTTTTTTTGTTTTTTTTTCAGGCTTCCCAGCCTAGAGGTGAGATGTGGGGTCTTATTGACACCCCCCCCCATATCTCACTGTAAAGAGGACCTGTCATGCCATATTCCTATTACAAGGGATGTTTACGTTCCTTGTAATAGGTATAAAAGTGATCAAAAAAATGTTTAGGGCGGAAAAACATGTCAAACTAAAATAAATAAAGTAAAATTAAGAATACATTTTTTTTTTTTTTTTTAAAGCGCCCCTGTCCCCGTGAGCTCGCATACAGAAGCGAATGCATACGTAAGTCCCGCCCACATATGAAAACGGTTTTCAAACCACACATGTGAGGTATCTCTGCGAACGTTCGAGCGAGAGCAATCATTTTGGCCCTAGACCTCCTCTGTAACTCAAAACATGTAACCAGTAAAAATATTTAAAGCGTCGCCTATGGGGATTTTTTAAGTAGCGAAGTTTGGCGCCATTCCACGAGTGTGTGCAATTTTTAAGGGCGACATGTTAGGTATCTATTTACTCGGCGTAACTTCATCTTTCACATTATGCAAAAACATTGGGCTAACTTTACTGTTTTTTTTTTTTTTTAAGCACAAAACATTTTTTTTACGTAAAAAACGCGTTAAAAAAATTGCTGCGCAAATATCGTGCGAGATAAAAAGTTGCAACAACCACCATTATATTCTCTAAGGTCTTTGCTAAAAAAACATATATAATGTTTTGGGGTTCTATGTAATTTTCTAGCAAATAAATGATGATTTTTACATGTAGGAGAGAAATGTCAGAATTGGCCTTGGTGCTCCAGAACGCCTGAAGGTGCTCCCTACATGTTGGGCCTCTGTATGTGGCCACGCTGTGTAAAAGTCTCACACATGTGGTATCGCCATACTCGGGAGTAATAGCAGAATGTGTTTTGGGGTGTAATTTGTGGAATGCATATGCTGTGTGTGAGAAATAACCTGCTAATATGACAATTTTGTGAAAAAAAAAAAAGAGAAAAAAAAATCTTGATTTTGCAAAGAATTGTGGGAAAAAATGACAACTTCAAAAAACTCACAATGCCTCTTTCTGAATACCTTGGAATGTCTTCTTTCCAAAAAGGGGTCATTTGGGGGGTATTTGTACTTTTCTGGCATGTTAGGGTCTCAAGAATTGAGATAGGCCGTCAGTACTTCAGGTGTGATCAATTTTCAGATATTGGCACCATAGCTTGTGGACTCTATAACTTTCACAAAGACCAAATAATATACACCAATTTGTACTTATTTTTACCAAAGATATGTAGCAGTATAAATTTTGGCCAAAATTTATGAAGAAAAAATAGTAATTTGCAAAATTTTATAACAGAAACGAAAAAAAAATCATTTTTTTACAAAATTTTCAGTCTTTTTTCTCTTATAGCGCAAAAAATAAAAAACCCAACAGTGATTAAATACCACCAAAAGAAAGCTCTATTTGTGTGAAAAAAAGGACAAAAATTTCATATGGGTACAGTGTTGTATGACTGAGTAATTGTCATTCAAAATGTGAGAGCACCGAAAGCTGAAAATTGGTCTGGTTATTAAGGGGGTTTAAGTGCCCAGTGGTCAAGTGGTTAAGAGGCATGGCAAGTTTTTTGAAGTTGCCATTTTTTTGTCTCAATTATTTGGAAAATGAAATAAAAAAAATTATAATTCACTATTTTTTTTTTACATACTGTCACCTGTGCAGTACAGCGTCATCATATAACTTGTGTGGCGATGATCAGGGACACCGACTGGTGACAGTCTAAAAAAAAATATATATTTTTTATTTTATTTTTTATTACTTTTTTTTCCACAATTTTTTTTTCTAACATACTGTGACCAGAGCAATAAAGTGTTACCATCGTAACACTACTACGCTGGGGAAGTTATCAGGATTCGTTTTTTTTTACAAATTATTATTGCATATACCAATGAATTTCATTCTGCTAAGCAACCATTTTTACTGAATCAAACTAGTTCATTCAGTGTCTTTCTTGTTGTGATTAGCTGTGATTGGTCAAAGCCAATCACATGGTACAGATGGGTTGTGATTGGCCTGTCTGTACCATGTGTTCACTGTGACCAATCACAGTTAACAAAATTGTATACAATGGATGGCATGAAAGGAAGCCATCCATTGTTTACAACTGTCATGTGATCTGCTGTGATTGGTCACAGTGATCACATGACACTGGCAGCGGGCTGGTGATCAATCACTGAACACAGTCTGTGCAAGACACATATGACGTTCTCCCAGAACTACAATGCTCTCGCCCCACTGTCATTTTGCTATAGGCCAGGCGGGAAGGTGTTAAAGGCATAATTCACCTTTACCAAAAAACTGCCTTTGCAGATGAAGGGGCCCCTGTAGATAAAAACCAATTGTGTGGCTTTGGCCAAAGTTGAATATTGCCATTGCTATAGGCGTAGCCAATTTACGTACCCCCTGAAGCCTGACTGAACAACTCCCAAGAGATGGCATCATCCTGTGTTGTCTTGTTGCTTGGACATTGCTAAGAAAATCCAAACCCTTTCTGTTCACCTCCATCATCACATGAGTGAGCTCTTTCTATCATTCAAACCCCTTCATATGCGCTTTGTCTTCCCTGATGAAGTAACGCTGAGTCCAGCATTTGGGAGCTCGCTCCTGTGATGGTGGAAGTGAACAATAACAGCTGAGCCCTTCTTTTTTCTCTTTACATCTTCCTCAATGAGAGTTTTTTTTGGCCCTTCCATCCGGCTGTTTCAACTTGGTTTCTCAACCTTACGGTCACCTACAACACCCCTGGAAGCTGCTCCTGGAAACGCCTGGGTTCCCATAATCGTTATGGAAGATTGCCCATCTTGGCTCTCCCTGCTCGATTGACTCGTTGTCATTGACATTCGAGTCCACCATCTCTGGTAAGAGTACACACTCCATTATTTTGATTGAAGATACAACACCTTGATGTTTCCACGTGTTCACTATATCACTGTGCTTCACTTCTGAGCAACAACTATTTTATACTGGACTTTATGTGTTCACTACAAGGATTGGTTCATTTGTTTGGACATTTCCCATAATCTTGCATATATGAGTTATAATTATATATCTAAAAAAGGTGCACATAAACTATAGGGGCCCACAAGTGCACTTCTCGGCGCCAAGGGGAACGGTTTACCAATTAACTTATTCTGAGATCAGAATAATAATAATAAAGAAAAAAGATAACATACAGATATATATATAAAATTAGATATAACCAATATCACATTAATGATAAAAGGTGTTCTTATAAGAAATAGCAGCAGCTGTTTAAAATTATAGATGAAAAAAACTGACACCCATAAAACAGTAAATATATAAAAAGTATCAAAAAATTAAGAACAGAGTCTATTTGATAAAACAGCGCTTAGTATTGGATAATGTCCAACTTCAAAAAATGTATGCGGTATGGTGGAAAAGAAGTAAAATCACAAAGGATGCAGTAAAGTCACAGTTCTTAGTGTGGTAGGTGTTTCTAAGAGATGGATGAATCGTGCACCCTACACCAGCTCCCAATCTTCACCACAGATGTGATATAAGGTCCCCCGCTGGGGTTCAAACTCACCAGAACAGTAAATCAAATGAGCCTTGCAAGATAAATTCCTCCTAATTCAAACTTCCATCACCACCTCAGGAATCGGTATGGGTTAAAACTCCATTCGAGGTACATATAAAACACAAATTCACTGACATAGTGTAATCCTGCTTTATTTTAAATTAACCCATATAAAACATATCCCCGCTTCCAATATACGTACAATAGTTCAACTTGTAAATGACATATAGGAATGAAACATAATCACCGCTCTCCTCCGAACACAGGGGCCGCACTCGTGCTGCAAGCGCAAAACTACAGACGCTTCCTGGTTACGTTCTGGTTAGCGGTGGAACGCACACTCCTCACTTCCTGGATACGCCGTTGTAGCCACGCCCTGACGCGTTTCGTCACTTCCGACTTCAACAGAGGGCGTGGCTACTCGGCGTAAACACGGACCTTATATTATCCCTCCTCCACGGCCATTGGATAGGACAGCCCTACTCGTCCGCTCCTATTGGTACAGAGCCCGAGCGGAAGACGAGACGGACGTCGGCCGTGTTGAGTCACAGGGAATGCATAAATACATAAACAAGCTCCGTGACATAAAGACTGCACTTTTTCAAAAAATAATAATAACTAGTGAAATGCGGTTTGTTTAAACTATGAAAAATATTTGGTTTTCACCTAACAGTATATTTTCAATATAATAAATGTGCCACATTTCGAACACTACTAATCACTCTATTACAAACAGGGGGGTTGCGATATCACAGCCCCATATGTATAATATATTAAAAAGTGTGCCTTAATGGTCATTAAAATGAATGTCTGACTGTCGGTCACAGAGGGCCAATTAGGTATCCGTGATTTCAGTGGGTTAAATGAGAAATGGACACCCAAGTTTTTTATATGTCCATATCCCCAGTGTTTAACCCACTAATCACTGACAGTAGAATTAATACATAAAACAACAAGGGGAACACAATCAAAACTGGAGGATCTGCTACTATATAAATATAGCAGATAAAATACATACAATGTTAAATCTCAATAAGCATTACATGTATGAAAAGTAATGGAGAATAAAAAAACATAAATTAGATAAAATAAAATAAAAATAAAATAAAATAAAATAGACAAGGCTTGGAGTAAAATGAGCTGTATATATAAGACTGGATTTTGATAAAATCGTTCAAAGGTGATATGCCAAAATTAAAATCCTTAATAAAAATACGATGAGAAATAAAATGAAAACAGAGAACCTCAAATATCTAAAAAATTACATCACTTTAAAAATGAAATAAAATAATAATAGATATTTGTATATTCGTGGATAACAGTTGATAATATAAGAGGGGGCACAAATGCTTTAATAATCACTGATAAAGCAGTTGATATCTAAATCAACGTTTAACCCCCTCGGTGCCAATGTATCAACTGAAAATATCCATTGAGTTTCTAGTTTGGAAAGTTCTCTTACAAGATTTGCCCCCCTCCATGGAGGTTTAAGGTGATCAACCCCCCAAAATTTTAGGCCTGCTGGATTTTGATCATGAAAGAGCTTGAAGTGTAAGGACACGTTATGGTCTTTATAACCTAGTTTGATATTTGCTATGTGTTCAGCTATCCTTATTTTGAGTGCTCTTTTAGTGCGACCTACATACATAAGTTTGCATGGGCATTCCAGGATGTAGACCACATAGGTTGTGTTACATGTAATAAAATCATTTATTTGGAACTCAGAATTATTAGAGGTAGAGACAAAGGTCTCAATAGCTCTTAGAGGTCTTTCAACTTCTCTACATGGGCGACATTTCCGACAAGAGAAGAACCCATCTCTATCCCAGAAAGATGGAGGTTTTTTTGGGGGGTCTAATACCTTTTTAACTATTCTGTCTCCATAATTTGGAGCTTTTCTGTAGATAAAACCTGGTTTCAGTGGAATAACATTCCTGAGTATTTTATCAAGTAAAAGGATGTGCCAGTGAGAGGAAAAGATCTTTTCAACTTCTTTATATTGTGAGTGATATCCAGAAATGAAGCTCCACTCATGTATATTTTTGTTATGCAGAGGTGCGGTATCCGTTATTCTCCATTACTTTTCATACATGTAATGCTTATTGAGATTTAACATTGTATGTATTTTATCTGCTATATTTATATAGTAGCAGATCCTCCAGTTTTGATTGTGTTCCCCTTGTTGTTTTATGTATTAATTCTACTGTCAGTGATTAGTGGGTTAAACACTGGGGATATGGACATATAAAAAACTTGGGTGTCCATTTCTCATTTAACCCACTGAAATCACGGATACCTAATTGGCCCTCTGTGACCGACAGTCAGACATTCATTTTAATGACCATTAAGGCACACTTTTTAATATATTATACATATGGGGCTGTGATATCGCAACCCCCCTGTTTGTAATAGAGTGATTAGTAGTGTTTGAAATGTGGCACATTTATTATATTGAAAATATACTGTTAGGTGAAAACCAAATATTTTTCATAGTTTAAACAAACCGCATTTCACTAGTTATTATTATTTTTTGAAAAAGTGCAGTCTTTATGTCACGGAGCTTGTTTATGTATTTATGCATTCCCTGTGACTCAACACGGCCGACGTCCGTCTCGTCTTCCGCTCGGGCTCTGTACCAATAGGAGCGGACGAGTAGGGCTGTCCTATCCAATGGCCGTGGAGGAGGGATAATATAAGGTCCGTGTTTACGCCGAGTAGCCACGCCCTCTGTTGAAGTCGGAAGTGACGAAACGCGTCAGGGCGTGGCTACAACGGCGTATCCAGGAAGTGAGGAGTGTGCGTTCCACCGCTAACCAGAACGTAACCAGGAAGCGTCTGTAGTTTTGCGCTTGCAGCACGAGTGCGGCCCCTGTGTTCGGAGGAGAGCGGTGATTATGTTTCATTCCTATATGTCATTTACAAGTTGAACTATTGTACGTATATTGGAAGCGGGGATATGTTTTATATGGGTTAATTTAAAATAAAGCAGGATTACACTATGTCAGTGAATTTGTGTTTTATATGTACCTCGAATGGAGTTTTAACCTATACCGATTCCTGAGGTGGTGATGGAAGTTTGAATTAGGAGGAATTTATCTTGCAAGGCTCATTTGATTTACTGTTCTGGTGAGTTTGAACCCCAGCGGGGGACCTTATATCACATCTGTGGTGAAGATTGGGAGCTGGTGTAGGGTGCACGATTCATCCATCTCTTAGAAACACCTACCACACTAAGAACTGTGACTTTACTGCATCCTTTGTGATTTTACTTCTTTTCCACCATACCGCATACATTTTTTGAAGTTGGACATTATCCAATACTAAGCGCTGTTTTATCAAATAGACTCTGTTCTTAATTTTTTGATACTTTTTATATATTATAATTATATATGTTATGTTTTCACACTTTGTGACCTACCTTCATGTGTATAGCAACATTTGATTATTTGAATATTGCTTACTCAACTTTTTAGCGCTACATTTTCCATTTACCAAGGTTGTCTATACCAGACTGTACTGTATATATTCTCTGCTCACTAATTGCAAGGAAGTAGTTGTATCCTGTAGTTACAACAGCTCTATGTTTCATATTTTCTTTTATGCTGCCGTTGGTGTGGATGAGGCTGCCATGGGCATAGAGAGGATGCGGTGCTGGGACCATGAAACATTGTGGCCTGCATGTCTGCAGTCTCATATTCAGAACCATTTGAAGGATTAGGACACAGAATAAATGCCAGGATGCAAATCAAACTATCGAGCATCCTCGGGTGTATTAACCTGAATGGCTCAATGCACATGCATTGCATTGGCTTTACATTGCACTGGCAGATAGCTGCCTATAGCATTTAGTCTATGGCTGACTGCTCAGGCTCGTCCCTTTATGTTGCCCCCCTTGGTTTGCCCCTGTAGTAAGGAAGTTGCATCACCAGGCAGAACTCACAGGTCACACAGGTGTTGGATGTGCTTCTGCATCCAATGTTATGTGTACAAACCTTAAATGCAAATTATTTTAGCTTCACTGCAGTGTACCTTTAAATGTGATAACAGAAACCTAACATTAAAGCGGAGCTATGCCGTAAAAAAAAAAATTAAATGCCAGCAGCTACAAATACTGCAGCTGCTGACTTTTAATAAATGGACACTTACCTGTCCTGGATTTCAGCGACGTCGGCAGTAGAAGACGAGCAATCGCTCGTCTCTCGGCTGCCCCCCACTGCCATCATCGGTGAGGGAATCAGGAAGTGAAGCGCTGCAGCTTCACTGCCCGGTTCCCTACTGCACATGCGCGAGTTGCGCAGCGCCGTCCTCACTGGTCCCCGCTGTGTTCTTTCTGGGAGCTGTGTGTTTCCCAGAACACAACGGGGGGGGGGGGGGGGGGCGTAATGCCAGCAGTTTCCCGCAGAGTCTATGCCTGGAAGTGAGTGAAAATACCTATCTACACACCCCTCCCCCCTGAAAGGTGCCAATTGTGGCACCGGAGGGGGGGGGGGGGAATCTGATGAGCAGAAGTTCCACTTTAGGGTGAAGCTCCGCTTTAAAGAGGAAGTAAACCCTGATGGGTTTTACTTTCTCTTTTGCTCGCTGCAAAGCCTGCAAATGAAAAGCATAATGGGCTAGTATGCATCGAATACTAGCCCATTATGTGCCACTTACCTGCAAAAGAATCCAGCGATGTCCCCTGTGTAGGCAGCATCCATCTTCTGGCCCCTCTGCCTTCCGGGCCGCGGACTCCGGCTCTGTGATTTGCCAGAGCCACGTGACGTCACTCCCGCGCGTGCGCACAGGAGCCACCATTAACGGCACAGGCTAGGGAAGAAACGGCACTTCGTTTTGTTTCTTCCCTGCGCATGCGCCGTTAACATTTTCGGCAGACTACAAGTGAAATATCTCCTAAACGGCGCACGTTTAGGAGATATTTCCACTACCTATAGGTAAACCTTATTCTAGGCTTACCTATAGGTAGTAGAAAAAAAGGGTTTAAGTAAAAGTTGCCTAAAGTCTCAAATTAATATAATGTTGCTTCAGCTATGCTCACCTACACTTCCAGTGGGACTTGCAGGGAACAAAGACAATCTGAAATAACTGTAAGCTTGCAGTTGGTGGAGGATCTAACAACCTGAACTACAACTGTAAGTGTGCTTTGTTAGTCAGCGGCTGGCACTTCATAAGCCCAATTTACATTTAGAGAAGTTGCAGGTCTTGCCTCAGCTTTATGCATCTCTCTAGATGCCTGCGACCCTTTCTTCTCCTCTACACTATCCTGATGCTTCTCTCTTCATACAAGCCCGAAGGCGGTGTTTGTTTTCGGTTCGCCTGGCCCACACCATCATGTTTCTGAGTATGATAAGATACTGTATGATCTGGAAAAATAAGATGAAAATAATCATTGAGGCGAGACAGAATACCACAGCGACTTGGAAATGTAAATTCCTCCCACACAGGAGCAAATCTAATCTGTCTCTCCTAGAGAGTGGAGCGGTAGAGGGACTGATAAAATGAGAGGGGGGACAAGCAAAGGGGATAGGGGAATAGGCAGAAGAAAAGACACCTTCATAAAAAAAAATGCACAAGAATGTGAAAAAAGACATAAATGCTGGTAATGTAGGAGGATTGGAAAAACAAGATATAAATGGTAATATATAGTGCTGTCTGTAGCACAGGTATTCCTCTGGATTTTGACCTTGAAATTCACCTGTATTCTGTGCAGAAGTTCCTGTTGAACTGGTCGAGATTTGACCCATCTATGGCTGGCTTTATTCTTTATGCTTGTTCAGTGTGTTCAACTAGTAAGGAGCTGAAGGATATTAAAGCGGTTGTAAACCCAGACAAAAATTTTTTTTTTTTCAAATCACCTGCAAGAAAAAGCCATAATGAGCTAGTATGACTAGCATACTAGCTCATTATGAATCACTTACCTTAGATCGGGACCCCCAAAGCCATCCTCGTCCCCCGCTCCTACCGCAGCCATCGCTCCTCAGATACCCGGAACTTTACTTCCGGGTATCGCCGCTCCAGCCAATCACAGCGCCGCTCCGGCGCTGTGATTGGCCGGAGCAGCGAAGACGTCACTCCGCGCATGCGCGCTGGAGCTTTCTATTCCGGCAGCGCCGGAATTCTGAATGGGATTAACCCTGTGAATGCACCGTTGTCTACGGCGCGCATGCGCCGTAGACATTGGTGCATGTCTTTTTTTGCAAATATCTCCTAAACCGTGTAGGTTTAGGAGATATTTCTTTTACCTACAGGTAAGCCTTAATATAGGCTTACCAGTAGGTAAAAGTAAAAAAAAAGACTATACAACCGCTTTAAAGCAGACCCATCACCAAATTTTCAAGTGTGCATGAATTTCTGACACAATACAACATTAAGTGTATAATTATTTTAAGCATACCTTTTGTCGCTGTAAGAACATTTTTGAGCTCCTCTCAGGTGACTGTGCCTAGGCTCTTCCTGAGAATAGAACATTAGAAGAATCTTGTCATCTGTCTCCTACAGGCAATAAGATTAAAGCAACATTGTAACTTTCTGCTATGTCACAATATAAGAGACTGAGGCAGAAGGGCTGGATTGTGAGATGGATTGTGAGATTCTACCTTTATGGCCTCATTCACACGGGCATCCTTAACCACTTAAGCCCCGGACCATTTTGGCTGGTTAAAGACCAGGCCACTTTTTGCGATTCGGCACTGCGTCGCTTTAACTGACAATTGCGCGGTCGTGCGACGTGGCTCCCAAACAAAATTGACGTCCTATTTTTCCCACAAATAGAGCTTTCTTTTGGTGGTATTTGATCACTTCTGCGGTTTTTATTTTTTGCGCTATAAACAAAAATAGAGCGATATTTTTTACTATTTGCTATAATAAATATCCCCAAAAAATATATTAAAAAAAACATTTTTTTTCCTTAGTTTAGGCCGATACGTATTCTTCTACATATTTTTGGTAAAAAAAAAAATCGCAATAAGCATTTATTGATTGGTTTGCGCAAAAGTTATAGCGTCTACAAAATAGGGGATAGTTTTATGGCATTTTTATTAATAATTTTTTTTTACTAGTAATGGCGGCGATCAGCTTTTTTTAATGTGACTGCGACATTATGACGGACACATCGGACACTTTTGACACTATTTTGGTATAGCGGTACCCCCAGTTAGGAGGGCTGCTGGTATTCATTTCTTGGGCCCTGTAGTGCACCGCTGTCAACCCCTGGCAATCGGCTTTACCCTCCCGTGGAACAGCTAGTAAGGGGAGATAGGACTGCGTGACCGGCAACTCTGGGTGACACAGTCCTATGGCAAACACACACAGTGAAATGTTTGAACTTCTGTATAAAGTAAAAGAAACAGACACCAATGTACTTGACACAGGTATATTTACTGAGACTAATGGGCAAGTAATAAACAAGAGTATGAGATTATTTGCAGCTCCCTGCAATAAACAGTATTCAAACAAACAGAATAGACAGGTATTGCTATGCAACTCTACCGATATCCTTTTTCAGCTACTTCCCCTCGTGGGCAGACTGACGCCCAGCAATGTCTACCTATGCAGTCAGGCCTGACTGAACTAAATGGAAGTTCTGTAAAGGAATCTTCGCTAGCAAAACTCGGTGGTGTACTTGATGAACAAAACTTTGTAATCCAACAGGGCAGTAGAAATACAGTATCTGTCTGTGAGCAAGTGCTCTCTCACCAACCGGACCAGTCCCAGTCCGTCTCCTCTACTGATGCATCTAGGCACATGGATCCATCGACATCCGGGTCTTCGGTCCTCCTGGTACAGTACAGCAAGGATGAAAAGATGTCTCTCAGGTTCCGCTAGGCTGGCGGAGGGCTCTTTGGAAGAAATTGCCCAGGCTTCAGGCCTGGGCGTTCAGCAGTCTCAAACAGAGTTCTTGCTTGCTAGCCGGGAGGTGTCCAAAGAGACAGAATAAACTCCGCCTCCCCTTTAATAAAGGCCGCCCCAGAAGTCCTTGCTCCGGGGCAATGCACCCTGGGTGCATTAAAGTGTCTTGGGAAATGTAGTCTCGTGCCATTGTGTCAACGTATATTGTTGTGCGCTGGTCGGCAAGTGGTTAAAGGGTAAGTTCACCTTTGTACACTTTTTTTTCCTAAATTCCAGCTCCCCTATGCACTAGTATAGCATTCATGTACTTTTTTTTGCAAAAATATCAAAGCTTTCCATTAAATCTACAGTCACTTTTTTTGTCCTAATCCACGATTCCAGACGTTTCCATTAGTAATGTCTTTTTTCTTGGTCAGACTTTAGGTCATGACACAGGAAGGAGTTGACCAGCTGACCTCATTAGCATACACCCTGCATCATTCACCCACCCACCCAGTTCCAGGTGCACATTTTTTAACCACTTCAATACAGGGCATTTTCACCCCCTTCCTGCTCAGGCCAATTTTTAGTTTTCAGCGCTGTCGCACTTTGACAATTGCGCGGTCATGCAACACTGTACCCAAATTAGATTTTTCCCCCCACAAATAGAGCTTTCTTTTGGTGGTATTTGATCACCTCTGCGGTTCTTATTTTTTGCGCTAAAAAAACAAAAGAAGAGTGATAAGTTTGAAAAAAGCACAATATTTTTTACTTTTTGCTATAATTAATATCCCAATTTAAAAAAAAACAAAACATTTTTTTTCTCAGTTTAGGCCGATATGTATTCTTCTACATATTTTCGGTAAAAAAAATCACAATAAGTGTATATTGATTGGTTTGCGCAAAAGTTATAATGTCTACAAAATAGGGGATAGATTTATGGCATTTTTTAATTAATTCATTTTTTTACACTGGGGGGGGGGTGGGTTGTGTCAAGCCGGCACCCCCTCCGCGACTGAAGTGGTGACAGCGCACAGGCAGGTAAGAGCAGGGAGAGGCAAGGCGAGCTATAGTGGTGTGGCGAGGCGAGGCGAGGTGGGGGGGCGGGCGTGTCAGGGTAACATCGCTGCACCAACGATCCCCTCCTCTCGCGGCCACGGGCTGTCTGTCTGAGCGGTCCCGGAAGGCACACAGGCAGGCACAACTGAGCAGAGTGAGGCCGCCTCCCCCTCCTCTCTGTTTATGTGTAAACAGGGGGAGGGGACCCGCCGCGCTGATCTGAGGTACTGAATGGGGGGGCTACACTGAAGGGGGGGTCTGCACTGAAGGGGGGCTACACTGAAGGAGGGGTCTGCACTGAAGGGGGGGCTACACTGAAGGGGGGGCCTGCACTGAAGGGGGGCCTGCACTGAAGAAGGGGGTCTGCACTGAAGGGAGGGGGTCTGCACTGAAAAGGGGGTCTGCACTGAAGAGGGGGGTCTGCACCGAAGGGAGGGGGTCTGCTGTGTAATGTAAAGGGGTCCAGAGGTGCAGGGTGGTGTGTACTGTAAAGGGGCCCAGAGGTGCAGGGTGCTGTGTAATGTAAAGGAGTCCAGAGGTGCAGGGTAATGTAAAGGGGCCCAGAGGTGCAGGGTGATGTGTAATGTAAAGGGGCCCAGAGGTGCAGTTGTGGAGAGGGGGTACACAGTAGTGACAAAGAGATATTGAAGGATGCATAGGTATGCAGGGGGCACAGTGGGGTGTTTTTACATTTAAATGTGGGGGGTGCCAGATATAGGATCCGCCCCGGGTGCCAAATGCTCTAGGTACGCCCCTGCACTGATGGTCACTGATAGGTGGCACTGATGGGCACTGATGGGGATGCACTGATAAACAGGGCTCTGATGACCAGTGCCCTGATTATCTGTGTATATGTCCCCTGTGACTTTGGCCAGTTACCGGCTATCTCCTCCTCACACTGTGACAGCGCTGAGGAAAGGAGTGCAGATAACCGCATGTCTGTTTACATGTGATCGGCTGTGATTGTACCCCCCCCCGGCACAAGAGAGCTACTCTGTAGCCGTCTTTCGGCTATAGCGTGGGTCTTAAGTGGTTGAAAAGTGTCTTGTCCCCAGAGGTAGATAATCCACTATCTTCACTTATTGTGACTGATATGTGCTCCCCCTTTGAACACCACACTCACTAGATCTCAATGACCCCCTATAAATGGGTCTAGGCGCTTTAAGAGTATATCTCCCCCCCCCCCCAGGAGTTTTTAGCTAGATTCGCTCCCCAGGATCACTTCTTCAAAAACGTTTCTACATTTTGCATATGCAAAGGAAAAAAAAACAAAAGGCCACCTCCAATAGTGTAATTCTGCATTTATCATACTTAGTTAAGGATGTAACTGAGGGAGGTGCATTGAAGTACAGTTCTATGTGTATGTTGTCACTGAAGGGAATTTATTTACTTTGTTGTATAGGGCAATTGCAAGCGCCACACCATATTGTCTTTTCTTACCTTGGTTGTATCCTATTTATAGGATATAAGCACGGTGGGGACAGCTGCACTTGGTAATAGACCCATAGTGCAGAGTATTGAATTGATTGATTTAGCCGCATAAACCTGATTCCAGCAGCAAGAATCAGCAGATTCTAGTGGTTGGAATGACAGGTGCATGCGAATAGCGGCAGCCACTGAGCTTGTACAAAGTATTGACAGGCTGACAGCAGCCGTCACTGTTCATGTGTAGGTGCAAACCAAATGGTTACCTGTGGTTAGGGACAGGTTTCCGAGTCTGAATGGATCTGACTGCGCAGGTAATTGCTTTGTGTGCAGACAGATGTCACCAAGACAAGAAGGCACAGATATTACTAAAACCATTCCTCATTGGACAACATTGTTAAAAATGATGGCCCTAGAATTGCTCTCACTCTGAAGTTCCCGATGATAACATACATGTGCTCGTCCTACATAACACCCTATACATTTTTTTAAAACATTTTTTATTTATTTTCTATAATTTTTACTGACCACCAATGTAAGGGACATTCCTCCCATCGACTGCCATTGAAAGAGAGATTCTTCCTACAGGACACCAATGTAAAGAGCATTTTCTTTACTGATCAACAATATAAGGGACATTCTTCCTACTAACCACCAATTTAATAAGCATTCTTCCCATGACCACCAAAGAGACATTCTTCCCACTGTCAACCAATGTAAGGGACATTTTTCTCACTGACCACCAACAATGTAAGGAGCATTCTTCTCACTGGCCACCAATGTAAGGAGCATTCTTCTCACTGATCACCAATGTAAGGAGCATTCTTCTCACTGGCCACCAATGTAAGGAGCATTCTTCTCACTGGCCACCAATGTAAGGAGCATTCTTCTCACTGGCCACCAATGTAAGGAGCATTCTTCTCACTGGCCACCAATGTAAGGAGCATTCTTCTCACTGGCCACCAATGTAAGGAGCATTCTTCTCACTGGCCACCAATGTAAGGAGCATTCTTCTCACTGGCCACAAATGTGAGGAGCATTCTTCTCACTGACCAACAATGTAAGGGACATTCTTCTCACTGACCAACAATGTAAGGGACATTATTCTCACTGACCAACAATGTAAGGGACATTCTTCTCACTGACCAACAATGTAAGGGACATTATTCTCACTGACCAACAATGTAAGAGACATTCTTCTCACTGACCACCAATGTAAGGGACATTCTTCTCACTGACCAACAATGTAAGGGACATTATTCTCACTGACCAACAATGTAAGGGACATTCTTCTCACTGACCAACAATGTAAGGGACATTATTCTCACTGACCAACAATGTAAGAGACATTCTTCTCACTGACCACCAATGTAAGGGACATTCTTATCACTGGCCACCAATGTAAGGGACATTCTTCTCACTAACCACCAATGTAAGGGACATTCTTCCCACTGGCCACCAATTTTAAGGAGCATTCTTCTCACTGACCACCAATGTAAGGGACATTCTTCCCACTGACCGCCAATGTGAGGAGCATTTTTCTCACTGACCACCAATGTAAGGGACATTCTTTCCACTGACAGTGACCATCAATGTAAGGGATATCCTTCTCACTGACCACCAATGTAAGGGACATTTTCTCACTGACCACCAATGTAAGGGGCGTTCTTCTGCCAAAGTTTACAGATGTCAGTGTTAAGGAAAAGCACTTAGTGTACAGATGTAAGTGTAACATATAGGGAATATCACTCACTATGTGCTATTCCCTATATATAACACTGATATCTGTAGACTGAGTGCTAGTACCTATAACACTGATATCTATACTACAATGAGTGCTATTCCCTATATATAACGTTGATATCTGTACACTGAGTGGCACTCAGTGTACAGATATCACTGTGCACTCAGTGTACTAGGGAATAGCACCTGGTAGATGGGCAGTGGGCAAGAAGGAACACTCATTCAGCCTGGCTGGTAATTATAGACACACACTAAACTGTGTGATCAGGGCAGCCATCAGTAGTTCAGGGCGCTACACCTGTTAAGTGTGACAGGGTGTAGAATTCCTGCTGCAGCTGTGACATGTGTAAACCTCTGGCAACTGCAGTTAAAGGGGGTGTGGATTGGGGGTAGTAAAAACAGGGCTCAGCTATGGGGTTTTACTGCCCCCAAACTAAGCATGTCCTTACTGTACTATCATAGTTGCTTTTGAGGGGACCCCTGGGAGGAGGACAGAGAGGGATGCCGTAGGAGGAGGACAGAGAGGGACACCGTGGGAGGAGAACAGAGGGGGTTGACGCAGTGGGAGGAGGACAGAGGGGGTTGACGCCGTGGGAGAAGGACAGAGGGGGTTGATGCCGTGGGAGGAGGACAGAGGGGGTTGACGCCATGGGAGGAGGACAGAGAGGGACACAATGGAGGAGGACAGAGGGGGATGCCGTGGGAGGAGGACAGAGGGGAATGGCGTGGGAGGAGGACAGAGGGGGGCACCTTGGGAGGAGGACAGAGGGGGTTGACGCCGTGGGAGGAGGACAGAGGGGGTTGACGCCATGGGAGGAGGACAGAGGGCGGACACTGTTGGAGGAGGACAAAGGGGGGACGCTGTGGGAGGAGGACAGAGGGGGGACGCTGTGGGAGGAGGACATAGGGGGATGCTGTGGGAGGAAGACTGAGGGGGGCGCTGTGGGAGGAGGACAGAGAGGGATGCCGTGGAAGGAGGACGCTGCACCTATTGATTTGGGGGAGAGGATAGGTATTGGGGGGTGCTTTGCGAGTGGAGGGGACCCCCCCTCAACAATCTCCACCATGTGTGCATCCGTGCTACTTTCCCCCCTTCCTGGTTTCTGTGTCCTCCGCCACTGTTTCTATAAACTGTACACAGACCTCAGATCATCAGCGTGGCTCTTGCAGTGAAATCTTACTCCTCCTGGGCTCCTTCTCCTCCTGTCTGTGTACATCAGAACATTGGAGCCGAGGAGGGGGATCCTCATTGAACTGTATGTGGCTGCCACAGAAGAGTTATTGCCGCATGCGGGACCCCGGGCGGCAGATGTCCCGTGTGCCCACGCTAGCGTGCCCCTGACAAGCCAGTTACCGGAGCTCGGTGCCGGAACTTGTTCTAGCACTGGGCTCCAGGATTTACACTGATAACACACTGACCTGCTGCTGCACACAAGGCCCCAAGATGACTCCGTTCTGTCTACAGTGTACTCTGCAGCCTCCAACACTCTCAGGCCTCGTACACATGGCCGAGAATCTCGTCATGAAAAAACTTGTGGTTTTTCTTGACGAGATTCTTGGACAGGAAACTTGTCCCGGCCAAGTGTACACACGCTCGATTCAAAGAACCCGTGGTTCTTTGAATGGAGCGAACGCGGTGACGTCATTGACTACGACGAGCGTAAGCGTTTGTCACAATCGATGCCGTCACCGCCATCTTGCTGCACCCTACCTATGCCTAGGAAGCTACCGCGCATGCGTCAAAGTCATTTCGAGCATGCGCGGGTTTCCACGGCGACAGGTAAGTGTAGACACACACACTTTTCTCCTCGAGAAACATGCTGACGAGAATCTCGACGAGAAAATAGAGAGCAGGTTCTCTATTTTTCTCGTCGAGATTCTTGTCGGTTTTCTTGACAAGAAACCTGAAAGCCGCGTACACACGACCGATTTACTCAGCAAGAAAGCTCTGCCAGCAAGTTTCTTGCTGGTTCTTGCCGAGAAAATCGGTCGTGTGTACGAGGCTTCACAGGTTGTCCCACGCACAAGGGATGTTTAATGTGGCCCTGCCCCTCTGCTGAATTCCCCAGGGGAAGAGGTGGCCGGAGCGCCTGTCTCTGCCATAATACCCATGGCTCCATGGTCCCTCTCTGATCCCATTTAGCACCTGAGTCCTTTCATATAGCCGCATCAACCGCTGACTGGGATGCCATAGCTCCCTGCCACCGCGGGGCATAAACTGCCTCTATTCTTCATGATAAATTGTGGGCACCTCCAGGGGCAGACTGACCTCTCACGGGGCCCCCCCTGACCCCGGGATTTCAGGCAGTGCCCAAATGGTCAGTCCGCCCCTGCTCCTTACTCTGTGTGCATCAATAGAATCAAGCCTAAAATGGCAAGGTACTCCCCTGCTCCCCTCCCCTTCCAAGCTAACGGACTGACTAAAGACTGCACTGTCCACTGTCAACTCTTAAAGCGGGATTCCACCCGCAATTTTTTTTTTTAAAGTTAGCAGCTACAAACACTGTAGCTACTGACTTTTAATAAGGACACTTACCTGTCCTAGGCGCCCGCGATGTCCGCCCCCCCGAGGCGACCCCTCGATCGTGGAGGGTCCCTGCGCCGCCATCCTCAGTAAGAGGAACAGGCAGTGAAGCCTTGCGGCTTCACTGCTCGTTTCCTACTGCGCATGCACGAGGCTCGCGCCGCTTAGTGAATGGGTGGCTGCTTTCTGGGATACACACAGTTCCCCAGAAGATACCGCGAGGAAGATGAGGAAGAAGACCTGCCGAGGTGGAGGAAGAGGCAGATTAGCAAGTTCTGCATAGCAATTGCCCTTTCTGGTGAGTAAAATTTTATTTTTTTTTCAAATTTTTTTTTCTATTTTTTAAAGGATTTTGGTGTATTTTTTTTTTTCTAGTGTAGCGGGGTGTTCCCCTTTAATGCAGAGAGACTACATTACCCAGAACCCCATTCGGAGTGTTTCACCGCAGAGACTCATATGAGGGGTTATATAAGGAGGAGGCGCGGCTGCGCTTGGCCTCTTTGGGACACAAGACTTCTGTGACTGATCCTCCTGTGCGGATGTGCCGGAGTGCAGGGCCTGAAGCCTGAGGCCTTGCGCAGCACCAAAGAGCCTTCCACCCCACTGTGAGCCTGGGTGGCACCTGACATCGCTTATCTACAGCCTTGGTTCGACCGGGGACCCGATCGCTGGAGACTAGTGATGAGCCGAACACCCCCGGGTTCGGTTCGCACCAGAACCCGCGAACGGACCGAAAGTTCGTACGAACATTAGAACCCTATTAAATACAATGGATGCGAACGTTCGAATTCTAAAGTGCTAATTATAACAACTATTATGCATGTTATTGTCCTAAAAAGGGTTTGGGAACCCGGGTTCTGCACCAGGGGACATGTATCAATGCAAAAAGAAGTTTTAAAAACGGTCGTTTTTCGGGAGCAGTCATTTTAATGATGCATAAAGTGAAAAAAAAAAAGTCAAATATTCCTTTAAATATCGTACCTGGGGGGTGTCTAAAGTATGCCTGTGAAGTGCCACGTGTTTCCCGTGTTTAGAACTGTCCCTGCACAAAATGACACTTCTAAAGGAAAAAAAAGCCATTTAAAACTGCTTGCGGCTTTAATGTAATGTCTGCTCCCGGTAATATGGATGAAAATCTTTAAGAAAAATGGCATAGCTACCCCATGACCCCCCCCCCTACCCCAGCCCATTACCAGCCCCTTTGGGTCTTGTATGGATATTAAGGGGAACCCCGCACATAAAATAAAAAAGGCCCTATATACTCTGAACAGCCGTATACAGGCGGTGCATACAAGACAGGGACTGTAGGTTTGTTCTTATGTAGAATCTGTTTGTAATTTTGAACAGGTACATTGTTGAAGTGTAGCTCCAGCCCAAAAATCTATTTTTAAACTTTTTGGAAAACATAGGTAAGGGTTATCACCCCTGTAACATTTGTTTTGCTGTCTGTGCCCCTGTTCAGAACATTTCACCTCACTTTCCGTCCCAATGACAACTGTTTTTGAAATGTGGTGTTTTTCTTGAAACAAGGATTGCTGATAAAGCATCAGTACAGAGGAGACACCTTTCTCCCATATTTATTCTTACAGGAGAGAATTTTCCTTCCTAGTGGTAGATTTCCTCTCACTTCCTGTTGTCTTCTTGCGTTTGCAAGTAGGAGTCGTTTGTAAGTTGGATGTTTGAAAGTAGGGACCTGCCGTATATACTCTGCAGAAATAGGCCCCTTAGTTGTTGGTGTTGGCACAACACTGTAAGCACTCACAGTTACTCTTGGTTGGTGCTGGAACGCCCTGCTGTCAACTATTATATCAGGAATTTTAATTACATATAATTGTTGAACAGTGGTAGTAAAAATTGGGCCTTTGATGGTGGTGCTGGTGCCACAACACTGTAAGCCCTGACAGTTACTCTTGGTGGGTGCAGCAATGGGCCCTGCTGTGAATTATTAGATCAAGAATTGTAATTGCATGCCCCTGTTGAACAGGGGCTGAAAAATTGGGCCTTTCGTGGTGGTGGTGGTGGTGGTGGTGTTGCCACAACACTGTAAGCCCTCAGAGTTACTCTTGGTGGGTGCAGGAATGGGCCCTGCTGTGAATTATTAGATCAAGAATTGTAATTACATGCCCCTTTTGAACAGGGGCTGAAAAATTGGGCCTTTCGTGGTGGTGGTGGTGGTGGTGGCGTTGCCACAACACTGTAAGCCCTCAGAGTTACTCTTGGTGGGTGCAGCAATGGGCCCTGCTGTGAATTATTAGATCAAGAATTGTAATTGCATGCCCCTGTTGAACAGGGGCTGAAAAATTGGGCCTTAGGCACTGGTGGCACAACACTACAACCCCTCACAGATACTGTACTTGGAGCACAGCAATGAGCCCTGTTGCAAAGTATTGCTTCAAAAATTGTAATGACACGCCCCTGTTAAACAGGGGCTGAAAAATTGGGCCTTAGGCACTGGTGCCACAACACTCCAACCCCTCACAGATACTGTACTTGGAGCACAGCAATGAGCCCTATGGCAAATTATTGCTAAAAAAATTGTAATTACACGCCCCTGTAAAACAGGGGCTGAAAAATTGGGCCTTAGCCACTGGTGGCGGCACCCATAAACAAAAATGATCTTCCAAGCTATCATCATCAATCGTATCATTGATGACTCGGAGGAGGAGGATAGCCAGTCAACATAACAGCACAGGCACTCAGCATCAGCATCAGTCTTGAAGGGATGTGACATGTTAAAATCAATTAGTCTGTTATATCAGCATCAGGTGTGTGGTAGCTGGTGGTGATCCAAGACTGGTTCATCTTGATGAAAGTCAGTCGATCAACCGAGTCGGTGGACAGGCGCACCCTGTGATCCGTGACAAATCCTCCAGCAGCACTGAATGTGCGTTCCGAAAGAACGCTGGATGCAGGACAGGCCAGTAGCTCAATTGCATACTGTGCAAGCTCTGGCCAGTGATCCATCCTCAAGACCCAGTAAGCCAGAGGATTTTCGGTGGGGAAGGTGTCCAAGTCTGACCTTGCCCCTAGATATTCCTGCACCATGTTTATCAGACGCTGGCGATGGTTGCTGGAACCGATCATACTTTGGGGCTGCAGACTAAAGAATTGTCTGAACGCATCGGTCAGACGGCCACCTTCCCCACCGCTCCTTCTTTGACTGGCCGAAGCCTCAGCAACTCGTTGTCCAGGACCAGGAGTTTGTAACCTCCCAGTCTCTGGGAACGCGTTGCACAGACCTTTCTGCAAGGCCTCCCGGAGTTGTCTCATCCTCTGCTCCCTCTGCGAAGGTAACATAAGGTCCGCAACCTTACCCTTGTACCGTGGATCAAGGAGAGTGGCCAGCCAGTAATGGTCCCTCTCCTTGATCCGAAGAATACGAGGATCCTTCCGCAGACTTTGCAGGATCAGGGAGGCCATGCAGCGTAGGTTTGCTGAGGCATTCGCTCCGGAGTCCTCTGGGTCACTAAGGACGACATGATCCGCAGCCACCTCCTCCCAGCCACGTACAAGTCCACTGGTTTCTTGGGACTGTAAATCATCCCTAAAAGACTGCTGCTGATGATGCTGAGTGCCAGCCTCCACCTCCATGCTGACACAATCCTCCTCCTCCTCCTCCTCCTCCTCCTCCTCTTCCTGTGCGATGGGTGGGACAGAAGGAACACTGTCTGGGTAAAGGGGGCCTTGAGAGGCAAGGAAGTCCTCCTCTTCCTGCCTCTGTTCTGCCTCAAGTGCCCTGTCCATTATTCCACGCAGCGTGTGCTCCAACAGGTGGACAAGAGGTACAGTGTCACTGATGCATGCACTCTCACTGCTCACCATCCTCGTGGCCTCCTCAAATGGTGCCAGGACAGTGCATGCATCCCTGATCATGCCCCACTGGCGTGGAGAAAAAAAACCAAGCTCCCCTGACCCTGTCCTGGTGCCGTAGTCGCACAGGTACTCATTGATGGCCCTCTGCTGCGTGTGCAGCCGCTGCAGCATGGCCAACGTTGAGTTCCACCTGGTGGGCATGTCACATATAAGGCGGTTCTTGGGCAGGTTCAACTCCTTTTGCAGCTCAGCCAGGCGAGCACTGGCATTATAAGATCTGCGGAAATGCACACAGACTTTCCTGGCCTGCCTCAGGACATCCTGTAAGCCCGGGTACCTGCCCAAGAACCGCTGCACCACCAGGTTAAGGACGTGAGCCACACAGGGCACATGGGTCAGTTGTCCCTGTCGGAGGGTGGAGAGGAGGTTGGTGCCATTGTCGCAAACCACCATTCCTGGCTTAAGCTGGCGTGGCGTCAACCACCTCTCGGCCTGGCCCTGCAGAGCAGACAGGACCTCTGCCCCAGTGTGGCTTCTGTCCCCCAAACACACCAGCGCAAGCACGGCATGGCATCTTTTTGCCTGCGTACTTGCGTAGCCCCGTGAACGGCTACGGAGCACCGCTGGTTCATAGGACAAACCACAGGAAGAGGCCATGGAGGAAGAAGAGGAGGGGGTGGAGGAGAGAGGTGTGTCACAACCAGTAGTAGCATTTTGGAGGCGTGGCGGTGGAACAACCTCCAACACTACTGCACCTTGTCCTGCATCCTTCCCAGCTGCCAAAAGAGTGACCCAATGGGCCGTGAAAGAAAGGTAACGTCCCTGTCCATGCCTGCTGGACCATGAGTCAGTGGTAATATGCACCTTACCGCTGACCGCCCTGTCCAGCGAGGCCAAGACATTGCCTTCCACATGCCGGTAGAGAGCCGGAATAGCCTTCCGTGAGAAAAAGTGGCGTTTGGGAACCTGCCACTGAGGAACCGCACATTGCACAAACTCACGGAAGGGGGCCGAGTCTACCAACTGAAAAGGCAGCAGTTGAAGCGCTAGCAATTTAGCCAAGCTAGCATTCAACCGCTGGGCATGTGGATGGCTGGGAGTGAACTTCTTTCGACGGTCCAGCAGCTGGGGCAGGGAAATTTGCCTGCTAGAATCGGACGTCGGTGTACTGCTAGCAGAGTGGCCGCAAGTACTTGGCTGTGACACACCTAATTCTACACCTTCATTCCTCTCAGTGCATGTTTCAGAGAGGACTGAAGTTATAGTGGGGTTGGAGATCCCAGCTGATGCGGTGCAAGGAGAGGTCCGCTTTGTTCTTTGGTGTGGGTCTTTGAGGTAGGCTTGCCAACGAGCTGCATGGCAGGTCAACATATGTCTGGTCAGGCATGTGGTACCCAAGCGGCTGATGTTTTGGCCACGCGATATACGCTTGAGACATATGTTGCAAACAGCAGCTGTGCGATCTGATGCACTAGCCTCAAAAAAGGCCCACACCAAGGAACTTTTTGAATGACGGGCAGAGGCTGCGCCCTGCACAGGCGGAGCTCTGCGGTGTGATTCCGTCGGTGTACTGCCCTTACGCTGGCCACCAAAGGGCATCCTGCCTCGTTGGAGATGTGCCTCCTCCTCATCCTCATCCTCCTCCTCCTCCTCTCTCCTATTAGGCACCCACGTGGAGTCAGTGACCTCATCATCCCCTCCCTCCTCATCACTGGAGCCAATCTGGCAGTATGCTGCAGCTGCTGGAACATGACTGCCAGATTGGTGTCCTTCTTGAGCATCCCCTCTGTCTGCTCTCACGCTACTGCCTTCCTGTAGCTGTGTTTCATCATCAGACCCTTCGAAACGCTGGGCATCCTCCTGGAGCATGTACCCAACACTGTGCTCAAACAGTTCGGGGGACTCCTCAGGAGGAGGACATGGTGGGTCTAGGGAAGGAGTGACTGATGATGAGTCTGACATTGATACCAGGGAAGAGGACGCTTTGGCAGCTGCTTTGCCAGTACCCTGAGCCTGGGTGAGAGAGGATGAGGAGGAGGAGGAGGAGGGCTTGGTCATCCACTCTACCAAGTCTTCGGCATGATGTGGCTCAACATGTCCAGCTGCCGAAAAGAAGGACAAGCGTGTCCCATGGCCATGTGCTGATGACAATGCACCGCGTCCACGACCAGCACTGTTGCCCCCAGACACAGAGCCTGCTTGCCCTCTTTTATTGCCTCCTGACTGTCTGCCTCTCCTTGTTTGCCTTCCAGACATTCTAATAGATGGCCTGCAGGGAGATGGGAAAAAAGCAATAAGGGCTACCTTCAGGTGTCCTTCTCTGTCCCTTTACTTAAGGATTTCTAAATATGGTTGAGGATTATTGCTTTTGCACAGAATAGCACAACGACAATTTCCCTGACTGTCCAAAAAACAAGGATTTCAAAGATGGTTGATGAGGAATGCTTTAGCACACTATAGCACAAGGAGAATTCCCCTCACTTTCCTTCTTTGTCCCTAGAAACAAGGACTGGCACAGTGAAAGAAACTGACACTCTCCCTACCTAGAGTTTTCTGTCCCTAGAAAAAAATGTTTTTTTAAAGCACACTATAGCACAAGGAGAATTCCCCTCACTTTCCTTCTTTGTCCCTAGAAACAAGGACTGGCACAGTGAAAGAAACTGACACTCTCCCTACCTAGAGTTTTCTGTCCCTAGAAAAAAATGTTTTTTTAAAGCACACTATAGCACAAGGAGAATTCCCCTCACTTTCCTTCTTTGTCCCTAGAAACAAGGAGTGGCACAGTGAAAGAAACTGACACTCTCCCTACCTAGAGTTTTCTGTCCCTAGAAAAAAATGTTTTTTTAAAGCACACTATAGCACAAGGAGAATTCCCCTCACTTTCCTTCTTTGTCCCTAGAAACAAGGACTGGCACAGTGAAAGAAACTGACACTCTCCCTACCTAGAGTTTTCTGTCCCTAGAAAAAAATGTTTTTTTAAAGCACACTATAGCACAAGGAGAATTCCCCTCACTTTCCTTCTTTGTCCCTAGAAACAAGGACTGGCACAGTGAAAGAAACTGACACTCTCCCTACCTAGAGTTTTCTGTCCCTAGAAAAAATGTTTTTTTAAAGCACACTATAGCACAAGGAGAATTCCCCTCACTTTCCTTCTTTGTCCATAGAAACAAGGACTGGCACAGTGAAAGAAACTGACACTCTCCCTACCTAGAGTTTTCTGTCCCTAGAAAAAAATGTTTTTTTAAAGCACACTATAGCACAAGGAGAATTCCTCTCACTTTCCTTCTTTGTCCCTAGAAACAAGGACTGGCACAGTGAAAGAAACTGACACTCTCCCTACCTAGAGTTTTCTGTCCCTAGAAAAAATGTTTTTTTAAAGCACACTATAGCACAAGGAGAATTCCCCTCACTTTCCTTCTTTGTCCCTAGAAACAAGGACTGGCACAGTGAAAGAAACTGACACTCTCCCTACCTAGAGTTTTCTGTCCCTAGAAAAAAATGTTTTTTTAAAGCACACTATAGCACAAGGAGAATTCCCCTCACTTTCCTTCTTTGTCCCTAGAAACAAGGACTGGCACAGTGAAAGAAACTGACACTCTCCCTACCTAGAGTTTTCTGTCCCTAGAAAAAAATGTTTTTTTAAAGCACACTATAGCACAAGGAGAATTCCCCTCACTTTCCTTCTTTGTCCCTAGAAACAAGGACTGGCACAGTGAAAGAAACTGACACTCTCCCTACCTAGAGTTTTCTGTCCCTAGAAAAAAATGTTTTTTTAAAGCACACTATAGCACAAGGAGAATTCCCCTCACTTTCCTTCTTTGTCCCTAGAAACAAGGACTGGCACAGTGAAAGAAACTGACACTCTCCCTACCTAGAGTTTTCTGTCCCTAGAAAAAATGTTTTTTTAAAGCACACTATAGCACAAGGAGAATTCCCCTCACTTTCCTTCTTTGTCCCTAGAAACAAGGACTGGCACAGTGAAAGAAACTGACACTCTCCCTACCTAGAGTTTTCTGTCCCTAGAAAAAAATGTTTTTTTAAAGCACACTATAGCACAAGGAGAATTCCCCTCACTTTCCTTCTTTGTCCCTAGAAACAAGGACTGGCACAGTGAAAGAAACTGACACTCTCCCTACCTAGAGTTTTCTGTCCCTAGAAAAAAATGTTTTTTTAAAGCACACTATAGCACAAGGAGAATTCCCCTCACTTTCCTTCTTTGTCCCTAGAAACAAGGACTGGCACAGTGAAAGAAACTGACACTCTCCCTACCTAGAGTTTTCTGTCCCTAGAAAAAAATGTTTTTTTAAAGCACACTATAGCACAAGGAGAATTCCCCTCACTTTCCTTCTTTGTCCCTAGAAACAAGGACTGGCACAGTGAAAGAAACTGACACTCTCCCTACCTAGAGTTTTCTGTCCCTAGAAAAAAATGTTTTTTTAAAGCACACTATAGCACAAGGAGAATTCCCCTCACTTTCCTTCTTTGTCCCTAGAAACAAGGACTGGCACAGTGAAAGAAACTGACACTCTCCCTACCTAGAGTTTTCTGTCCCTAGAAAAAATGTTTTTTTAAAGCACACTATAGCACAAGGAGAATTCCCCTCACTTTCCTTCTTTGTCCCTAGAAACAAGGACTGGCACAGTGAAAGAAACTGACACTCTCCCTACCTAGAGTTTTCTGTCCCTAGAAAAAAATGTTTTTTTAAAGCACACTATAGCACAAGGAGAATTCCCCTCACTTTCCTTCTTTGTCCCTAGAAACAAGGACTGGCACAGTGAAAGAAACTGACACTCTCCCTACCTAGAGTTTTCTGTCCCTAGAAAAAAATGTTTTTTTAAAGCACACTATAGCACAAGGAGAATTCCCCTCACTTTCCTTCTTTGTCCCTAGAAACAAGGACTGGCACAGTGAAAGAAACTGACACTCTCCCTACCTAGAGTTTTCTGTCCCTAGAAAAAAATGTTTTTTTAAAGCACACTATAGCACAAGGAGAAATCCCCTCACTTTCCTTCTTTGTCCCTAGAAACAAGGACTCGCACAGTAAAACACACTGACACTCTCCCTACCTATCCTTCTCTTTCCCTAAACTAAAGGAATCCAGGTTAAGCAAGAAATAAATAAATGTCACTGTCCCTGCCTATGCTTGTCTTTCCCTGCTCCGGAACACACTACACTAGGCCGCCGTGCTGGCGGCCTTTTATAGTGTGGGGCGTGTACTAAACACCCTCAGCAATAATTGGCCACAGGCATCCTGCCTGTGGCCAATCATTGCTCTCCTCGCTGCCGGCGCTGTGATTGGCCAAGCATGCGGGGTCACAGTGCATGCTTGGCCAATCACAGCGCCTGGATGACACTGCGATGGCGTAGTGCATTGTGGGCCGTTCGCGTCACTCGAATTTGGCGCGAACGGCCCAAATCGTTCGATCTTCGTCGAACGATCGAACAGCCGATGTTCGAGTCGAACGTATGTTCGACTCGAACACGAAGCTCATCCCTACTGGAGACACTGTGTGTGTGTGTGACACAGTCGGTGGAAGTTTCCCCGGACTGGGACCGCGTCCGGATGGGTGAGAGGGCGTATGCCCAGACAATATACTGTTGTTACTGATGGGCCTATAGACTGCCGTGGCCCACAAGTTGTTTCTTATACTCTCATTAGAGAACCTCATCGGAGCTGAACTCAGAGTTTACATAGCAAAGTGTTTATCTCATCTCTACCTTTCTATTGGATTACAAAAAGGGTATTCTGTTAATGTGCACCACCGTTAAAGACCTGCCGGTGAAGAAAACCATCATCCCCTATAGACTAAGTTGTAGATATCTGAGCCAGGCCTGGTCAGCTAGTTAGTTCATTTGGTTACTGCGTCATAGGACGCCTAGTTAACGGTCGCCCATGTGGCGCACTTTTACTGTTCATTCTATATGCATAGTGTGTTAATCTGCAGGGCTCTGCGAATTTATTATCCGTGAACTATTACCACTGTTAACCTTTCTTATCAAAAGCTTAAGTAAATCTTATACCCCTTTTTATCATTATTGTCTTGGTGTCTGGGTTTACTCATACAGTATAAGATTATTTATTACTGCCAATACTAACTGTGCCAGTAGGGGGTCGAGTACATTGCCGGGGGTTGGAGGAGCTGCTTTCAGGGCCCAAACTAAACTTGCGGCCTTCTTAAGTGAAGGTATCGCTACACGTGGGGGCTCGGGTCCGGGATTCTGATAAAGCAGGTGAATGCCAGAAGTGCCGGCATGGACCCCATGGATCCACAAGCGATAGAAGAATGGTGCAAAGCCGTTAGGGCAGAGCCAAACAACTCACTAGTCATCAGCCTCCCAGGGGAGGAATGGAAGACTGAGGCGGTAGAGGAGTTGATGAAGTCAGTGTCCCCAGATCACACACCGTGGGTGATAGATATAAAGGCAGACCCAGACACTTCATATCAGTATGCACTGGTGGAATACGGAGACGGGATACCAGAGGCTTGCAAACGCAAGTGTGTAAAGACGCCAGATAATAGAACCTATAGGTTGGCGCCTACTTTAACTATAAAGAAGGAACCATCACCGATGGGATCACCGCAGGCTGCGGCCCGCGCCTCACCAGTAAAAGGAGACGGGGTGACGCCCCCGGTGACACCCGCACCTGCCATTGCTATATCACCAGAATTGATAAAGGCGATAGGGGATCTGCTAATCAAATTTCAGAAGACAAGCACGGTGCATGTAAAGACTAGCTACCGGAGATTGAAGACATTCTCAGGGAAGCTCCCTGTCCCTGCAGGGGAAGAAGATTTTGATACTTGGGTGGAGCAGGCATTGCAGGCAGTAGAGGCATGGGAGGTGCCTGAAGCGCAAAAGAGGCAACGAGTGATAGAAAGCCTTAAAGGCGCAGCAGCAGAAGCAGTAAAAAGTTTTCGGTTTGGGAATGCAGATTGCACGGCTCAAGACTGTCTAGCCATGTTACAGGAAGAGTTTGGCCAATTGGAGAAGGTGACAGAGATGGTATACCAATTTGAACATACTTTCCAACAGCCAAGGGAGAAACTGTCAGAATATGTCAGGAGACTAAACAGGTTGCTGTGCAAGATTGTGTTGAAGAAGGGAATGAAGCCCCAAGATACAGATGCGGCAAGAATGAAGCAGGTCTTAAAGGGAGCTTTACGCTCGGATCCAGTCTGGCTGCACCTAAAAACCTCAGGAGGAGGAACGTTGCTGACTTATGCTGACTTGATAAAAATCATCAGAGATGAGCAGGCGCTACAACAGGACCAGCAAATGGCTAAGGCAAATGTTGTCCCCGCACAGGTGCTAGTCAATCCAGTGATGACCCCTGAAAGAGACTCAGAGGTAGACACTTTAAAAGCACAAATGTCCAAGGTGTTGGAAATGTTGACCTCTCTGATGGCAAAAGACACAGAGGGTCCCAAGAGAGAAGTACCAAGGAAGGAATTATTTCCAATTGCCTCAGCACCCGCATCTTTACAAGAATGGGGAGATATAGTCTGCTTTAACTGTGGAGGAATTGGCCATATTGCAGCTACATGTTCCAGTCCCAAGAAGAAGAAGCTAGACAACCGCAAGCCGGCGGGAAACTCCAGAGGGCCCCGGCGAAGGAGTCAACCGGGTGCCCATCACCTTCAGTGAGCTCCAAGCTGAAAGCGAAGCAGAAGGAAAGAGGAAATAAAACACCTCGGAGGAAACACGACATTCCTCAACAGAGATACACCCCAGAGAAAGGGGGCAAGACCCCTCAGAAGAGGTACAGCACTCCCCAGAGGGGGTGTACACCTAAGAAAAAAAATAGTATCCCTCAGCGGGTCTGTACACCCATCGAGAGGAGGGAAATTAATGCATACCAGGCTCAAGAAAGATTAAAGTCCAAAGGGAACTGGATGAGAGAGAGTCCGAAGGGAAAGGGCCAGAAGAAGGCGACCCCTGCCAGGCCATATCCGGAGAGACTAGTAGGCCCATCTCCTATAGTGCCCATTCAAGTGGAGGGAGTCTACACCAGAGCCATCTTGGATACTGGGGCACAAGTGACCCTGTTATACCGAGATTTCTACGAGAGGCACTTGAGTCACCTGCCCATCCAGAAGATAGAGGGACTAGAGATATGTGGGATTGGGACCCAGAATTTCCCCTACGATGGCTATTTGCCTGTCAAGATGATCTTTGACCCATCCGTGGCTGGAAAAGCCGAAGTGTTTGACACTCTGGCGGTTGTGTGCCCTTGGCCGCCAGGAGCCAACAAGAGTTCCCTTATAATAGGGATGAACACGGACCTGGTCCGAAGACTTCTGACCCCTCTAGTGAAAGAGAAGGGGTCAGCGGCCACCAAGATCCACCCCATGCTGAAGACGGCTTATCAACGGCTGGTCCTAGAGCAGAAGACCCCTGGAGAGGGGATAGGGAAGGTGTGGAGACTTGGAAGAGAAGGGATAGTGTTGCAGCCCGGTGAAGTAACCTGCCTCAGAGCCACTGTGAAGCTTACTTGGGAGCAGCCTGGACCCTTTGTCATGTTGGAGTCTGACCCAAGGGAAGAGTCCCCCGGCCTGGAAGTGATACCAGAAGTGATTCCACTGAAGGCCCTGAAGAAGGCCCATTGCAGAGTTCCAGTGAGTGTTAGGAACAATACAGATGGCCCCATGGAAATCCCAGCCAGGATGCTGCTGGGCCAGGTGAGCCCTGCTGCCACGGTCAACTTGTCGGAAGTAAAGGGGGCGGGTGAAGGAGGAGATGCTTGGGAGAAGCTATCCATGGAAAACCTGAACTTGCCCAGGGCTTGGAAGGAGAGAGCCAAGGCCCAGTTGACCAGGTGGGAGAAGATCCAGAGATGAGTTCGATGTGGGGTGTGCAAGGAGTGCCACCCATCGGATCCGCCTCCAAGAAGATAAGCCCTTCAGAGAGAGGGTCAGGCGGGTCCCACTAGCGGATCTGGAGGATCTAAGGGAACAACTTGCAGAACTAAAAAGGACTGGTGTGATACGGGAGTCCAGAAGCCCCTATGCCTCCCCGATAGTGGTGGTCAGGAAGAAGAATGGATCATTGAGGCTCTGTATCGACTACAGGACTCTTAACAGGAGAATCATACCCGACCAGTACACCACTCCGAGGATAGAGGATGCCCTACAGAGCTTGTCTGGAGCCAAATAGTTCAGCGTCATGGATCTCAAGAGTGGGTACTATCAGATCCCTATGCACCCAGAAGACAAGGAGAAGACAGCTTTCATAACCCCAGTGGGATTCTTTGAATTCGACCGAATGCCCCAAGGTCTGTCTGGAGCCCCAGCTACTTTCCAACGTCTAATGGAGAAGACTGTAGGAGACATGAACCTTATTGAAGTCCTTGTATACCTGGACGATGTCATTGTCTTTGGAAGAACCCTGGAGGAACACGAGGAGAGGCTGGAAAAAGTCTTGAGGAGGGACTGAAGCTTTCGCCTGAGAAGTGTCGGTTCTACCAATCTTCGGTGAATTATCTGGGGCACATAGTGTCTGAAGAAGGGGTGGCCACAGACCCTGAGAAATTGGAGGCAGTTACCTCCTGGCCATGACCCACCACAGTAACAGAACTTAGATCCTTCTTAGGGTTCTGCTCCTATTACAGGAGGTTTGTGGAAGGATTCGCCCGAATTGCTAGACCATTGAATGAACTGCTCAAGACTGAGGGAGAAGAGGACGTCTCAGGACCCAGGAAGCCGGGAGAGTCAGTCAAAGATCAGTGGAACCAGAAATGTGAAGAGGCCTTCCAGGCATTGAAGAAGAGCCTAACCACTGCTCCAGTCTTGGCCTACGCAGACCCAACCAAACCCTATGAACTACACGTAGATGCTAGTCATGACGGTCTGGGAGGAGTACTTTATCAAGAACACGAGGGGCAACTACGGCCTGTTGCCTACGTGAGCAGGAGCCTAACCCCCTCTGAGAAAAACTACCCCACTCACAAGATGGAGTTCCTGGCCCTTAAGTGGGCGGTAGTAGATCAGCTCAAAGACTACCTGTATGGGGCGGAGTTCACTGTGAAGACCGACAACAACCCCTTGACCTACCTATTCACTACAGCAAAGCTGGATGCCACTGGACACAGGTGGCTGGCCGCATTGTCTGGATTCAATTTCAGCCTAAAGTACAGGCCAGGGATTGGGAATCGAGATGCAGACGCTCTGTCCAGGAGATCTCATGGTCCCAACAGTGACATGGAAGACTGGACTCAAGTAGCACCGGATGGGGTGCGGGCCCTTTGTCAAGGGGCTGAATTGCAGGCCAGAGGGGGCTCAAGGGCGGAAGAGATAGGAGTTACCATGGTAGGAGTCCCCAAACAATACTGTGGAGTAACTCAGCTGGGGGAAGACCATCTGCCAAAGTTGTCCAAGAAGGAACTAAGGTGTGACCAATTAGAAGATCCCATGGGGAAATTGGTTCTGGAAGCCCTGGAGAATCAGGATCCAAACAAACTCCTGAGTCACTCCTCAAAGGAAGCCCACTTGTTGAGGAAAGAGTGGGACAGGTTCTGATTGCCCTACATGACAACCACGGCCATCTAGGGGCGGAGAGGACCTTTCAACTTGTCAGAAGTCGGTTCTATTGGCCCTGCATGAGGGCAGAAGTAGAAGAGTACTGCCACTCATGTGCATGTTGCATCCAGAGGAAGACTTTACCTCATCAAGCTGCCCCAATGGGCCATCTACAAAGTCAAGGCCCAATGGATCTGGTATGCATTGATTTCCTCTGCCTCGAACCCGACCTGAGTGGACTGGGAAATGTTCTGGTGATAACCGATTATTTCACCCGGTATGCCCAAGCTTTTCCAACCAAAGACCAGAAGGCTTCCACTGTGGCCAAGATACTTATGGAGAAGTATTTTGTCCATTATGGGCTGCCCCAGCGACTTCATTCAGATCAAGGAAGGGACTTTGAAAGTCGGCTGACCCGGAAGCTCTTAGATTCTTTGGGGATCAAGAAGACTCGAACTACACCTTACCACCCACAGGGAGATGCTCAGCCGGAGAGGTTTAATTGAACCTTGCTCAACATGTTGGGGACTCTGGAAAGTGAGAAAAAGCAACATTGGAGCAAACACATAGCAGCCATAGTACATGCTTACAACTGCACCACCAGTGATGCTACAGGCTACTCCCCATATCGACTCATGTTTGGGAGAGAAGCGAGACTACCTGTGGACTACCTGTGGACTTGGCCTTTGGAACCTCTCTGGACCATTCCTCAGCCACATCCCACAAAGGATATGTGGACAGGCTCAGACACAGCCTGAAAGTGTCCTATGAACAAGCTCAAGCGGCCTCAGATCAAAGAGGAGCTCGAAACAAAAGGAACTTCGACTTGAAGGTCCGGGTACAAGACCTACAGCCCGGGGATCGAGTACTGTTACGCAATCTGGGGGTCCCTGGGAAACCCAAACTTGCAGACAGATGGAGATCTGAACCCTATGTCATCTGTAGGAAGTTGCCGGGCCTACCTGTCTACAAGTTGAAGCCAGAAGGAAAGGTAGGCCCACTGAAGACGTGGCATCGGAACCACCTGCTCCCACTTGCTGAGGCAGTCATAATACCTCCTGTGAGAGATTCCCCTGAACCGGTCTCTATTCTGGATACTCCCAGGCCAAACAATCGGTCGCAGACCTCCCGAGCTGAAGATGGAGAGGCCTCTCAACTTAGTGAAGATGAAGAAAGAGAACTTGATTGGCTGTGGCCTTCCCCAACTCCAGGAACTTCTACTATAGATCTTCCACCCACTGAAGACACTCCAGATGGAACACTGAACCCAGAGGCCACAGAGTTCATCCCATCTAGTCCTTCATCGGATCGCTGGGAAGATGCCCGTGATAGTTACTCAGAGGAAGAGGAGCCTGTGGTGCCAGAGCCAGAAGTCCCAAGAGAGCAAAGGGCTCGAAGAGTCATTCGGCCTCCTAAGAAGCTGACCTACCCACAAATGGGGAATAGTTCGGAGGACTCTGTAGTTACTGCTAGGAGAAGTGCTGAAAATCCAGATCCCTCCACTGTCCATTTGGTGGAGGGCAACCCCAACTCACTCTCTGGCACAGTTAGGCAGGCCACCCATGATAATGTGACCTGTGGGCAAGGGAGTTCTACCCCTCAGTTTTGGTGGGAATTCCCTATGCCAACTTAGTTTACAGAATTGTCTAGAGTTGTACATAGTCTTTGTTAAGGTTTATCTTTGGGGACCAAAGAGTTCAAGTGGGGGGAGTGTGTAGCGGGGTGTTCCCCTTTAATGCAGAGAGACTACATTACCCAGAACCCGATTCGGAGTGTTTCACTGCAGAGACTCATGGGAGGGGTTATATAAGGAGGAGGCGCGGCTGCGCTCGGCCTCTTTGGGACACGAAACTTCTGTGACTGATCCTCCTGTGCGGATGTGCCGGAGTGCAGAGCCTGAAGCCTGAGGCCTTGAGCAGCACCAAAGAGCCTTCCACCCACTGCGAGCCTGGGTGGCACCTGACATCGCTTACCTACAGCCTTGGTTTGATCGGGGACCCGATCGCTGGAGACACTGTGTGTGTGTGTGACACAGTCGGTGGAAGTTTCCCCGGACTGGGACCGCGTCCGGATGGGTGAGAGGGCGTATGCCCAGACAATATACTGTTGTTACTGATGGGCCTATAGACTGCCGTGGCCCACAAGTTGTTTCTTATACTCTCATTAGAGAACCTCATCGGAGCTGAACTCAGAGTTTACATAGCAAAGTGTTTATCTCATCTCTACCTTACTATTGGATTACAAAAAGGGTATTCTGTTAATGTGCACCACCGTTAAAGACCTGCCGGTGAAGAAAACCATCATCCCCTATAGACTAAGTTGTAGATATCTGAGCCAGGCCTGGTCAGCTAGTTAGTTCATTTGGTTACTGCGTCATAGGACGCCTAGTTAACGGTCGCCCATGTGGCGCACTTTTACTGTTCATTCTATATGCATAGTGTGTTAATCTGCAGGGCTCTGCGAATTTATTATTTGTGAACTGTTACCACTGTTAACCTTTCTTATCAAAAGCTTAAGTAAATCTTATACCCCTTTTTATCATTATTGTCTGGGTTTACTCATACAGTATAAGATTATTTATTACTGCCAATACTAACTGTGCCAGTAGGGGGTCGAGTACATTGCTGGGGGTTGGCGGAGCTGCTTTCAGGGCCCAAACTAAACTTGCGACCTTCTTAAGTGAAGGTATCGCTACACTAGGGTGGAACACCACTTTAACTGTGAAGACTGGAAGTTCAGGGAAGCAGCAGTGAGAGAGCAGGAACACTGAAAATTGTAAATGGCAATTGATGGGGTAAGAATTATAACAAATATTTTACTGGGGATTTATTTATTTTTTGTGCTCAATGTGTTAAACTAAAAATGCTGAGGGTTTAATACTACTTTAAAGATTGGGTTCCATCCTTTCCAGTTAAAACTCACTCTACTAGATCTGTGAGTGCCTTTTAGGTTTTTATGAATCAGACAACTGTGTCCTAGATTTGTAAGGCTGCCACCTGGTCTTCTGTTTAAAGGTTTTATAGGTCTTGCCAGGTGGATGTTAAAGTCTTATCTGATGACAGCTTTGGGCAGAAGGTCCTTCAGGTAGCTGTTTGAGCTGCAGGTAACACCCAGTTTTGGTGTTTTGTGGGCCTGTTAGTCTTTTGTTACTGTTATCCACCCCTCAGTTGAACTGCTTTGAACATTTCAATTGCCTTCAAAATCAGATGTTCCTTAAAGTGGTTCTAATCTTGTTTTTTTTTTTTTTTTATCTTAAAGTAATTGTAAAGGTAGAAGTTTTTTTTTTGTATCCTAATGCATTCTATGCATTAAGATAAAAAAAAAAACCTTCTGTGTGAAGCAGCCCCCCTAATACTTACCTAAGGTCCATATAGATCCAGCGATGTTGCACGAGAGACCCGGCTGTTCGAGACTCCCCTCCTCATTGGCAGAGACAACAGTGGGGCACATTGGCTCTTGCTGCTGTCAATCAATGTCAATGAGCCCAAGGAGGAGAGAAAGGGGGCAGGGCCAGACTGCAGCTCCATGTCTGAATGGACACAGGGAGCTGCAGCTAGGCTCAGGTGCCCCCACAGCAAGCTACTTGCTGTGGTTGCACTCAACAGGAGGGAGGGGCCAGGGTTCTGGCGAGGGAACCGAGAAAAGAAGGATCAGGGCTGCTCTGTGCAAAGCCACTACACAGAGCAGGTAAGTATAACATGCTTGGTATTTTTAATGGGAAAAAAAAAGAGACTTTAGTTTCACTTTAATACATTCCCTGCATTAGGGTAAAAAACACCTCACTACCTGTCCTCCCCACACACAAGCACTTACCTGACTCCTCCCCCCCCCACCCCTTCAACACCTTCCTGTCTCTCTGGACACTGAGAGTTGGGGGAGCTGGGGGCCATAGTCTCCTGCTACCATCAGTCAAACTCCTGTGAGGGGGGAGCAGGGGCGTGGCTTTTTTGTAGTGTGTATGTCTATGGACGCACAGAGCCTGGAGTCTGCTCTCCAACTCAACTAACTCTAAGCACATGTGCACTTTTCCTATGCCAATAGCCAGGGCTGTAACAATGGCAGGCAACAGGCAACTGTTAAAATTTTTAACATTTTAATTTTTAAGTACCAAAGTTCGTCGCCATTCCAATTTTAAAGCGTGACATGTTAGGTATCTGTTTACTTGGCGTAACATCATCTTTCACATTATGCAAACAAATTGGGCTAACTTTAGTGTTTCGTTTTTTTTTTATTCAGCAGCTACACAAAAAGTGTAGCTGCTGGCTTTTAATAAACATACACTTACCTGTTCCACTGTCCAGCGACGTGCCACCCGGAGCACCGCTCCTCTCCCCCCCCCCTTTTCCGCTGGCGCCTCAATTCATTGTGTGGGCACCCGGCCGTGACAGCTTTCGGCTTCACGGCCGGGCACTCACTGCGCATGCGCGAATGGCGCAGCGCTCTCTGAGTGGACAGGCAATCGCCTGGGACCTGTCACGTCCCAGGTGACAGGAAGTCCCACTCCTACTGAAGCCCCCACTCCCCCCCCAAAAAAAATTACATGCCAAATGTGACATGTAAGGGGGCGAGGAGTGGATAAAGCGAAAGTTCCAAATTTGGGTGGAACTCCGCTTTAAGGTCTTAGGAACATTTGCACCCTTGAACCTGACATTGCTCCCCCTCTCTTTGTGCCGAAATTATCCGAATGAAAAAATATAGCAAACATTTTCTTCACTAAAATAGCAAAACAGATGACAGTCTCCCACTCCCTTCCTACCTCCTGTCCAGACTCCAGAGCCTCCTCATGTGCCGAAAACGATGTCCCTTAACCACTTCAACACCGGGCTTTTTTTACCACATCAATACCGGGCCTATTCTGGCACTTCTCTCCTACATGTACAAATCATCATTCTTTTGCTAGAAAATTACTCAGAACCCCCAAACATTATATATGTTTTATGAGAAGACACCCCAGGGAATAAAATGACGGTCATTGCAACTTTTTTTCTTGCACGGTATTTGCGCAATAATTTTTCAAACGCCTTTTTTTTGGAAAAAAAATGGTTTCGTGAATTAAAAAATAACAAAACAGTAAAGTTAGCCCAATTTTTTTGTAAAATATGAAAGATGATGTTACGCCGAGTAAATAGATACCTAACATGTCACACTTTAAAATTGCGCACACTCATGGAATGGCGCCAAACTTCGGTACTTAAAAATCTCCATAGGCGCCGCTTTAATTTTTTTTACAGGTTACCAGGTTAGAGTTATAGAGAAGGTCTAGTGCTAGAATTGTTGCATGCGCTCTAACGCACGCGACGATACCTCACATATGTGATTTGAACGGCATTTACATATGTGGGCGTGACTTACGAGTGCGTTCGCTTCTGATCGCGCGGTACCGGGAACAGGTGCGTTTTAATTTTTTTTTATTTTTTATTTTTTTTATTATTATTTACTTATTTTTTAACACTTATTTGACTTTTTTTTATCACTTTTATTCCTAAAGATTCGCTCCGGGTCCCCGATCGCACGGGAGAGCCCGGAGAAGCACCGGATGGCGGCGGGAGGGGGGGGGATGTCCCCTCCCGCCGCCTATAAGAACGATCAAACGGGAGATCCCATCTGTGGACGTCATATGACTATGGGCGGTAAGGAAGTGGTTAACAGGTGCGCTCGAGCGTTCTGCCCCGCCCACTCTTGGGCATGGTTAAATAAAACAAATGCGTTTGTGTACCTATAAAATATGATTCAATCAATAAAAGAAATGTCAGTTAAAATATAGCCTACCTGGACACTCTCAGCCAGTAGGGCAGTGGATGGTGTCAGAAGATCAGTGGATGGCGTCAGAAGATCAGTGGATGGTGTCATAAGAGCAGGGGAACTGTGTCAGTAGGGCAGTGGACGGTGTCAGTAGGGCATTGAACGGTGTCAGTAGGGCAGTGGACGGTGTCAGTAGAGCAGTGGACGGTGTCAAAAGATCAATGGATGACGTCAGTAGAGCAGTGGGCGGTGTCAGTAGAGCAGTGGGCGGTGTCAGTAGAGCAGTGGGCGGTGTCAGTAGGGCAGTGGGCGGTCTCAGTAGGGTAGAGGATGGTGTCAGTAGGGCAGTGGGCGGTGTCAGTAGAGCAGTGGATGGTGTCAAAAGATCAGTGGATGACGTCAGAAGGGCAGTGGACGGTGTCAGTAGAGCAGTGGACGTGTCAGTAGGTCAGTGGACGGTGTCAGTAGAGCAGTGGACAGCGTCAGTAGAGCAGTGGACGCTGTTAGTAGAGCAGTGGATGGCGTCAAAAGATCAGTGGATGACGTCAGTAGAGCAGGGGAACGGTGTCAGTAGGGCAGTGGACGGTGTCAGTAGGGCAGTGGACGGTGTCAGTAGGGCATTGAACGGTGTCAGTAGGGCAGTGGACGGTGTCAGTAGGGCAGTGGACGGTGTCAGTAGGGCAGTGGACGGTGTCAGTAGGGCAGTGGACGGTGTCAGTAGGGCAGTGGACGGTGTCAGTAGGGCAGTGGGCGGTGTCAGTAGGGCAGTGGGTGGTGTCAGTAGGGCAGTGGGTGGTGTCAGCAGAGCAGAGGACAGTGTCAGTACAGCAGCGGACGGTGTCAGTAGAGCAGCAAACAGTGTCAGTAGAGCAGCGGACGGTGTCAGTAGAGCAGCGGACGGTGTCAGTAGAGCAGCGGACGGTGTCAGTAGAGCAGCGGACGGTGTCAGTAGAGCAGCGTACAGTGTCAATAGGGCAGGGGGCGGTGTCAGTAGGGCAGGGGTAGCTGACAGAGGAGGGGGTAGCTGACAGAGGAGGGGGTAGCTGACAGAGGAGGGGGAGGTTACAGAGGAGGGGGGAAGCTGACAGAGGAGGGGGGAAGCTGACAGAGGAGGGGGGTAGCTGACAGAGGAGGGCGTATCTGACAAAGGAGGGGGGAGAGTACAGAGGAGGGGGATAGCTGACAGAGGAGGGGGGAGGTTACAGAGGACAGTAGGGGGTAGCTGACAGAGAGGGGGGGTAGCTGACAGAGGAGGGGGAGAGGTTACAGAGGAGGGGGGTAGCTGACAGAGGAGGGGGGTAGCTGACAGAGGAGGGGAATAGCTGACAGAGGAGGGGGGTAGCTGACAGAGGAGGGGGGTAGCTGACAGAGGAGGGGGGTAGCTGACAGAGTAGAGGGGGTAGCTGACAGAGTAGAGGGGGTAGCTGACAGAGGAGTTGGCTGACAGAGGGGGGTGAGAGGGCAGATGAGAAATAGACCTCACCTCAGTGAGGAGACACACAGCACACGCCAGGCAGGGAGGCGGGACTCCGGGCGGCCATGATCACCCACAGTCCAGCCCCGCCTCTACATGTGACAATCTCCACCGGGCCAATCACAGACCCTCGTGTCTACCGCCTGTACGTGACGTCACCCATTTAGCAAATTGCAGGGTGCCCGCTGCCCATCGCTGGGCTTGGAGCACACAGGCAGGCATGTGTGATACACTGTTGGCGGGCACGGGAATCGGAATGCGCTGCTCTGGATGTTGCGGCCGCGGCCACTGGACAGGATGGGTCATTATCATCCTCACCAGGCCCCACTACCGCCATAGCGTGGGTCGCTATGGCGGTAGTTCCGCCCCTGGCCATAGGTATGCGCAGCCTATTGCAATTGGGTGTGCACACCAAAGCTCAAACACATGTATGAATGCACACACAGTCTTCCTTGCAGCACTCTGACATGCCGGCACATAACTTCCTTGCCTGCAGATTCAGAGAGAGAGAGAAATGCTTCCATACTTCTCTCCCACCTTCCCACTGGCATACAGAGCAATAATGCTAATGCGAATGGGGTGATAAGGGTGTGCCTAGGCACTTCCGGCATACCCTGTGCGCACGCCATGTCAGCACTGTGCAGAACAATGAAAGACTGGCTGAGAGCATTGCTGTGAAGGAGATAATAGGTACCGGCGGTCCCCGGGTTACAAACAAGATAGGGTCTGTAGGTTTGTTCTTAAGTTGAATCTGTTTACAAGTCAGAGCAGGTACATTTTTTAAGTGTAGCACTTAAACAATTTTTAAGCTTTTTGGATAGAATAGGGAAGGGTTAACACCCCTGTAACGTTTCTTTTGCTGTCTGTGCCTCACTTCCTGTCCCTGTGACAATTAGATTTTGAAAACTTTGGGTTGTTTTGGAAACAAGCCTTGGTGATAACGCATCAGTGGAGGTACCTTGTTCCCGTAATAACTTTTACAGGAGTGAATTTCCCTTTCTAGGGGTAGATTTACTCTCACTTCCTATTAGTAAGTTTGTCTCCTCCCGTTTGTGTGGAGGAGTAATTTGTAAGTTGGGTGTTTGTAACTAGGGGACCACCTGTATATGTTATTAGGACAGGACAGTATTTGTTTTAGTTCTACATAGGATCACACTTGAATGAATACATTCAAAACTGGATTAAATGGTGTTTTTAATCTTCTTGGAGTTCAGCTTCACTTACACAATAGGATTTTTCCAAACGCTTACTTGAAGCTACCGTGCAGAAAAAAAACAATCATTATCTGAAAAGAAAGTTTGGAAAATGCCATACAATAATTGTAAAACCGCTAACTAAAGTAGAGGAAAGTTTATTGGCAAGCTTTATTAGAATAGGAGGTGCTCAAATTTTTACTCCAGCAAGAACAAAATGAAAGAGAATATTATTTTTGATCAATTTATCATGTTTTTTTTTTTCCCCAGCAGAAACACATTGAGATGCACATGTCGTTTGTGTCCTGGGATATCCACAAGACAAGAAGCCTTTCAACAAACAGAATGCACAATTTCACCTGCAGCAGTCATGTTCAAAGTGAGGATGTTCTAAGAGTGAGGTGAGCGCTAGGAGGGCAGTAAGAAGAGAGGGAGGATGCACAGAGGGAACTGCTTGCAGGGTAGTTTACAAACAAGAAAGGGAGAAGTAGAGCACTTCCAGTTTTAGATACAATCTTATTTGCCAGAAATGTGAGCAAAAAGAACTTTATAAAGCACCAAAGTTTCTGTGGGAACATTTCTGGGTTTGGCACTAGGAAAACATATTAAATATCCTGCCGAAGAGTTTCTGTTGATTGGCGTATGCAGCAGGATCACGGCTCCTGTAAATAAGCTCAGCTTGGCACACACCTACTAGACAAAGAAATCAGTCTGGCAGCCTGAGGTGTAAAGTCAGAGGTTCACCGCACAAAACAAACAGCAGGAAAATTAAGGTATTGACTGCACAGCACTATTGTACGCATCCTATGTCTCATATGCTTATCCAAAATTAAACAGTATACCGGTATTTTTTTTTAGGACTTAGAAATCTATAACATCAAGTGTGTATTACACATCAGGGAGGAAAGTGTAAGCCAGTCTGTATAGTTTTGTTTGGAAATATCTTGAAGCCTCGTAAACACGACCGAGAATCTCGTCAAGAAAAAACACGTCGTTTTTCTTGACGAGATTCTTGGACAAGAAACTTGTCCCGGCCGAGTGTACACACGATCCATTCAAAGAACCCGCGGTTCTTTGAATGGAGCGAACGCCGTGACGTAATCGACTACGACGAGCATGCGCTCGTCACATTCGATGCCGTCGCCGCCATCTTGCTACACCCTACCTATTGATTACCCCACCGCGCTGTTTTAACAGAAAAATACAGTGCATCAAATCCTAACAGCAGCCACTTTAAATATATATAAACCTGTGAAAAAATATATAGTCAACACACTAAAAATAGAATGACAAACTATAAGTGGCGCTAAGTGAATATAACAATTATAAACTGTGACTTAACCACTTAACGACCGCTCACTGTATATATACGTCGGCAGAATGGCACCGACAGGCACAATCACGTAGAGCATACGTGATTGCATTTGTATAGTTGGGGGGTCCAATCGGACCCCCCTTCTGTACAGTGAGCGGTGGCTAAGTGTCCGGGAGCGTTCCGGGATGAGGGGGCAGCCATTCGTTTCTGGCCACCCCCTCGCGATCGCTCCCGGCGAATGGAAATGCCCCCTCTGTCTGTTTCAGACAGAGGGAGCAGGAGGAAGTGATGTCATCTCTGGTGCGGCGCTCACATATACCGAGCGCCGTACAAGAGAAGACATCAGGTCAGTGCACACAACACTACACTGACACCAGGACACATAGGGACATAAATCGCCCCCCCAGGCCCCCCCAGACACCCCAGATCACCCCCAGATCACCCCCCCAGCCCCCAGTCACAGTGTCACTGATTGCAGTGACCATTTATTTAGTGATCACTGCAATCAGTGACATTTGTGACTGTAAAAGTGTCACCAAAGTTTAGTCTTAGGTCCAGTGTAGCCCCCTAACCCCCCCTAATAAAGGTTTAACCCCTTGATCACCCCCCAGATAACCCTTTCACCGCCTATCACCACTGTCGCTTAGCGATCATTTTTCTGATCGCTGTCTTAGCGTCAGTGATGCCGATCGGCAGCCAGTAATTTTTTTTAGGTTCGCCGCAGGTTTTTATAGCGTCAGGTACCCCAATATATTATCTAATAAAGGTTTAACCCCCTTGATCGCCCCCCAGGTAACCCTTTCACCCCCTATCACCACTGTCGCTAAGCGATCGTTTTTCTAAACGCTGTCTTAGTGTCTGTGATGCAGATCGGTAGCCGGTAATTTTTTTTAGGTTCGCCGCAGGTTTTTATAGCGTCAGGTACCCCAATATATTATCTAATAAAGGTTTAACCCCCTTGATCGCCCCCCAGGTAACCCTTTCACCCCCTATCACCACTGTCGCTAAGCAATTGTTTTTCTAAACGCTGTCTTAGTGTCGGTGATGCAGATCGTAGCCAGTAATTTTTTTTAGGTTCGCCGCATGTTTTTATAGCGTCAGGTACCCCAATATATTATCTAATAAAGGTTTAACCCCCTTGATCGCCCCCCCAGGTAACCCTTTCACCCCCATCACCACTGTCGCTAAGCAATCGTTTTTCTAAACGCTGTCTTAGTGTCGGTGATGCAGATCGGTAGCTGGTAATTTTTTTTAGGTTCGCCGCAGGTTTTTATAGCGTCAGGTACCCCCATATATTATCTAATAAAGGTTTTAACCCCCTGATTGCCCCTAGTTAACCCTTTCACCAGTGATCACCATATAAGTGTTACGGGTGACGCTGGTTAGTTAGTTTGCTTTTTATAGTGTCAGGGCACCCGCCGTGTATATAACCCAATAAAGGTTTAACCCCCTGATCGCCCGGCGGGTGATATCAATTAGGTTTTAGCGTCAGAGAGGGTCTGCGTCACACCCCAGGCAGCGTCAGGTTAGTGCCAGTAACGCTAACACCCACGCGTGAAGCATACACCCCCCTTAGTGGTATAGTATCTGAACAGATCAATATCTGATCTGATCTATACTAGCGTCCCCAGAAGTTTAGGGTTCCCAAAAACGCAGTGTTAGCGGGATCAGCCCAGATACCTGCTGGCACCTGCGTTTTGCCCCTCCGTCCAGCCCAGGCCACCCAAGTGCAGTATCGATCGATCACTGTCACTTACAAAACAAAAACACACATAACTGCAGCGTTCGCAGAGACAGGCCTGATCCCTGCGACTCCAGTGCTGTAGGAGGTGATTTCACCACCACAGTTAAAAAAAAAAAGCAAATATGCCGAAGCATTGGGGCAGCAGGGGCGCAGGAGCGATTTTGCTCCTAATGCCGCGTACATACGGTCAAAATTCCGACGGAGGCTTGCCCGTGGAAAAGTCCGACCATGTGTGTGCGGCATAACTTTTTTGCGGGAGGATGTCCCCATGCTTCGGCATATATAAATGGTGCGTGTATGCCCATCATTGGAAGTGGGTGGATGAAGGGCGGTATTCTAATGGTGGGCATACCCACCGATCAATCTCTTTTTTCGTTCAGCCAACTGGCTGCATGAAATAAAAAGATTACAATACATGTCCAACAAGGACCAGCAACGTACTGGTATGTTGCTGGACTTTGAATGTTTATACCAGAATGATGCCTGCGGGTTTAGATATCATCTTGGTATCATTCTTTTCAGCCTGCGGCCTGCTTTCATGTAAAAGCAATCCTAGTGGCTAATTAGCCTCTGGACTGCTTTTACAAGCAGTGGGAGGGAATGTCCCCCCCGGATATAAAAAGCGCCATTGGGAAATTGGGAAAGCATTTTATCACACCGATCTTGGTGTGGTCAGATGCTTTGAGGGCAGAGGAGAGATCTAGGGTCTAGAAGACCCCAGTTTTTTCAAAAAAAGAGTACCTGTCACTACCTATTGCTATCATAGGGGATATTTACATTCCCTGAGATAACAATAAAAATGATAAAAAAAAAAATACTTGGAAGGAACAATTTAAAAATAAAATAAAAAAGCAAAATTAATAATAAAAAAAAAGAAAAAAAAAAAAAGCACCCCTGTCCTGCCCTGCTCTTACCCAATGGCGAACGCAAGCGTCGGTCTGGCGTCATATGTAAACAGCAATTGCACCATGCATGTGAGGTATCACCGCGAAGGTCAGATCGAGGGCAATCATTTTAGCAGTAGACCTCCTCTGTAAATCTACTGGGGTAACCTGTAAAGGCTTTTAAAAATGTATGTAGTTTGTCGCCAATGCGCGTTTGTGCGAAATTTTAAAGCATGTCGTGTTTGGTATCTATGTACTCGGCCTAAGATCATCTTTTTTATTTCATCAAACATTTGGGCAATATAGTGTGTTTTAGTGCATTAAAATTAAAAAAAGTGTATTTTTTAACCCAAAAAATGCGTTTGAAAAATCGCTGCGCAAATACTGTGTAGAAAAAAAAATGCAACACCCACCATTTTAATCTGTAGGGCCTTTGCTTTAAAAATATATATAATGTTTGGGGGTTCAACATAATTTTCTTGCAAAAAAAAAAAATGTTTTCATGTAAACAAAAAGTGTCAAAAAGGGCTTTGTCTTCAAGTGGTTAGAAGAGTGGATGTAAGCTTCCTAATGTTGTGTATAAAATGCCAGAACAGTTCAAAACCCCCCCAAATGACCCCATTTTGGAAAGTAGACACCCCAAGCTATATACTGAGAGGCATGTCGAGTCCATGGAATATTTTATATGTTGACACAAGTTGCGGAAAAACTACATTTTTTTTTTTTGCACAAAGTTGTCACTAAATGATATATTGCTCAAACATGCCATGGGCATATGTGGAATTACACCCCAAAATACATTCTGTTGCTTCTCCTGAGTACGGGGATACCACATGTGTGAGACTTTTCGGGAGCCTAGCCACGTACGGGACCCCAAAAACCAAGCACGGCCTTCAGGCTTTCTAAGGGTGTAAATTTTTGATTTCACTTCTCACTGCCTATCACAGTTTCGGAGGCCATGGAATGCCCAGATAGCACAAAACCCCCCCCCAAATGACCCCATTTTGGAAAGTAGACACCCCAAGCTATTTGCTGAGAGGTATTAGGAGTATTTTGCAGATCTCGCTTTTTGTCACAAAGTTTTGAAAATTGAAAAAAAAAAAATATATATATATATATATATTTTCTTTCTTCATTTTCAAAAACAAATGAGAGCTGTAAAATACTCGCCATTCCTCTCAGCAAATAGCTTGGGGTGTCTATATTCCAAAATGGGGTCATTTGGGGGGGTTTTGTGCGATTTTGGCATTTTATGGCCTTCGAAACTGTGATAGGTAGTGAGGAGTGAAATCAAAAATTTGCGCCCTTAGAAATCCTGAAGGCGGTGCTTGGTTTCCGGGGTCCCGTACGCGGCTAGGCTCCCAAAAAGTCCCACACATGTGGTATCCCCGTACTCAGGAGAAGCAGCAAAATGTATTTTGGGGTGAAATTCCACATATAACCATGGCATGTGTGAGCAATATATCATTTAGTAACAACTTTTTGTAATTTTTTTTTTTTTTTTTAGTCATTATTCAATCACTTGGGACAAAAAAATAAAAAATTCAATGGGCTCAACATGCCTCTCAGCAATTTCCTTGGGGTGTCTACTTTCCAAAATGGGGTCATTTGGGGGGGTTTTGTACTGCCCTGTCATTTTAGCACCTCAAGAAATGAGATAGGCAGTCATAAATTTAAAGCTGTGTAAATTTCAGAAAATGTACCCTAGTTTGTAAACTCTATAACTTTTGCGCAAACCAATAAATATACGCTTATTGACATTTTTTTTACTAAAAACATGTGGCTGAATACATTTTGGCCTAAATGTATGACTACAATTGAGTTTATTCGATTTTTCTTATAACAAAAAGTAGAAAATATCATTTTTTTTCAAAATTTTCGGTCTTTTTCCGTTTATATCGCAAAAAATAAAAATCGCAGAGGCAATCAAATACCATTAAAAGAAAGCTCTATTTGTGGGAAGAAAAGGACGCAAATTTTGTTTGGGTACAACATTGCATGTCCGCACAATTTACAGTTAAAGCAGCGCAGTGCAAAATTCTGAATTCACCTCTGGTCCTCTAGCTACCAAATGGTCCGGGGCTTAAGTGGTTAAAAGTAATAGTGAAATATACTTAAATCTTAAAATAAAGAAAGGCATAAAGACAAAATTCCAAAAAACGTGTATAAAGTGACAACACAAATAGAGTCCATATAAGTGTATAGTAATAGTGTTCAAAATTAGATGTTAATCTTCATCTCTTCCACCACACCACAGTGTTCAAGTGAGTCAAAACCCCCTTCAGATTGGACACTCACCGCAATGCAATGCCTCACACTCTCGTGTTTTGGCAAATGAGCAGACAGCACCTCTCAACTAGGTGGATTGGTTCAACATCCGATGCAGTGATTCTCAAACAAGCTCCACATAAATGCAAAAAATAAATGCAAAGGATAGTGTAATACTGCAAAGTCAGTTTTATTGGTACTACAAAATCTTCAAATATTGCACTCACATGGTAACCAGTAAAAATAAGCCAAAATCACACTGCAATCGAATCCACAGCATTAACTTCAAACTGTCACAACCAACGAATAAAGGTCACGGCGGACCCAGGATCAGCGCAGGTCACAAAATAGTGTATAAACCACTCTCTACCTGTCCTCTCCACTTGCGAACGCCGTTTTCAAAGGTGGCTGATAATAGAGTCTGTAACACACGGAACTCCACACACGCTTAATCAGATTGTCAATAGCCTGCCGTGTAGCCACACCCCGACATGTTTCGTAATTGATACTTAATCATGGGATTGGCTACATCACAGGCAAACCCTCCCTTTATACTCCTCATTTAAATTAGTGATTTCCGGATATACTACAGCGCCTGCGCAGCTAGTCAAGTGCTGGCGGATGTTCCCCATCATGTTCGATCAACAGAGGGCACATCATGACTCTACCCCTATTAGCATAGTGATGACTCACTCCAACACGTCGCGGAGTTACCGTCTCCTACGGATACGTTCCGCGTTGTGTAAGGGCGGAAGTGACTCATCGAGTCTGATGGCTCTGTGGGCGGAAGTGTCCTCCCTACTCGATTCTCAACAGGGATCATAGGCGCGACTTGCCGCGTCATAACCAGACACGGACGTCTCTCCCACAACAACTTACACCCAGTCCTCCTGTCTGTCTAAAGCAGCCGATCAGGTGTCCCCGTGACTATCATTCACCGGCCTTCTACATCAATAGACAGCATAATATCCCCATAGACCATGTTACAACCACTAATTTAAATTACAAAAATTCATTTATTATTTACTATTTATTGTTGTGCTAACCCCAACTGCTTACTAGTTGTTTAAAGATCGCTAAAGTGAGACAATATAGATCCTTTTTTAAAAAATCAAAACAACAATAAAAAATATATAAATCAAATTAACATTAGTTAAAAATAATCATTTAAAAATATTTCTAAAATCTTTCATAAAAAATCTTAAGAATTATATTTTAAAATTAGATTCTAAAATCCATGGGATCAATGAATGGATGCTATAAGTTTTATAAAAACACCTATTCAATTCAATAGGTGGATGTGTGCGCGAGTCTACGCACATAGCTTTGTGCAGTGTCTGCTACTCTCCTTAATTCATACTCTATTGTGACCAACTGACAGCCACAAGTGTACTCTCATATATAGATGTTGAATCAAACATACTAGCTCAAAACACACTGCACATTAGTTAAACAGGATAATGATGTAATCAAAATAAATTGGCAGGCACAATCTATACCCGTCCCCTGTTGCTAAGCATGTGAACTGCATCATTATTTGATCTATATGGAACCATAGAGACCCAGTAGTTTAGTTACTAATTATTATGGGGCTTTAAAATATGTATTAAATTATATCAAATATTCAATAATTATTGATGAAACAATTTAGATCCACCTCCACATTCAAACCTCTTGGAAATAAGCATTTTAACAGGAAGATCCATTGAGTTTCGCGTTGCGATAAATCTCTGACTCTGTTAGATCCTCTCCATGTTGGATATACACAATCTATACCACAGAATTGAGCTACAGAGGGGTCTTGATTGTGTTTCTCCTTGAAGTGGACCGATACACTGTGGTATTTAAAACCATTTTTTATGTTAGTGAGGTGCTCAGAGATGCGAATACGTAATAATCTCTTTGTCCTCCCCACATAGAGTAACCCACATGGACACCATAGTAGGTATACCACGTAGGAGGAATTGCACGTAATGAACTCACTAATATCAAAGGTCTTGAGATCAGAGCTGATAACCTGTTTTTTTCCCCTATTGTGGACCTTCACTGTTTTGCAACAAATGTATTTATTACAAGGAAAAAAACCTTTAAGGTCGATCTTTAACATTTGTTTTGGTGGATCAAGGATCTTTCGAACAACCCGATCCCCAAAACTTGGGGCCTTTCTATAAATAAACCTAGGTTTAGAAGGTAAAACCTGCCCCAGATGTCTATCCCTACTTAAAATATGCCAATGCTTATTATAGATCATTTCAATCTCCTTATACTGAACATGAAACCCTGATAGAAATGCCCATTGATGTTCATTATTCCCTTGATTCAGATTGGTATTTATCTTTTTTAGACATTGATCTCTTGAACGCTCTGCTACTTGTTGTATCACACTGTCTAGATTGGTGTCTGAGTATCCTCTTTGAACAAATTTCTCTTTTAGTATGGCCGCCTGAGTGTGATAATCATTATCATCCGTACAGTTTTGTCGTACTCTGAGGAACTGGCCTTTTGGTATGTTTTTAATCCAGGCAGGATGATGTCCACTCCTAATAGACAAAAAACTGTTGCGGTCTGTGGGTTTGAAAAAAACTTTTGTTGTTTTCAACTTTCCATCGACATAATCGATGGTCACATCCAGGAAATTAACAGAGAGATTACTAATTTGATACTCTAATCTGATATTATTAGTGTTCTTATTCAAAGTGTTCAAGTACTCAGTCAGAGCATTTTCAGAGAGATGAGATACCTAGCCCCATCAGTGTGTAGGATCCCGGTGATCTACACACTTCCAAAGATTCATAAGAATGCAACTGTGCCACCAGCCAGACCCATTGTAAATGGGATTGGGTCGGTCACAGCTAGGTTGGGTGAATATCTTGACAAATTCCACCAGCCTAGCGTGAGAAGCACTAAGGCTTATCTGAGATAGGGATAAGCTTCGAGTTCGAGTCAAACTCATGTTCGACTCGAACATTGCCTGTTCGCCCGTTCGCTGAACAGCGAACAAATTGGGGTGTTCGCGGCAAATTCGAAAAATCTATGGGAGAAATCTAAAGTGTTAATTATAAAGGCTTATATGCAAGTTATTGTCCTAAAAAGTGTTTGGGGACCCGGGTCCTGCCCCAGGGGACATGTATCAATGCAAAAAGAAGTTTTAAAAACGGCCGTTTTTTCGGGAGCAGTGATTTTAATAATGCTTAAAATGAAAAAATAAAAGTGAAATATTCCTTTAAATTTCGTACCTGGGGGGTGTGTATGATATGCATGTAAAGTGGCGCATGTTTCCCGTGCTTAGAACTGTCCCTGCAAAAAATGTCATTTTTGAAAGAAAAAAATGCATTTAAAACTGACTCGCGGCTATTAATGAATTGTCGGCTCCCGGCAATACATACAAAAGTCATTGATAAAAAAAATAAAAAAAGCGTGGGGGTTCCCCAGAATTCAATTACCAGGCCCTTCAGGTCTGGAATGGATATTAAGGGGAACCCCGCCGCAAATTTAAAAAAAAATTGACGTGGGGTTCCCCCAAATATCCATTCCAGGCCCTTCAGATCTGGCATGGATTTTAAGGGGAACTCCACCCCAAATTTAAAAAAAATGGCGTGGAGTCCCCCTAAAAATCCATACCAGACCCCTTATCCGAGCACGCAACCTGGCCGGCCACAGGGGAAAAGGGGGGGACGAGAGAGCGGCCTCCTGAACCGTACCAAGCCACATGCCCTCAACATGGGGAGGATGTCCCCATGTTGATGGGGACAAGGGCCTCATCCCCACAACCCTTGCCCGGGGAACTTCCCCCATCCTCCCCATGTTGAGGGCATGTGGCTTGGTACGGTTCAGGAGGGAGGGGGGGCGCTCTCTCGTCCCCCCCCCCCTTTTCCCCTGTGGCCGGCCAGGTTGCGTGCTCGGATAAGGGGTCTGGTATGGATTTTTAGGGGGACTCCACGCCATTTTTTTTTTAATTTGGGGTGGAGTTCCCCTTAAAATCCATGCCAGATCTGAAGGGCCTGGAATGGATATTTGGGGGAACCCCACGTCAATTTTTTTTAAAATTTGCGGCGGGGTTCCCCTTAATATCCATTCCAGACCTGAAGGGCCTGGTAATTGAATTCTGGGGAACCCCCACGCTTTTTTTTTTTTTTTTTTATCAATGACTTTTGTATGTATTGCCGGTAGCCGACAATTCATTAATAGCCGCGAGTCAGTTTTAAATGCATTTTTTTCTTTCAAAAATGACATTTTTTGCAGGGACAGTTCTAAGCACGGGAAACATGCGCCACTTCACATGCATATCATACACACCCCCCAGGTACGAAATTTAAAGGAATAATTCACTTTTATTTTTTCATTTTAAGCATTATTAAAATCACTGCTCCCGAAAAAACTGCAGTTTTTAAAATTCTTTTTGCATTGATACATGTCCCCTGGGGCAGGACCCGGGTCCCCAAACACTTTTTAGGACAATAACTTGCATATTAGCCTTTATAATTAACACTTTAGATTTCGAACGTTCGAGTCCATTGTATTTAATAGGGTTCTAAAGTTTATACGAACATTTTGTCTGTTCGCAGGTTCTGGTGCGAACCGAACAGGGGGGTGTTCGGCTCATCCCTGATCTGAGAGACACCTCAGACCTATTGCAATCTTTGGAGTGTGTAAAGTTTAAATCAGGATCAGAAATCTTTTTAGTGACAGCGGATGTAGCGTCGCTTTACACCATCATCCAGCATGAGGACGCTGCATTAGCATTGAACTGGGCCCTAAGTAAAAGAGAGGACATCCCCCACATACAAAAGAAATTTTTGGGACAAGCTTTAGAATTTTGCATGTCGCATAATTATTTTTGGTTCAATGGTTTTTTCTTTTCTCAGTCTGTAGGCGTAGCAATGGGAGCAAAATTTGCTCCCAGCTTAGCGAATTTATTCATGTCAGAATGGGAGGATAGACATGTCTTCTTAAATCAAAAACCGCAGATCATCTTTTATCGTAGATTTATAGATGATCTCCTGATGATTTGGGAGGGATCTGAAAATGCTCTGACTGAGTACTTGAACACTTTGAATAAGAACACTAATAATATCAGATTAGAGTATCAAATTAGTAATCTCTCTGTTAATTTCCTGGATGTGACCATCGATTATGTCGATGGAAAGTTGAAAACAAAAGTTTTTTTCGAACCCACAGACCGCAACAGTTTTTTGTCTATTAGGAGTGGACATCATCCTGCCTGGATTAAAAACATACCAAAAGGCCAGTTCCTCAGAGTACGACGAAACTGTACGGATGATAATGATTATCACACTCAGGCGGCCATACTAAAAGAGAAATTTGTTCAAAGAGGATACTCAGACACCAATCTAGACAGTGTGATACAACAAGTAGCAGAGCGTCCAAGAGATCAATGTCTAAAAAAGATAAATACCAATCTGAATCAAGGGAATAATGAACATCAATGGGCATTTCTATCAGGGTTTCATGTTCAGTATAAGGAGATTGAAATGATCTATAATAAGCATTGGCATATTTTAAGTAGGGATAGACATCTGGGGCAGGTTTTACCTTCTAAACCTAGGTTTATTTATAGAAAGGCCCCAAGTTTTGGGGATCGGGTTGTTCGAAAGATCCTTGATCCACCAAAACAAATGTTAAAGATCGACCTTAAAGGTTTTTTTCCTTGTAATAAATGCATTTGTTGCAAAACAGTGAAGGTCCACAATAGGGGAAAAAAACAGGTTATCAGCTCTGATCTCAAGACCTTTGATATTAGTGAGTTCATTACGTGCAATTCCTCCTACGTGGTATACCTACTATGGTGTCCATGTGGGTTACTCTATGTGGGGAGGACAAAGAGATTATTACGTATTCGCATCTCTGAGCACCTCACTAACATAAAAAATGGTTTTAAATACCACAGTGTATCGGTCCACTTCAAGGAGAAACACAATAAAGACCCCTCTGTAGCTCAATTCTGCGGTATAGATTGTGTATATCCAACATGGAGAGGATCTAACAGAGTCAGAGATTAATCGCAACGCGAAACTCAATGGATCTTCCTGTTAAAATGCTTATTTCCAAGAGGTTTGAATGTGGAGGTGGATCTAAATTGTTTCATCAATAATTATTGAATATTTGATATAATTTAATACATATTTTAAAGCCCCATAATAATTAGTAACTAAACTACTGGGTCTCTATGGTTCCATATAGATCAAATAATGATGCAGTTCACATGCTTAGCAACAGGGGACGGGTATAGATTGTGCCTGCCAATTTATTTTGATTACATCATTATCCTGTTTAACTAATGTGCAGTGTGTTTTGAGCTAGTATGTTTGATTCAACATCTATATATGAGAGTACACTTGTGGCTGTCAGTTGGTCACAATAGAGTATGAATTAAGGAGAGTAGCAGACACTGCACAAAGCTATGTGTCATGGATATGCATTAATGTCTGTCTGCCATCTTACCTTCCTCCTCATGTGTTCATCTAGAGACCAGACCTCCTTCACCTGGCTTCCTTTATAATCTCCTCCCAGCCTGACTCCACCCCAGGCCCTATCACTGAACACTATATTAACCTGTGCACTGCAAGCCTGCTTTGCTGATCAACGTGTTTGTTAGGCATTGTGTGTTTGGGTTCCTGCCTGCCGTGTGCTACGTCTGTCTCTCTGTTACGTTATTGGCTTGTCCCCGACCATCCCTGTCTGCTCGTGACCCTTGACCTTCGGCTCGTTCTTCGTTATCCTTGTCTGCTTGTGGCCCCTGACCTTCGGCTTGTTATTCGGTTCTCTCTATCGTGTGCCGCTGCTTCCCCTTATCCTACGGGGCGTGAGCTAGGAAACTCCAGGGGCCGCGACCTGGTCCCAGCCTGCAGCGTAACATCCTCACCACTAGAGGCCCTGGAGAAGACCAGCTGGGTCTTAGACTCCGCGCCCTGGGGAATCTTGGCTCTCGCTTCCGTTGGGATCCCGGTTGTGCTCCTCTGGTCCCGCTTTCCACAACCACCCACACATGGCAGAATGACGTCACATGCTACGTGGCTGCCGGAGCATCCAATAGCCGGGTAGGATGAACGGAACTTGAAGGAGTCACCCCTGGGTGCGGTGCGCACCCCCATAGCGACGCCACTGCTTTAGTCAGCCTGAGCTCCCCTCTCCTCGACCCGTGGAGCATCTCCTGCCAGCTGAGGAACCCATGCAGCTGGGCAGGACCAGGCTATCCCCAGAGGAACGTGCTAGGCGCAGAAATCTAGGCCTGTGTCTCTACTGTGGGGGCAAAGGTCATTTTCGTGACACTTGCTCTCTTTGTCCAGAAAAACGTTTGGGTCCACTTCATCTGGAAAGTGGAGTATTGGACCCAGAAATATCACCTTCCCCTTCTCGTCTTCTGCTTTCTGTGTTCCTTCATGTTGGTGCTTCTTCTCATTCGGTCTCAGCATATCTGGATTCCGGAGCCGCTGGTAATTTCATGGACTGGGAAATCGCATCGTCCATGAGACTTACTCTTTTGCCCCTCACCACGCCATTGGTGGTCTTGGCGATTGATGGTACTATTCTCCCAGGGGGACCTATCCGCTTCCAGACCCTCCCTGTTAAGATGTCGGTGGGTACACTCCACCAGGAGTGGATATCCTTCCTTATCTTACCCAAGGCCTCAACGCCTATAATTTTGGGTCTCCCATGGTTACAGCTCCATTCTCCTCATGTGGACTGGACTACTGGACAGATCCTGGCTTGGGGTCCCTCCTGTTCCTCGTCCTGCCTACCCAAGGTTGCCCCCTGTGAATCTGAGCCGGTCATTCATTCCAGGTTGCATAACCATTTACATTCCTCTGTCCCTAACCACCCTTGGACGCACAGCCAGGCTAGCTTGTCTACAAGTCCTGCAGTCGCTACGTCTTGCGATGCGATTCAGGTAGTCGCTACACCTGACTCAGCTATTCACTCTGCCTCTGTACTAGTTATGCCAGTCCAGCCCATGCCCAGTGAGCCTCTCACTTTTTCTTGTTCGGGACATTCTGCTTGTCCTTCAGCTATTCAGCTTGACTCCGGCGACATGTCACCTTCTAACCAACCTGACTTCAGGGTTCCACTGACATCTGCCCAGTCTGATGGTCCTGTGCAAGATGACCAGTTCCCCTTTAAGGGTCTAGGGGACCCTCCTCAGATTCCTGTTGATCGTCTCATGCCCTTGCTTATTCCTAGAGAGCCTTTGGTCCTCAATAGATCTTCTTGTCATCTCCCTACCTCGTTTTCAGTCTCTGAGGATAATCTTCAGTACGAGGTTAGACAAGTTCTGGATTCTCGGCTCTGCAGAGGCATTCTTCAGTACCTTGTGCATTGGAGAGGTTTTGGTCCTGAGGAGGCGTCTTGGATCGCTGCATCTGATGTCGCTGCACCTCATCTGTTGAGAAGGTTTCATCTGAGATTTCCCTTTAAGCCTGGGTCCAGGCGGGGGAGGGCCCATAAGAGGGAGGGTACTGTCATGGATATGCATTAATGTCTGTCTGCCATCTTACCTTCCTCCTCATGTGTTCATCTAGAGACCAGACCTCCTTCACCTGGCTTCCTTTATAATCTCCTCCCAGCCTGACTCCACCCCAGGCCCTATCACTGAACACTATATTAACCTGTGCACTGCAAGCCTGCTTTGCTGATCAACGTGTTTGTTAGGCATTGTGTGTTTGGGTTCCTGCCTGCCGTGTGCTACGTCTGTCTCTCTGTTACGTTATTGGCTTGTCCCCGACCATCCCTGTCTGCTCGTGACCCTTGACCTTCGGCTCGTTCTTCGTTATCCTTGTCTGCTTGTGGCCCCTGACCTTCGGCTTGTTATTCGGTTCTCTCTATCGTGTGCCGCTGCTTCCCCTTATCCTACGGGGCGTGAGCTAGGAAACTCCAGGGGCCGCGACCTGGTCCCAGCCTGCAGCGTAACATCCTCACCACTAGAGGCCCTGGAGAAGACCAGCTGGGTCTTAGACTCCGCGCCCTGGGGAATCTTGGCTCTCGCTTCCGTTGGGATCCCGGTTGTGCTCCTCTGGTCCCGCTTTCCACAACCACCCAGTTTCCTACCCACAGAAGCCAGCCATAGGGTTCACTACCTCGCGGTGCACTCCTGTCCCCCTACGGTGTGCATCTGTCACCTGGCCACAGGTGACCCTGACACTATGTGCGTAGACTCGCGCACACATCCACCTATTGAATTGAATAGGTGTTTTTATAAAACTTATAGCATCCATTCATTGATCCCATGGATTTTAGAATCTAATTTTAAAATATAATTCTTAAGATTTTTTATGAAAGATTTTAGAAATATTTTTAAATGATTATTTTTAACTAATGTTAATTTGATTTATATATTTTTTATTGTTGTTTTGATTTTTTAAAAAAGGATCTATATTGTCTCACTTTAGCGATCTTTAAACAACTAGTAAGCAGTTGGGGTTAGCACAACAATAAATAGTAAATAATAAATGAATTTTTGTAATTTAAATTAGTGGTTGTAACATGGTCTATGGGGATATTATGCTGTCTATTGATGTAGAAGGCCGGTGAATGATAGTCACGGGGACACCTGATCGGCTGCTTTAGACAGACAGGAGGACTGGGTGTAAGTTGTTGTGGGAGAGACGTCCGTGTCTGGTTATGACGCGGCAAGTCGCGCCTATGATCCCTGTTGAGAATCGAGTAGGGTGGACACTTCCGCCCACAGAGCCATCAGACTCGATGAGTCACTTCCGCCCTTACACAACGCGGAACGTATCCGTAGGAGACGGTAACTCCGCGACGTGTTGGAGTGAGTCATCACTATGCTAATAGGGGTAGAGTCATGATGTGCCCTCTGTTGATCGAACATGATGGGGAACATCCGCCAGCACTTGACTAGCTGCGCAGGCGCTGTAGTATATCCGGAAACCACTAATTTAAATGAGGAGTATAAAGGGAGGGTTTGCCTGTGATGTAGCCAATCCCATGATTAAGTATCAATTACGAAACATGTCGGGGTGTGGCTACACGGCAGGCTATTGACAATCTGATTAAGCGTGTGTGGAGTTCCGTGTGTTACAGACTCTATTATCAGCCACCTTTGAAAACGGCGTTCGCAAGTGGAGAGGACAGGTAGAGAGTGGTTTATACACTATTTTGTGACCTGCGCTGATCCTGGGTCCGCCGTGACCTTTATTCGTTGGTTGTGACAGTTTGAAGTTAATGCTGTGGATTCGATTGCAGTGTGATTTTGGCTTATTTTTACTGGTTACCATGTGAGTGCAATATTTGAAGATTTTGTAGTACCAATAAAACTGACTTTGCAGTATTACACTATCCTTTGCATTTATTTTTTGCATTTATGTGGAGCTTGTTTGAGAATCACTGCATCGGATGTTGAACCAATCCACCTAGTTGAGAGGTGCTGTCTGCTCATTTGCCAAAACACGAGAGTGTGAGGCATTGCATTGCGGTGAGTGTCCAATCTGAAGGGGGTTTTGACTCACTTGAACACTGTGGTGTGGTGGAAGAGATGAAGATTAACATCTAATTTTGAACACTATTACTATACACTTATATGGACTCTATTTGTGTTGTCACTTTATACACGTTTTTTGGAATTTTGTCTTTATGCCTTTCTTTATTTTAAGATTTAAGTATATTTCACTATTACTTTTAAATCACAGTTTATAATTGTTATATTCACTTAGCGCCACTTATAGTTTGTCATACACCCTACCTATGCCTAGGAAGCTACCGCGCATGCGTCAAAGTCATTTAGAGCGTGCGCGGGCTTCCCGGAGGACAGGTAAGTGTACACACACACAATTTTCTCATTGAGAAACAGGCTGACAAGAATCTCGACGAGAAAATAGAGAGCAGGTTCTCTATTTTTCTCGTCGAGATTCTTGTCGGTTTTCTTGACGAGAAACCTGATAGCCGCGTACACACGACCGATTTACTCGGCAAGAAAGCTCTGCCAGCAAGTTTCTTGTCGTTTTTCGACAAGAAACTCGGTCGTGTGTACGAGGCTTTAGAAAAGCCCGGAGCAAGGAATGCAATGAATGGGTGGAGGGCGAACATGACTAGGGAAACAGGGACTTATGTGAAGGATTAGGGGATTGGTGGGGTAAGGCTGAGGAAGAGGGGATAAGATTGGTGGGTTAATTTGGGTGGGAGGGGGCATTGAGTGTATAAAGGAAGACTCCGCCCCCTCCCCGGATAACATGCGGCGCTGAGAAAGTTGGAGATGGCAGACTTGGAGCAGCTCCTGGCCCAATTGCGGGCAGAAACAGCAGCGCGAGGCCCACAGTGGGCCCAGGAACATTTAGGGCCTTTACTCGGGCGTGCGGTGGAGGAAGAGGTTAATGGGGGGAGAGTGTCAGCGCGAGCTCGGCAGTCAAAACCGCCGGAGCGCTTCTCTCCTGACCTCTCCTCCGGAGCTCGCAGACACATTGGGAATCCCCATTCGCGGGCCCCTTCGGGTCCTCCCGCGAAGCGAGCTGCTGTCGCCGGGTTGGACGCCGGAAGGAATCCCCGGCAGAGTCGGAGCTCCGCGGGCGGCCGTTCCGGGAGTTCCGGAGCGGCCACCAGGCCCGCACGGCGATGGGAGTCAGAAGCAGCGGGCCCCGCCCCCAGAGTGATGTCACCGGGGACGGCGCCTCGGCGGGGGAGATCCAGTGTGGCGGTGGCCGGGCCTTCCACTGCGGCGGCCGGGGACCTTGCGGCGGAGGAGCAGAGGGAAGAGGCAGCGGACGTAGGCGACAGGGCTGGACGGAGCCCCCCCGGCCTGGGCAAGGCAATGAAAAAATCGGTGGGCGGGTCCAGAACACGAAGAAGGAGTCGGTGTGGAGCGGGACCCTCGGCATCCAGGGATCCTTCTCCTGGAGGGCTTGCATCGGGAGCGGAAGGGGAGGAGCAACGGTCGGACGGTGCAGGGTCGGAATCGGAACGGGAGCCTCTCGGAAGGTCAGCATCGATGGAGGCGGGACGGTCAGCTGGTGGGTCGCTTCCTAGGCAGCCCGGTAAGTTTGTTTTTCCTTTATCTTCACTGGGTCAGTCACAGGTGTTGGGTGCTGGGGGCTGCAGTGGTAGGGGTGATGCTGGGACGTCTGGGTGGGGGTGCTCGGCTGGGGATGGTGATTTGGCAGACCGGGGTCAGAGGCCGGTAGTAGGGATGGATACAAGTATGAGGGGGTTTTTAGCAGGGATCAAGGAATTGGTGGACAGGTTTGAAAATTCAGCAGGTGGGGCGCCATGCCCGGCAGAGGCATGGGTTCCCCCGGTGGGGGGGGATGGCAGGAGCGAGGTGGCAGGGGCAGCGGTGGTGGTGCCACAGCAGGGGGGGACGGATAGTCCTCCGTTAAGGAAGGAGGGGGTTGATACGCCCGCGGCAGTGGGGGAGACGGGCAACCAGGACCTGGTAAGGTTAGCTGACGCGGCGATGTGCGAGGTCTATATCTGTTTTGAGGGACCGTTGGGAGCGCATTTAAAGGTGGAGGTACGGGACAAGATTTGGAAAGGTGAGTATGTGGAGATATTTTCACTGCTGCCGTTGGGAAAGTTCAACTTGGACAGAGTCAAGCCGGATGACTCCAAGAAGGAAGATGAGGAGAAGCGTAGGTATCGACTTATCCCTCGGACATTTACAAATTGGCTGCAGGCATTTGGCATTTTGGCAAGTGTGATAGGGGTAAAGAAGCCGGAGTTCTGCTCTGCTCTGTTTTGCTACCAGGATGCGATAGGGGAAGCATACAGAACCTTCGGGGGCACGGCTTGGTTGAGGTACGATGAGCAGTTTCGCCAGAGGATGGCGATGCGGCCGGAGTTGAGATGGGACCACAAAGACATTAGTTTGTGGATGCGATTGATGACTTCGGCGAGGGCCCCAAACCAGTTTTTTCAGGGGGGGGGGCGGTGGATCGTCTTCCCCTGGACAACCGGCCGGTAAGGCAAAAGGGGTGTGTTGGCAGTTTAATTCGGGTACATGCAAGTTTGGAGGAACGTGCCGTTTCAAACATGAGTGTTCCGGATGCGGGGGTTCCCACCCCTCATCTAGATGCTTTAAGCAAGGGAAGAACCGTTCCGGAGAACTTACGAATAAGAGGGAAGACGCCGGTGATGGTGGAAAGGATGCGGCCGTTTCTAGGTAGGTATCCGGACAAGGAGGCTGCGCGGTTGTTGGAAAGGGGGTTTGCGGAGGGTTTTCGTATTCCATGCTCGTTGAGGGAGGTTCCCCCTGTGCCGCGCAATTTGCGATCGGCGTTGCTACATTGCGACGTAGTTTCGGAGAAACTGCGAAAGGAAGTGGCGTTGGGCCGCATGAGCGGCCCATTTACAGTTCCCCCTTTAAAGGATTTGGTGGTCTCTCCGCTGGGTGTGGTGCCAAAAAAGGAGCCGAATAAATTTCGGCTCATTCACCACCTTTCTTTTCCTAAAGGGGGGTCGGTTAATGACGCCATTGAGCCGGATGCTTGCACGGTGAGTTACACATCATTCGATGCAGCAGTGGTTTGGGTCCGGCATTATGGAAAGGGGGCTCTCATGGCAAAATCAGATGTGGAGGCGGCCTTTCGGCTTCTTCCGGTTCACCCGGATAGTTTTCGATTATTGGGGTGTCACTGGAACGGGGAGTTTTATGTGGACCAGTGCCTGCCTATGGGCTGTTCCATATCGTGTGCATTATTTGAGGAGTTTAGCTCCTTTCTGGAATGGGTGGTCAGGGACGTGGCAGGGGTAAATTCGGTAATACACTATCTGGATGACTTCCTCTGCATGGGCCCGGCTTCATCCAGGGATTGTGCGATTCTGTTAGCAACGCTGGAGCACATGGCGGATCGTTTTGGCGTCCCATTGGCGCCGGACAAGACGGAGGGGCCAAGAACGGTCATTACGTTTTTGGGGATAACGCTGGATTCAGAAGCCATGGAATGCCGTTTACCGGAAGATAAGCTTGCGGATCTGAAAGAAGAACTTAAACTGATGTTGGGTTTGCGCAAGGTACAGCTGCGATCGCTGCAATCTTTATTGGGGAAGCTGAATTTCGCCTGTCGCATTTTGCCGATGGGGAGAGCGTTTTGCCGACGGTTGTCGGCAAGTACGGCGGGGGTGCAGTCGCCTCGACATTTTGTTAGGCTGGTACGTTCACACAGGTCTGATCTGCAGGTCTGGCATACATTCTTGGAGTCCTTCAATGGTAGGGCATTATGGATGTCGGGCCCGGTCAGCAACTTTGATATGGATTTGTTCACAGACGCTGCGGGCTCAGCAGGTTTTGGGGCTTTTTTCCAAGGCCGATGGAGTGCGGGTTCGTGGCCACAGAGTTGGGTGGAGGCAGGCTTCATAAAGAATATGTTGCTGCTGGAACTGTTTCCAGTAGTACTGGCGGTGGAACTATGGGGCGAGGCTTTCCGGGATCGGAAGGTGCGTTTCCACATCGACAACATGGGCGTGGTGCAGGTGATTAACAGAGCATCGGCGGCATCGCCGCCGGTGGTTCGCCTGCTACAACAGCTGGTGTTGAGATGCCTACAGTTAAACATCTTCATGTACGCAGTTCACCTTCCGGGAGTGGACAATGTGGTGGCTGACGCTTTATCTCGCTTTCAGTGGGACAGGTTCCGAGAGTTGGCACCGGACGCGGAGCAACGAGGGGTACCTTGTCCAGACTGGCTGTGGAAGATTGCGTTAGATTAGTCGCCGGATGGATCAGCAAGTCGGTGAGTGAGACGACGTGGGCTGCATATCAGAAAGTTTGGTTGGAATGGGCGGATCTGGGTAGAATGACGGGAGTTGAGATTGAGGGTCCGGAGGTGAGGTTGCTAGTCTTGTACTTTATCTCCAGGAGCATGGAAGCAGGGGTGTCGGTATCCGCGCTGGATAAAAAGGTTGCTGGATTGGCATTTTTGTTTAAATGGCAAGGTTTGCCTGATTACACGAAAGACTTCTGGGTTCGACAAGCGCTCAAAGGTTATAGGCGGGTTAGGCCGTTAAAAGACACCAGACGCCCGGTGTCCTTTGGGGTCCTGAGGGGGGTGTTGGCTAAGCTACGGGAGGTTTGCACCTCGGAATACGAAGCTGCCTTGTTCCGAGTGGCATTTTCCTTGGCATTTTTTGGGGCGTTCAGGATTGGCGAGCTGGTTAGCCCGTCTAAGAAAGTGCACGGGGGGATTGGGGCTAATGAAGTGCGTTGCCAGGAGGATAGAGTGTCCTTGTGGTTACGTAGATCAAAAACGGATCAAAAAGGGAGGGGCAAGAGAGTTCAGATTTTTTCGTTGCCGGGCTCACCGCTTTGTCCGGTTGGGGCCGTTCGGGGCTTTCTGGCGGTACGCCCAGGGAACGTGGGGTCCTTTCTGATACATGCGGATGGGTGTCCGTTGTCCAGGTTTCAGTTCATATCGGTTTTCCGAAAATGTTTGGGGTGCCTGGGTTTAGAGGCGAAAGAATTTTCGTCACATTCGTTCAGAATTGGGGCGGCTACGGAAGCGGCTCGGAGTGGGTTGGATAGTGAGTCGGTCAAGCGCATTGGGAGATGGGAATCAAGGAGATTTCGATCTTACATTCGCCCTCACTTAGTGGTCGGGGTGTGAGGAGAATAGGAGGAAGGGTATGAGGAGAGAAGGAGTGGGGCTGATTGTAGTTTAAAAAAATAAATAAAAAAAATAATGAGGTTAAGTTGACAGGCTTGGCTGTGGTTACGGTGGATACATGTTTTTCTCTCTTTCAGGTGTGGCGCCGGCGTTGGTCTGGATACTGGGGCACTCTTACGTGTACAGGGGGGGTAAGAGGGCTGAGGCAAGACCGGAAGGTCGGCAATTGGGGTTTTCAAGGCAGGAGGCCCGGATTCGCTGGCTGGGAATTCCGGGAATGTTATGGAGTAGGACGGTTCCAGAAGTGCATCGTTATGCGCGACTGGACCGCCCACCTGACGTTTTAATTTTGCACGTAGGTGGGAATGACTTAGGTGTTAGATCTATGCTGGATGTGACGAAGGATATCAAATTTGATATTCTTCGTCTTCGTATGGCATTCCCGGAAATGGTGATAGTGTGGTCCGACATGGTGGCTCGTACTTCATGGCGGACGGCTAGATCCATAGATGGCATCAATAGGGCGCGGAGGAAAGTTAATCGGGATGTGGCCAGGTTCATGGTTAGGAATGGGGGTTTGGTGATACGCCATTTTGAGCTGGAGTTGGAGACATGGCGGTACCTTCGGGGTGATGGGGTACACCTCAGTGATGTGGGTATAGACCTATGAGCGTTAGGATTACAGGATGGTATACAGAGGGCTCTCAGGGTGTGGAGGGGCACCCAATTGTAAAGGTTTTTACATTTGGGTGCTGTGGCAGGTGTCTGTTCTTTGCAGGGGAAGGATGATACCTCGGAAAGAAGGGTTCAGGACCTGTCGTTGGTATGGGTCCTGACGGTGGGCTTACAGTTAACGGAGGTTTAGCTTGAAGCATTGGGATGGTGCACTGCGGTCATGGTTGTCTCTGAGCCAGCATGTCGGCTTGAGGCCTATTAGCGGATTTTGAGAAGTACCGCAGTGCAATAATGGACACAAAAGTTAATAGAGGTTCCTGCAGAGAGCGACACCAGTAATTTACTGAGGGTCCTTTAGGACAGAGTTTATGGGTACTGTTAAAAAAGTTATACAGCGTTTTTTAATAAATAAGGCTGCTACGGCCTATATATATTTCTCCAACTCCTGGTGTGGTCTCGTTTACTTAGTCATAAGTAAGATAATAAATAAGGGGTATATAATAAGGACATCTGTTATACGATAGTCAAGTGTATCTTTAACCTGTTGTCTACCGCCCACCGTCAAATGACGGCGGGAGGAAGACTCTCTCGTTCTGACAGGACGTCATATGACGTCCTGCCTTTAAAAGGAGCTAGGGGGGCGCGGGCGCACCCGCCGCATTGCTGGGGACCTGATGCCCGTGCCCGGCGGCCGCGATGGCCGCCGGGCACCCACGATTGCCCAGTAACCGAGCAGGAAAGTGGATCTGTGTGTGTAAACACACAGATCCACGTCCTGTGAGGGAGAGGAGACTGATGGTGTGTCCCTTGTACATAGGGACAACCATCGGTCACCTCCACCAGTCAGTCCCCTCCCCCCCACAGTTAGAACACATCTAGGAAACACATTTAACCCCTTCCTCGCCCCCTAGTGTTAACCCCTTCCCTGCCAGTCACATTTATACAGTAATCAATGCATTTTTATAGCAGGGATCGCTGTATAAATGTGAATGGTCCCAAAAATGTGTCAAAAGTGTCTGATCTGTCCGCCGCAATATCGCAGTCACAATAAAAATCACAGATCGCCGCCATTACTAGTAAAAAATTAAAATAAAAAATTCTATAAATCTATCCTCTATTTTGTAGACGCTATATCTTTTGTGCAAACCAATCAATATAAGCTTATTGCGATTTTTTTTTTTTACCAAAAATATGTAGAAGAATATGTATCGGCCTAAACTGAGGAAAATTTTTATAAAAAAAAAAAAATGGATATTTATTATAGCAAAAAGTTAAAAATATTGTGTTTTTTTTCAAACTGGACGCTCTTCTTTTGTTTATAGCGCAAAAAATAAAAACCGCAGAGGTGATCAAATACCACCAAAAGAAAGCTCTATTTGTGGGAAAAAAAGGATGCAAATTTAGTTTGGGAGCCACGTCGCACGACCGCGCAATTGTCATTCAAAATGTGACAGCGCTGAAAGCTGAAAAATGGCTTGGGCAGGAAGGGGGTTTTCGTGCACAGTAGGGAAGTGGTTAATCAAAGTGGACCTGTCTTTAGGTATATTTGACATATTATGTAATTAAAAGTGTAGCACTAATATGAAAAATTTTGAAAACTGAATAACACACAAATTCGAATAACAATCTGTAAAAAAACGTGATGGAAAAATGTGAAAACATATAGCCAATATTTCAGGCAATGTCAGCACCTTACCCAAATACATATAAAAAAACATATGTGCACCCTTAAAGGAAGTGCAAAAACATATGTGAAAGAATGCCAGTGATATAATCACATTACATAGATAAATGAAATAAGGAAAAATATCATCTCAAACCTTCCTCCCCTATTTGCAACATTTGATATCGGTTGCTACATCCTTTTCGGTGTGTCTGGACTCTTTGGGACTACAGTGGAACCCAGGAGAAGGCTTGTAATTCAAAGCACTCGCATATCAAAGCGAGTTTCCCCATAGAAGTCAATGGAAAGTAAGATAATTCGTTCCGCATTGACTTCTATGGCATGCGATACCACATGTGGCCAGAGGTGGGGGGAACTGGAGAGCCTCGGAAATACTCAGGGACAGTTCGGCTGATCTCGGAAACCCTCGGAAAGTTTCGGAAACACCTGGGAACGGAGTATTTCCAAGTATTTCCAAGTATTTCCGAGTGATTTAGAGCATTTCTGAAAGGCTCGGAACGGCTCCGAACCATTCCGAGTGTCACCGGCGCCCCGGCACCTCTGGCCAAATGCGGTACTGCACACCCCATTAGCTTGAATTCTGCTTGTGTTGCGAGACAACACTCGCAAACCGAGTCAGAATTAGAAAAAAAAAAGTTGCTCGTTATTCAAAACGCCCGTTAACCGCATTACTCGTAAACCAAGGTTCCACTGTATATCTCTAACTCCTTATCATCTGGGTTGATGGTGCACATTTGTTTTTTATACATTTTGATGTAATTTTTTTAAGGAAATGTAATGATATCACTGGCAATCTTTGACATATGCTTTTATACTTCTTTTAAGTTTTTTTTTTTTTAACATGTATTTGTGTAAAGTGTTGACATTGCCTGAAATAATAGATATATGTTTTCAAAATTTTTAAGCACATTTCTGTTATAGATTGTTATTAGGATGTATGTATTATTCCGTTTTCTTAATTTATCACAATTTTGTATACATTTATAAGTATTTGGAATCAGAGTACAGTATTAGCAGCTCTGGATGGTGTTTACTCCGAGCACAGATTTATTTATATATTTATATTTTTCATATTGACCACCCTGGCGTTATGATTATGTCAGATTTTTGATGCTAAAAGCGGTACAATTGTTTTGCATGGACATTTGACGTTTTATATTGTAGGACTGTAATTCTTAGAAATAACTCACTTAAATCTGTCCAAACCAGAGTCTAGTAGACATCCCGGGTATGATAACGTTTGAAACACAAAATCATAAACTATAATATAATAAATAAAATAACTATAAATAATAAAAAATAATAATAATACATTTTTGTCAATAATATAATCAAATCAAAAACACTGAAATTTGTCCAAACAAGGGTGCAATATTACTAGTTATATTGCTTCATTAAATATTCCGGGTATGATAAATTTTGAAACCTGGGACTGCACAAAGTCCGACACAATCAAGACAATGGAACCTGGTTTCCTTTTGGGATTTTCTTTCCAGTATCATCACGCTTTGAGCAACAAACCACACACATCTTTGTGGGTGCTGACTTTTTCTCAGTTGGTGGGATGTAGTCCATGAAGTGACGACCAGTCAGGCATTCCAGGTTGACAATGCCAGCAGTACGACGTCCAGCTCTATTCACAGCCATTGGTGTTTCGTGGTTCAGAAAGATCAGTTTGGCAACTTTCCAAATAAAGTCAGCATGAACCACATGCTTGTCACTCTTTTTTTTTTTTTGCAGAATGTAGACATTCCACAAGCATTGCTCAAGAAGATGCCTTCTTCTTGTAATACTATTTTTGTTGTTTTCTCATTGCTGGATAGAATACCATTGCTTGGTCGGCTCTGTCAACACCTCCCATGGTGTTGTTGTAGTCTATGACTACATGTGGCTTCATGATGTCTTTCATCTTGTGACTTGTTACAATGTTGCAGGCTGATTGATCACTGAGGAAGAGGAGACAGAAGAAATGGTTTCTTCTGCCTGCAGCAGATTGAGGTTTTCTGAAAAAAAAAAAACTTTACTGTAAAAAAAAAAAAATTGGTAAAGTTACAGGGACTGGAATAATAGTTAAAGTGTTACTAAACCCACAACAGAAAAATCAGTCTGTATATGCAGTAAAGCATGCCTGTTATACTCACTGTGGAACCTAAGGGTTTAATCCTCTGCATTGTGTAAAAAGGCTGCTTGATCCTGTATGCACAGATCCTCCTCTTCTTCCACTGAATTCAGAACGTGTCCAGATAAGACAGAGCCTTTGGAGTCAGACTGCACATGCTCAGTTTGGTGTGTATTGCTAGAGAGTTTTGTTTTTTTCTTGGGAGAGTGCATGTGATCAACACAGGGCCAATCCGCACTGTCCAGACAGAGAGTCAGGGGTCCTTGATCCTGATAGGACAGCTCTGTGCAGTATGAAAACTCCTCCTACAAGCTTTACCAGAAACTGATAGATGTCACTAGAATGCAAAATACTGCTGGCGAGAAAAGGTATTTAGCAGTTAAATTTACTAAAATTATTGAATTTCCATGTTCTGTGTACTGTGGGAGACCAGATATAGTGAATGCAGGGTTCCGGGTTTACACTTGACACAGTATGCATATTTTGGCCAAAAAATCAGACAGCAGATATGAGATCTGACATATCAACTATTAGCTAAAACACCCTCCTCTCCATTTACTTAAATGTTCTTATGCATATACTATGAGCTGACATATTTATGTATTCTGCAAAACTTTGCAATTCTGCACTTATCTAAGAGGAGGAGTAGCTTAGCCTTGGATAGACTTAAGATATGGTTATTAGTACAATTGGTATTCTATGTAAAGTTTAGTAGGAAAGGTGTATCTGAAGCCTACGGCTTTGAAATTGTTGTTTTCTCTAATTTTTTTTAAACTTTTGCTGTCAACAGCAGATAAAGATTATTAGAACCATACTGTACCTCTCAACTTTTTGAGATGGGAACAAGGGACACCTACTAGAAAAATATGTAGGCATAGGACAAACCCCCTGCCATGCTCCCTTAAATGAGAATTTTGAAATTCACAAAATGCAGCAATTTAGAAATTGGATGAAAGGTTTAGCACTGGGGAAACAATTTTCGAAAGATAAAAAGTGTATTTTATATACAACTTTATAGATCAGACCAAAATGAGGGACAAATGAGGAGGAAAGAGGGACATTGTTCCAAATCAGGGACATTTGGGAGCTATGTTAGAACTACAGAATCAGTCATGGCTAATCACTGCAAACCACATTTATTTTGTTACTGTGTTTTGATAGCCTTCCTGTTTTGGACATGGGGGTGTCCTCAGTGGACATCGGATACATGTGGTGAACATTCTACTTTGATCAGTAAATAATATAAATACTGCGCCCCTCAAAATGTGTATCTCTATAGTGGCTGCCAACACAACAAAGGGATAAATTGTAACAAAATATATAAACAAAGTGTAGCGCAACTACAAATAATGGAGATAACCTGTGCAGTGAGAAATATATTAATACCTCTCCAAAGACTATTAGTGCATAATTAATTAAGAATAGAAAAATATATCCAAATAAATTAGACATAATGAGCACAAAAATGTGCATACTTATATACATAATAATCATAAAAATAGTGATCATATGAACCAAACGTGATTGGCACATGAATGGAAGTCCACAGCAAATAATAAAACCAAACGTAGTAAACACGTGAAAGTGAGTCCACAACTAATAATGAGCTGGTGAGTAATCAAAAAAATTGTCCATAAACATGAAGGTTTAAAACATCACCACTGACAAAAGGAATGCATAAACATGTGCATCTGAATGTTCCTGGACCGTACACTAGTAATAACGTAAATCAGCAACACCCGGGAGTGCCTTCACCATCCATTCAAGGAGAGGGGAGAAGAAATGGATTACTCACCAGCTCATTATTAGTTGTGGACTCACTTTCACGTGTTTACTACGTTTGGTTTATATGATCAAAATTGTATTATTTGCTGTGGACTTCCATTCACGGGCCAATCACGTTTGGTTCATATGATCACTATTTTTATGATTATTATGTATTAAGTATGCACATTTGTGTTTATAATGTCTAATTTATTTGGATATATTTTTCTATTTGTTAATTAATTATGCACTAATAGTCTTTTGGAGAGGTATTAATATATTTCTCACTGCACAGGTTATCTCCATTATTTGTAGTTGTGCTACACTTTGTTTATATATTCTACTTTGATGAATGTGTGAGGAGATTCACATTTTCAGTCTAATGCCACGTACACACGACCGTTATTCATGTCATGCAAAAAAACAACGTTTTTCTCGTCGTGATTCCTCTCAAGCCTGCCTTGCATACACACGTTCATGAAAAAAAAAGCTTGAGCAAAGCGTGGTGATGTACAACACGTACGACGGCACTATAAAGGGGAAGTTCCATTAGAATGGCGCCACCCTTTGGGCTGCATTTGCTGATCCTCGTGTTAGTAAAGTTTGGTGAGAGACGATTCACGCTTTTCAGCCTCGTGCTCTTCAGTCCGTTACAGCGTGACAAATGTGCTATCTCCATTCTGGACGCTAGTTTTACCAGAACGAGCGCTCCCGTCTAATACTTGATTCTGAGCATGCACATTTTTTTTCCCCTCGTAAAAGCGTACACACGACCATCTTTCATGACGTGAAAAAGAATGACGTGAAAAACGATGAGAAAAAATAGAGCAGGTTCTAATTTTTTTCGGGCAGTTTTCTCGGCGCGAAAAATGCTATGGAGCATACACACGACCGTTTTTTCACGACCAATCTAAAAAATTGCATTTTTCTCGTCATGAAAAACGGTCGTGTGTACGCGGCATAAGACCCCTTTTACATGGGTGTTATCTGCACTGTCAGGAAAAATTAACGACAGAATATACAGCAGATATAAACTGATTCGTTTACACCAGATTGCACATCCTTCCTGCATTCAGTTTAAATTTGTTCAGTTTAGTTCAGTTCAGTTAAGTCCATTTATCTGTTTATATAAGTTTGTACATCCATTAACTTAGTTTTTTATCATATCCATTTTGTTTAACCACTTAAGCCCCAGGCCATTTGGCTGGCCGAAGACCAGAGCACTTTTTGCGATTCGGCACTGCATCGTTTTAACTGACAATTGTGCAGTCGTGTGACGTGGTTCCCAAACAAAATTGACATCCTTTTTTTCCCACAAATAGAGCTTTCTTTTGGTGGTATTTGATCACCTCTGCGGTTTTTATTTTTTGCGCTCTAAACAAAAATAGAGTGACAATTTTGAAAAAAAAAAGGAATATTTTTTACTTTTTTTATAATAAATATCCCCAAAAAAATATATAAAAAAAAACATTTTTTTTTCCTCAGTTTAGGCCGATACGTATTCTTCTACATATTTTGTATTTTGTGTTTATTGATTGGTTTGCACAAAAGTTAAAGCGTCTACAAAATAGGGGATAGTTTTATGGCATTTTTATAAAAAAAGTTTTTTTATTAGTAATGGCGGCGATCTGTGATTTTTATCGTGACTGTGACATTATGGCGGACACATCGGACACTTTTGATGCCATTTTGGGACCATCGTCATTGATTACTGTAGAAATGACACTGGCAGTAAAGGGGTTAACGAGTAGGGGGCGCTGAAGGGGTTAAGTGTGTCCTAGGGATGTGTTCTAACTGTGGGGGGGGTGGGCTACGTGTGACATGACACTGATCACCGCTCCCGATCACAGGGAGCTGTGATCAGTGTCCTGTCACTATGAAGAATGGGGAAATGCTTGTTTACATTAGCATTTCCCCGTTCTTCCTCTCCGTGAGACAATCGCGGCTACCCCGGCGGACATTGAGTCTGCGGGACCCGTGGTCGGACTCACGGAACTCGCGGCGAGTGTGCCCACAATGCCGCATCTTTAAGTGGACGTACAGGTACGTCCATCTGCCCAGCCATGCCATTTTGTCGACGTATATCGTTGTGCGCTGGTCCTTAAGCGGATAAATTCTCAAATTGTGTGTGTGTGTGTGTATGTGTATATATATATATATATATATATATATCTCTATCTAGATATATATATATATATATATATATATAGATATATATATATATCTAGATATATATATATATAAAATGAGGCCTCAGAGGAAACCAACTACTGCCTCCTCAAAGGACAACATCAAAAGGAGTCGTTAGCCAACAATGGGCAAAAACCAATTGGTCAGGAATAAAATATTCATAAAAACAGGGTACTGCCAAGTCTCACAAAACCAGAGAAATTCCCTGTTCAACTTACCAAATAGCCTGCAACCATTCGAATTATCCTATCTAACAGTATGCGTTAAAAATAAGGATTTAGTTTGCACATATTTGCAAATTCATGCGTAAGCTTCTGAGCCCCATCAGGGCAAGCCTCCATCCTGCCATGGCTGTTGCAGTACTACCAACCTGATTTTAGGAGTGCCTCCCTGGCAGAGGAAGGCAAATAACAATATGGCAATCATCTTAAAAATAGCTTCACACTGGGGAATTTTGAAAAAACATACGGAAGAAAGAAAAGACGTTTAATTTTAATAAGATTAATTTTCCCAATAAACGATAAAGGGAGGCTTCCCCAGGCATGCAGTCTGCCCTTAGGATAGAAATGACAGGGAAAACATTAAGGTAGTGTGACAGCAGGAAGGTAAAGTCACCTGGTTGCATCCAGGGGGGTAGGTATATTTCTCCCAGATTCAGGCTTTATGCCGACTTATACAACTAGGGAGAGAGTTGATGAAGCCCAGCTGAGGCTAGTGGGCTCATGGATGATTCATACCTCTAGGGAGAGTGCTGGGCGTCATGCAGGCAGGGAGTTGATGAGACCAGCTGAAGCTTGTCAGCTTGTTTAAGGCCTCTATAAAAACTCCCAGCTTCATTAGGTGTTTGCTCATGCCTGGACCCAGACCTGTGTGGACTGTCTAGGGAGAGTGAACCCCTGTGCGGTGAGACAAAGCCTGTGTGGCTATTTGTTTGGACATTTACTAAACCAGGGACTTAGGGACTAGGACAGCACCAGGCTGATCCCAGTTGTTAGTTAGGGAAACCTGCATGTTTAGTCAGAGGTCAAGCTGACCAGGATTTATTTTGTTTATGTTTCTTTTTGCTTTGCTGTGTTTTTGTCACTGTAAATAGAGAAATAAACCGCACCTTTTGATCTTGAAAACCACAACCTCCGTCTGCTGGGCCTGTTTTTGTGTGGGGAGCCCATCCAGGGGGTCACACACACCCGCTACCGAGCTAACCCCCTCACAGTTGGTGGAGAACCAGTGGCAGTTTTTTTTTAAGCCAGCATGGAGGAGATACTGAAACAGCTGGCTCTAGCAAATGCCAATCAACAGCAGACAAATGCAGGTTTGCAAAAGAGCCTTGCAGCTCAACAACAGAGCTTCGCAGCCCAGCAACAAGCCCAGCAGCAATCTGAGGCCCGCTTCATAGACCTGTTGCAGAAGCAAGAGCAGAGACTACAACAACAGATGGAAGCAGTAATGCAGCAACGTCCGCAGACCAGTGAGGAAAGCCGTCCCACTAATACCGCGTCCTTTGGGGTGAGTCGTTTATTGACAAAAATGACTGGAGAGGATGATCCAGAGGTATTTTTGACCACATTTGAAAGGACTGCTGAAAGAGAAAAGTGGCCTGAGGAGCAGTGGGCTGGACTGGTGGCTCCTCTGTTAACTGGTGAATCGCAGAAAGCTTACTATGACCTAGAGCCTGACCAAGCAAAAGACTATGTGATGCTAAAAGCTGAAATATTGGCAAGGCTGGGTGTCACCCTGGCTGTCCGGGCTCAGCGTGTGCATAACTGGACTTTCCAGCTTGGAAAACCCCCCAGGTCTCAAATGTATGATCTCATTCACCTGAGCAGGAAGTGGCTACAGCCAGAGACTTTGTCCGCACCGGAGATTGTGGAACGTGTTGTGATGGATCGTTTCTTGAGAGCTCTTCCTACCGCCATTCAAAAGTGGGTAAGCCATGGAGACCCAGAAACGGCCGGTAAACTTGTGGATCGTGTAGAGAGATACTTGGCTGCAGAGAACCTGACGGCCTCTTCCAGAGACTCTCGGACTTTCCACCCTAAGACCAGACCATCCCCAGGGGCGGATAAGATGATTCCAAGGGGTGAGGGTGGAGAGAGTGAGAGGGTGGGAGCTCTGCCCAGGGTTTGGCGAGAACAGCCTGGGAAGTCGGGGGCTCAAGAGGCAGCCAAAAGGATTGTTTGCTACCGCTGCCGGCAAGCGGGACATATTGCAGCAAATTGCCCGGTTGTGGAGGAACCCATGCAATGTGACTTTCTGACGGACAGACGTCAGTCGCTGTGTGCGACAGTCGCATGCACTGCCATTCGGGGAACTGAGAAACATTTATGCAAAATGTGTATTAATGGTAGAAATGTTGTGGTATTACTGGATTCAGGTAGCCTTGTGACCCTGATAAAGGCTGAATTAGTTAAAACAGAGGTCTCTGGGAATAGCAAGGTAGCTGTTATTTGTGTGCATGGGGACACCCGAGAGTATCCAGTGACTACAGTGTGTTTCAAGACCCCCAAAGGTACCCTCTCTCATCCAGTGGGGTTAGTATCTCAACTACCGCATGATGCCATTGTGGGAAGGGATTTTCCGAAGTTCTGGGAACTGTGGGATGATCCTGAGCCCCCCACTGGTGCCCCTATGTACCAGGAAGGTGATAGCCAGAACTCCTCTGAGAGTGGTGAGGACTCTCCAGAATTTCCCTTGTCAGTATTGGCAGGCGAGACTCAAGAAACTGGAGAGGAGCCCACCTCCTCAGACGAAAACCTACCGTCTGTGGAGTTTTCTGATCTTGAGGTTCACAGGGAAAATTTTGCCACAGAACAGTTAAAAGACCCCGCCCTAATAAAGGCACGGGAAAACGTAGTGGAAATAGATGGCGAGTTAGTGAACCCAGATAATACCTGCACTTACCCATACTTCAGCGTAGAGAAGGACCTACTGTATCGGGTGGCAAAAAGGGCAGAAGAAACCGTTGAGCAGCTTGTGGTGCCCAAACCTTACAGGAAGTTGGTGTTGGAGTTGGCCCATGGGCACATTCTTGGAGGTCATCTGGGGACAGAGAAAACCCGAGAGAGGGTATTACAGAGATTCTATTGGCCTGGGGTGATGAAGGACATAGAAAATTATTGTTCCTCCTGCCCTGTGTGTCAGAGGTCGGCCCCGATGCCACATTTCCGTAGCCCGCTGGTCCCTCTACCCATCATTGAGGTCCCGTTTGAGAGGATCGCAATGGATTTGGTAGGTCCTATAATCAAGTCCGCTAGGGGGCACCAGTACATATTAGTTATAATGGACTATGCCACCCGTTATCCAGAAGTGATCCCTCTCCGAAATACCTCGGCCAAAACCATAGCCAAAGAGCTATCTCTTGTTTTTAGCCGGGTGGGTATTTGTAAAGAACTGCTTACGGACCAAGGTACACCCTTTATGTCCCGGGTTATGAAAGAGCTGTGTAAATTGTTCAAAGTGACGCAATTGCGTACGTCTGTGTATCACCCCCAAACCGATGGGCTGGTTGAAAGATTCAACAAAACCCTAAAACAAATGTTGAAGAAAGTGGTGGATAGAGATGGAAAGGATTGGGACTGTCTACTTCCTTATTTGATGTTTGCTATTAGGGAGGTGCCCCAATCCTCTACGGGATTCTCCCCCTTTGAGTTACTGTATGGGAGACACCCAAGAGGGCTGTTGCATATTGCCAAGGAAACTTGGGAAAGTGAGAGTTCTCCCCACAGGAGTGTGATTGAGCATGTCGCCCTGATGCAAGATCGAATTGCACAGGTAATGCCCATCGTGAAGGAACATTTGGCCCAAGCGCAGTTGGCACAGCAGAGAGTGTACAACCGTGGAGCCAAGACCCGTACCTTTTCCCCGGGGGATAGGATATTGGTACTTGTCCCTACGGTTGAAAGTAAATTCCTTGCCAAATGGCAAGGCCCCTACGAGATAATGGAAAAAGTGAGCGAAGTGAATTACAAGGTCAGACAACCAGGAAGGCGAAAGCCCGAACAGATCTATCACGTTAATCTGTTGAAAGCCTGGAGGGATAGAGAGTCCCTAGTCGCAGAAACTTGGTCACCAGCTCAAACTGGTTGCGTGATTCCGGAGGTTGGAATAGCAGCCACCTTGTCACAACCCCAACAACAGGAGGTTAAGGAGTTTGTGCTTCGCAACAAGGAGATGTTCTCTGAGCTGCCGGGACAAACATCTGGGGTAGAGCATGATATTATTACCCCGCCCGGTGAAAGGGTGAAGTTAAAACCCTATCGGATCTCAGAGGCCCGACGGGAGGCAATACGGGAGGAAGTACAGAAAATGCTGAACTTAGGGGTGATAGAGGAGTCCCAAAGTGATTGGTCTAGTCCCATTGTGTTGGTGCCTAAACCGGATGGGAGCTGGCGATTTTGTAACGATTTTCGTCAGTTGAACAAAGTTACAAAATTTGACACCTACCCCATGCCACGTATAGATGAGTTGATCGACCGGCTGGGAACAGCCCGATACATGACGACTCTTGACCTCACAAAAGGGTATTGGCAAATTCCCCTGGCCAAGTCGGCCAAAGAGAAAACCGCATTTGTAACCCCAGACGGGGCGTTCCAATATAAGAGAATGCCGTTCGGGTTACAGAATGCGCCGGCCACATTCCAGCGGAAAATGGACCAGATACTGAGGCCCCATCGGAAGTATGCTGCGGCTTACCTGGATGACGTAATTGTCCATAGCACAGATTGGGCCTCACATCTGCCAAAAGTGCAAGCAGTCCTAGACTCTATCCGGGAAGCGGGGTTTACGGCTAACCCCAAGAAGTGTACCATTGGGCAGGAGGAGGCCAAATATCTTGGGTACACCATTGGTAGGGGAGTAATAAAACTCCAACTCAACAAAGTCGAGGCCATCCAGAGTTGGCCACGTCCCAACAGCAAGAAGCAGGTACGAGCCTTTCTGGGAATCGCGGGTTATTATCGGCGCTTCATTCCCCACTTTGCTTCTAAGGCTGTGCCCCTAGCCAACCTGACGAAAGGGAAAGGGTCGGTCATGATTAAATGGACCCCCGAGGCTGAGGCAGCATTCCAATTCTTGAAACAAGCCTTATGTAGCCAGCCAGTGTTGTACTCACCCGACTTCTCTAAAGACTTTGTCGTACAAAGTGATGCGTCAGATGTGGGGTTAGGAGCAGTATTGTCCCAGGTCTGGAACGGGGAAGAGCACCCAGTCATTTACCTCAGCAGGAAGTTGAAGTCCCATGAGGTAAATTACGCCACGGTTGAAAAGGAGTGTTTAGCGGTGAAGTGGGCTCTAGATTCCCTTCGGTACTATCTGCTAGGTAGGCACTTTGACATGGTTACGGATCACGCTCCGTTAAAGTGGATGGCTCAAAACAAGGAGACAAATAGAAGAGTAAATAGGTGGTTCCTGGCCCTACAGGAATTCAACTTCACAGTAAAGCATCGCCCTGGCGTTCAAATGGGGAATGTGGATGCTTTGTCTCGAGTACATGAATGCCTGATTGCTGGTGTTCCAAACCCAAGGTTAAAACAAGAGGGGGGGTATGTGACAGCAGGAAGGTAAAGTCACCTGGTTGCATCCAGGGGGGTAGGTATATTTCTCCCAGATTCAGGCTTTATGCCGACTTCTACAACTAGGGAGAGAGTTGATGAAGCCCAGCTGAGGCTAGTGGGCTCATGGATGATTCATACCTCTAGGGAGAGTGCTGGGCGTCATGCAGGCAGGGAGTTGATGAGACCAGCTGAAGCTTGTCAGCTCGTTTAAGGCCTCTATAAAAACTCCCAGCTTCATTAGGTGTTTGCTCATGCCTGGACCCAGACCTGTGTGGACTGTCTAGGGAGAGTGAACCCCTGTGCGGTGGGACAAAGCCTGTGTGGCTATTTGTTTGGACATTTACTAAACCAGGGACTTAGGGACTAGGACAGCACCAGGCTGATCCCAGTTGTTAGTTAGGGAAACCTGCATGTTTAGTCAGAGGTCAAGCTGACCAGGATTTATTTTGTTTGTTTCTTTTTGCTTTGCTGTGTTTTTGTCACTGTAAATAGAGAAATAAACCGCACCTTTTGATCTTGAAAACCACAACCTCCGTCTGCTGGGCCTGTTTTTGTGTGGGGAGCCCATCCAGGGGGTCACACACACCCGCTACCGAGCTAACCCCCTCACAGTAGATAAAGTCAGAAGCCAAATTTGAAATGACAATGTCAATGTATTTGACTCCCTCTAATAATTGGAGGAAACCACCAATGGGAATACTTGAAGTGGGAATAGAAACAAGATTTTGGATTTCTTCCAATTTACCCTCAAGCTCTAGAAGGTGGCAAAAGTATTTTAACCCTTTCATGACTAAGCCCATTTCTGACATTTGGTGTTTACAAGTTAAAATGCAGATTTTTTGCTAGAAAATTACTTAGAAACCCCAAACATTATATATATTTTTTTAGCAGAGAATCTAGAGAATAAAATGGCGATTGTTGCAATATTTTATATCACATGGTATTTGTGCAGCGGTGTTTTAAACGCAAATTTTTTGAAAAAATTAACTTTCATGAATTTTAAAAAAATTAAAAAGCAAAGTTAGTCCAATTTTTTTGTATAATGTGAAAGATGATGTTACGCCGAGTAAATAGATACCAAACATGTCATGCTTTATAATTGCCCACACTCGTGGAATGGCGACAAACTACGGTACCTTAAAATCTCCATAGGCGACGCTTTAATTTTTTTTTACGGCTACTAGATTAGAGTTACAGAGGAGGTCTATGGCTATAATTATTGCTTTCGCTCTGACGATCGCTGCGATACCTCACATGTGTGATTTGAACGCCGTTTTCATATGCGGGCGCGACTTCCGTATACGTTTTCTTTGCCGCGCGAGCTCGCGGGGACAGGGGCGCTTTAAAAAAAATTTTTTCTTATTTATTTTATTAATTTTTATAATTAAAAATAGTGTTTTTAAAAAAAAAAAAATTGATCACTTTTATTGCTGTCACAAGGAATGTAAACATCCCTTGTGACAGTAATAGGTGGTGACAGGTACTCTTTATGGAGAGATCAGGGGTCTAAAAGACCCCCAATCCCTCCTTTGCACTTCAAAGTTTTCAGATCGCCGAAAACTGCGATTCTGAATACTGTGTACTTTTTTAAATTCGGCGCCATTGGCAGCCGAGTAACCCGGACGTGACGTCATGACGTCGCTTCCGTGGTTACAGTGCAGAGAAAAACTCAAAGCCGTTTGCGGCTTTGATTCACTCTCTGTCTATCCGCCCGAGGTGGCGGATCGTGGATCGGGTCTCCCGGTGGGACGGGAGGCCCGGTAAGAGCGGCGGAGGCGGCGGGAGGGGGGATGTCCACTCCCGCTTCTCCGGTATAACAACCGAGTGGCTTTTAGCTGCATCGGTGGGTATACCTGGAAAGCCAATCGCCGGCTCTAAACAACGGTACTGGGATGATGCCTGCGGCTGCAGGCATCATCCCGGTATAACCCCCGAAAGCCGAGGATGCATATATGCGTCCGCTCGGCGGGAAAGGGTTAAAAAGAATAGCGCAGCTGACAGGGAAGCCCCCAGCATCATGGAGAAACAACACCAAATCTTCAGCATAGAGAGCTGTTTTCACTTCAAGGCTACCTACCTGGATACCCTGAACCATAGAAGATATTCCCAAAGCCAGGGCTAAAGGCTTCATCATGGGGGCGAACAGCCCTGGGGATAAGGGGCAACCTTGTCTGGTGCCTCTGGATACTGGAAAAAAAAAAAAAACCTCACCATTAGCTTTAATGGCCCCCACAGAGCGTTCATACAAGAGGTCAATGCACTGGAGAAAAATGAGCCCAAAACCCATTTGTCGTAAGTTTACCCACAGATAAGTCCAGTCAACTGACTCAAAGGCTTTCCCCAGATCCAGAGACACTAGAACTTGCCCACCAGAGATATCAGAGCCTAGCTGGGTATGAGTGAAAACTCTCCTGAGATTAATGTCAGTTGCTTTTTGGGGCATGAAGCCTGTTTAGTCTGAGGAAATTAGGAGGTGGAGGATAGTTGTAAATCTAATGGCTAGCATCTTGGTGAGGATCATAAGATCCGTATTTAAAAAAGCTATGGGCCTGTAAGAAACATTTGTCTGGTTTAGCTAGTAGCACCACATGAGCTAAGAGGAAGGAGGAACTCCTTGCTTCAAAAATTCTTGTAAAGATGGAATAAACAAGGAGCCAAGTGTTTAGCGCAGTGCTTACACCACTCGGCTGGTAGTCTACCTGGATCAGGGCACAATTTAAGAAGGAGCGTATTGCAGTCGCCACTTCCTCTTCCGTAAATGGAGCATCCAGTAGGTTGTTGGTGGCATCAGGTAAACAAGGTGTGGGAAGACGCTCAAGAAGAGAATGAAGTTGACTTACCTGGGGTTATGGGGATATATAACTCAGTGTAGTAAGAAACGAATGCTTGGAGAACATGCTCCCTAACAGTCAGAAATCTACTATCCAGAGAATAAATACAGGGTATAACAGTGTGGGGTTTATTATCTGCGGCCAAGAGGGCCATTCTTATCTGCCTTTTTGAAAAAGATCATCAGTTTTTTTTTCCTGGTTTTTAGTTTCATAGACTTCAATGGTTTAGAGATGTGTATTGAAAAACGCAAAATGCACCTGCAATATGCAAACTGCAACCTGCACAAGTGTAAATCAAGGCCTTAGAATCTAAAAAGGATCAAAGTAAGTTGACAACATGGAGTCGACTGTGGGCTCTGCCACCCAGCCAGGGTTTACACGCCAGACACCTTGGCGCCTGTTGGTGGACAATTGCATAGTACTTTGAAGGGGTGTGTGATCTGATAACCCGCAAGCAACTGAAAGGACCAGGTCTATTCTAAAAGAAGAGCCAAATCAGCCCAGTATTACAGATCCAAATTATCAGCCCTGGCAGGGTTGGAAGTACAAACTGCCTGGCATCCAGGTTTAAGAACAAACTAGACTGGTCTGTATCCTCTGGGTGAAGCGGTGGGTGCATCAGTATAACCTGATGTATGTCTTTCCTCCTCTGAAACTCTTTTCACTTCTGTTCTGCGGGATCAAAATGAAGGTCATTACGGTTATACTCATAGCTTGGGATTGGCCCAGGTGGATGTAGCACTCAGACCTGATCAGACTCCCGACAGACACCATGTTGGCTCTTCCAAAGACTGGTTTACCAGCCTACATCATGGTCGTTGGCTTTAACAGTATAGCTGTTGAAGCCCAGGTGTTAGAAGACAGGAGCCCTTTTTTATTGGTAATTCCCATGCTGGTAAAAGTTAAGAAGTTTACCTCTCTCTCTCACAAGGTCTACCATCAAACTTGGAAGGCATACAAGGAAAGAAACTATCACCCCAGGAAAAACTATGTGGGAAGAATCGTGACCTTTTTGCAATCAGGCCTGGATCAGCATTTAGCTCTGAATATTATCAGAGGGCTATTCTCACTGCATGCAATCTTATTATACTAGATTTCCATTTTTTTGGTTAAAACTTGTACAGGATGTATCCCGTGTACCTCATCCTGTAGAACCACCTGTGACTTAATGAGATTTGAAATAGATTCTGTCAGCACTTCAGAAACTGCCTTTTGAACCCATCGATGAAAAGGAATTCTACCCATACACAAAAACATTTCCTTACTTGTTGTCATCACCTCTGCAAGTTGTTTGTCTGAGCTGGCAATTTTGTCCTGTATAAAACCATTCTAAGGTGTTGTTGAGGCCCATAGCCTCTTTCTTTCCTAAGGTGGTTTCGACCTTTCACCTCAAAAGGGACAGTGTTCTTGCATCTCTCTGTCCAGCTCTAGTCCATTAGAAGACAATCTTCCTTCACCATCTACATATACCGTATTTATCGGTGTATAACACGCGCCGGCGTATAACACGCACCCCAAGTTTAGGAGGGAATTTTAGGGAATTTTTTTTTTAGGAGGGAAGTCTAAGGAAAAAAATATTACATTTAAATGCAGCCTTACCAGTGTCCATTGCAGCCTTGTCAGTGCAGCCTTGCCAGCAGTGTCTTGCCCCAGTGTCCATTGCAGCCTTTTCAGTGCAGCCTTGCCAGCAGTGTCCATTGCAGCCTTTCCCCAGTGTCCAGTGCAGCCTTGCCAGCAGTGTCCATTACAGCCTTGCCAGCAGTCACTGGCGTTGCAAGGCAGGTGCGGGGGGTGCGGGTCGCACCCGGGTGACACCCGCCAGAGGGGTGACACCATCACGGCGCTGGATTGAGAGAGGCACCTTTTCCTACTTCCCCTGCGCACTCCAGTGTCTCCTTCGCTCCCCGCAATGTTCGGGGAGGGAGGAGGAATTGTGTTGTGACTCGAGGCAGACAGTGCCATAGTCCAGTGCACAGCGCCCGGCACTGTAATCCGCCTATTGACGCTCAGGCAGGTGGGGAGAGGTGCCGGCTCACAACAAATACATTCCTCAGACCGACGGAGCCTAGTCTCCTCCTCCTCCACACTGACAGTATATTCACAACAGGAGGAGGAACGTCCATGTGGACAGAGCGCGCTGATCTGAGGTCTGTGACTGTAGGGAGAGAGGAGATATAGGGGGGGGGGGTTACATTAGGGAGATTGCAGGGGGGGTTACATTAGGAGGAATACAGGGGGGGGTTACATTAGGAGGAATACAGGGGGGGGTTAAATTAGGAGGAATTGCACAGGGGGGTTACATTAGGAGGAATACAATGGGGGGGTTTCATTAGGAGGAATACAGGGGGGGGTTACATTAGGGAGATTGCAGGGAGGGTTACATTAGGAGGAATACAGGGGGGGGTTAAATTAGGAGGAATTGCACAGGGGGGGGTTACATTAGGGGGAATACAGGGGGGTTACATTAGGAGGAATACAGGGGGGTTACATTAAGGGGATTGCACAGGGGGGTTACATTAGGGGGAATACAGGGGTGTTACATTAAGGGGATTACATTAGGGGATTGCACAGGGGGGTTACATTAGGGGATTGCACAGGGGGGTTACATTAGGGGGATTGCACGGGGGGGTCACATTAGGGGGATTGCACGGGGGGGTCACATTAGGGGGATTGCATGGGGGGGTCACATTAGGGGGATTGCACGGGGGGGTGTTACATTAAGGGGATTACATTAGGGGATTGCACAGGGATGTTACATTAGGGGGAATACAGGGGTGTTACATTAAGGGGATTACATTAGGGGATTGCACAGGGGTGTTACATTAGGGGGAATACAGGGGTGTTACATTAAGGGGATTACATTAGGGGATTGCACAGGGGTGTTACATTAGGGGGAATACAGGGGTGTTACATTAAGGGGATTGCACAGGGGGGTTACATTAAGGGGAATACAGGGGGGGTTACATTAAGGGGATTGCACAGGGATGTTACATTAGGGGGAATACAGGGGTGTTACATTAAGGGGATTACATTAGGGGATTGCACAGGGGGGTTACATTAAGGGGATTACAGGGGTGTTACATTAAGGGGATTACATTAGGGGATTGCACAGGGATGTTACATTACGGGGATTACATTGGGGGATTACATTAGGGGATTGCACAGGGGGGTTACATTAGGGGATTGCACAGGGGGGTTACATTAGGGGGATTGCACGGGGGGGTCACATTAGGGGGATTGCACGGGGGGGGTCACATTAGGGGGATTGCACGGGGGGGTCACATTAGGGGGATTGCACGGGGGGGTGTTACATTAAGGGGATTACATTAGGGGATTGCACAGGGATGTTACATTAGGGGGAATACAGGGGTGTTACATTAAGGGGATTACATTAGGGGATTGCACAGGGATGTTACATTAGGGGGAATACAGGGGTGTTACATTAAGGGGATTACATTAGGGGATTGCACAGGGGGGTTACATTAGGGGATTGCACAGGGGGGTTACATTAGGGGGATTGCACGGGGGGGTCACATTAGGGGGATTGCACGGGGGGGTCACATTAGGGGGATTGCACGGGGGGTTACATTAGGGGGAATACAGGGGGTTACATTAGGGGGAATGAACAGGGGGGTTACATTAAGGGGATTGCATTGGGGGGGTTAAATTAGGGGGATTACATTAGGGGGATTGCAGGGGGCTTACATTAGGGAGGTTGTACGGGGGGGAACGTGACATTAGGGGGATTACAGGGGGGGTTCCATTAGGGGAATTACACAGGGGTTCCATTAGGGGGATTACACGGGGGGAGAGCTGTGCTGATGTGCTAGAATGCTCAGTGCCCCGGGTGGCTCAATGAACTGGGGGAGGGGGGGGTGACACCAAATTTTATCGCACCAGGTGACACCAACCCTAGTGACGCCACTGCCAGCAGTGTCCATTGCAGCCTTTCCCCAGTGTCCAGTGCAGCCTTGCCCCAGTCACAGTGTCCAGTGCAGCCTTGCCCCCAGTTTTCATTGCAGCCTTGCCCCCAGTTTTCATTGCAGCCTTGAATTTCAAAATTGGCGCCGCCGAGAAGATCGCCGCTGAGACTGTGCGGAGTGGGGCGAACGCCGCCGAGAACGCAGGGACTGGGCGGAGCCGAGATACACATAGCCAAGTGTACTCGGCTCTAGTCGGCTCTTCTCGGCTCCGCTTACAGTCACGCCGAGTCCCGCCCTATGATGGACATAACACAGGTCCAATGGCGGGACTGGGCGTAGACTGTGAGCGGAGCCGGGAAAAGCCGAGTACACTCGGCTATGTGTATCTCGGCGGCGATCGCTGCGCTCCGCTCAGTCAGCGGAGATCGCCGGGATCTGTGAGTATCGGCGTATAACACGCACCCACGATTTTCCCCTGATTTTAAGGGGAAAAAAGTGCGTGTTATACACCGATAAATACAGATCCCGGCGATCTCCGCTGACTGAGCTGTGATGGTGTGTATTGCAGCCACTTCTTCAATTAAAATAACTGACACTTTTTGTGATTTCTAATGGTCCCCATAAACAGGAATTGGCTTATTATTTTATCAGTCTCAATGGTTTAGATAGAACATCATTTAATCTTCTGCTTCTAATGCCGCGTACACACGATCGTTTTTTTTTCGACGGTGAAAACACCGTCGAGAAAATCAACGTGAAAAACGAGGAACAGCTTGTTCCCCCCACACACGGCCGTTTTTAAATGACATTTTTTTTTTGGTCGAAAAAAAAAACGACCGTGTGTGGGCTCCGCGGCAGTGTTTCCCTATGGGAAAACTGCCGCCGAAAATCACGACGAGAAAAATTAGAGCATGTTCTAATTTTTCTCGTCGTGATTAATGACGTTTTTCCCGTCGCGAAAAACGACAAAAAGCCCACAGACGATCGTTTTTCTCGTCCAAAGGGAAAAATTTAATTTTTCTCGACGGGAAAAACGGTCATGTGTACGCGGCATAAGGATTGGAGTCCACCCTTTTCTGACAAAGCTCATTCATTTAGGTTAGTGATTGGCTTTTGGACTTACAGTATCTCACAAAAGTGAGTACACCCCCCACATTTTTGTAAATATTTTATTTTATCTTTTCATGTGACAACACTGAAGAAATGACACTTTGCTACAATGTAAAATAGTGAGTGTACAGCTTGTATAACAGTGTAAATTTTCTGTCCCCTCAAAATAACTGTCACAAGGGCCACGTACCTGAGGTGAGACTGAAGTAGTGGGGAGGCCTCCCTTGCACCTCGGGTCCTTGAAGCCTATGGAGATGGAGACAGAGACTTGGTGGACACCAAGTGGCATGGGTGCCAGGGGTGCGGAGAACCGTACAAGCCTTAGTCCGAGATCTGAGCCGAGGTCAAGTCCGCTCTGGCAATGAAGTACAGAAGGGTTAATAGGAAGAAGGATGGTTGAGATCCAAGTCGGGGTCGGTTCCAATCTGGCAGCTGAGTACAAAAGGGGCAAAGAAGTAGAATGGTCAAGGTACAAATCCGAGGTCAATGGCAAGCAGCAATCAAGAGTAGCCAAATAGGTTTCCAGGTCACAACAAGTTCAGACAGATCACACACTAGCACAGGAACAATTGGGCGTCCCTACTTCCTTGCGCAGAATTTGCATACAACAACGCAATACATTCTACCACTAAGCAATCGCCGTTCTACGCCAATCTGGGGTACCACCCTTCTTTTTCCCCTGTTCTACCCGCTTCTGCTTCGGTCCCGGCTGTCTGGAACGGAGTGGAGTTTCTACACAACAATTTAGAGCTCCTAAAGGATACCATGGCCAAGGCGCAGCTGCATTACAAGACCATCTATGATCGAAGGTGGCGTGGGGACCTGGATCTCCAACCGGGAGACAAGGTTTGGCTGTCTACCAGGCATTTGAAGTTGGCCTGTCCCTACAAGAAATTGGGCCCTAAGTTCATTGGGCCCTTCCCTGTCCTGTCACGATTCAACCCTGTTGTCTACAAACTCAAACTGCCCTCAACTTACCGGATCCACCCTGTCTTCCATGCCTCCCTCCCATGGGGCCCGTCCTCCGGCTCCCTCTATGATTAAAGGGATTGAGGAGTACGGGGTTGAGGCCATCCTGGACTGCCGTAGAAGGGGCCGCGGACACCAATTTCTGGTACAGTGGAGGGGAACCTTACCCTACCCCCTTCACCCCTCCGCCTACCTGATCCGATGTTCCCCACAGGAAGAATACTCACCCACACAGTGGATCCAGCGTTGTCCCACTGTGATCCCCTTCTCTGTAGCACTCGGGTCCTGTGCCACCATCTTCTTCTGGGATATCATTGGGAGGCACAGGCACACCTCCCAATTATTCACCGCTAGGCCTGCCCCCTCCTGCTTTGGTGAATGGATGCTCCTGGCGCCTCCTGGGATATCCACATCATATATCCTGAGAGGCACCAGGGACCAGGGGGCACTGATGTAATTCGCCTAGGTGAGTGACAGTGGAGGGGTCGGGAAGAAATATATGCTGTTAAAAAGGGTCTTAAACAAAAGAAATGCATATTTATGCAGATGCCATTCATCTGCAACTACATAGACTTACTTGACTAACCTGATAATATTTATTTTTCTAAAAATTGAAATACCACTTATTCAGCCCAAAACCCGAAGAAATTATTCGTATTTACCACTTGCTTAGTGGGCACTTAACCAGTTTAGATCCGGGCCATGTACAAATGACAGCCTCAAGGCGGATCTAGAAATCCGGGAGGCCGTCATTATACGGCCTCGGCTATTCCGGGCCACTGGGGGCCGCGCGAGCGGCGCATCACTGAGATGCTGATGCGCGTGCCTGGCGGCCGCGATGTCTGCCAGGTACCCAGACAAGGACATGGATCTGTGTGTGTAAACACACAGATCCATCTCCTGTCAGGGAGAGGAGACCGATGCTGTGTCCCTAGTACATAGGGACACAGATCGGTCACCTCCCCCAGTCAGTCCCCTCCCCCACACAGTAGTAATCACTCCCAGGTTACACATTTAACCCCTTCCTCGCCCCTAGTGGTTAACCCCTTCCCTGCCAGTGTCATTTTTACAGTAACCAGTGCATTTTTATAGCACTGGTCGCTGTAAAAATGACAATGGTCCCAAAATGGTGTCAAAAGTGTCCGATGTGTCCGCCATAATGTCGCAGTCACAATAAAAATCGCTGATCGCCGCCATTACTAGTAAAAAAAAAAAATATTAATAAAAATGCTATAAAACTATCCCCTATTTTGTAGACGCTATAACTTTTGCGAAAACCAATCAATAAACGCCTATTGCGATTTGGTTTTTACCAAAAATATGTAGAAGAATACGTATTGGCCTAAACTGAGGAATTTTTTTTTTTTTCTAAATTGGGATATTTATTATAGCAAAAAGTAAAAAATATTGTGTTTTTTTCAAAATCATTGCTCTTTTTTTGTTTATAGCGCAAAAAATAAAAACCGCAGAGGTGATCAAATAGCACCAAAAGAAAGCTCTATTTGTGGGAAAAAAAGGACGTCAATTTTGTTTGGGAGCCACGTCGCACGACCACGCAATTGTAATTCAAATGGTGACAGCGCTGAAAGCTGAAAATTGGCCTGGGCAGGAAGGGGGTTTAAGTGCCCAGTAAGCAAGTAGTTAAACACTCTTCCTGCCCAGGCCAATTTTCAGCGCTGTCACTCTGTGAATGACAATTGCGCAGTCATGCAACACTGTACCCAAATGTAATTTTTATAATTTTTGTCACACAAATAGAGCTTTCTTTTGGTGGTATTTAATACCTGCTCGGTTTTTTTAATTTTGGCTAACAAAAACTAAAATGAAAAAAAAAAAAACTGTTTTATAGTTTGTTATAAAATTTTGCAAACAGGTAATTTTTCTCCTTCATTGATGTGTGCTGGTGAGGCTGCACTGATTAGCACTGATAGGCTGTACTGACAGGCACTGATAAGGCGGCACTGATAGGTGGCACTGGTGGGCACTGATGAGGTGGCACTGAGAGGTGCCACTGATGGGTGGCACTTATGGGCACTGGTAGGTGACACTAATAGGCAGCACTGATAGGTGGCACTAATGAAAGGACACTGATAGGCACTGGTAGGTGGCACTGGTGGGCACTGATAGGCAGCACTGATATGCACTGGTAGGTGGCACTGGTGGGCACTGCATAGCAGCAGTGGCTCTCTGTGTATGGGACCGATGTCTTTCTGACAGAAGCCGGTAATCGGCTTTTTGTTTTCCTCACGCTGTCAGCATGAGGGGGAAAAAAAGCTGATTACGATCTTCTGTTTACATCACGTGATCAGCTGTCATTGGCTGACAGCTGATCAAGTGGTAAGGGGCCACTTGCTGCTCCTGGTTACACTCTCTCTGTTGATCTGTTATTGTACTAAGTTTTAGCAGTGTTCCTTTTATAGGATTATTTTGTGTTGATATCACGTCCCTCATGCGTAACTATATGTTTTGCTCGCTCTTCTACTTTTAAGATTCATGTTTTTACACAATGTATGATCTTGATTGTATTACAGAATTAAGGACTGTTTGATATGCCATATGTATATGGACTGATGGTTCTTGACTCTTGCATTTCTACTATGCTTTACCCATACATGCGGGCACTGATATTATCAGGTCCCTTTGACCCGTTTGTACTTTACTGACATGTTATTACATCTGTCGTTATGTCATATTGTGCCTGCAAAACTAATAAAAAAAGATTAAATATAATAAATTTAAAGTTAGACTTTAGTGTCATGGGGTCAGAGATGCCTTTCTTTATAGCTAGGCCCTATGTCATAAAAGTGATACCTGCATCTTAACTGTAAATACAGCTTTAAAGCAGTTAAAAGAAATTAAGGCACATTTTCCTTATAATGTTGTTATAGTTACTAAGCAAACCAAATTGTTTGTTCTGGAGGCACGTTTATTGCATAGCATCTGGTGACATTTGTAGTAGATAGTGTGACAGCAGGAAGGTAAAGTCACCTGGTTGCATCCAGGGGGGTAGATATATTTCGCCCAGATTCAGGCTTTACGCTGACTTATACAGCTAGGTGGAGAGTTGTATAAGCCCAGCTGAGACTAGTGGGCTCATTGATGACTCATACCTCTAGGGAGAGGGCTGGGCGTCGTGCAGACAGGGAGTTGATGAGGCCAGCTGAAGCTTGTCAGCTCATTTAGGCCTCTATAAAAAACTCCCAGATTCATTAGATGTTAGCTCATGCCTGGAAGCAGACCTGTGTGGACTGTCTAGGGAGAGTGAACCCCTGTGCGGTGAGAGAAAGCCTGTGTGGCTATATTTTGCTTGGACATTTAAAACCAGGGACTAGGACAGCACTAGGCTGATCCCAGTCGTTAGTTAGGAAACCTGTAAGTTTAGTCAGAGGTCAAGTTGACCAGGATTTATTTTGTGTTTGTTTTTTTTGCTTTGCTGTGTTTTTGTCACTGTAAATAGAAAATAAACGGCACCTTTTTGATTTTGAAAACCACAACCTCCGTCTGCTGGGCCTGTTTTTGTGTGGGGAGCCCATCCCGGGGGTCACACACACCCGCTGCCGAGCTAACCCCCTCACAGTTGGTGGAGAATGCGGGCAGTTTTTTTTTAAGCCAGCATGGAGGAGATACTGAAGCAGCTGGCTCTAGCAAATGCCAATCAACAGCAGACAAATGCAGGTTTGCAAAAGAGCCTTGCAGCTCATCAACAGAGCCTTGCAGCTCAACAACAGAACTTCGCAGCCCAGCAGCAAGCTCATCAACAGAGCCTTGCAGCCCAGCAGCAAGCTCACCAACAGAGTCTGGAAGCTCAGCAACAAGCCCAGCAGCAATCTGAGGCCCGCTTCATAGACCTGTTACAGAAGCAAGAGCAGAGACTACAACAAATGGAAGCAGTAATGCAGCAACGTCCGCAGACCAGTGAGGAAAGCCGTCCCACTAATACCGCGTCCTTTGGGGTGAGTCGTTTATTGACAAAAATGACTGGAGAGGATGATCCAGAGGTATTTTTGACCACGTTTGAAAGGACTGCTGAAAGAGAAAAGTGGCCTGAGGAGCAGTGGGCTGGACTGGTGGCTCCTCTGTTAACGGGTGAATCGCAGAAAGCTTACTATGACCTAGAGCCTGACCAAGCAAAAGACTATGTGATGCTAAAAGCTGAAATATTGGCAAGGCTGGGTGTCACCCTGGCTGTCCGGGCTCAGCGTGTGCATAACTGGACTTTCCAGCTTGGAAAACCCCCCAGGTCTCAAATGTATGATCTCATTCACCTGAGCAGAAAGTGGCTACAGCCAGAGACTTTGTCCGCACCAAAGATTGTGGAACGTGTTGTAATGGATCGGTTTTTGAGAGCTCTTCCTACTGCCATCCAAAAGTGGGTAAGCCATGGAGACCCAGAGACGGCCGATGGTCTTGTGGATCGTGTGGAGAAATACTTGGCTACAGAGAACCTGACGGCCTCTTCCAGAGACACTCGGACTTTCCACCCTAAGACCAGACCATCCCCAGGGGCGGATAAGATGATTCCAAGGGGTAAGGGTGGAGAGAGTGAGAGGGTGGGAGCTCTACCCCAAGTTTGGCGAGAACAGCCTGGGAAATCAGCGGCTCAAGAGGCGGCAAGAAGGATCATTTGCTACCGCTGCCGGCAAGCGGGACATATTGCAGCAAATTGCCCGGTTTTGGAGGAACCCATGCAGTGTGACTTTCTGACGGGCAGACGTCAGTCGCTGTGTGCGACAGTCGCATGCACTGCCATTCGGGGAACTGAGAAACATTTATGCAAAATGTGTATTAATGGTAGAAATGTTGTGGTATTGCTGGATTCAGGTAGCCTTGTGACCCTGATAAAGGCTGAATTAGTTAAAACAGAGGTCTCTGGGAATAGCAAGGTAGCTGTTATTTGTGTGCATGGGGACACCCGAGAGTATCCAGTGACTACAGTGTGTTTCGAGACCCCCAAAGGTACCCTTTCTCATCCAGTGGGCTTAGTGTCTCAGTTACCGCATGACGCCATTGTGGGAAGGGATTTTCCGAAGTTCTGGGAACTGTGGGATGATCCTGAGCCCCCCACTGGTGCCCCTATGTACCAGGAATATGATAGCCAGAACTCCTCTGAGAGTGGTGAGGACTCTCCCGAATTTCCCTTGTCAGTATTGGCAGGGGAGACTCAAGAAACTGGAGAGGAGCCCACCTCCTCAGACGAAAACCTACCGTCTGTGGAGTTTTCTGATCTTGAGGTTCACAGGGAAAACTTTGCCACAGAACAGTTGAAAGACCCCGCCCTAATAAAGGCACGGGAAAACGTAGTGAAAATAGATGGCGAGTTAGTGAACCCAGATAATACCTGCACTTACCCATACTTCAGCGTAGAGAAGGACCTACTGTATCGGGTGGCAAAAAGGGCAGAAGAAACCGTTGAGCAGCTTGTGGTGCCCAAACCTTACAGGAAGTTGGTGTTGGAGTTGGCCCATGGGCACATTCTTGGAGGTCATCTGGGGACAGAGAAAACCCGAGAGAGGGTATTACAGAGATTCTATTGGCCTGGGGTGATGAAGGACATAGAAAATTATTGTTCCTCCTGCCCTGTGTGTCAGAGGTCGGCCCCGATGCCACACTTCCGTAGCCCGCTGGTCCCTCTACCCATCATTGAGGTCCCGTTTGAGAGAATCGCAATGGATTTGGTAGGTCCTATAATCAAGTCCGCTAGGGGGCACCAGTACATATTGGTTATAATGGACTATGCCACCCGTTATCCAGAAGCGATCCCTCTCAGAAATACCTCGGCCAAAACCATAGCCAAAGAGCTATCTCTTGTTTTTAGCCGGGTGGGTATTTGTAAAGAACTGCTTACGGACCAAGGTACACCCTTTATGTCCCGGGTTATGAAGGAGCTGTGTAAATTGTTCAAAGTGACGCAATTACGTACATCTGTGTATCACCCCCAAACCGATGGGCTGGTTGAAAGATTCAACAAAACCCTAAAACAAATGTTGAAGAAAGTGGTGGATAGGGATGGAAAGGATTGGGACTGTCTACTTCCTTATTTGATGTTTGCTATTAGGGAGGTGCCCCAATCCTCTACGGGATTCTCCCCCTTTGAGTTACTGTATGGGAGACACCCAAGAGGGCTGTTGGATATTGCCAAGGAAACTTGGGAAAGTGAGAGTTCTCCCCACAGGAGTGTGATTGAGCATGTCGCCCTGATGCAAGATCGAATTGCACAGGTAATGCCCATCGTGAAGGAACATTTGGCCCAAGCGCAGTTGGCACAGCAGAGAGTGTACAACCGTGGAGCCAAGACCCGTACCTTTTCCCCGGGGGATAGGATATTGGTACTTGTCCCTACGGTTGAAAGTAAATTCCTTGCCAAATGGCAAGGCCCCTACGAGATAATGGAAAAAGTGAGCGAAGTGAATTACAAGGTCAGACAACCAGGAAGGCGAAAGCCCGAACAGATCTATCACGTTAATCTGTTGAAAGCCTGGAGGGATAGAGAGTCCCTAGTCGCAGACACTTGGTCACCAGCTCAAACTGGTTGCGTGATTCCTGAGGTTGGAATCGCAGCCACCTTGTCACAACCCCAACAACAGGAGGTTAAGGAGTTTGTGCTTCGCAACAAGGAGGTATTCTCTGAGCTGCCGGGACAAACATCTGGGGTAGAGCATGACATTATTACCCCGCCCGGTGAAAGGGTGAAGTTAAAACCCTATCGGATCCCAGAGGCCCGACGGGAGGCAATACGGGAGGAAGTACAGAAAATGCTGAACTTAGGGGTGATAGAGGAGTCCCAAAGTGATTGGTCTAGTCCCATTGTGTTGGTGCCTAAACCGGATGGGAGCTGGCGATTTTGTAACGATTTTCGTCAGTTGAACAAAGTTACAAAATTTGACACCTACCCCATGCCACGTATAGATGAGTTGATCGACCGGCTGGGAACAGCCCGATACATGACGACTCTTGACCTCACAAAAGGGTATTGGCAAATCCCCCTGGCCAAGTCAGCCAAAGAGAAAACCGCATTTGTAACCCCAGACGGGGCGTTCCAATATAAAAGAATGCCGTTCGGGTTACAGAATGCGCCGGCCACATTCCAGCGGAAAATGGACCAGATGCTGAGGCCCCATCGGAAGTATGCTGCGGCTTACCTGGATGACGTAATTGTCCATAGCACAGATTGGGCCTCACATCTGCCAAAAGTGCAAGCAGTCCTGGACTCTGTTCGGGAAGCAGGGTTTACGGCTAACCCCAAGAAGTGTACCATTGGGCAGGAGGAGGCCAAATATCTTGGGTACACCATTGGGAGGGGAGTAATAAAACCCCAACTCAACAAAGTCGAGGCCATCCAGAGTTGGCCACGTCCCAACAGCAAGAAGCAGGTACGAGCCTTTCTGGGAATCGCTGGGTATTATCGGCGATTCATTCCCCACTTTGCTTCTAAGGCTGTGCCCCTAACCAACCTGACGAAGGGGAAAGGGTCGGTCATGATTAAATGGACCCCCGAGGCTGAGGCAGCATTCCAATTCTTGAAACAAGCCTTATGTAGCCAGCCAGTGTTGTACTCACCCGACTTCTCTAGAGACTTTGTCGTACAAAGTGATGCGTCAGATGTGGGGTTAGGAGCAGTATTGTCCCAGGTCTGGAACGGGGAAGAGCACCCAGTCATTTACCTCAGCAGGAAGTTGAAGTCCCATGAGGTAAATTACGCCACCGTTGAAAAGGAGTGTTTAGCGGTGAAGTGGGCTCTAGATTCCCTTCGGTACTACCTGCTAGGTAGGCACTTTGACATGGTTACGGATCACGCTCCGTTAAAGTGGATGGCTCAAAACAAGGAAACAAATAGAAGAGTGAATAGGTGGTTCCTGGCCCTCCAGGAATTCAACTTCACAGTAAAGCATCGCCCTGGCGTTCAAATGGGGAATGTGGATGCTTTGTCTCGAGTACATGAATGCCTGATTGCTGGTGTTCCAACCCCGAGGTTAAAACAAGAGGGGGGGGTATGTGACAGCAGGAAGGTAAAGTCACCTGGTTGCATCCAGGGGGGTAGATATATTTCGCCCAGATTCAGGCTTTACGCTGACTTATACAGCTAGGTGGAGAGTTGTATAAGCCCAGCTGAGACTAGTGGGCTCATTGATGACTCATACCTCTAGGGAGAGGGCTGGGCGTCGTGCAGACAGGGAGTTGATGAGGCCAGCTGAAGCTTGTCAGCTCATTTAGGCCTCTATAAAAAACTCCCAGATTCATTAGATGTTAGCTCATGCCTGGAAGCAGACCTGTGTGGACTGTCTAGGGAGAGTGAACCCCTGTGCGGTGAGAGAAAGCCTGTGTGGCTATATTTTGCTTGGACATTTAAAACCAGGGACTAGGACAGCACTAGGCTGATCCCAGTCGTTAGTTAGGAAACCTGTAAGTTTAGTCAGAGGTCAAGTTGACCAGGATTTATTTTGTGTTTGTTTTTTTTGCTTTGCTGTGTTTTTGTCACTGTAAATAGAAAATAAACGGCACCTTTTTGATTTTGAAAACCACAACCTCCGTCTGCTGGGCCTGTTTTTGTGTGGGGAGCCCATCCCGGGGGTCACACACACCCGCTGCCGAGCTAACCCCCTCACAATAGTTAAACATTTCACTCCCCCACTCCCCTGCGGCTGCTGCTTATAGGGGAGGGTAAAATAACATTTGCACTACCTGCCTGACAGGTGCATGGTTGGTAATCCACTTGTAACACAAAAATGTTCCATCTTTTGTGAAAGCACACCCAGCCCCTGGCTAGTACTCTGCACAGCACCCTTTCTATGGCTTTAATGCTGTAGTTATTACAGGAACTCAAGGTCCGGGAAGCTGGAGGAGGTATATTGTAAAGCCCGGCTTAAATGAGGATTATGATTTATTTATTTTACACTTGCGTCACAGCATGGAAACTTATTCTAGTAAACCTAATTAGTGAGCTGTAGCTTTTTTTTCTTTCTTTCAGTATATAATACTTGATATAAATGATTTAGTTACGTACAGAGAGAACATCAAGCTTACTCAGAGTTACACACTCACAGAGTTTATTGGAGGGTCCTCTGGGGGCATGCATTCACTCAGCATAGTCTATTTATTTAGGTGTGTAATGAATAATGTAAAATAATTACAGCAACAGTGTTACAAATGCATAGTTCTGTATTAAAAAAAAATTCTCAGATTTCTTTCTTTTTTGTGTTTTTGAGCAACACATAACATTTTTATATTTGAATAGCTTTTTTATGTAACAGACTTCTCAGATTGCAGCTTCTAAAAAAGATTTTTAATCTGTGTGTAGAGTATTTTTATCTTCAGGAGTTTATCTCAGTCAGACAGTTCTTATCTGTTTGCTCTGGTGAGTAGGGATGAGTGAATTTACCTAGGTTGAGGCTTGCGGGCGCTTAGTCGAATTCACAGCGAGATCAGAGAAATCCAAACTTTAGCCTCGTACACACAACCGTTTTTCTCGGCAAGAAACGACAAGAAAACTATTGGGAGAGCTTTCTTGCCGAGAAAACCGTGCGTGTGTACGAGGCTTTTAGGTTTCTCGCCAAGAAAACTGCCCAGAATCTCGATGAGAAAAAAAGACCTGCTTTCTTTTTTCTCGTTGGGAGTCTCATTTTTCTCGTCGTGATTCTTGTCAGACGGTATTTGGATGAGAAAACCGTTCGTGTGTATGCTTTTCCGAGTCTTCAAAAACCGCGTATGGTCAGAATCAAGTATGAGACGGGAGCACACCTTCTTCTAAAACTAGCGTTCGTAATAGAGATAGCACATTCGTCACGCTGTAACGAACTGAAAAGCACAAAGACTGAAAAGAGCGAATCGTCTCTCCCCAAACTTTTACTAACACGCGGTAACACGAGATCAGCAAAAGCAGCCCAAGGGGTGGCGCCATTGGAATAGAACTTCCCCTTTATACTGCCGTTGTACGTGTTGTACGTGACCTCGCTTTACAACGACGAGATTTTGGATTGACAGTGTGTATGCAAGGAAAGCTTGACAAGAAACCCATCGAGAAAAACAACGTTTTTTTTGCGACGAGATTCTCGGCCGTGTGTATTAGGCTTCAGAGTGAAAACCCAATTGCAGTCCTATGAAAGGCGAATCTTGATGCTGAATTCTGGCATTTTCAGGGCTAATGGACTGGCTCTTCTTAAAAACAGGTCAGGGGAGCTGGGTACTGTCATGGGGGAAAAAACAAGCTGTACCGTTTCCGTGGATAAAGGGTCCCTTAAATGAGACTTTAACCACTTCAGTCCTGAAAGATTTAGTTGCTCAATGACCATTTTTTGCAATACGGCACTGCGTCGCTTTAACTGACAATTGCGCGGTCGTACGACGCCGTACCCGAACAAAATTGACATCCTTTTTTTCCCACAAATAGAGCTTTCTTTTGGTGGTATTTGATAATCTCTGCGGTTTTTATTTTTTGCGCTATAAACAAAAAAATAGTGACAATTTTGAAAAAACACAATATTTTGTACTTTTTGCTATATAATAGCCCCATTTTTTTTTTTTAAAAAGCAAATTTTTTCCTCAGTTTAGGCCAATATGTATTCTTCTGCATATTTTTGGTAATAAAAATCGCAATAAGCATATATTGATTGGTTTGCGCAAAAGTTATAGCGTCTACAAAATAGGGGAGAGATTTATGGCATTTTATTATTATTATTTTTACAAGTAATGGCAGTGATCTGAGATTTTTATCGGGACTGCGACATTATGGCGGACATATCGGACACTTTTGACACATTTTTGGGACCATTGACAATTATACAGCGATCAGTGCTATAACAATGCACTGATTACTGTGTAAATGTCACTGACAGGGAAGGGGTTAACACTAGGGGGCGATCAAGGGGTTAACTGTGTTCCCTTGTGTGTGTTCTAACTGTGGGGGGGGGGGACTGACCATAGGAGATGACAGATCGTAATTCCTAGCTCGTAGGAACTCACGATCTCTCTCTCTTCTCCTCGCAGATCTGGGATGTGTGTGTTTACACACACACATCCCTGTTCTGCCTCTCGTGCCCGTCATCGTGACCGCCGGCCACGAGCATCGGCACCTCCACTGTGCAGCGGGTGCTGACGTACAGCTACGATGGCTCGTGGGATCGTGCTGACCTGCAGCAGTATAATGACGGCGGCTGGCCGGCAAGCGGTTAAAAGAGAAGTATGGGTTTTTGTTTTTTTTGGATTCATACTTGCCTCGGTGGATGGAGCCTCAGACCGATGCTCCATCTGTCCCCCGGCGTCCCTGCACTGAGAACCGAGCCACCGAACATCGCCGTTGGTTAATTCTCCTTTAAGAGGGTGTGGAAGGGGGCGTATCCTATGCCTACATACGTTTGCTAGTAGGCGTCCCTCATTCCCATCTCAAAATGTTGGGAGGTATGGCATCACATATTTGGGAGATTCTTGAAATGCATGCTGATACCCCTCCCTCCTCTTCCCATCTCCTTGAAGAAGGGATTTCAGCATGCATTTGCAAAAATCTTTTTGCAGGGTACACAGGTGACCAACATATCTTGGTTGGGAGAGGTGAGTGAGAGACCCTATTTTGTTTTTATTTTAGCAGGAACTGTTCTGACAGTTGTTTTTGGAATTGGTGTATCCTGAGTACCAACAAATGTGTGTGCAATTTGTCATTTTTTTTAAAAATTTGACGCAGGGTTCCCCTTAATATCCATACCAGACCTGAAGGGCCTGGTAATTGAATTTGGAAGGACCCCCATGCATTTGTTTTTTTTTATCAATGACTTTTGTCTGTATTGCCGGGAGCCGACAATTCATTATAGCTGCGAGTGCTTTTAAATTACTTTTTTTTCCTTCAGAAATGACACTTTGTGCAGGGACAGTTCTAAGCATGGGAAACAAACGCTACTTTACACACACCCTAGATACGAAATTTAAAGGAATATTTCACCTTTATTGTTTCACTTTAAGCGTTATTAAAATCACTGCTCCTGAAAAAACGGCCGTTTTTAAAACTTTTTTTTCCATTGATACATGTCCCCTGGGGCAGGACCCGGGGGTCCCAAACACTTTTTATGACAATAACTTGCATATAAGCCTTTAAAATTAGCACTTTCAATTTTTCATGTTCGAGTCCCATAGACTTCAACGGTGTTCGGATGTTTGAACAAATTTATTGCCTGTTCGCAAGTTCTGGTGCAAACCGAACTGGGGGGTGTTCGTCTCATCCCTAGTTGTTAATTGTATTTACACTGCCTAAGTGGAAGAGAAGATCAGAGGTAATACTAACCGGTGACTAGGGATGAGCTTCGAGTTCAAGTCAAACTCATGTTCCACTCGAACATTGCCTGTTTGCCCATTCGCCGAACAGCGAACAAATTGGGGTGTTCGTGGCAAATTCGAAAAGTCTATGGGAGAAATCTAAAGTGTTAATTATAAAGGCTTATATGCAAGTTATTGTCATAAAAAGTGTTTGGGGACCCGGGTCCTGCCCCAGGGGACACGTATCAATGCAAATTTATTTTTTTTAAACGGCCGTTTTTTTGGGAGCAGTGATTTTAATAATGCTTAAAATGAAAAAATAAAAGTGAAATATTCCTTTAACCACTTCTCTACTGTGCACGAAAACCCCCTTCCTGCCCAAGCCATTTTTCAGCTTTCAGCGCTGTCACACTTTGAATGACAATTGCGCGGTCGTGCGACGTGGCTCCCAAACGAAATTTGTGTCCTTTTTTTCCCACAAATAGAGCTTTCTTTTGGTGGTATTTGATCACCTCTGCAGTTTTTATTTTTTGCGCTATAAACAAAAGAAGAGCGTCCAGTTTGGAAAAAAAACACTATTTTTTACTTTTTGCTATAATAAATACCCATTTTTTTTTTTTAAATAAAATTTTCCTCAGTTTAGGCCGATACGTATTCTTCTACATATTTTTGGTAAAAAAAAAAAATCGCAATAAGCGCGTATTGATTGGTTTGCGCAAAAGTTATAGCGTGTACAAAATAGGGGATAGATTTATAGCATTTTTATTTTTTATTTTTTTTATTAGTAATGGCGGCGATCTGCGATTTTTTTATTGTGACTGCGATATTGCGGCGGACACATCGGACACTTTTGACACATTTTTGGGACCATTCACATTTATACAGCGATCCCTGCTATAAAAATGCATTGATTACTGTATAAATGTGATTGGCAGGGAAGGGGTTAACCACTAGGGGGCGGGAAGGGGTTAAATATGTTCCCTCAAAGTGTTCTTACTGTGGGGGGAGGGGACTGACTGGGGGAGGTGACCGATGGTTGTCCCTATGTACAAGGGACACACCATCGGTCCCCTCTCCCTCACAGGACGTGGATCTCTGTGTTTACACACAGAGATCCACTTTCCTGCTCGTTTCCCGGGCAATCGCGGGTGCCCGGCGGCAATCGCGGCCGCCGGGCACGCGCACCGGGGCCTTGTGAACGCGGTGGGCGCGCGCCTCCTAGCTCGTTTTAAAGGGAGGACGTCATATGACGTCCTCCCAGAACGAGAGTATCCTCCGCCCGCCGTCAATTGACAGTGGGCGGGGGACAAGTGGTTAAATTTCGTACCTGGGGGGTGTGTATGATATGCATGTAAAGTGGTGCATGTTTCCCGTGCTTAGAACTGTCCCTGCACAAAGTGTCATTTTTGAAGGAAAAAAAGTCATTTAAAACTCACTCGCAGCTATTAATGAATTGTCGGCTCCCGGCAATACATAGAAAAGTCATTGATAAAAAAATTTAAAAAAAGCGTGGGGGTCCCCCAGAATTCAGTTACCAGGCCCTTCAGGTCTGGAATGGATATTAAGGGGAACCCCGCCGCAAATTAAAAAAAAAAATGCGTGGAGTTCCCCAAATATCCATACCAGGCCCTTCAGATCTGGCATGGATTTTAAGGGGAACTCCACCCCAAATAAAAAAAAAATGGCGTGGAGTCCCCCCAAAAATCCATACCAGACCCTTATCCGAGCACGCAACCTGGCAGGCCGCAGGGGAAAAGGGGGGGACGAGAGAGCGGCCCCCCCTCCCTCCTGAACCGTACCAGGCCACATGCCCTCAACATGGGGAGGATGTCCCCATGTTGATGGGGACAAGGGCCTCATCCCCACAACTCTTGCCCGGTGGTTGTGGGGGTCTGCGGGTGGGGGGCTTATCGGAATCTGGAAGACCCCTTTAACAAAGGGGACCCCCAGATCCCGGCCCCCCCATGTGAATTGGTAAGGCCCTACCATTTCACGAAGAAAGTGTAAAAAAAATGTAAAAAAAAAACACACAAACACCTTGAAAAAGTCCTTTATTAAAAAAAACAAAAAAAAAACATTCCAGCGGAGAAATCCAGTGTCCCGCGGCGATCCGATGTCCAGCGCTGTCCGTCATTGGCTGAGCCTGAGCGGACCTGATGGGGAACTTCCTCCGCAGTCTATTACATGTATAGACCCGCCCCTTCTAAAGTTCCCCATCAGGTCCGCTCAGCCAATGACTAGGTGTAAGGCTGAGGACCTGATGCGAAACATGAGAAGGGGCGGGTCTATTCATGTATTACAAAGTGAGAGAAGTTCCCCATCAGGTCCGCCCCCTCGGTATGTCGGACCCGCCTACGTCATTGGCCTGAGCTAAATATTTCAAATGTAGACTTCAGGTTCATTCTTGTAAAACTGCCTAGGTTCAGGACAGCATGTGAACAAATCTAAAGCCTCATACACACGATCGGACTTCCATCGGATAAATCTGTGGAACACATTTGTTGTCGGACAATTTGAGAGCATGGCTATCCAACATTTGTTGTCGGGAAATTCCGACAACAATTGTTCGATGGAGCATACAGACGGTCGGATTATCCCACAAAACACGTCCATCACACAATTGTTGTCAGAATATCCAATCGTGTGTATGGGCCTTAAAGAAACAAAGCAGGTTTTTTGTGCAATAAAAATTTGTGTATTATCTGATAGACAATAGCCACAAATATTGTTCAGTAGCTGGAGGGTGTAAGCAGCTCAGTTAAGCCTCGTACACACGGTCGGACTTCAAACAAACTTTTCTGTGGATTTTTGTCCGAAGGGAGTTGGCCGGGCACACCCATAGCATACACACGGCAGGACTTTTCTGCAAACTTCCCCAACATCACGTGGTTTTTCTGCTCTTTGCTACTCTTTACCGCCACCCTTTGGTCAACTTCTGCTATTGTTGGTTGATTTTAACATTGGTTCTGGGCATGCGTATTTGTACTTCGGACAAAAGTCCGATGGATTTCTGTACACACGGACTTTGCACCATCGGACTTTTGTTGCCGAAAAGTTTGTCCGTTTGCCGAGCGAACTTTTGTCCGATGGAGCATACACACGGTCGGATGTTTTGGAAAACTTGCTTATTTTGAAGTTTGTTGGCAAAAAGTCAGACCGTGTGTACGGGCCTTTAGACTGCAATATAAAGCCTCGTACACATGATCAGACTTCCATGTGACTTTTCCGTGGATTTTTGTCCGAATGGCCGTTGGCCGTGAACTTGTTCTGCATACACACGGCAGAACTTTTTCAGCCAACTTTCACCAAATCACGTGGTTTTTCAGCTCTTTACGGCCACCCTTTGGGCAACTTTTGCTATTGTTGGCTGATGTTTAGCATTAGTTCTGAGCATGCGTGTTTGTACTTTGGACTTTAGTCCGATGGACTTGTGTACACACGATCGGATTATCCTCCATCGGACATTTGTTGTCAAAGTTTGAGAGCATGCACAGCGAACATTTGTCCATTGAAAAAGCAACAACAATTGCCTGATTGAGCATACAGACAGTTGGATTGTCCGATAAAAGACGTCCGTCGGACTGTTGTTGTCGAAAAGTCTGATAGTGTGTATGGGCCTTAAGAGTGATAAACAAGGCAGGTTTATCTTGAAGTAAACATTAAGGCTGGGTTCACATTAGTGCGAATTGTAGAAGATTGTGATCGGCTCTCTATGGAGTCGGTTCACATACAGTATCTCACAAAAGTGAGTACAACCCTCTAATTTTTGTAAATTATTTATTAAAATCTTTTCATGTGACAACACCGAAGAAATGACACTTTGCTACAATGTAAAGTAGTCAGTGTACAGCTTGTATAACAGTGTACATTTGCTGTCCCCTAAAAATAACTCAACATACAGCCATTATTGTATAAACCGCTGGCAACAAAAGTGAATACACCCCTGAGTGAAAATGTCCAAATTGGGCACAATTAGCCATTTTCCCTCCATGGTGTCATGTGACTCATTAGTGTTACAAGGTATTAGGTGTGAAGGGGGAGCAGGTTTGTTAAATTTGGTGTTATCGCTCTCACTCTCTCATACTGGTCACTGGAAGTTCAACATGGCACCTCATGGCAAAGAACTCTCTGTGGATCTAAAATAAGATTTGTTGCTCTACATAAAGATGGCCTAGGCTATAGGAAGATTGCCAAGACCCTGAAACTGAGCTGCAGCACGGTGGCCAAGACCATACATCAGTTTAACAGGACAGGTTCCACTCAGAACAGGCCTCGCCATGGTCGACCAAAGAAGTTGAGTGCACGTGCTCAGCATCATATCCAGAGGTTGTCTTTGGGAAATAAACGTTTGAGTGCTGCTAGCATTGCTGCAGAGGTTGAAGGGGTGGGGGTTATCCTGTCAGTGCTCAGACCATCTGCCGCACACTGCATCAAATTGGTCTGCATGGCTGTCATCCCAGAAGGAAGTCTCTTCTAAAGATGATGCAGAAGAAAGCCCGCAAACAGTTTGCTGAAGACAAGCAGACTAAAGACATGTGTAGCAATACCCCCGAAGGGGCCGCTGGTTTAAGATTTTTGGGCCTGCCGTTACCTTACTGTTCACCACGTCCGTCCTAGGGGTCTTCCTTGAAGAGTTGCTCACAAATGTCTGCACCAAACACTTAGTCTCCTTTTCTCAAGGGTTTTATTAAAGAACTTCCAGACAGAGGGATGGAGGGTTAGGGGAGATTCAGGTACCTTGCTTGCGGATCACGGGTATTTTCCTAATCCAGAGGACAAACAGCTTCCACCCTGGATGTAGCCACCACCGGATAGGCCTCTCTCACTGACCTAGCAGCCGGTGCGAGCTCGTTCAAAAGTCTCTGCCACAGACTTGTGTAACCACACATTTGGTAAAGTTCTGAACACATAGCACACAGTACCAGGATCTTTCAGCCAGCCGGCAGCACTGTGAGGTTGATTTTTATCCGGATGCGTCCTCCAATTGAGTCCTCAATTGCTCGGTCCATTCCCGCAGGCAAGGCGACACAGGAACATCCCTGGATCAGTAGGCCCCAGAAACTCCTGGGCATACTCTCAGTAACAGAGCCTCGGGGATCTGCAGGCCCTGAGGCAAAAAAATTGCTAACATATCTCTGAGGACAGGAGGGCCGTCAGGTCAGGATCGGAAGACCCGAGAAAACGGTGTCTGCTCCTTAAGTACCCTCTCCCAGAATACACAGCGGGTGACCAATCCCACTGAGCTGCTTCTGGGCAAGAGGTACCCAATACATCCAGCCTGCTGCATTTCCAACCTTGACCTGTGGTGACAACGACACCCACAGTCAGGTGGAAAATGTGCAACCCAGCTAAACTGGAAAAGAGACCCATAATTTGGTACAATTATTCTGAGCTAAACTACAGCTCAGAGAACTAAATTTACACTAGCGCCTACCCAATAGGAGCAGGGCGCTATACATGGATTACTGGAACCATGTCTTGTGGTCTGATGAGACCAAGATAAGCTTCTTTGGTTCAGATGGTGTCAAGTGTGTGGTGGCAACCAGATGAGAAGTACAAAGACAAGTGTGTCTTGCCTACAGTCAAGCATGGTGGTGAGAGTGTCATGGTCTGGGTTACATGACTGCTGCCGGCACTGGGGAGCTACAATTCATTGAGGGAACCATGAATACCATCATGCACTGTGACATACTGAAGCAGAGCATGATCCCCTCCCTTCAGAGACTGGGCCGCAGGGCAGTATTTAAGCATGATAACGACCCCAAACACACCTACAAGATGATCACTGTCTTGCTAAAGAAGCTGAGGGTAAAGGTGATGGACTGGCCAAGCATGTCTCCAGACCTAAACCCTATTGAGCATCTGTGGGGCATCCTCAAACGGAAGGTGGAGAAGCGCAAGGTCACTTAGGGGTGTACTCACTTTTGTTGCCAGCGGTTTAGACATTAATGGCTGTGTTATGAGTTATTTTGAGGCGACAGCAAATTTATACTGTTATGCAAGCTGTACAGTCACTACTTTACATTGTAGCAAATTGTCATTTCTTCAGTGTTGTCACATGAAAAGATAGAATAAAATATTTACAAAAATGTGAGGGGTGTACTCACTTTTGTGAGATACTGTATCTCCGCAGAGACTCCCCACACACACATACGTGCACCCACACACATGTATCAACACACATACATACAGATAGCCTTTTAAAAAACAACAGTCCTTTAACCTTATCTCTTCCTACCGGGTACTGCCCTGTAGGGGGAGGCAGAAAGCACAGCACACACTGTGCTTTCACTTTAGGTGTAATCAGTGTGACCAGCTCCCCGCAGTGCTGATTTACAGTTCGGTTGAGGAGCAGGGAACTCGGTCTCAGCTGCCCTTGCCGCTCCTCCTATCTAGGCATACAGGGGGCCCGGTTGCGATGGCGACTCCTGCAACCCCTGTACGTCTGCCCCTGCACAAATATTGTTTAGTGGCTGGACAAATTTTCTTGACCGCTGGAGCAGTGGAATAGGCAAAAATCTTCAAGGCGCAATACAGGATTTACCCTGCATGAAACATAATTTTTTTTAGCACCTAAGGTCCAGCTGGGGAAACATTGTGTGACACCTTTACAGTCTCCGAGCCTCAGAATAGGCTGCCAACTTGGAGGTGCAATGCAGTAGTTACTATGCAGCAAACATTTGAAATTTGGCAGCTGAGGTCCAGCTGTGGAAACGTTGCAGGTAACCCTTACACAATGTTTCTACAGCTGGACCTCAGCTACCAAATTTGCCGCGTACTTAAAAAGGCCAGGAGAGGCGGCAGGAGCTGATAATGGTGGCAAAAATCGTATTTTCATTTTGGTGCCAAAAGAAAATTTAAATTTTAGTCTGTAGCATCAGCAGCAGAGGTTTTGTAGTCACTAGTGATCCAAGATTGGGGTAATTTTAATAAGATTTTCCTCTGTGAAACAAAATCTCCTACTGCACTGAAAGCCCTCTTACACACAGTGGGGGCAGGGCAAGCTATAAACTCCAGTGCACAGTATGCAAGCTTCAGCCTGGACACCTAATAGTCCATGGGGTCTTTACTGTAAGTGTATGCATCATGCCTGGACCAGAGGTAGTCAGCATTTGTGGTTCAGGTGTTGTCTGTGAGTGCTGCCTGCAGTCAAGCCTGTCCTCTGTGGTTTAAAGAAAACTCTTAAAAGATGTGCTGAGACAGCCGCTACCACTGATTCTTATGCAGCAACTCCTCCTGGGATGGTGGCACTGGAGCAGCCATTTTACCTTTGTATTGGGGATCTAATAGGGTGGCTACCAAAAATGAGTTCATCTCTTAGGTCCAAAACCTGTGGTCCTTGAGCAGGCATTTGAGCATAAAACACCCTATTAGCCATGTGACAGGGGGGTCACTTTGGACACAGGGTGAGCCAGGAAATAATGGACATCAAGAAATATATCTTGGACTACCTAAAATGGATCTGTAATATTTATCCACCATATTCCCAAGGATATCTGTAAAGGACTATTTACTGATTCTGGACTCAACAGGTTAATTGAGAGATACTGAGGTGTTCAGCCTCAATCACCTGTCTGCCTAGTGTAATGCTAATGAATTCCAGCTTCTAGAAGACCCGTTCATTGTTTGTGGTGATGTGGATTGGGGAAATTAAGTCTGTCCTTGTGTGTATTGTAAAGTACCAGACAGTCTGGTGAATATAAAGGTCATGCATAGTTATTTAAACATAAAGGGGATTAGAACCTGTTGTCTCCTAGCAGACGTCAAAATAATGTGTATTGGCTCTTGTTATGTTGTGGGTGGAGCTGGACCATTGTTCATTTTAGGTTAATGCAGTATTGGATGGGTATAAAAGTTACAATGTTTTTCTCAATAAAGTCATTCGATCCTAGGAAGATGCAGAGTGCGTCTCGTTCTTCCAGAAGGAGTAATTCTTATGGGAAGGGGTCGTCTGACTGTGGAGGATCGACAGTGAATTTGTGTCCAGGAGAGGGAATATATTTTAATGGCGTTAAACCCCTTTCGTATTTGGGGTGCCGTTACATTGGTTGGCAGCTGTGGGATTTTCCCTCCAGTCCCTGGGACACTCCAAACCACAACAGGGAATGACCAGCTATGCAGCCGAAGGAGGGTGATGCAGGACCCCGGTCAGTTGAAGACTTATTTCAGCAACGAGTTCGACAGCGCTTGGCATTATATGATGCTAACCCATCAGAGACCGCCATACAGGAAGCCATTAGAGGCATCCAGCTGCAGGATACGCGACAAAAGAGAGAACGAGAGCGACAAGAGAGAGAACAAGAGCAACAAGAGAGAGAACTAGCGCGACAAAAGAGAACGAGAGCGTCAAGAGAGAGAACAAGAGCGACAGGAGAAAGAACTAGAGCGACAAAAGAGAGAGCTAGAGCGGCAACATGAGCAGAGAATGGCAGAAATACGGCAATCGGAGACAACACCTAAAGAAGCAGCACCAACTGAAAGGAGAGGAGAGATACAGATACCAGCCGACATAGAAAAGGAATTCAGAAGGAGGTTGCGAGAGATGCAGATACAGCATAGAGGACCAGTATCAGAGGAGGTCCTTCTGGCATGGTCTGATTCAATCCGCTGCGAACTCTGGAAGAAAGCGCTAGCTCTCGAGCAGCAACACCAGGGAAAAGTTCTCCCCTCCGTCCATGTAAGGTACTGGTCGCAGTATGAAGTACGAATGCTGTTATTGGGGGAACAACCGAAGCAGGAGTGGACAGCTGAGTTAAGCAGGCTGATCCGGGCAGAGATGCGGTTGGACGAGAGCTACAGGGCCCTCCGGTGGTATGTAGCCCAAGAGTGCCAGTGGTCAGCGGATGACAGCCCCACGGAAAGCTTTGACTATAATGGCCTGGGATTGTTGTATTGGAGGCTGTCCGAGGACCCTGACTTTGGGAGTGATCGGGAATGGCGTTTGGAGGAAATAATGGAGCACAGAGAGCAAAGACTGAATGTCTCGGAAGGGCACTGGGCACAGGAAGATTTGGAGTTTCTGGCCGTTCAGGAATGGGAGCTGGAGATTGCCTACAAACAGCTGCTAGACTCTGCTCAGCAGCAGGGTGGGGCTCCCTTTGCCTGGGACTATCAGGAAATACCAGTTGACAACTATGAAATCCTGGCTGAAGAATCGGCAGTGGAAAATCTGAAGATTGCCACCCCTAAAGCCGAAGTGGATGATATGGAGTTCCAGGGAGCTAGCCTAGCTGAAGAATCGGCAGTGGAAAATCTGAAGATTGCCATCCCTAAAGCTGAAGTGGATGATATGGAGTTCCAGGGAGCTAGGGCAGTTGGCTCATCTCCCCAGCCACAGATTACAGAAGGTATGGACTTAAGGGACTGTTCAGAGGATGTCATGGATTATGCATCGCCTGCCCAAGTACTGGCAGCAGGACAGAGTACTGCAGACCCCTGTTCTACACCCGTGGCAGTTTTGGAGGCCCGAGGTGAGAAGGTGATGGTTCCTCTTTCCCAGGGGATTTCAGAGATGCAGGGGGGAGAAGCAGCCCTTTTTCCTCCCCAACAGTTAGCCAGAGCAGATAGGGTGGAGTCCCCAGCAGAAGTGCTGGCAACAGGGCAGAGTGATAGCAACCTCTGCCCAGCACCGGAAACAACTGTGGAGTTTCAGGGAGCCGGGGAAGTTGGCCCATCTCTCTAGCAACAAACTGAGGTGGTAAAGATTTTACCCCCAGCTGAATCACTGGCAGCAGGACAGAATGCTACTGGCCGCTGCACACAACTGCCACTTGAGCGGATATGCGTGGATGGGACTGCGGTCTTCACTCACAGCAACCCAGCACAAGAGCTGGCAACAGAGCAGAGTGCCACAGGCCTCTGTTCTCAACTAACAGAAGAGGGAGTTCCTGTGGTACCGGATGGGACTTCGGTCCTCACTGACACAACCCCAGAAAATGGTGAGACACTGGGACAGGAGAATGTCAGCCTTGCTTTGCAAGCACTGGGGGATTTTCACCTACCACAAGTGGATGGGACTTCAGTCTCCACTTGTATACCCCAGGGATGCTGGGCAGTCGGCCCAGATCCCCAACAGCATGACGGACTGAGCCCAGTCACCCTGTCTTCCCCCCAGCGGCGGGTATGTTCTCTGAGAGAGGCAGAGGTTGGCTGGGTAAGTAATGCTCTGTTTGGAGCAATGTATTTGGGGTACTGTGTGGATACTGGCATTAGAAGAATGGACCTATGGACTAACTTCGGAGTCAACCCATCTGGTGTCACCTCCTGTGTTAGTCTCCTGCCGAAAGGGGAGATGTGTGACAGGGGGGTCACTTTGGACACAGGGTAAGCCAGGAAATAATGGACATTAAGAAATATATCTTGGACTACCTAAAATGGATCTGTAATATTTATCCACCATATTCCCAAGGATATCTGTAAAGGACTATTTACTGATTCTGGACTCAACAGGTTAATTGAGAGATACTGAGGTGTTCAGCCTCAATCACCTGTCTGCCTAGTGTAATGCTAATGAATTCCAGCTTCTAGAAGACCTGTTCATTGTTTGTGGTGATGTGGATTGGGGAAATTAAGTCTGTCCTTGTGTGTATTGTAAAGTACCAGACAGTCCGGTGAATATAAAGGTCATGCATAGTTATTTAAACATAAAGGGGATTAGAACCTGTTGTCTCCTAGCAGACGTCAAAATAATGTGTATTGGCTCTTATGTTGTGGGTGGAGCTGGACCATTGTTCATTTTAGGTTAATGCAGTATTGGATGGGTATAAAAGTTACAATGTTTTTCTCAATAAAGTCATTCGATCCTAGGAAGATACAGAGTGCGTCTCGTTCTTCCAGAAGGAGTAATTCTTATGGGAAGGGGTCGTCTGACTGTGGAGGATCGACAGTGAATTTGTGTCCAGGAGAGGGAATATATTTTAACGGCGTTAAACCCCTTTCGTATTTGGGGTGCCGTTACAAGCCACAATCTGCCTACAGCAGGAGACACCAAGTTCACAGTGTTGCTAAGGACATCACTGTCCTCAGCAATATCATCCCACCCTTGTAAAGCTCTAAAGGTTTGGAAGGGGTGAAATAAACCTGTCACCATTGGACAAGATGGCACCACCAGCTCTGTTACTATGCCCCTTTTGCTGCTGACTTGTGTCATGAAGGTGCTGCTTCCACAAAACGGTGTAGAGTCATGTGTTTCCTCATTCATGTAGTACCCAAATTGCTGGTACTTCTAACATGGCTGATGTGCTGCAGAAAGAGGCTACAGACCAATCATTCTGTCAGAGGGAGCTATGTTAGAAAAGGCCCACACTGCAGAGCTCTCTGAACCTGCCCTAGGGATAGCAGTGGTCTGTACCAGTAGAGGAGTTTCACCTAGTGGATTAGAATGGCCCTCTTGTCTTTTGTAAGTTGCCAAAGTTCCACTTTGCTGCTTTTCTGCCTCTTCCTCAGAACTTTCCTCCTCTCCAATTGGTGGCACCCATGGATGTGCAGCAACCTTATCACTCACCCCCTCATTGCTGGAGCCCAGTTGGCAGTAAGCTCCAGCTGCTGGGACAACACTGCCTCTGGATGCCTGATGTCCCCCTATTTTGATGGTACTGGCACTATCTTCCTCATACTCAATGTCTGAAATGAAGAATGATTGCATAAGACAAAGATAATCCTCATTTCTGCCAACTCCACAATGTCAGTTTACAGGTCTATGGTGTGATTAGTGGACTAGGAGGAAGAAAGAGCAAAGAAAAGGGCACATTGCAGACAACTAGCCTCTCTGATATAGGAAAGGCAGACATGCTCTGGCACTAGATGATGTGGCCTGACCACTGCTTTGTCATGAACAACCTGCTTTCTTACTACTACCTCTGGGTACAGAACCTTGCAATTTATGCCCAGCTGATATTTTTACTAAAGGGGATTGCCTAAATTTAGTGGCAGCTTAAGCAATAGGGGATATGTTGTGCCTCACAAGTATGCGGTAAAATGTTGTAAGCAAAGCAACAAATGTACACCACAGACCTAAAAGTGGATGTAAACCCGATTCATTAAATTTAACCTGGGCACATATATCTGCAGTGTTTTCTTATCTCTCTTCAAACCACTAAGTCCCATGGCTTTTTCCTGCTCCATTCTTCTATTATCATCATGATAACTTCTGACAAGTTCTCTGACACGTGCAGTCAATACTGTAAACATTCAATGCATCGAGAGGCATTTTGTGGGAACGGTGAACAAAGGGAAGCAGGCTGTCCTAGAATGATTTAGGCATACTGACAAATCTTTTTATGCCAAAGCTTTCCATGCATTAAACACTGGGTTCAGTGTATAAATGTAGCAGGGGAGTATATTGAAAATTTGTTATTTTATTATATAAACATAAAAGTCCCAGTTTGACTTGAACGCCTCTCGTATTTCACCCTACACAGCCTGTCAGCAATTCATAAACTACTCCAACACACACTGACAAATGGCTGCTGGAAATCTAAACTTTTATATTGAGGGAGATTGCACATAACAGAGCCCACTTTATTGGCACATCAATACCAACAGACCTACATTTAAAGTCCAGGCACTGCGTTATGGAGATGTAACACCCTGGTGTTTAGGCAGGGTTACTAAAAAATTTAGTTTGCCAGGTAGCAATTGTCCTGGCTAATTGTTAGGAGATCCACTGATTTCCCCCTAATTCTAGAATTGCTGCACTTCTTTCTTCTGTCACTAGGTCGCAATTAGGGTTGCCACCTTTTCTTCAAGCCAAACCCGAACATTTTAGTGGTGCACGGCACTGCGCTTGCATAACTCAACCTATTCACCTGAATGGGGCTGCGCTGCAACTGTGTGCAATGCACATGGCTACAGCACAGTGGTATGGATTTGTAGGGGTTAAAAACAGGTGGTGTGGAGGCAACATAACGCTTTTTCACCACTGGTCAAATACCTCTAAAACATGATCCATTATGGATCACTCTTCAGCGTGCCTTGCGAGTCAGATTACACGTGTGGTTGGGGACAGTAAAAATTAGAGGTTGAGCTGTGTTTTACCTGCTACCCAACCCATTACCCTTAAGCTGAAAAGGTAGCAGAGGGGGGTGTACACTTGCCACAGCCAAAGTGCGGCAAAACATGTCTGCGCTGTTTTGGGTTCAGTGAGCAATAATGCCTGCCGAATGTGGCCCATCCAAGGGAATGGGGGCTTCCCGCATCCATGTGCAATGCATTAAATTGCGGGGAGATGCTGTGGGGTTCAAACAGGTGGTGAGGTGGTGATATAACACCTCCTCCCTGCCTGTCAAATACCCTCTGAAGAGCAATACAAATGTGGATTGCTCTTCAGAGGGCACCACATGTGTAAATGAGCCCTAAGGCTGTTCAGCCATTCCAGTATATTCTGTGGAATCAGTTGGGGGCCAGGGGAAGGAACAGGACTATTTAACCCCTGGGCTCAAGCACTTACCTTCTGTGTTTCTCTGTACTGTTCCATGTTTATAAGGCACCAGCGGTCTAATGCTTGTGAAGCGGTTCAGAGACCCAATGTCCACTTCATAGGTGTGTGCAGCCTGTTGGAGCAGGCAGAGTGACAGGAGGGGGCAGGGAGGGGGGGATTCAGAGTGACAGTGAGGGGGCAGTCAGATTGACAGGGAGGGGGGCAGGGAGGGGGGCAGTCAGAGTGACAGGGAGGGGGGCAGTCAGAGTGACAGGGAGGGGGGCATGCAGAGTGACAGGGAGGGGGGCAGTCAGAGTGACAGGGAGGGGGGTAGTCAGAGTGACAGGGAGGGGGTAGGCAGAGTGACAGGGAGGGGGGTAGCCAGAGTGACAGGGAGGGGGGTAGCCAGAGTGACAGGGAGGGGGGCAGCCAGAGTGACAGGGAGAGGGGTAGGCAGAGTGACAGGGAGGGGGTAGTCAGAGTGACAGGGAGGGGGGCAGTCAGAGTGACAGGGAGGGGGGCAGGCAGAGTGACAGGGAGGGGGGCAGGCAGAGTGACAGGGAGGGGGTAGCCAGAGTGACAGGGAGGGGGGTAGGCAGAGTGACAGGAGGACATGTGGAGGGGACACACTATTCTCGTTCATATGGACACTGTGTCTTGCTGGCACCGGCCCTGACTCCCGATCATCACAACAACACAGAGGTGATAGCAAAGAATCCTAAGAATTTCCCCCTCTCCCCCCCTCCCTCCTCAGGTCGGTGTGTTTCTTACCAGCTGTAGCTGATTCTGTGGCTAGACTCTTGCAGGGTCTGTTCCCGACTTCCCGGTCAGCTGTCTGTGTGATGAACGACGTACATGCTGATCGGCCCATCATGGATCTCCCATCCCTGATCCAGCGCGCTGTCCTCCAATTCTCCACTGACAGTCTCTGACACCCGAACACTGACAGGACACCACTGGCCAGAGCGGACTGGCAGCGGACTTCTTTAGCAGTCTCTTCCTCTCTGTAAATTTGTCCGGGGTGCGAGTTCCACTCTATGAAGCGGGCGTCGGGACTGTGCTGTATTAGGATAAGAACCTGTGCCCGTCCCGATAAACACTAGTAATGTTCCTGCCCTGGCCCGAAGCTGAACAGACGGAGCTCTGAGCCACAGTGAGGTCTGGATCATGTGTCCGGGTTCAAGGCAGAAGGAGACCCGGACACATGACTCAAAATCACTCTAAACCCGTACTGTCCGGGTGAATCCCGGACAGGTGGCAACCCTAGTCGCAATGTAGCTGGTGACATTGGATAAGACAAGGGCATAGCAAGGACAGAGCAAGGACAGAGCATGAATGGATGGGGTGTCTCACCCAATTGGCAGGGGTTTCTTTAAGGCCCTTGGCCTGCTGGGAGAGCCTATTTTTTTGGGTGGAGTCAGGTTCTGTGCCACCTGGACGGCTGTCTTGGTGGATGTGTGTTATGTGGCCCCGGGCTGCTAGGCCGGAGGCCTGAGGCCTATCCTGGGGACACTTGGCTGCTAGGCTGCCTGAGGCCTATCCAGGAGCAGAAGAAGCAGCGTAGGGTTGGGACTGCAGGATTGGAGTCCAACCGAGTTGCAAAGGTTCAGCCAGATGGGGAACCAGTTGTGGTCGGAGGTAGCGGGGAATCTGTTGCCACTAAGGGACCATCCACCTTGTTACCGGATACTACTGCGAGTAAGCTGAAGCAAAAAAATAATCCCCTCAAGTGAGTTTTTATAACAAGTCTTTAGTGTCCCTTGCTTAGTTGGAATGTTAAGATCTAGATACTGTAAGTGCTATTTGTTCTACAAATGTTTGCTTTTCTTGAATTCATTAATCTGGCTTGTCTTTCTTTTATTTCTGCCCAATGCCAAAGACTTGGGTAGTCAAATAAAAGAGAACATGCAGGTTCAGCAAAACTTCAGAGCAGAAAAAACACAAGGTCCAGGATGTACTTTGGTTAGGAGACTAACAGGATCTTGAATGCAGCACTCCCTTTTACGTAAGCAAATCAAATGGTGATTAGAGTGCCTTCATTTGAAAGCCTTTGAAGATGTAGATCTTAAAGCTTTGTTTATCCAGGAAATCATATGCAATGTGTATTTTTACTCATGCACACATATCGGTAATGGGATATTGCTTATAATGTGTTTTATTACAGGTCAACCCCATTCTTTTATACCTATGCAGCATCACAGTTTCATTAAGCTTAAAAGCCAAATCCAAATGGAACTGAAGTATCAGCTTTAAGTTGGGTATACACATGTAGCGGGTACTTACTTTCCCGCCGTACGTTTTTGAATTTTTCGGTGACACCAGTGGTGTATCTAGCGGAGGTCCACTGGGTGGCGCTGTCACTGTGGGCCGACGGATGGATACCGCTGTATGCTGAGCTTACTTTTGTCCTCTCCGGGCAGCGGTATGGTGGGGCGGGGAACCCGCCGTGCTTGCTGGGAGAGGGGATAAGAGGGCCCGGCCATCTTGGTCACGGGGTGGTTGGTCCCTGGCACCTTTAGCCTGCGGACGGAGTTTGTGTTTGTCCTCTAGGCGGACTAGGCCTATAGGACCACCGGAGATCATCTTCCATCTTAGGCACCTTTAGCCTGAGGTGAGGTACTCGGATGGCGGTCCGGAGCTCAGTGCCCAACACTGAGTTCCGCGAGGGAAGGAGCCTAAGGTACTCCGGAGATGGATGCCTGAATCCAAGGTGGGCGTAATGGACCGGGAAGAGCTCCTCATCTGAAGACCCGGTGCAGTATACTGCCGGTGACGGGTGAGTCTCTTGTCGGAGACCGTCCGGAAGGTAAATTTCCCTCGTGCGGAGACCATAACCCACTCTTTGGAGGAGAGTGGAGGATCGAACTTGTGTCTGGGCCTATTCATACACACACCTCCTTTTCTGTTCTATAGCCAAGGGAGTCCATGTTATGTGCTAAATAAAGGAGTGTTGGACTTTAGCGGTGTGTGGCTCAAGTTCCTGGCAGACGAAGTTCTTGGAGACTCTTGGAGGGAGGATCCAATGCACAATACAGGCCCGAAGGTAAAGGAAGGCATTGCCGATACCACTTATACATCTGTGGTAGAAGCCAGGCGTAGCGCACCCTCTCCCTCCCCTATCATACCCCTAGACCAGAGACATAGCGAGCAGAACTTTAATAGAGGAGACTGGGAGAGGGGAGGAAGAGCCCGCTACACGTGGGGGCTCGGGTCCGGGATGTGTGTTGTGCATCACTTGGAAGAAGGTGTCTGCCGGACAGAGTTAAGCGAATAGGCCAAAGTGCAGCCCTGCTCGAAAGTCGTGGACATGACCTCAAAAGGGGAAAGGCCCGCGCAGGAAGAGTGGTAAAGGGGGAGAACCCAGCCATGTGATGGACTACACGTGGGGGTTTTTAATTGCACTGCGCCACCAGACACAACCCCCACCGCTTAGTTCGTGGGCGTGTCCCAACCCAGCAAAGTGAAAAGCCCGCGAACTGGAGCAAAAGGGGAGGAGTCCAATACGTGTGACGGACTACACGTGGGACATTGGCGCGAAAACTCTGCAGTGTGTGAGATGGAACAGCAACAGGTCGCCATGTTTGGACCCGCCTCATGGATCCTGGTTCACCCGGAGACTACAACATTGACTGCTGCTGCTCCGATAACGGATACGGGGATCCGACTGAAGCCGAGGGGTCGATTCGCCCTGTATTCATGTATGGACGTTGAGGCCCTGGGCATGATTTGCCCTGGGTGTTCGGGACTGGTATGCCTGTTGAAGCCGTTCGGACGGTGCGAGGCCTCTTGGGAATTCACGTTTGAAGTGGATCCGGAGGTTGAGAGGCCGAAAACCATCTACCCAGGCCAGGCTTCAGGTACCGTCACTCAGAAGGGAGGAATCACGGCTGTGAGAGTCACCCCTGCGCACACTGCAGCGACTGCGGAGGAGGTCGTGAAACACCAACGGGAGAAATCCGAGGATGCTGACTCGGTCACCACTGTCTCACAGCGTCCGCCACCGAAGAAAAGAACCGGCGTGGTAGCCCCGACCAGCGGTGGTGGTGGACCGTCTTACCCGCTTACGCCAGGCCAAGAGGGATCCGTTGATGGGAGTTCCGGACGCCCCAGGAAAGGTCAAGGTATGCCGGCAGAGAAGACTTGGTGTGAGGGAGGAGGTGTCAAGACGGCATGGCCTAGCAAGTCCCCGGATGTTCTGTTTCCACACAGGGCTACATACCCGCGGAGGAGTGTGACACCTCCGACCTGGAATCTCTTTCTGATGCGGGAGATGATGCATTGATAGATGACTTGTTTGCCAAGAAGGGCTGGGACAAGATACCGCTTGCTTCATTCCGTGGAAGTGGGAATTCACCTATGTCTGTAGGGGAGAGCCCACCCAGGGTGGAGGCGTCAGCGCCTGAAGGAGAATCCTTTCCTCAACTTGTCCCTGCATCCCCGGCACCATTTGTACCTGACATTGGGGTCAAGAGACTGTTGTTGCGGCCCCCAATGCCCAGAATGGAGGTGGTCAAGGCACCTCGTCATCCAGATTCAGTCGTGTTGCCTGGTGAAGGGGAAAAAGCTACTATGCCTCCTTTGGCAAGATTACAGCGTTTATTCAGTCAAAAGGTTGCAGCGGAGTATGGCTGGGAGTACCCTTACTTATCGAAGGACTTGTTATATGAGATGGAAGTGTACCGGGAGCGCTGGTACAATGACTTTGTGTGGACCCACCTCAAAGTTCCACATGCTCGCAGATACCTGACATGTTCTCCAAAGGCTTCACAGCGCTTTAAAGACTGCAAGGCAGAATGGATGGTGGGAAGACACATCCATGCAGATAAAGTAAGTAGTGATCAGACGCAAAGAAGGCGAAGATGTGGAATACCATCTAGAGACTATGGATCAGCATTTGAAGCCTCTGATTCTGCCACATCCCTGTTTCTACCTTTAGGAGATAGAGACTCCAATATTGTCATGCTGCTGAACTTTCTGGGGAAATTGTGTTCTTGTGTGCCCAAAGAAAAGAAGGAACTGTTCCTGTTTGTTTCTATCTTCCTGCAAGGAGATCACAGACTCTGGGGTAGATAGGGTTAGAGAGAAAGGAGAAGAAGTTCCACGGGTGCAGTTACCGCGAGGCTGTCACCAGGTGGCAGTGTCGTGCAACGTTACAAACACTTCTCACGCATTCACTCTTTGGAGAAACAGGAATTTATTTTAGGAGAAGTTTCTTTTCCTCATACACACGGATACATGTGTCAGGGTTCTATATGGTAACTTTTATTTCTTTTCCCTCTGCAGGAGAACATCCCAGCAAGATTATATACTCTGAGGAGGTTTTTAGTTAGGATGGGGAGGGAAAAGTAAAATGTTTGAAATGAGATTTCATGTTGAATGTGTTGTCTTTCACTCCTCTTTTAGTACAGGGGCTCAGACACAACTTCTTCGTTAGGAGAGTTTCCAAAAGTTTTTCTGTTTTAATTGTTAGTGGTTTCTGGACTGAATGATGTCAGTTGTTTAGGATGTGGTTTACTCCAGACACTGGGGACCAGTGTCAAATAACGGGGGAGTATGTAGCGGGTACTTACTTTCCCGCCGTAAGTTTTTGAATTTTTCGGTGACACCAGTGGTGTATCTCCGGAGGTCCACTGGGTGGCGCTGTCACTGTGGGCCGACAGACGGATACCGCTGTGTGCTGAGCTTACTTTTGTCCTCTCCGGGCAGCGGTATGGTTGGGCGGGGAACCCGCCGTGCTTGCTGGGAGAGGGGATAAGAGGGCCCGGCCATCTTAGTCACGGGGTGGTTGGTCCCTGGCACCTTTAGCCTGCGGACGGAGTTTGTGTTTGTCCTCTAGGCGGACTAGGCCTATAGGACCACCGGAGATCATGTTCCATCTTAGGCACCTTTAGCCTGAGGTGAGGTACTCGGATGGCGGTCCGGAGCTCAGTGCCCAACACTGAGTTCCGCGAGGGAAGGAGCCTAAGGTACTCCGGAGATGGATGCCTGAATCCAAGGTGGGCGTAATGGACCGGGAAGAGCTCCTCATCTGAAGACCCGGTGCAGTATACTGCCGGTGACGGGTGAGTCTCTTGTCGGAGACCGTCCGGAAGGTAAATTTCCCTCGTGCGGAGACCATAACCCACTCTTTGGAGGAGAGTGGAGGATCGAACTTGTGTCTGGGCCTATTCGTACACACACCTCCTTTTCTGTTCTATAGCCAAGGGAGTCCATGTTATGTGCTAAATAAAGGAGTATTGGACTTTAGCGGTGTGTGGCTCAAGTTCCTGGCAGACGAAGTTCTTGGAGACTCTTGGAGGGAGGATCCGATGCACAATACAGGCCCGAAGGTAAAGGAAGGCATTGCCGATACCACTTATACATCTGTGGTAGAAGCCAGGCGTAGCGCACCCTCTCCCTCCCCTATCATACCCCTAGACCAGAGACATAGCGAGCAGAACTTTAATAGAGGGGACTGGGAGAGGGGAGGAATAGCCCGCTACACACATACTCAGCAGGAACGGGACAGCTTTCAGTACATGTGTACCGCTGTCTGTTCAATAGAAGGTGGTCTAACGACTGACTTTTGTTGAACTATCTTACTGTAAAATCAGCATTCCATTAGCGCTTGCAGCCAATGGCTACAATGCTGATCTCTATACCAGTGGTGGCTGATGTGGGGAACACCAGCAACACCCCCCCCCCCCCCCGCACGGGGGACGGATGAACCAGAAGGCAGAAGGCCTTTTTACCTTAGGAGGCAGATGTCCTGCCTGGGATGACTCTGATCTCCCCTCCTCCTCCCTCTCCTGTCCAAGCCGGGGAGTGCTGGACGTGGCTGAGCCGCTACGGGTGAGCCATCCCTGGAGTAACAGTGGCGGCTGGTGGGTTGGTTGGTTGGATTTCCCCCTGCATCTTTTCCGGCCAATGCGTCTCCACCAGCCGTGCGTCTTCTTCTCCCTTCTCCTCCTATGCCCCTAGGATCGCTTCTCCTTTGGACAAATCAGGAAATGGGTCTCAGGACCCGCTTCCTGATTGGCTGGGAGGAGAATCAGTGTGACAATAGTGAATATTCACACAAAAAAAAACTCCATTGGAATCCATGCATGGAACCATGGAAAGGGGGCGCCGCCCGTGCGCCCCTAATGGACATGCCGCCACTGCTTTATACTCTGGCACAGGGAGGAGTCCCCCCTGTCAGTAGACAATAACTCAATCTCTACATCAACATTGCTGCCTGTGCTGATGCAAGAATATGTGAGGTTGAAAAAAAAACAACTCAACGTGTATATTCTGCTTTAGGCATATAATGGCAAACTAAAAACATGCTAATTTATCATCAGCGTTTCATATCTGTATCGTAGCTACTATCAATATAAAGCTATTTGTCAAGCCGCTTCTTGCTCAGTCTTCTGTATTGTACATTACACAGGGAATCCATCAGTGACAGCATGATCGCAACAGCTATGGTATGGGAGTGATGCAAACAACAGTGGGCAGAGTGAGGCACTAGAGTAAGGTGACCAGATTTTTTAAATGAAATCCAGGGACATATTTTTTTTTTTATACCAGTAATGGTGGAAATCAGCGACTCTCTGCCCGTCGCCGCCGCTGCCCGCCTCACAGCCTGTCAAGTCTTACTCTCCGGGCCCCGGCTACTACTGGGTGGGGAACGGAGGAAGACCACTCCGCCAGGGAAGGCAAGGGGATAAGCAGGTAGGCGGCTGGCCGGGACTTGAGCCAAGGCAAAAAGAACATGCAAGCGGAGCTGAATGGACATGCACCCGAAACTGAAGAAATATTCCCTCCGCACCGACCAGCACATGATCATCAGAAAGGGGCACAGATAATGGAAAAAATACACCCCCCCCTAAGCTAGTAGGAGCGGCGGAGCGCGCGCGCGGGGGGGGGGGTGTAATTCTGAATTTCTATTTTTAATTCTGCACTGACTGTCTTTGAAATTTCCCCAGCCCCTGTTAAAATCCAATCTGGGGACAAAACTGGGGACAGACTTTGTCCGGGGACAGTGTCCTCAATCCGGGGACTGTCCCCAGAAACCAGGGATGTCTGGTCACCCTACACTAGAGTCCCTCAATAATATAATAATACTATAGAAAGTAATTGGCTAATTGCATCATCTAAACTACAGCATTATTTTTGGGGGGACTTTTTTCTGCCACTAGATAGCCTCAGTCTGATTACCAGCATCATTCATCCTCCTGCCTCTGAGCCCAGTTCATCCTGGACCTGTACCTGTCTGTGACAGTGTAGGCAATAATTCTCTGCCAGCTCCTGCCAAGCCAGACAAGGGATTTGCCTCTTCTTGGCATAGGACACGTGCATACCTGTAGACAGGAGAAACTCTGCCATGTTGTGTCTATCATACTCCAGGCCTGAAGCCCAAAATCTTGAATACAGAATGTTAACACGGATAGCTGTTCAATGCTTTTACTGTGAAGTAACAAGACAACACTTCAGGCTATCAGTACAGTCCAAATAACTTTGAACTCAGAAAGTTGAGCCAGCTCTCTTTTTCTCTTTCGATCGTATGTCCACTTTACTGTGGTTCCCTACTAGGGTGACCATGTGTCCCGGATTGCCCAGGACACTCCCGCATTTTGCAGGTCTGTCCCAGGTCCCGGGCACCTTCATTCCAGGACAATACAGTGTCCCGGAATGAAGCTGACACAGCCACCCCCCCTCCCCATTATCTGTTGCCCCCAAAAAAGGCCACCACATCGCCGCTTTACTCACTGACAGCACTTGTCCTGGCCGGGAATGTCTGGAGAGGCACAATCCCCACCTCCTGCTTGTGATTGGAGAAATCATAAATCCCACCTCTTGTGTCTAATCACAGCAGGGCAGTGTAAAGCCAGCGTTGGAACAAGGTAAAACGGGTCTAGGCCAGTCAGGACAAGGGCTGTCAAAGAGTAAAGTGGCGATGCCACTTTTGGGGGCGTGATCAGTTCTTCTGGGTAGAGTGCGCATCCGCTGCCCCAGCTGTGCTGTGATTCATTACAGCACAAGCTGATTTTTGGAAGGGGGTCCCTGAATGGCCGTTTGGAAATGTGGTCACCCTATTCCCCAGTCTAGGCCCAAAAGGCCTCCTCCTCTTCAGGCTACAAAACTACATGGCGTAAGTCAGGGGTAGCCAGTTCCCATACTCCGTCTGCCCACACAAGAGTATAAAAGGGCACAGACTACCAGGTCAAATGTATGTACTTAGACTGCTTGCATTTAAAAATACATTTAGGCTCTGTTGGTTCACATATATGAGGTGCAAGAAACGCAGCGAATCCTGTGCGTTCCCCGCATCGAATTGTAATCGCACAGCTTTCACGTGAACCGCAGCGGGTGTCAATGTTAAGCTAACAACACCACATAAAAAAGTTTGCAAAATGCATTGCAATTGACAAAATCAGATCGCATGGGTGTAAACACCCATGAGATCTGATTCCATTGTGGAAAAAAAAAGGATCCTGCACCTTTTTTGTGCGGATGCGGTGTGATTTGAGCCAGACAAATGAATTGCTCAAATCGCACTGCACAGACATCGTATGTAATTTGCACAGGAATGCAGTGTCATTTTTGTGCGAATCACATGTGATGTGCCACACCGCATATGTGTGAACTGAACCTTAATGATGTGTTAATGTTTACAGAGCCACACTGATTTGTGTCTGCTCAAATTTCTTCTTTAAGAAATAGATGCCCATATGTTACACTCATCTTACCAAATGTTCACTGGCAGCTCTACTCTCACTGTCCATAGTTGGTTCTTTATGCCCTGTACACACGGTCGGAATTTCCGATGGAAAAAGTCCGATGTGAGCTTTTCGTCAGATATTCCGACCGTGTGTATGCCCCATCTGACCTTTTCCGTCGGAAATTCAGATGGAATTAGATAGAGAACATGTTCTCAATTTTTCAGTTGGAAATTCCGATCGTCTGTATGCTTTTCCAAAGGAAAAAAACCCATGCATGCTCGGAAACAATTCGACGCATGCTCGGAAGCATAGAACTTAATTTTCTCGGCTTGTCGTAGTGTTTTACGTCACAGCGTTCTTGACAGTCGGAATTTAGTGTGACCCTGTGTATGCAAGACAAGCTTGAGCGGAATTTTGTCTGAAAAACCATCCAAGTTTATTCCGACAGGAAAACCGGTCGTTTGTACAGGTCTCCTCCAACTGGCCACTACATCCAAATGGTGTCTGAGTTTGTTCCACCCCTACACAATACCATCTGCTGCATCCATGCTACATTCTGGGATTGCTTTACTAAAGGTAAATTGACTGTTGCTTTGCAAGGGAATTTTCTGTTGCCACTTGGCTATAAAAATACTCAATAAGTGCAAGAAAGAAATAAACTGTATTTTTCCTTGCACATGATCTGATGATGGAAATCAGCAGAGTTTCACTTATCATCATTCACTAAGCTCCATACATATTTGCCAACAGTCCTGATTGTTCCAGGACAATCACAAAAATAAAAATCCAGATAATTTGCTTTTGTCCCGCACATCGGGACTTTTTTGGCAGTGATAGTGTTAAGAGTGGTGCTGGCTGGCACTGCCGGGTAAACAGCATCCAGAATACCCACCCCTGCCTCAGGCTGTCCTCCTTGTCTTCTATTGGCCAGGGAAGACATATGCTCTGATCAGCCTCTACGATTTGCCAAGCATAGTAAGCGGGGGCGTGGCTACCTGAGTTACCATGCCAGCCGCCCAGACTCGGAGTGCAGTCATTGGAGCACGTGAGGGATAGAGGGAGGTGCTGCTGCTCCTTCTTCTCCTTCTGCTAGCAGTGTCAGTGCAACAAGAAGACAACTGCATCTGGTGACAAGTGAGCGCTGCATCTGTGGTGACAAGCTGCATCTTGTGACAAGTGAGTGCTGCATCTGGTGGCAAGTGAGCGCTGCATCTGGTGGCAAGTGAGTGCTGCATCTGGTGGCAAGTGAGTGCTGCATCTGGTGGCAAGTGTGTGCTGCATCTGGTGGCAAGTGAGTGCTGCATCTGGTGACAGGTGAGTGCTGCATCTGGTGACAAGTGACACAAGCTGCATCTGGTGACAAGCTGCATCTGGTGACAAGTGACACAAGCTGCATCTGGTGACAAGCTGCATCTGGTGGCAAGTGGCAAGCTGCATCTGGTGAAAAATTATGTAGCAGGTGACACACTGCATCTGGTGGCAGGCAACATGGCAAGTGACAAGCTGCATTTGGTGGCAGACAACATGGCAAGTGACACGCTGCATCTGGTGGCATGCGACGTAGCAAGTGACATGCTGCATCTGGTGGCAGGCGACAGTGGCAAGTGACACGCTCAGGGCTCCCTATGATTATGTGTTATGGTGAGTTGAACCATTTCATTTAATATCACAATGTAATAATAGAAATAATGCGCTTCAAGCATCCTGACACCATATCAACTGTAGAACCCTGATGTTTAGGCAGGGTTGCTCCTCAATTTACCTGCAAGGTATAGTTGCCTTGGCTAATTACTAGGGAGGGATCAATTGATTTCATCCTAAGTCTGGAATTGAGCATTTCTCTCTTCTATTGCTAGGTGGCCGTGTACCTGGCGACATTAAGGGCAATGCAAGAACAGATTAGGAGTATATGGGGTATCTCAGCCAATGGGCAGGGGTTTTCTTAAATCCCTTGGCCTGCTGGGAGAACCTATATATTTGGGTGGATTGGGGTTCTGTGCCACCTGGACGGCTGTCTGGGTGGACGTGTGTTGTGCTGTCCCGGGCTGCTAGGCCAGAGTCTGAGGCCTATCCCGGGGACATCTGGCTGCTAGACTAGGGTGACCAGACATCCCCGGTTTCAGGGGACAGTCCCCAGATTGAGGACACTGTCCCCGGACCAAATCTGTCCCTGGTTTTGTCCCCGGATTGGATTTGAACAGGGGCTGGGGCAATTTCAAAGACAGTCAGTGCAGAATTAAAAAAAGAAAATTCTGAATTAATCCCCCCCCCCTGCTATGCAGCTCCTACTAGCTTAGGGGGGTGTATTTATTTCCATTATCTGTGCCCCTTTCTGATGATCATGTGCTGGTCGGAGCGGAGGGAATATTTCTTCAGTTTTGGGTGCCCATTCAGCTCAGCTCGCATGTTCTTCTGCCTTGGCTCAAGTCCCGGCCAGCCGCCTGCCTGTTTATCTCCTTGCCTTCCCTGGTGGAGTAATCTTCCTTCGCTCCCCACCCAGAAGTAGCCGGGGCCCGGAGAGTAAAACTTGACAGGCTGTGAGGCGGGCGGCGACGGGCAGAGTCGCTGATTGCCGCCATTACTAGTAAAAAAATAAAATATGTCCCCAGATTTCATTCTAAAAATCTGGTCACCTTATGCTAGACTGTCTGAGGGCCTATCCAGTAGTAAGAGAGCAGCGAAGGGTTGGGATTGTGTCTTGCAGTCCAACCAGAAGTGACAGTTCTGCCGGCCCGAGAACCTGACGTGATCGAAGGTAGAGGGGAAGGTAGAGGGGAAGCTGTCGCCACTAAGGGACCAACCACCTTATTACTGGAGACCACAGTGAGTAGCTGAAGCAAGTACCGGAGCAGTATTCTCACCAACCGGGAGGTGGTGAAGAATTGGAAAACTTCAGCAGGTGTCAAGCCAGGGACCCAGCCAGCGGAGGTGACGCTTGCAGAGCAGTTTTGTGTGCCAGGCCAGGGACTGAGCAGGCCAGTGGGGTGACGCTTGAGGAGTATCTGTGAGTGCAAAGCTAAGGACCCAGCAGGGAAGCGGGGCTGATGCTTGAGGAAGATACTCAGTAAGAAGGTTGGAAGAGCTTGGGAGATCCAGTGGCAGTTGATCAGCAAGTCTAGTGAGAGAGACTGGGAGCTCAGTTGAGTGAAGATCTACAAGAAGAGATTGTAGAGGAAGTACAGAAGTTCGTTACAACTTGTGTTAGAAACTGTTATAAGACTGTTGCCATAGGAGACAGCGATCCTACACATGCAGATGTGGTGTGCTGCTGGGTGCCTTTGCCTGCATGGCTGTCTACCTATAGAAGTCTCTGAGTCTGCTAATTAACATTGCAACTATCTAAGGGTGTCCTGGCCCTAAACCCTCTCTCCCACAGTTCTGTTCAAGGGACAATTAATCTCTTTGCATTCAAGAAGTGTCTGGCGCCCATGAACCTACCTTGCATTACACCCACCATGCTTTGTAACCCACTCTACACAGAAGGATGTCAGCTGTCCCTAACTCTGGAGGTAACTATTAGGCCTAAAGAGACCCGGGGCTTTGCTACACAACCATGGCACAGTGATCATTGAAGTGCTAACACCAGATGTTTGGAGTATCTTTACCTGCTGATTGTTAAACTTTGTGGAATAAACATATTGCTATTGTGGTGTAGGATTTGGGCCTGCTGTCCCTCCATCCCTCTTTCTTTCTTTCCTTCTTTCTTTCCTTCCCTCCCTATCTCTTTCTCTTTCTTTCTTTCTCCCTCTCTCGTTTTCCCTTTCTCTCTCCCTCTCCATCCCTCTTTTCCTTCTCCCTCCATCCCTCTTTCCTCTCAGACTCTAACCACACCCCCTTTAAGACACGCCCAATATTTAGTTTAAACCACGCCACATTCCCCCCCGCTATGCCACACCTACAAATGAATGCCATGCCCCCTAATTATAATAAGACTCCACCTACAGACAAAGTGTCCCAATACATTTTTTGATAATGTTGGCAACTATGTTCATACATCACCTCAATTGTATGCACTATGGCTATTGCCTTGTCACTGCTTACTGTATATGTTCCAGCATCTCTGGAATTCTGAGTTCCCCATTCCTCACCATGTTATCTCTTTTATGGTATGTTTAACTTCCCTCTGTCATTGTTTAATGTATGCTCTTCTGCCTGTTTTCCCAAACCATGACCATTTAGTCATCTACTTCTCTCCATTCTCTCTTGTTTCTTCAGGGCTTGATCAGCTTACACTTAGGGATGAGCTTCGTGTTCGAGTCGAACATACGTTCGACTCGAACATCGGCTGTTCAATCGTTCGACGAAGATCGAACGATTTGGGCCGTTCGCGCCAAATTCGAGTGATGCGAACGGCCCACAATGCACTACGCCATCGCAGTGTCATCCAGGCGCTGTGATTGGCCAAGCATGCACTGTGACCCCGCATGCTTGGCCAATCACAGCGCCGGCAGCGAGGAGAGCAATGATTGGCCACAGGCAGGATGCCTGTGGCCAATTATTCTTGAGGGGGTTTAGTACACGCCCCACACTATAAAAGGCCGCCAGCGCGGCGGCCTTGTGTAGTGTGTTCCGGAGCAGGGAAAGAGAAGCATAGGCAGGGACAGTGTCATTTTTTTTCCTTTACTAATCCTGGATTCCTTGTGTTTAGGGACAAATAAGGATAGGTAGGGAGAGTGTCAGTGTGTTATTCTGTTCTAAACCTTGTTTGTAGGGACAGAGAGGTACAGTGAGGGAAAGTGTCAGTGTGCTATTCTGTTCTAAACCAATCTTGCTGAACCATATTTGAAATCCTTGAGTTTAGGGACAGAGAGGTACAGTGAGGGAAAGTGTCAGTGTGCTATTCTGTGCTAAATCTTGTTTGTAGGGACAGAGTAGGACAGTGAGTGAAACTGACAGTGTGCTATTCTGTTCTAAACCAATCTTGCTGAACCATATTTGAAATCCTTGAGTTTAGGGACAGAGAGGTACAGTGAGGGAAAGTGTCAGTGTGCTATTCTGTGCTAAATCTTGTTTGTAGGGACAGAGTAGGACAGTGAGTGAAACTGACAGTGTGCTATTCTGTTCTAAACCAATCTTGCTGAACCATATTTGAAATCCTTGAGTTTAGGGACAGAGAGGTACAGTGAGGGAAAGTGTCAGTGTGCTATTCTGTGCTAAATCTTGTTTGTAGGGACAGAGTAGAACAGTGAGTGAAACTGACTGTGTGCTATTCTGTTCTAAACCAATCTTGCTGAACCATATTTGAAATCCTTGAGTTTAGGGACAGAGAGGTACAGTGAGGGAAAGTGTCAGTGTGCTATTCTGTGCTAAATCTTGTTTGTAGGGACAGAGTAGGACAGTGAGTGAAACTGACAGTGTGCTATTCTGTTCTAAACCAATCTTGCTGAACCATATTTGAAATCCTTGAGTTTAGGGACAGAGAAGTACAGTGAGGGAAAGTGTCAGTGAGCTATTCTGTTCTAAACCAATCTTGCTGAACCATATTTGAAATCCTTGAGTTTAGGGACAGAGAAGGACACTCGTGGAAACTATCAGTGTGCTATTCTGTGCTAAATCTTGTTTGTAGGGACAGAGAAGGACAGTGAGTGAAACTGACAGTGTGCTATTCTGTTCTAAACCAATCTTGCTGAACCATATTTGAAATCCTTGAGTTTAGGGACAGAGAGGTACAGTGAGGGAAAGTGTCAGTGTGCTATTCTGTGCTAAATCTTGTTTGTAGGGACAGAGTAGGACAGTGAGTGAAACTGACAGTGTGCTATTCTGTTCTAAACCAATCTTGCTGAACCATATTTGAAATCCTTGAGTTTAGGGACAGAGAAGTACAGTGAGGGAAAGTGTCAGTGAGCTATTCTGTTCTAAACCAATCTTGCTGAACCATATTTGAAATCCTTGAGTTTAGGGACAGAGAAGGACACTCGTGGAAACTATCAGTGTGCTATTCTGTGCTAAATCTTGTTTGTAGGGACAGAGAAGGACAGTGAGTGAAACTGACAGTGTGCTATTCTGTTCTAAACCAATCTTGCTGAACCATATTTGAAATCCTTGAGTTTAGGGACAGAGAGGTACAGTGAGGGAAAGTGTCAGTGTGCTATTCTGTTCTAAATCAATCTTGCTGAACCATATTTGAAATCCTTGAGTTTAGGGACAGAGAAGGACACTCGTGGAAACTATCAGTGTGCTATTCTGTGCTAAATCTTGTTTGTAGGGACAGAGAGGTACAGTGAGTGAAACTGACAGTGTGCTATTCTGTTCTAAACCAATCTTGCTGAACCATATTTGAAATCCTTGAGTTTAGGGACAGAGAGGTACAGTGAGGGAAAGTGTCAGTGTGCTATTCTGTTCTAAACCAATCTTGCTGAACCATATTTGAAATCCTTGAGTTTAGGGACAGAGAAGGACACTCGTGGAAACTATCAGTGTGCTATTCTGTGCTAAATCTTGTTTGTAGGGACAGAGAAGGACAGTGAGGGAAACTGTCAGTGTGCTATTCTGTGCTAAACCAATCTTGCTGAAGCATATTGCAAATCCTTGTGTTTAGGGACAGAGAAGGATAGGCAGGGGACAGTGTCAGTGTCATTGTTGCTAAGCCTCCTGCACAGTATACACCTGAAGGTAGCCCTTATTGCTGTTTTTCCCATCTCCCTGCAGGCCATCCATTAAAATGTCTGGAAGGCAAACAAGGAGAGGCAGACAGTCAGGAGGCAAAAAAAGAGGGCAAGCAGGCTCTGTGTCTGGGGGCAACAGTGCTGGTCGTGGACGCGGTGCATTGTCATCAGCACATGGCCATGGGACACGCTTGTCCTTCTTTTCGGCAGCTGGACATGTTGAGCCACATCATGCCAAAGACTTGGTAGAGTGGATGACCAAGCCCACCTCATCCTCCTCATCCTCTCTCACCCAGGCTCAGGGTACTGGCAAAGCAGCTGCCAAAGCGTCCTCTTCTCTGGTATCATTATCTTCATTAGTCAATCCTTCCCTAGACCCACCATGTCCTCCTCCTGAGGAGTCCCCCGAACTGTTTGAGCACAGTGTTGGGTACATGCTCCAGGAGGATGCCCAGCGTTTCGAAGGATCTGATGATGATACCCAGCTAGAGGAAGGCAGTAGCGTGAGAGCAGAGAGAGGGGATGCTCAAGAAGGACACCAATCTGGCAGTCATGCTCCAGCAGCTGCAGCATACTGCCAGATTGGCTCCAGTGATGAGGAGGGAGGGGATGATGAGGTCACTGACTCCACGTGGGTGCCTAATAGGAGAGAGGAGGAGGAGGAGGAGGAGGCACATCTCCAACGAGGCAGGATGCCCTTGAGTGGCCAGCGTATGGGCAGCACACCGACGGAATCACACCGCAGAGCTCCGCCTGTGCAGGGCGCTGCCTCTGCCCGTCATTCAAAAAGTTCTTTGGTGTGGGCCTTTTTTGAGGCGAGTGCATCAGATCGCACAGCTGCTGTTTGCAACATATGTCTCAAGCGTATATCGCGTGGCCAAAACATCAGCCGCTTGGGCACCACATGCTTGATCAGACATATGTTGACCTGCCATGCAGCTCGTTGGCAAGCCTACCTTAAAGACCCACACCAAAGAACAAAGCGGACCTCTCCTTGCACCGCATCAGCTGGGATCTCAAAACCCACTATACTTTCAGTCCTCTCTGAAACCTGCACTGAGAGGAATGAAGGTGTAGAATTAGGTGTGTCACAGCCCAGTACTTGCGGCCACTCTGCTAGCAGTACACCGATGTCCGATTCTAGCAGGCAAATTTCCCTGCCCCAGCTGCTGGACTGTCAAAAGAAGTTCACTCCCAGCCATCCACATGCCCAGCGGTTGAATGCTAGCTTGGCTAAATTGCTAGCGCTTCAACTGCTGCCTTTTCAGTTGGTAGACTCGGCCCCCTTCCGTGAGTTTGTGCAATGTGCGGTTCCTCAGTGGCAGGTTCCCAAACGCCACTTTTTCTCACGGAAGGCGATTCCGGCTCTCTACAGGCATGTGGAAGGCAATGTCTTGGCCTCGCTGGACAGGGCGGTCAGCAGTAGGGGCATATTATCGCTGACTCATGGTCCAGCAGGCATGGACAGGGACGTTACCTTTCTTTCACGGCCCATTGGGTCACTCTTTTGGCAGCTGGGAAGGATGCAGGACAAGGTGCAGTAGTGTTGGAGGTTGTTCCACCGCCACGCCTCCAAAATGCTACTACTGGTTGTGACACACCTCTCTCCTCCACCCCCTCCTCTTCTTCTTCCTCCATGGCCTCTTCCTGTGGTTTGTCCTCGGAACCAGCGGTGCTCCGTAGGCGTTCAAGGGGCTACGCTAGTACGCAGGCAAAAAGATGCCATGCCGTGCTTGCGCTGGTGTGTTTGGGGGACAGGAGCCACACTGGGGCAGAGGTCCTGTCTGTTCTGCAGGGGCAGGCCGAGAGGTGGTTGACGCCACGCCAGCTTAAGCCAGGAATGGTGGTTTGCGACAATGGCACCAACCTCCTCTCCGCCCTCTGACAGGGACAACTGACCCATGTGCCCTGTATGGCTCACGCCCTTAACCTGGTGGTGCAGCGGTTCTTGGGCAGGTACCCGGGCTTACAGGATGTCCTGAGGCAGGCCAGGAAAGTCTGTGTTCATTTCCGCAGATCTTATAATGCCAGTGCTCGCCTGGCTGAGCTGCAAAAGGAGTTGAACCTGCCCAAGAACCGCCTTATATGTGACATGCCCACCAGGTGGAACTCAACGTTGGCCATGCTGCAGCGGCTGCACACGCAGCAGAGGGCCATCAATGAGTACCTGTGCGACTACGGCACCAGGACAGGGTCAGGGGAGCTCGGGTTTTTTTCACCACGCCAGTGGGGCATGATCAGGGATGCATGCACTGTCCTGGCACCATTTGAGGAGGCCACGAGGATGGTGAGCAGTGACAGTGCATGCATCAGTGACACTGTACCTCTTGTCCACCTGTTGGAGCACATGCTGCGTGGAATAATGGACAGGGCACTTGAGGCAGAACAGAGGCAGGAAGTGGAGGACTTCCTTGCCTCTCAAGGCCCCCTTTACCCAGACAGTGTTCCTTCTGTCCCACCCATCGCACAGGAAGAGGAGGAGGAGGAGGAGGAGGATTGTGTCAGCATGGAGGTGGAGGCTGGCACTCAGCATCATCAGCAGCAGTCTTTTAGGGATGATTTACAGTCCCAAGAAACCAGTGGACTTGTACGTGGCTGGGAGGAGGTGGCTGCGGATCATGTCGTCCTTAGTGACCCAGAGGACTCCGGACTGAATGCCTCAGCTAACCTACGCTGCATGACCTCCCTGATCCTGCAAAGTCTGCGGAAGGATCCTCGTATTCTTCGGATCAAGGAGAGGGACCATTACTGGCTGGCCACTCTCCTTGATCCACGGTACAAGGGTAAGGTTACGGACCTTATGTTACCGTCGCAGAGGGAGCAGAGGATGAGACAACTCCGGGAGGCCTTGCAGAAAGGTCTGTGCAACGCGTTCCCAGAGACTGGGAGGTTACAAACTCCTGGTCCTGGACAACGAGTTGCTGAGGCTTCGGGCAGTCAAAGAAGGAGCGGTGGGGAAGGTGGCCGTCTGACCGATGCGTTCAGACAATTCTTTAGTCCGCAGCCCCAAAGTATGATTGTTTCCAGCAACCATCGCCAGCGTCTGATATACATGGTGCAGGAATACCTAGGGGCAAGGTCAGACTTGGACACCTTCCCCACCGAAAATCCTCTGGCTTACTGGGTCTTGAGGATGGATCACTGGCCAGAGCTTGCACAGTATGCAATTGAGCTACTGGCCTGTCCTGCATCCAGCGTTCTTTCAGAACGCACATTCAGTGCTGCTGGAGGATTTGTCACGGATCACAGGGTGCGCCTGTCCACCGACTCAGTTGATCGACTGACTTTCATCAAGATGAACCAGTCTTGGATCACCACCAGCTACCACACACCTGATGCTGATATAACAGACTAATTGATTTTAAAATGTCACATCCCTTCAAGACTGATGCTGATGCTGATTTCCTGTGCTGTTATGTTGACTAGCTATCCTCCTCCTCCTCCTCAATGATCCGATTAATGATGATAGCTTGGAAGATCATTTTGGTTTATGGGTGCCGCCACCAGTGGCTAAGGCCCAATTTTTCAGCCCCTGTTTAACAGGGGCGTGTAATTACAATTTTTGATGCAATACTTTGCAACAGGCTTCATTGCTGTGCTCCAAGTACAGTATCTGTGAGGGGTTGCAGTGTTGTGCCACCAGTGCCTAAGGCCCAATTTTTCAGCCCCTGTTCAACAGGGGCATGCAATTATAATTATTGATCTAATAATTCACAGCAGGGCCCATTGCTGCGCCCACCAAGAGTAACTGTCAGGCCTTACAGTGTTGTGTCAACACCACCACCACCAAAGGCCCAATTTTTCAGCCCCTGTTCAACAGGGGCATGCAATTATAATTATTGATCTAATAATTCACAGCAGGGCCCATTGCTGCGCCCACCAAGAGTAACTGTCAGGCCTTACAGTGTTGTGGCACCAGCACCACCATCAAAGGCCCAATTTTTACTACCACTGTTCAACAATTATATGTTATTACAATTCCTGATATAATAGTTGACAGCAGGGCGTTCCAGCACCCACCAAGAGTAACTGTGAGTGCTTACAGTGTTGTGCCAACACCAACACCTAAGGGGCCAATTTCTGCAGAGTATATACGGCAGGTCCCTACTTTCAAACATCCAACTTACAAACTACTACTACTTGCAAACGGAAGAAGACAACAGGAAGTGAGAGGAAATCTACCCCTTGGAAGGAAAATTCTCTCCTGTAAGAATTAATATGGGAGAAAGGTGTCTCCTCTCTACTGATGCTTTATCACCAATCCTTGTTTCAATAAAAACACCACATTTCAAAATCAGTTGTCATTGGGACGCAAAGTAAGGTGAAATGTTCTGAACAGGGGCACAGACAGCAAAACAAATGTTACAGGGGTGATAACCCTTCCCTATGTTTTCCAAAAAGCTTAAAAATAGGTATTTGGGCTGGAGCTACACTTAAACAATGTAGCTGTTCAAAATTACAAACAGATTCTACATAAGAACAAACCTACAGTCCCTGTCTTGTATGCACCGCCTGTATACGGCTGTTCAGAGTATATAGGGCCTTTTTTATTTTGTGTGCGGGGTTCCCCTTAATATCCATACAAGACCCAAAGGGGCTGGTAATGGGCTGGGGTAGGGGGGGGGGGGGGTTGATGGGGTAGCTATGCCATTTTTCTTAAAGATTTTCATCCATATTACCGGGACCAGACATTACATTAAAGCCGCAAGCAGTTTTAAATGGCTTTTTTTTCCTTTAGAAATGTTATTTTGTGCAGGGACAGTTCTAAACACGGGAAACACGTGGCACTTCACAGGCATACTTTAGACACCCCCCAGGTACAATATTTAAAGGAATATTTGACTTTTTTTTTTCACTTTATGCATCATTAAAATGACTGCTCCCGGAAAACGTCCGTTTTTAAAACTTCTTTTTGCATTGATACATGTCCCCTGGTGCAGAACCCGGGTTCCCAAACTGTGTTTAGGACAATAACTTGGATAATAGTCGTTATAATTAGCACTTTAGAATCCGAACGTTCGCATCCATTGTATTTAATAGGGTTCTAATGTTCGTGCGAACTTTCGGTCCGTTCGCGGGTTCTGGTGCGAACCGAACCCGGGGGTGTTCGGCTCATCACTACTCCTCACAGTGTTTGACACAGCTGATTATTATTCATACTTATTATTATACTCCTTTGAAGTTGCATTCTTGGGGCAAAGCAACTACATTAAATTGCCCCAGATGTACTACTGATGTAGGTAAACTCATACATATGTTGTGGCGTTGTCCCAAATTGCATCGTTACTAGGAAGGTGTATTTTTTTTCCTTTTTTTTAATTGTAGCGGGTATTTAAATTTGGGGGGAGCATCTGGGTTAGTTAACCCAGATGTACTAATTGTTAGGGAATATGAGAATCCCTTTTGTGGTTCTTGGAGGACTCTGGTGGTGCAAGGTTCCCTGTGGCCTGCAGGTGGCGTTGTCGCCCTGGGCCGGAGTTGAACCTGCACCGCAAGACTGTTCCTTTTTGTCCTTTCCTGACGCCGGTACAGCGGAGCGGGGAACCCGCTGTGACGCAAAGGGAGAGGAGATAAAAGGGGCGGACGCCCTGACCTCGGGGTTCAGAGTTGGAGGACGCGGCCGCACCCAGGCACCTTCGGCCTGGGTGCTGGTGTTCTGGAGATCCGGGCCCAGGTGCCCTTGACCTGGCCGGAGCGAGGGATGGAGTCCATCCCAGGCACCTTAAGCCTGGGGTGAGGTACTACGGCCAAGGCCTGGAGCCCAGGACTTCGACTGGGTTCCATGAGGGTGGAGGAGTCCGAGGGGCCCTAAGGTGTTGGGACCCGTATCTGAGGCGAGGAGGCCGGGGAGTGTAACCCTTCCGGATAGCCCGGTACAGCATTAATCCGGTGACGGCGGGGCCTCTGGTAACTCCCTTGGAGGGATGTCTTCCCCCTGACAGGGGCTGCAACGTAGCGAAGGTAACTCCAGCTCCTGTTCACTAGAGTCGCTGGAAGAGACTCTGCAACTAAAGGTCCATTTAACAGCCACCGTGCTTAGCAACCGTTGGTGAAACCTCAACGGTTTAGTTTCTTTGAGGATTGTGCCTTGACCTACTCCCCACCAATACTGAACTGTTCTATGGGTCTCAAACTGTCTGCTCGCAAAGGACTATTTGTTTGCCGTTATGGAATAAATAAGTGTTGGACCTTTTCAGTGTGTGGTACTCCAATTACTGGGAGCAAAGGGGGTTATCAGCAGAACAGACTTGGCTCTGAGCGTATACACAGCCCGGGTGTAATTAGATGCTGGCCTTCACCTCTACATGCTGTAATCTAGAGGACATGGGCCGTGGCGCACCTCGCTCTCCCCTTCAAAGTACCCCTAGACTGAAGCCAAAGTATCCACTAAAGAAGAGAGAGAGGGTGAGGCCGCTACATAATGATGATAAAAAAGACGATAGTTGCCGATGGAAGGAGGAAGGTGTATTTGATACTTTGAATTCCTTTTGTTCCACACAGGTTCTATTCTAACAAAGATAACATTGTTAGGGATTGTACCTGAGGATACTCCCCCAGCATTTGCTGAAATGCATGTGATGTGTCTAAGAACTATGTATATGGTTCGTAAACTTATATTACAAAAATGGATATCAAACCACCCGCCAACAATAGATCAATGGATTAAAGCAATTAATCTTAATTTAAGACATGAGGAGTTGACATATAAACATAGGAGATGCCCGAAAAAAATTGTGAAAATCTGGTATTGGTGGCTAGTTTCTGATCTGTCTGAGCAGTCAATTGAGCATATTAATGATAATAAATAAAACGAATAATGAGATAGAATATCTGTTGAGGATAACTGCAAATGTAAACAAACACTGTTAAAACATAATCATTTAAATTTAATATTTAGGGCAAGTTTATAATATTGCTAATTCTGTAAAGCTAAAGGGGGATCAATGGTTCTGAAGTGATGGAGGGATTTGACTGATGACTCAAATATCTGGTGTGTGTAAATATTATTTATTTTAATTTTTTTAATTTTTTTTTCTTTCTTTTTTTCTTTTGTTAAACTGGGGTATTTGATGAAATATTTTATGTTGTAATGTGTTTTTATTGTATATGAGAAAAAAATCAATAAAAATTATGTGATTTAAAAAAATTAAGTGGTTAAACTGACAATTTACAGTGCCTTGAAAAAAGTATTCATACCCCTTGACATTTTCCACATTTTGCAGTAGCAGTAGTCCATTACAGTAACATCCCCAATATCCCCAAAAAAAAAAAAAAAAAACGCTGGCCTTCAATGGCCCTGTGATTCTTTTACCTTTTTTTGTTTTTGTTCTTTGTTTTTTCAATATATAGTTTTTTTTATCTTCATCCCTCATTTCCATTTTTTAATGCCTAGATGAACGAACAGCGACTAATTTGGTCGCTGTTCTTTCTATCTATGACAGTGCGTCCTTGGCTGTGTTATCGGCCTAGCTTTTTGCAGATCTCTCCCTCCCCCATGTTAGGCAGCCTACTTCCACACTGATAGGCATTCTGGGGAGTTGAATCAGCGCTAATCGCCAGACGGCTGAGCCGCCCAGGTGAAAGCGTTCTCCTCCCCTCTGTCTGTCACTGCCTCCTTGTTGCCTGATTGGTCTGTCTGAGGCAGCACACCTACATATGCACCCCCCATGGCTTGTTCACTCACACCACATCACTTTTCCCATTTCTCCTGGATCATTCACATGCATATGGACCCTGGCTTTCATTGATAACACAGGTACTTTCTCCCTTCCACCTCTCCCCCTTTCCTTCTCACCTTGTGTTTTTGCTGCTGTTTGTTTTCTCATTTTTGTTTTCAGCTTCTTCCTCGTTTTTCATATTCATTTTTTCTATTTCCCCTCTCCTTCACCTAGCCCCTTTTTATTTCCTACACTTTTAACTCATTTTTTATTCATCCCTTCACCTTCCTTGCACTCACCTTCCCTACACTTCTCACATTCTTTACATTCAACCTTTATACATCACTACACCTCACACCATTCACATTTATTCATTTTTCAGGTTCCCCATATGGGGCCACTTTTTCCACCCTTATGCAGGGTATCCACATACATTACTTGCCTGGGACGTGCCCTTGTGTGGCTGCTGCTGCCTTTCCAGACCTCTACAGTGCCTCGAGAGGGAGCCCAGAGTCGCATTGGCGATTTCGGTTGGCACGCCAAGCTCGCACGTTGTGCAGATGTAAGTTCTCTGTAACTATTGAACCCCTCTTGCCTTCTCCCCCCTAAAATTTCCTTATCCTCCTGAGCATCTTTAATGCCCAGCTCAAATTATCTGGTATTTAGATCTATATATTTATTTTCTTTTTTAGATTTTAATGCCATGGTTTATGCTCCTGATGAGCGACTATGGGGTCGCGAAACGCGTAGAGCCACTACTACTTACCAACATTTCTTACCATGGACCCTTTCCTATTTTTTTGACTGCAATTATGTTTTTAATTGTCTGTTACTAGCATCATGCGATTTCTGTACTCATTATGTTGTACATCAAGCTATGTGGTTTTATGTATTTGTTTTGTAAACGTCGGAACATTCATGGTTGAGAGGCTGTATGCCCAATGTATGCTATAAATGATTGTACAATGCAAAATAAATCCCACTTTTTCTACTCGCTTGACTATTCAATTTACTGCTGTGTGCTTCATATAAAGTCCCACCTCTCCCCCTCCCCCTTCCCTCCTCTATAATCAACATGGATAATAGTCGTTATAATTAGCACTTTAGAATCCGAACCTTCGCATCCATTGTATTTAATAGGGTTCTAATGTTCGTGCGAACTTTCGGTCCGTTCGCGGGTTCTGGTGCGAACCGAACCCGGGGGTGTTCGGCTCATCATCACTTCCACTGTGCCTCTTGTTTAATTCCTCCCTAGTCACTTACTACTCTACCTCATGGACGGATCTAGAGGGGTGCTGGGGTGGGCTACGCCTCCCAGATTTCCATTGTGTGATTACCCACTCCCTATGTCCCCCACGGGATACTCATCTCTCTACAGCAGGACATGTGGGTAGGCGGCGGGTAATAAAACTGAGTTTGATTGGAAGAACAATCCTGTGCCATCTGCCGCACGGAGGAGCACTGTTTTGGACAGGAGGGCAGAGCACAGCACAACCCACACATGCTCCAGTCTCTGTAGCGGTTTCCCGTCTGATGATAAACAATAAGGGGGGGGGATTAATAATTTGTGTTTGGGATGTTTGTGGAGGAAGGAAGATGGGGGGGCTATTTGTGCTGGGAAGGTGGGAAGGTTGTGGGGGTTGAGGGGATTTGTTGAAGGGAGGGTTGGGGGGGATATTTGGGTAGGGAGGGAGGATAATTTGGAGGGGATTATGCTAGGAGGAGGGATTTGAAAGAATTTGTCCTAGGAGAATAATTTGTGCTGGTGGGGGGGGGGGGGGGGGGGTTATGCCAGGTGGGGTGGGGGAATTTGGGCTAATAGGGGGGACTGGGGGATGCTGTGCTAAGAGGGGGGGATTTATGCCAGGAGGGGGGGTTTGGGGGAGAGAGGAGTGAAGGGATGGGAGAAGAGGCTCTGCTGAGTGCTCTGCCACCAGTAAACCCAGTCTTCTTCTCTGCTTACCCCTGTTCACTGCCCCACTGACCCCGTCCTCTACCCTGTTGACCCCTGTCCTCCGTCTTGCTGACCCCTGTCCTCCGTCTTGCTGACCCCTGTCCTCTGTCTTGCTGACCCCTGTCCTCTGTCTTGCTGACCCCTGTCCTCTGTCTTGCTGACCCCTGTCCTCTGTCTTGCTGACCCCTGTCCTCTGTCTTGCTGACCCCTGTCCTCTGTCTTGCTGACCCCTGTCCTCTGTCTTGCTGACCCCTGTCCTCTGTCTTGCTGACCCCTGTCCTCTGTCTTGCTGACCCCTGTCCTCTGTCTTGCTGACCCCTGTCCTCTGTCTTGCTGACCCCTGTCCTCTGTCTTGCTGACCCCTGTCCTCTGTCTTGCTGACCCCTGTCCTCTGTCTTGCTGACCCCTGTCCTCTGTCTTGCTGACCCCTGTCCTCTGTCTTGCTGACCCCTGTCCTCTGTCTTGCTGACCCCTGTCCTCTGTCTTGCTGACCCCTGTCCTCTGTCTTGCTGACCCCTGTCCTCTGTCTTGCTGACCCCTGTCCTCCGTCTTTGTGACCCCTATCCTCTGTCTTTGTGACCCCTGTCCTTTGTCTTTCTGACCCCTGTCCTCTGTCTTGCTGACCCCTGTCCTCCATCCTGCTGATACCTGTACACTGCCCTTCTGATCACTGTCCTCTGACCTGCTGATTCCTGTTTTCTACCCCAATAACACCTGTTGTCCATCCTGCTGACCCCTGTCATCTGCTCTGTTGACCCCTGTCCTCTGACCTGCTGACCTTCCATCTGCTGACCGCTGTCCCCTGCCCTACTGACCACCTGTACACTGCACTACTGACTCTTGTATACTACCCTGCTGGCCTCTCATATTCTGCCCTGCTGACCCACTGCACACTGCCCTGCTGCCCTTCTAACCCCTGTACACTGCCTTGATAACCCACTATACACTTACCTACAAATGAATGGCCTCTGTACTCTGCTCTACTAACTGCTAACCCTATTCTCTGCCCTGCTGAGCCCTGGACACTGCCCGCATCTCTGCCTCCCTGACATTTTTTACTGCACCCCCACATTAGACAGGCTAGATCCAGCCCTGCTTTGTCTTTTTTGCCTTTAGCTAGCTATTACGCTTCCACTCTCCTTTATGCCTTTATATATATTTATGGTCAAAATGTAAAATCATACATTCATTTTCACATTGAATTTCAATTATTTCCAACCTACTCCTATTAATCTGAACGGTCATGAAGTTTGAAAACCTTCCTCTTTGAAGAATCTCAACCACTTACTTCCATGAATTTAGTGGCACGTTGAATTTTGCCCTTTGAATAGACACTGCTGTGTCACACATTTCACGGAGCCTGCCTTCTGAACTACAGAGGTACTGAGAGCAGGAATTTCAGGAGGTAAAGTCAGTACAGGAAAGACAGCACATCATCGCTGCATGATACTATGGGATATGTAGAAATGAGCATTAAATATGTAGACATGCTCCCCTTTTAACCTCCCTTCACCTATCCCCAGACAGTTTCCATATTGCATGTTCTATCCCCCTTTCCTCCAAGTCAACTGCCACAGTCCATGATCAGCTCCCACTCTGCCTCCCAATTGACTATGTTCAGCTTCCTCTCTGCCTCTATGCATTAGCATATTGTTAAGCAACACAGTTAGGCAGCCTCTTCCTTTCAAAGTCTGTCTACCTAGTCCTTGGCCTATGTGACCTTTCACAAATCTGGGTCTCTGGAGTGTCATAGTGATGCAGTTTGTAACCGATCTTCAGCACAAATCCATTGTTCAGATATTCATATAGGAAGACAAAATGGTTCATAATCCATAATTACATTGTTGATAAGGTTGAATAAAGACACCAGTTCATCCTGTGGTGTATGTGTGTGTGAGTTTATGTCATATTAAATCCCATATCCCTGTATGTTGCAATCATTAGGATGCCCATCTAAACATTTTTTTAGCGACATTCCCTGCTGTTACCACTGCTTGTAGAAGGGAGTTCCAAATCCTTACCACTCTGACAGTAATAAACCCTCTATGCAGTTTAAGGTTAAACCACTTCTCCTCTAGTTTCAATGAACGGTTGGGTGTCTATTTAAACTCCCTCCCACTTAAACATTTTTTCCCTATGCTAGTGTAGCACTACCCCCGTAGGAGCTGCTGGTTAGCTTTGGTCTGCCGTTACCCCACTGTTCTCCATGTTGGCTCAAAGTCTAGGGTTAAAGTTGCATTAAACATGGTTGCCAGTCACTGAGTCTTTTCCAATGCTTTTTATTTACCACAACAAAGGCAGAATGAGGGATGGAGAGTTAGGGGAAGTTCAGGTACCTGATGCATATCACTAAGGCACTTACGATCCTGGAGACAGGTATACTTGATGCCAATAGATCTTGCTCACCTGGATAGGCCCCTCTCACCGGCCTAGCAGCCGGGATGATGCACGATCAAAAATGAAAAGTCTCTGCCACAGACTTGGTAATCAGAATTTCAAAGTTCAAGCACGACTGCACAGTACGAGAAAGTCCTTTAAGCCGACCCGGCAATACTGTGAGGCAGATTGGTTTGGATGCATCCTCCAATTGAGGCCCCAGGCTCCTCTCGAGATACCAGCCTTCCGCTGCGTATTCTCCAAGACGAGTCCTCTCCTGTTTCCTTCAACTGATCAGCTTCTTCCCGCAGAACAGACAGCACAGGATCACCCTCCAACCAGTAGGCCCCAGATAGCTTCTGGGCCTACCTCCAGTAACAAAACCTCAGGCCAGCAGGCCCCGAGGCAGAAGAGGAGTTGTCATATACCTCCGGCCAGGGTGGCCACGAGGTGAGAGAGCCTCCCCAAAAATGGTGTCCGCCCTTAAGTACCCTCTCCCAGCATGCCCAGCGGCATCAACCTCCCGCTAGGTTGTCTCTGGGAAAAATGACCCAATACGCCTCGGCTTGCTGTACCTTCCAACACGAACCAGAGGCGGCAGCGACACCTGCTGGTAACCGCGGGAAATACACCCAACTCAGCCAAGGCTGGAACATAGGCCAATTTAGCCAAAACATAGAATCTGAACTAACTACAGTTCACACATCCCACATCCCACATCCCACTAAGTTTAGATAATAGTGCCTGGTCAACAGGAGCGGGCGCTACACTAGGGTCAGCAGTAAGGTATCGTTGTAAGGTATCGTGTATCGCTGTTATATCTCCTCTGACGCATCTCTTCTCCAGAGAGAATACATTTAATGCATGTAGACTTTCCCTATAACTGAGGTCCTCCAGTCCCTTTATTAGCTTTGTTTCCCTTCTCTGGACTCTCTCTCCAGTTCCAGAACATCCTTCCTGATGACTGGTGACAAGAACAGGACGGTATACTCAAAATGTGGCCAGACCAGAGTGTTGTAAAGTGGCAGATCTATAGTTTGCTTGCATTTAATGCCATTGCTGAGCCTGTCATCTACTAGGACCCCCAGATCTTTCTCCATCCTGGATTCCCCCAGAGGTTCTCCCCCCAGCGAGTAACTTGCATTCGTAGTTTTAGCACCCAAATGCATTACTGTATTTTTTTCAACATTAAACCTCATTTGCTGCCCAACCTATTATTTTACTGAGGTCCTCCTGTAAGGTTTACACATCTTGTTGTGAAGTTATTGCCCTGCTTAGCTTTGTATCGTCAGCAGACACTGAATCAGTCAGGCAGCAATCTGATCATGTATTGAGTTAAAGCGGAGGTCTGCCGAAATTTTTTTTTTTAAAGTCAGCAGCTACAAATACTGCAGCTGCTAACTTTTAAAATATGGACACTTACCTGTCTAGGGCGCCTGCGATGTCGGCACCCGAGGCCGACCCGTCGCTCGGTCCTTGGATGCTGCAGCCACCATCTTCGGTAAGGGAATCAGGAAATGAAGCCTTGCGGCTTCACTTCCTGGTTCCCTACTGCGCATGTGCGAGTCATGCTGCGCAATCTGAATGGCCCCTGCTGTCTTCTGGGACCCGTGTGTCTCCCAGAAGACAGCGGAGGGGGCGTGAAGTGGCGTAACTCCCGCGGGGGTCTATGCCCGGAAGTGGGTACAAATACCTGTATTATACAGGTATCTGCACCCCCTCCCCCCTGAAAGGTGCCAAATGTGACACTGGAGGTGGGGAGGGTTCCGAAAAGTGGAGGTTCCATTTTTGTGTGGACCTCCGCTTTAAAAAGTCTAAAGCCCTGTACACACAATCGGATTTCCTATGGTTTTTTAACCGATGGATTTTTCCATCGGAAAACCTATGAAGCTGACTTTCATCAGTCTTGCCTACACACCATCAGTCAAAAAACCGACCGTTCCAAACGCGGTGATGTAAAACACTCCAATGAGCCGAGAAAAATGAAGTTCAATGCTTCTGAGCATGCGTCGACTTGATTCTGAGCATGTGTGGGTTTTTTATCCGATGGAGTTCCCCACAGACGATTGTAATTTGCTATCGTTTTTTTAACCATCGGATACATTTAAAACATGTTCTATTTTTAAACACAGATGGAAAAAAGACCGATGGGGCCCATACACGATCGGTTTGTCCAATGAAAAAAGTCCATCGCACTGTTTTCATCAGTAAAACCGATCGTGTGTACAGGGCTATAGTTATGGCAGGGGGCAGCAATTTTTTTTTTTTTTTTTTTTTTTTAATCCTGATCTGGTTTTCTTTATTATGGATCTGTTTTTCTGGTAAAAAAATAAATCATTAGCTCTGTATAACCAAAAGACTGTTGTTTTGCAACCATTTAGCAAATATCAGCAAGCTGCACCTTACACAATTAAAACAGCCTCCGGCCCGACATCTCCAGCTGATATGCCTGCATATGTACAATAATTAGCATCACTTCCTACGTTTTAAATCCCAGTGTTTAGATCTGACTGGGAGTAGGAAATTTAAAGGATTACCTTAGATGACCATCTCGCTACTTGTTCATGATATACTGTGGGAGAACCATTCCCAGATGTGCATTAGAAGCATCATAATACTCTAGAGAGGCCATGTGGTATTAAATTGATATTAATGTATTGACAGATAGCTTAGTGGATGGATCCACTTCTGGATATATATAGCATTGGAGCCGTTCACAATTTTGCAGTTACATTGATTGCACAGACAGTAAACTTAGTAGGATCTAACACACAGTTTCAGTTTCACTAATGCACATATTTGTAAGGCAATTTATTTATCATGTAAACATTATCTGTTTTGTTTCACAAGGAAATGAACTAATACTGGCATTTGATTTCAACTGAATATTTGTAATTTTCCCCACTTTGAATAAAAAGTATTTACTTAAAAGTATTTTAAATGGGTTTAAAAACCTTAACAAACGCTGGTGAGCTAAATTTTTGAGCTTTTATTTGTGTTTTATTAAGCCGTTTTTTGACATTAGAGAGTTTTTACAGCTGAAAAACTCCTCTCGGAGCCCACTAGTTTTGGGGGTTTTTTAACAACCAAAAAAATGCCCCAGCCAAAACCGGTTGATAACAGTCTATGTGTGCATGGACACATACAGTGGATATAAAAACATCCCTGTTAAAATGTCAGGTTTCTGTGATTTAAAAAAATTAGACAAAGATAAATCATTTCAGTACTTTTTCCTCCTTTAATGTGACCTATAAACTGTACAACTCAGTTGATTGACAAACTGAAATCTTTTAGGTGGAGAGAAGTAAAAATAAAAAAATAAAATAATATGGTTGCATAAGTGTGCACACCCTTAAACTAATGCTGCGTACACACGACCATTTTTCTCGTCGGGAAAAATGAATTTTTTTCTCTTTGATGAGAAAAACGACCGTGTGTGGGCTTTCCAGCATTTTTCCCGACGAGAAAAACGGCAAGAATCACGACGAGAAAAATTAGAACATGCTCTGATCTTTCTCGTCGTGATTCACGGCATTTTTTACGCGGCAGTTTTCCCATAGGGAAACACTGCCAGGGAGCCTACACATGGTCGTTTTTGTCGACCAAGAGAAAAAATGTCATGAAAACCGGCCGTGTGTAGGGGACCAAGCCGTTCCTCATTTTTCACGTCGAGTTTCTCGACGGTGTTTTAATAACATAATACTTTTTTTGAAGCACGTTTTGATTTTATTACAGCAGTCTTTTTGGGTATGAGTTTATCAGTATGGCACGCCTTGACTTGGCAATATTTGCCCACTCTTCTTTGCAAAAACACTCCAAATCTGTCAGATTGTGAGGGCATCTCCTGAGCACAGCCCTCTTCAAATCACCCCACAGATTTTCAATCGGATTTAGGTCTGGGCTCTGGCTGGGCCATTTCAAAACTTTACTCTTCTTCTAGTGAAGCCATTCCTTTGTTGATTTGGATGAATGCTTTGGGTCGTTGTCATTCTGAAAAATGAAATTCCTCTTCATGTTCAGCTTTCTAGCAGAAGCCTGAAGGTTTTGTGCCAATATTGACTGGTATTTGGAACTGTTCATAATTCCCTCTACCTTGACTAAGGCCCTTGTTCCAACTGAAGAAAAACAGCCCCAAAGCATGATGCTGCCACCACCATGCTTCACTGTGGGCATGGTGTTCTTTTGGTGATGTGCAGTGTTGTTTTTGCGCCAAACATATCTTTTGGAATTATGGCCAAAAAGTTTAACCTTGGTTTCATCAGACCAAAACACATTTTCCCACATGCTTTTGGGAGACTTCAGATGTGTTTTTGCAAAAATTAGCCGGGCTTGGATGTTTCTCTTGGTAAGAAAAGGCTTCCATCTTGCCATTCTACCCCATAGCCCAGACATATGAAGAATACGGGAGATTGTTGTCACATGTACCCAGGGCTTTTTATCAGCAGGAACGCGGGGGAACGCAGTTTCGGCACCTCAAGCAATGAATGTATGTAATGGCAAGGAGTGCTGGGGTGTGCTGGAGGATCTATTGATGCTTGCTGCTGGGAGATCTATTGTCACTGGTGGGGATCTATGTTTGCGTGGAGGTCTCTTGTTGCTGGGTAGATCTATTGTTGCTAGTGGAGGGGCTCTTATGTTTCTAGGGGAAGCAATTGTTGCTGGGAGGGATCTACTGTTGAGGGAGAGGTTTATTGTTGCTGCCTCCTGGAGGGTCTATTGATGCGGTCTGCTGGAACATCTGTTGTTGTTGCTAATGTTGCTGGGGTGGTATTTTGTTGTGTGGGAGCTCTATTTTTGCTGGAGTGAGGTCTATTATTGCTGGGTTAGGGTCTATTGTTGCTCACTGCGGGGGATCTATTTTACTGTCTTTCTTTGTTATCATTAACAAATTCCGTGCAAATTACTTAGTAGCAAAAATGATACTTGCTTCTGTATTCTCTAAAATGGGTGGTACTGGGAGGTTGGTAGGAGGTGGAACCAAGGAACGGTGCTCAGGGGCGTGTAGGAAGGAGAAACGAAGGGTGATGATTGGAGTTCCTACACCTATTCTCTGAGAAAAAAAGCCCTGAATGTACCACACAGCCAGTACTTGCCAGATATTCCTGCAGCTCCTTTAATGTTGCTGTAGGCCTCTTGGCAGCCTCCCTGACCAATTTTCTTCTTGTCTTTTTATCAATTTTGGAGGGACGTCCAGTTCTTGGTAATGTCATTGTTGTGCCATATTTTCTCCACTAGATGATGACTGTCTTTACTGTGTTCCATGGTATATCTAATGCCTTGGAAATTCTTTTGTACCCTTCTCCTAACTGATACCTTTTACCAATAAAATCCCTCTAATGCTTTGGAAGCTCTCTGCGGACCATGGCTTTTCCTGTAGGATGCGACTAAGAAAATGTCCGGAAAGACCTATTAGAAAAGCTGAACTTTTATTTTAGGTTAATCAGAGGAACGTTATATGATGGCAGGTTTGTACTGACTCCTATTTAACATGAGTTTGAATGTGATTGCTTAATTCTGAACACAGCTACATCCTCAGTTATAAAAGGGTGTGCACACTTATGCAGCCACATTGTTTCATTTTTTTATTTTTTTACTCCCGACACCACCCCCCCCCCCCCACCCCCCAAAAAAAGATTTCAGTTTGTCTTTCAATTGAGTTGTACAGTTTATAGGTCACATTACAGGTGGAAAAAGTACTGAAATTATTTATCTTTGTCCAATTTTTTTATATCACAGAAACCTGACATTTTAACAGTGGTGTGTAGACTTTTTATATCCACAGTAGGATAACATCCTGGAGAGTTTATTGACTGTAGAAAAAAACGTCTGAAGCCAAAAACAGCAGCTGTAAAAATGTTCAAAAACGTCCAGTGTGCATGAGGCCTATGTTCATGTTGTTTTAACTAGGTATTAGTGTACTTGTATTTCCTGTGTTGTTTTTTGCCTTATCTTGTAATGATGGGCTCACATGTTGTGGTAGAAGTTTGTAGTGTCATGGCTGATCAATGCCTACAGAGTCCATAGTTTGCAACAGCTAACTTGTCTCTATTCACCAAAGAAAAGACAATTTTGTGTTCCAGGTCACAGCATCCAATACATGTGTTACCACCCACTGTGTGTCACATCACAAATGTGAATTAGACGTGCTAACGTAATAAAAAAACATCTTCCAGCTATATGTTGAGCTCTTTGTGTGTCTGTGAATGTTCTGCCTGCTTATGTTTGTCAGATCTAATTAGCTGTCAATTACACCAGCACCAAGACTGAGAGACCCAGGAATTGTGGGATATATGGTTTCTTCACAGAAAATGTTAGTTCTAAGGCCGCATGCACACGAGACGCCGGTGCAAACTCTGCTGAACGCATGTTTTTAAAGGCTGAAACCGGCATTTAGAAAGGCCCGTTTTGCCGCAATTTTAGCTGCGTTTTACCGCGTTTGCGTCTATAAGCTTTTAGTTAAGAAACATCATAAGACCCCTCCCTAAGCTCAAAAAACAATATTATTTACCATTTCAGCCATTTTGTGAGACCAGAGTGAGTAGCAGCAGATGAGAGAGCAACAGTGTACTTGTATTTAGTGTGTCACTTGCCACATCACCTGCCACAAGCTGTGGATTGTCCACTTGCCATGTCACCTGCCACAAGTTATGGATTGTCCACCTGGCCACGTCACCTGCCACAAGTTGTGAATTGTCAACTTGCCACGTCACCTGCCACGTCACCTGGCCACGTCACCTGCCACAAGTTGTGAATTGTCCACTTGCCACCTCACCTGCCACGTCACCTGGCCACGTCACCTGCCACAAGTTGTGGATTGTCCACTTGCCACGTCACCTGGCCACGTCACCTGCCACAAGTTGTGGATTGTGCACTGGCCATGTCACCTGCCACAAGTTGTGAATTGTATACTTGCCACGTCACCTGCCACAAGTTGTGGATTGTCCACTGGCCACATCACCTGGCCACATCACCTGCCACACATTGTGAATTGTCCACATGGCCACGTCACCTGGCCACGTCGCCTGCCATGTCACCTGGCCACGTCACCTGCCACAAGTTGTGGATTGTCCACTGGCCGCGTCAACTGGCCACATCACCTGCCACAAGTTGTGGATTGTCCGCTGGCCACGTCACCTGCCACAAGTTGTGGATTGTCCACTTGCCACATCACCTGCCACAAATTGTGGATTGTCCACAATGCACTGCAAGCAATTACAGTTTTTTTAGTTTTTTTTTATTGGTTTTTCATCATTTGTCATCATTTTTGAGATTCCTAATGTAAAAAAATAGGTCACCTTTAAAAACAATTATAAACGAAATCGTGGCAAAACGCCGGTGCCACGTTTTGCGTCTGAAACGTGGACATTTTTACGTCTGAACTAATTTTTTTGTTTTCAGAAAAACGAGGTTAAACGCAACTGCATATAAACTGCATATAAACGGCAATAAACGAGACTGTGTACATGGTCACATAGGATAACATTGAATGGGTTCAGGGGCAGTTGAAAAAAGTGTCCAACTGCCTCTGAACGCGAGTTTAACAGCGTCCTGTGTGCATGGGGCCTTAGACTGCATATAGATAATGCGTTAACCTTTGCCTTCCTGCAAGTCTCCTGTTTCCACACAAATAGAATCTTCTGACAAAGGAACGTGAAGATTTACTGTACTATAGACCGGTGTTTTTCTTTTTTTATATTCTTTATTTTATCTAAATTTACCATATACAAAGAAGTAAAAACATTTTCCCTTCTCAGTAGGGACATACATTGACAAATTGTATTTCCAAACCTTTGTCTACCCTTACCCCCCCCCCCCCTCCTCCTCCCCCCTTCCACCCCATTCTTAGACCCTTCCTTCTCCTCTTCTCTAAGTAATCTTAATCTCACTATATTTCTTTGTTAATTTAAACTTTTTCCACTTTTCCCATCTCTTAATAAATCCCTCTCTAGTATCCCCATGGCTATGTCTTAGATATTGCATGGTATATATCTCTTCTATTTTATCAAACCACTCTCTAATTTTTGGGCTCTCTACTTCCTTCCATTTCCTCGGTATCAAGCTTTTTGCAGCGTTCATCATATGTACAATCATTGAGTTTCTATATTGTTTTGTCGGAATAGACATGTCCATGGTTCCTCAGGTATATCTATATTAGTGATTTCCTTGCTATAGCTCAGTATTTCCTTCCAGTACATTATAATTTTGGGGCACCCCCACCATATATGGTCCATAGTTCCTATTTGTTTACAACCCCACCAACACTACGTTGTTTGACCTATTTGATATTTACCTAGTGTTTCTGGAGTTCTATACGACCGGGTTACGCACTTATAGTTCATTTACACCATCCCATTGTTTACTGATGATCCATGTGCTAGTTTAAGGATTTTTCCTACTTCTTGGTTCCTTCCTCGTTTCCCCAATTCCCTCTCCCAATTTTTTATAAATGTTGGAACTTCCAGCTCTTCCACTTCTATCAAAGTTTTATATATCCTAGATATATTCCCACTTGTTTTTTCGATGGTACATAATCGCTCTATCAGTGTAAGTGCTTCTCCTCCTCTTATTAGGTGATGATAGACCGGTGTTTTTCAACTAGGGTGCTGCAAAGAGTCCTCAGGGATACCATGGCAACATCCCAGCTTGAGTGTGAGCCTGTGTAAACTTCCTTGCACAGAGAGGAAAGAGAACACACCCCACACCTCCTCACGGCTCTCTCCTTCTCCCTGTTGCTATGTGTACTATGACGTTATCGCCGGTTGCTAAGGACATGTCGGGCAGCATGCACAGTTTTCTGATTTGCTGGCAATAGTACACATAGCAGCAGGGAGAAGGAGAGAGCCCTGAGGAGGTGCGCTCTCTCTCTCCTCTCTGTGGATAGAAGTTTACACGGGGTCACACTCAAGTCTGCAGGGTTTGATTACTACTCCCTTTTTCCTCCCTACACTGCACCTGTTCAGGCAATAGGAGGGGGAATTTGTGCTGGATGAAGGGGGTGGGAGTGGTTTTGTGCTAGGAGTAGGGATTTGGAGAGGAGTTACAATCTAGGATCACGGAACTCTGCCTCACAGACTACATTTTAGGGCTTGTTCACACCAGGTGCAGTGCGATAACACAGGCAAAATTGCTTGTTTTCCCATACAGCAGAAGAAGGTGCTGCCTTTTGCAGTCACATGTGGGTGCCATTATTTCTTAATGACACCCCCATGCATTTTGTAAATGAGCGTATGTTTGTGTCCATTACAAAATGCAACATGCGGTAACATTCAAAAAAGCGTGCACGCTTGGAGGCACTTCCTGGTATGAATGAGCCTTCAGACTGGTGTGCCTCAGGATTGTTTACAGTTCTAAAGGGTGCCTTGACTGAAAGAAGGTTAAAAAACACTGCTATAGACTATGGGGTTGATTTACTAGTAAAGGCAAATCCTCTTTGCCCTACAAGTGCACTTGGAAGTGCAGTCGCTGTAGATCTGAGGGGAAGATCGAGATGAGGGGAAGCTCTGCTGATTTCTATCATCCAATCGTGTGCAAGCAAAAATTCATTTTTTTTGTTTTCCTTGCATGTACCCCTCAGATCTACAGTGACTGCACTTCCAAGTGCACTTTTAGTGCAAAGTGGATTTGCCTTTAGTAAATAAACCCCCCCAGTCTACAGGGCAACAATTAAAGCCCCGTACACACGATCGGTTTGACTGATGAAAACCGTCCGATGGATGGTTTTCATCAGACCAACCGATCGTGTATGGTACCCATCGGTCTTTTTTCCATCGGTTGGAAAAAATAGAACATGTTTTAAATTTTTCCGATGGATAAAAAACCGATCGAAAACTCAGATCGTCTATGGGCAAGTCCATCGGATCAAAAACCCACGCATGCTCAGAATCAAGTCAACGCATGCTCAGAAGCATTAAACTTCATTTTTCTCGGCTCATCGGAGTGTTTTACGTCACCGCATTTGGAACGGTCGGTTTTTTGACTGATGGTGTGTGGGCAAGACTGATGAAAAACAGTTTCATCGGATTTCCGATGGAAAATCCATCGGACGAAAATCCATAGGTTATCTGATCGTGTGTACGGGGCTTAACAGTTAGATGAAGCTACATGATCAACATAGGTGAAAAAGCAGTAGGTGCAGATGGGAAGGTTTAAAATGTTTTTAAAGCAGGGGGTAACCCACAAGCTAAATACAGCATTACAACTCACATACATACTGTATATGTAAATAGTAATTCTCTTCTAATAAAAAACACTTTCGTTTTTTAAGGACTTATATTTTCCCTACCAAAAGTCAAGCAGTGGCGGATCCAGGGGGGGGCAACAGGGCAATTGCCCCCCCCCCGAGACCATCTGTCACACTCGCTTGCTCTGTTTGTTTTTTTTTTGCGCCTGATCTCCCGAACTTTGGGGACCGGTACTGGCCGGCCGTAGGGCCCCTGGACCCCAAACTTGGCACACATGTAGCCCAATGTCTCTTCTACAAGTGTGCAACGTTTGGTGTCTGGGGGACCTACGGCCGGGGAGCATTGATTTTTTAAATCCGGGCACCCCTCCCATAGACTCCAATGTTAAACGTTCATTTCTCCGGTGATTTTGCGGACCCGGTACTGGCCGGTCGTAGGTCCTCTGGACCCCAAACTTGGCACACATGTAGCTCCATGTCTCCTCTATAAGTTTGAAAAGTTTGGTGTCTGGGAGAACCGATTTTTCAAAGCCGGGCACTCCTTCCATAGACTTCCATGTTAAACATCAGTCTAGCCATGGGCACAGTGAGGCATGGGCACAGTGAGGCAAAGTGAGGCAAGTATAAGCCTAGGACACCCTAGGCTTATACTTGAGTCAATAAGTTTTCCCAGTTTTTTGGGGTAAAATTAGGTGCCTCGGCTTATACTCGATTATATACAGTACTTGTTCTGTGGCTGCCGCTGCCTCTCTGAGTCTCTCTCTCAGTTTCTCACATCAGCCGATCAGCGGCGCTAAGAGAGAGACTCGTCTAATGTAGTTACGTGGCGCACTGACACGATACCAGGAGCGGAGGAGGAGATGGGTGGAGCCTCTTCCCTGCACTCACTGCTAACACCTGGGCCGCTTGGCGTCTAGCAACGAGTGACGTCAGTGAGTCACGTCAGGCCGCTCTGCGGGCAGGTGCAATAGCGTGCGGCTCCACAGACGGGTAAGAAAGCGGGCGGCTCCGCTTGCGGCGCGTTTTGTTGTCGGGGGCGGCGCGGTTCGTGGGCAGACCGTGCTGCTCAGTGTGTTGGCAGCGCAGGTGAGAGTGAGAGAGCAGGCTCAGCGTGGCAGCTGGCCAATCAGCTAGCCGGGAGCGGGGGAGCAGAGAGATGAGATCATCTCTCACCGCCCGTGCCTGCCCTGCATTCCTGCAGTGACTTCCGCCCTCACTGTGCAGGCAGCAGAGAGATTACATTATCTCTCTGCTGCCTGACTCTGGGAGTCTGGGACACAGCAAGAGACAACCAAAACTACACCTTAGCAGGCAAGTTAGTGACAATCCGCAAGGTGTGGCAGGCGACGTGGCAAGTGACAATCCGCAAATTGTGTCAGGTGACGTGGCAAATGAAAATCTGCATCTGGTAGCAGGCAAGTGACAATCAGCAAGGTGTGGCAGGTGACGTGGCAAGTGACAATCCGCAAAGTGTGGCAGGTGATGTGGGAAGTGACAATCTACAAGGTGTGGCAAGTGACAATCCACAAGATGTGGCAGGTGACGTGGCAAGTGACAATCCACAACGTGTGGCAAGTGACACGCTCAGGGCTCCCACTAATTGCAGGCGGCGGTGGCAAGTGACACACTCGGGGCTCCCACTGATTCTGCATTGAACTATTTAATTTCATATTACAATGTAATAATAGAAATAATGCGCTTCAATCATCCTGACACCATAACAACCATGGTGCCGGGATAATTGAAGCGCCGACACCAACCATTTCCCCGATAAATTTCCCACAAAAAAATCTTTTTTTGGCAGTGCCCCTCCCGAGAAAAGACTCTGGATCCGCCCCTGAAGTCAAGTGTGTTACAAAATATGTTCCTATCAGGCATACAGGTATTAGCTGTCATAACTCCCAAACAATCCTGTTTATAATCAGTATGTTACTAATGCTATGATGAATTTTGTGGGATAATCTCTTTTCTGGCTACAAAAGTGTCTGACTGGCTAACAAAGTATATCTTTGTTATCTGAGATAATATCCAATCTTCATTGTTTTTTGTGCGCTGCAATGTATGTAGCGGTGTATAATCTATATTATGATAATATATTGTTAAAAATTCTGCTCAGGTCTGCGCCCATGCTTTAAATGCATCAAAATATGGCTTCTAATAAAACATCTCAATTGTCTGTCTGGTCTCTGAAAATGTTGGTGGCTACGCTCTATTTATATTTTACACAGATAGCAGTATGGCAGTCCCACTCCAATGCTCTGGATGAAATGAAGTGTGCAAAGAAATAATGTTTTCTGTGTAGAATAACTCATGTCCATATGTTATAAGAGCTTTTATAGAAAATGAATCCTACACATAAACATGGTGGAACACAGAGGTGCTGAGTAGGCTGACAAAATACATATGTTTCTGCATCAAGTGTTATTATTAAAGAATTTCAGTCTAATAGATGAGCGGCATACTGTAAATATCATTGCTGAAATCACTAAATGCAGCCCTTACTGTTATTTATCTTCATTCTTTTTACTGGGAGATCAGCCGCTATTTATTGAAATACCTGATACCCTGAATAATGTTGTTTGTGCTCACCCTCCTCTCTGCATTCTGCTGACTGTCAATCTGCAGGGAAAGGCAAGCTTTTTGAGCATAGAGTGCCGAAAAATGTTTGCAAGAAATTGCTAGGGCCAGATATGTAAAACATGGGCATGATTTATAGGAGCAAAATATATTAGTTAGAGTTTATGCACAGTATACACTGCACAAACACAGTAGTTATAATTATGTATCATACAGTAAGGCCCGGAGCGAGAGAAAATAAAATGAAAGATAGTGCAGGGCCAGTGTGAGAAGGGGAAGCAAATATGGGGTTAAGGATTGTAGGTGGAGAATAGGGGATAGGGGAGAGGTGGATTGGTTGGAGCAACAGGATGAGGAGGGGTCTGTGGTAGTTTGTTAAGGGATAGCTGGGGTCTCCTGGACAGCAGAGAAGGGACAGGTGACAAGGAGGCAGTTTCCCACCCACCCTCCCTGTGTTTTGCTTTGTTTGGTTGGTTTGCTTTATCTCTTTGCAGGTGCAGCTGATCATGTGGCGGTGGATGGTCTTTTGACAGTGGAAGAAAATATGGTTGAGATGGAAGTGTGGGGGGCTCATCGGTGGTATGTGCCCCTCTGGTGTATTCCAGTTACTAAGGTTAGCTGGAATACGGTAATTGGTGCACTGCGGGTGTGGGTTGTCTCCGAGCTGGTGTGTCACGGCTGGAGGCCTGGTATGGTAAAAGGTCCTGCAGTGTTACAAGTGGAACAAGTTGTAATTCTGGGTGCCGTCAATGGACCAACAGGCTGATAAGTTGTTTTTGTTAATAAAAAGGCTGCTATGGCCATTTGTAGTCCAATTCATGTGTGGTCTCATTAATTTAGTTACTGTAATAGCAAGGGTGATGGTGAGTACTCATGCTCGAGCAGACACAAAACAAGGTGGGACATCTTATCTACACTGGTCAAGTACAGCATAAAATTTGCAGAGATTCTAATTAAATACCTGTGTCCCTTACATTGCGGACCTATGAAAGGGAAACAAAATGCCCTGGTGTCGGTTGTCAGTGGAAGAAAAACAAAGTGACCTGCTGTTGGTGGTTAGTGAGAGGAAAATGCCTGGTATTAACAGTCAGTGGGGGAAAAACACCTGGCTTCATTGGTCCGTGAGAAATAAAGGAGAAAAATGCTTCACCTTATTGATCAATGGGAGGAAAATAACTCCTTGACATTTGGGAGAGAAAAAATTACTCTGGCCTCAGTCGAAATAAAATTTGTGTTTTTTTCTTCCTCCAGAGTGCAGAGTGGCACAGGGAACCAAAGGTATGACATAGCTACCTGTACTGGCACACTCGTCTTTGCCAATCCACCTCTCACATCCAGCCCAGGTGCTTGTATGTGATTTTGCAAATAAGCATCTGGGATGGAATGGATCAGTAATGCAGGGTCAGTAATCAGTAATGCAGAGTCAAGACTTAGAAATGCAGGGTCAGGAATTAAAAAATGCAAAGTCAGAACTTAGTAAAGCAGAGTCAAGTCTTAGTAGTAAAGGGTCAGGAATCAGTAATGCAGGGTCAGGAATCAGTAATGCAGAGTCAAGAATCAGTAATGCAGAGTCAGGAAACAGTAATGCAGAGTTTTTACTTACCGGTAGTAATGCAAGGTCAGAAATCAGTAATGGAGAGTCAGGACTCAGCAATGCAGAGTCAAGAATCAGTAATGCAGGTTAAGAAATTGGTAATGCAGGATCAGGAATCAGTAATGTAGAGTCAGGACTTATGCCTCATACACACAACCAGTTTTACTGGCAGGAAAACTGCCGGGGGAGCTTTTGGCGGGGAATCCCCGCCGTGTGTATGCTCCATCGCAGTTTTCCCGACAGGAAAACTGCGGGAAAAAAAAAAGAGAACATGTTCTCTTTTTTCCCGGCGGTCTTTTTACCGGCAGTTTTCCTATGGGAAAAACTGCGATGGAGCATACACACGGCCGGGATTCCCGGCCAAAGCTCTCACTGACCGTCATGTGTACAGGGGGAAAGTTACCGAGCAGGTTCTCGGTTTTCCCCTCGGCATTCCCGGCTGACTTTTTACCGCCGGGAATCCAGGTCATGTGTACGAGGCATCAGTGTGTTTTTTCCTTCCACCACCCCTCTATATTATTATTATTATTATTATTATACACGATTTATATAGCGCCAACAGTTTACGCAGCGCTTTACAATGTATAGGGGGGACAACACAATTACAGTACAGTTCAATACAAAGGGTACAGGAGGGCCCTGCTCGTAGAGCTTACATTCTAAAGGGAGGGGTGGTGGTACAAAAGGTAATAGCTGCAGAGCATTTGATGGGGGTGGCTCGGGGATAGTTGTCAGGTGGGTGTGGGATAGGCTTCCCTGAATAAATACGTTTTCAGGGATCTTCTGAAGGTGGACAGGGTAGGGGCTGATCGGACAAACTGGGGCAGGGAGTTCCAGAGGATGCGAGAGGCTCTGGAGAAGTCCTGAAGGCGAGCATGGGAGGAGGTAACAAGGGAGGTAAAGAGCAGGAGGTCCTAGGAGGAGCGGAGGGGACGATTTGGGTGATATCTGCAGATGTGGTTGGTGATGTAGATGGGGGCGATGTTGTGAATGGCCTTGTATGTTATGTAGCGGGTATGTGCTTTTCTATTTGAATCTGGTGGGGAAACTGTGATGTATGGTTCCCTGGGGCCCACCGGGTGGCGCTGTCACTTTGGGCCCGGGGTTGAGCCATCATTGCAGTGTCGTACCTCTTTTTGGCCTCTCTCAGCAGTTGTATGGTGGGGCGGGAAACCCGCCGTGCTTGCTGGGAGAGGGCATAAAGGGGCGGTCATTTTTGGTGGCGGGAGTCGAGTCCCGGGCACCTTCAGCCTGAGGGCGGTGGTTCGTGTCCGTCCTCTAGGCGGCCTAGGCCTGGAGGATGTTCGGAGGTCGTGTTCCATCCCAGGCACCTTTAGCCTGGGGTGAGGTACTTGGATGGCAGTCCAGGACTGAGGGTCCCGGATTAAGGCTCCGCGAGGGAGGAACTTCCTAGGGGACCCCGGGAGTGGGTACCCGAATCCAGTGGCATAAGGGACCGGAGGGGGTACTTACCTGAAGACCTGGTGCAGCAAATTGCCGATGACGGGTGAGCCTCCGGAGACCGCCGGGAGGGATGTCTTCCTCGATTGGGAGCAGAAACCTACTTCTGGGAAGGAAGTAGGAGAGTTCATTGTGCCCCTGCCTACTTGCATCCACACCCCCTGTCTGTTCTGTTCGTTGAGGGAGTCCAGCTGATTGTGTTCACTTTTCCATGAAAAGAATAAAGGAGTGTTGGACTTTAGTGGTGTGGGGCTCATTTACTGGCAGACACTGTTCGAGAAACCAGGAGGAGGTCTCCAGATGCAGAACACCGACCCGAAGGTAAAAGAGAAGGATTTTCATTCTCACACGAATACATGTGTCAGGGTTTATGTGTGTTAACTTTTCTTTTCCCCTCTGCAGGAGAGCATCCCATCAAGACCACTGAGAATGGGGTGGGTCTTAGCCAGGATGGGTGGGAAGAGTGTAATTTGAAAATGTGATTTCAATGTTGTTGTTGTGTGTTGTTGTTTCCCTTTCCCTCCCTTTTCATGTGAGGCTCAGGCACAACTGCTCTAGCTAGTTTTAGTTTTCTAAAGTTTTTGGATTTTTTCTCAATTTTCAGTCGGTTTCTGGATTGGACTATGTCAGCCCTTGGGGGCATGGTTTATTCCAGACACTGGGGATCAGTGTCAAACCACCAGGGGGAGAGTGTAGCGGGTATGTGCTTTTCTATTTGAATCTGGTGGGGAAACTATGATGTATGGTTCCCTGGGGCCCACAGGGTGGCGCTGTCACTTTGGGCCCGGGGTTGAGCCATCATTGCAGTGTCGTACCTCTTTTTGGCCTCTCTCAGTGGTTGTATGGTGGGGCGGGGAACCCGCCGTGCTTGCTTGCTGGGAGAGGGTATAAAGGGGGCGGCCATTTTTGGTGGCGGGAGTCGAGTCCCGGGCACCTTCAGCCTGAGGGCGGTGGTTCGTGTCGGTCCTCTAGGCGGCCTAGGCCTGGAGGACATTCGGAGGTCGTGTTCCATCCCAGGCACCTTTAGCCTGGGGTGAGGTACTTGGATGGCAGTCTGGGACTAAGGGTCCCGGATTAAGGCTCCGCGAGGGAGGAACTTCCTAGGGGACCCCGGGAGTGGGTACCCAAATCCAGTGGCGTAAGGGACCGGAGGGGGTACTTACCTGAAGACCTGGTGCAGCAAATTGCCGATGACGGGTGAGCCTCCGGAGACCGCCGGGAGGGACGTCTTCCTCGATTGGGAGCAGAAACCTACTTCTGTGAAGGAAGTAGGAGAGTTCATTGTGCCTGGGCCTACTCGCATCCACACCCCCTGTCTGTTCTGTTCGTTGAGGGAGTCCAACTGATTGTGTTCACTTTTCCATGAGAAGAATAAAGGAGTGTTGGACTTTAGTGGTGTGGGGCTCATTTACTGGCAGACACTGTTCGAGAAACCAGGAGGAGGTCTCCAGATGCAGAACACCGACCCGAAGGTAAAAGAGAATTGTCTCCCACTACCCACACACACCTGCAGTGGGAACTTGGTGTGGTGACCTCGCACTCTCTCCTCAGAGGTACCCCTAGACAAGAGCCAGAGCCAAAAGAATTGAGAGGAGAGAGAGGGGGCCGCTACAGTTATAATGCAGAGTATATGCAGAGTGGCGCAGAGAAGCAGAAGTATGACAGTAATAGAGGGTCAGGAATCAGTAATGCAGGGAAAGGAATTGATAATGCAGGGTCAGAAATCAGTAATGTAGAGTCAGGACATAGTAATGCACGGTCAGACATCAGTAATGTAGAGTCAGGACTTAGTAATGCAGGGTCAGGGATCAGTAATGTAGAGTCAGGACTTAGTAATGCAGGGTCAGGGATCAGTAATGTAGAGTCAGGACTTAGTAATGCAGGGTCGGGAATCAGTAATGTAGAGTCAGGACTTAGCAATGCAGTGTCAGGAATCAGTATGCAGAGTCAGAACTTAGTAATGCAGAGTCAAGACTTAGTGATGCAGGGTCAAGAATGAGTAATGCAGAGTCAAGAATCAGTAATACAGGGTTGGGAAACAGTAATGCAGAGTCAGGAATCAGTAACGCAGAGTCAGGAATCAGTAATGCAGGGTCAGGACTTAGCAACACAGGGTCAGGAATCAGTAATGCAGGGTGCAGAGGCATACACCCATAGTGTATGTTTTTTTTTTTTTCCTCCTCCCCCCTGCTATATTCAGAGTAAAGCGATGGCACAGAAAAGCAAAGGTATGACAGCTACCTGTGCTGGCACATTTGTCTCTGTCTATCCACTTCTGGCATCGAGCCAAGGTGCTTGCATGTGATTTTGCAAAAAAGCTTCTGGAATGGACTTAAGAAGTGGCTTGGCAGGCACTAGAGCACAAGTAATGCAGAGTCAGAAATCAGTAATGCAGGGTCAGGAACTAAAAATGTGCTCCTGCCTTAACACGCGAACACGTGATCATTAGTCCAATTAAGACATCAAAATTCAAAGACCACATAAAACTCAGTGCAAATCTCTCATAATGAAAGTTGAAAACCTAAAGTGTGATTAAATACCTAAAATTGTAATGCAGAGTCAAGACCTAATAATGCAGGGTCAGGAATCAGTAATGCAGAGTCAGTGATCAGTAATGCAAAGTCAGGATCTAGCAATGTAGGACAAGGAAACAGTAATACAGAGACAGGGCTTAGTAATGCAGAGTCAAGACTTAGTAATGCAGAGTCAAGACTTAGTAATACAGGGTCAAGAATCCGTAATGCAGGGTGCAGGGGCATACACTTATATGTGTGTTTTTTTTCTTCCTCCTCCCAACTATATGCAGAGTGGCACAATTAACCGAAGGTATGACATAGCTACCTGTCCTAGCACACTCTTACATGCCTATACATCTTTTGCATCCAGCCCAGTTGTTTGCATGTGATTTTGCAAATGAGCATCAGGAAGCACTTGGGAAGCGGCTTGGCAGGCACTAGTGCACCAATAATGCAGGGTCAGGAATCAGTAATGCACAACAGTGTTAACTTTGACGTCAAAATTTTGATTTAGTTGTAGTCCTTTGTCTTTTGACTAAAATGCCATTTTTGTTTTAGTTGTATTTTAGTCATCTGATTTTTTTTAGTGCTAGTCGTATTTTAGTCAACTTAAATATTTTAGATGACCAAATTAACACTGATGCACAGTCAGGAATTAGTAATGTAGGGTCAAGAATCAGTAATGCAGGGTCAGGACTTAGTAATGCAGAGTCAGTAATGTGTGTTTTTTCCTTCCTCACCCCACTATATGCAGAGTGGCACAGAGAAGCAGAGGTATGACAGTAATGGGGGGTCAGAAATCAGTAATGCAGGGTGAGAAATTAGTAATGCAGGGTAAGAAATCAGTAATGTAGAGTCAGGACTGAGTAATCAGGGTCAGAAATCAACAATGTAGAGTCAGGACTTAGTAATGCAGGGTTAGGAGTCAATAATGTAGAGCCAGGACTGAATAATGCAGGGTTAGGAATCAGTAATGTAGAATCAGGACTTGGTAATGCAGAGTAAGGAGTCAGTAATGTAGAGACAGGACTGAGTAATGCAGGGTCAGGAATCAGTAACTTAGAGTCAAGACTTAGTAATGCAGGGTCAGGAATCGGTAATGTAGAGTCAGGACTGAGTAATGCAGGGTCAGGAATCAGTAATGTAGAGTCAGGACTTAGTAATGCAGAGTCAGGAATCAGCAACGTAGAGTCAGGACTTAGTAATGTAGGGTCAGGAATCAGTAATGTAGAGTCAGGACTTAGTAATGCAGGGTCAGGAATCAGTAACGTAAAGTCAGGACTTAGCAATGCAGGGTCAAAACCCCTAATCCACGAATGAACAGCCACATATGCAAATATTGGGCTCTTATGCCGCGTACACACGACCGTTTTTCATGACGAGAAAAATGCCATTTTTTAAATTGGTCATTAAAAACGATTGTGTGTAGGCTCCAGAGCATTTTTCTCGACGAGAAAAATGGGCATTAAAAATTTAGAACATGCTCTATTTTTTCTTGTCGTTTTTCACGTCGTCGTTTTTCTAGTCGTGAAAAACGGCCGTGTGTACGCTTTAATGACGGAAAAAAAACGTGCATGCTCAGAAGCACGTTATGAGACAGGAGCGCTCGTTCTGGTAAAACTAGCTTTCGTAATGGAGATAGCACATTTGTCATGCTGTAACGGACTGAAAAGCACAGAGACTGAAAAGCACGAATCGGCTAACACTAAACTTTTACTAACACGCGATCAGCAAAAGCAGCCCAAAGGGTGGCGCCATCAGAATGGAACTTCCCCTTTATAGTGCCGTCGTACGTGTTGTCGTACATGTTGTACGTCACCGCTCTTTGCTCAAGCATTTTTTTCAGGATAGTGTGTATGCAAGGCAGGTTCGAGAAGAATCACGTCGAGAAAAACTTTTTTTCCATGACATTAAAAACGGTCGTGTGTACACGGCATTAGAGAATAAAAGTGCAGCGCTAAAATGAAGTGATATCCATATGACTGATAACATTAGTACATCCAGATTAAACCAGAGTGCATAAAACAAAAACACCACATATGTGCACCGAAGTGAACTGTAAAAAAAGATAATTCAAGTGCCAAAAAATTATATAATAGTCCTTTGATGAAAAATTCAAAATTCAATATCCTTCAGAAATCTTGATGATAATATTCAAAATCAAGTGACAATGTTCCAAATAGTGAATAAATAAATGCAGTCTATTCGTGACTAGTAGAAAAATTGATAGGACATCCACCACCATATGTGATAAGGCTTACCGAAAGGATCGAGCCCAGATAAGCATACACTCACTAGGTCAATCAAGCTTGTATGGTCAATGGATCAAAGGGAGAGATGTCTCAACAGACACAGATTCTAGGAACTCAGCGGTGGAACTTTCAATGATGTTTTACAGGTTATAACGCCCGAACAGATAAATGGTATTGATATGGAAAAAGAAGAAGACAGGAGGGCACATAGCGTAATTCTGCAAGATATCTCACAGCTATTTATTTAAAAAAGAGTAACACTCACATTTGAGGTGATTAGGGATGAGCTTCGTGTTCGAGTCGAACATACGTTCGACTCGAACATCGGCTGTTCGATCGTTCGACGAAGATCGAACGATTTGGGCCGTTCGCGCCAAATTCGAGTGACGCGAACGGCCCACAATGCACTACGCCATCGCAGTGTCATCCAGGCGCTGTGATTGGCCAAGCATGCACTGTGACCCCGCATGCTTGGCCAATCACAGCGCCGGCAGCGAGGAGAGCAATGATTGGCCACAGGCAGGATGCCTGTGGCCAATTATTGCTGAGGGTGTTTAGTACACGCCCCACACTATAAAAGGCCGCCAGCACGGCGGCCTAGTGTAGTGTGTTCCGGAGCAGGGAAAGAGAAGCATAGGCAGGGACAGTGACATTTATTTCTTTCTTGCTTAACCTGGATTCCTTTAGTTTAGGGAAAGAGAAGGATAGGTAGGGAGAGTGTCAGTGTGTTTTACTGTGCGAATCCTTGTTTCTAGGGACAAAGAAGGAAAGTGAGGGGAATTCTCCTTGTGCTATAGTGTGCTTTAAAAAAACATTTTTTCTAGGGACAGAAAACTCTAGGTAGGGAGAGTGTCAGTTTCTTTCACTGTGCGAATCCTTGTTTCTAGGGACAAAGAAGGAAAGTGAGGGGAATTCTCCTTGTGCTATAGTGTGCTTTAAAAAAACATTTTTTCTAGGGACAGAAAACTCTAGGTAGGGAGAGTGTCAGTTTCTTTCACTGTGCGAATCCTTGTTTCTAGGGACAGGGAAGGACAGTGAGTGAATTCTCCTTGTGCTATAGTGTGCTTTAAAAAAACATTTTTTCTAGGGACAGAAAACTCTAGGTAGGGAGAGTGTCAGTTTCTTTCACTGTGCGAATCCTTGTTTCTAGGGACAAAGAAGGAAAGTGAGGGGAATTCTCCTTGTGCTATAGTGTGCTTTAAAAAAACATTTTTTCTAGGGACAGAAAACTCTAGGTAGGGAGAGTGTCAGTTTCTTTCACTGTGCGAATCCTTGTTTCTAGGGACAGGGAAGGACAGTGAGTGAATTCTCCTTGTGCTATAGTGTGCTTTAAAAAAACATTTTTTCTAGGGACAGAAAACTCTAGGTAGGGAGAGTGTCAGTTTCTTTCACTGTGCGAATCCTTGTTTCTAGGGACAAAGAAGGAAAGTGAGGGGAATTCTCCTTGTGCTATAGTGTGCTTTAAAAAAACATTTTTTCTAGGGACAGAAAACTCTAGGTAGGGAGAGTGTCAGTTTCTTTCACTGTGCGAATCCTTGTTTCTAGGGACAAAGAAGGAAAGTGAGGGGAATTCTCCTTGTGCTATAGTGTGCTTTAAAAAAACATTTTTTCTAGGGACAGAAAACTCTAGGTAGGGAGAGTGTCAGTTTCTTTCACTGTGCGAATCCTTGTTTCTAGGGACAGGGAAGGAAAGTGAGGGGAATTCTCCTTGTGCTATAGTGTGCTTTAAAAAAACATTTTTTCTAGGGACAGAAAACTCTAGGTAGGGAGAGTGTCAGTTTCTTTCACTGTGCGAATCCTTGTTTCTAGGGACAAAGAAGGAAAGTGAGGGGAATTCTCCTTGTGCTATAGTGTGCTTTAAAAAAACATTTTTTCTAGGGACAGAAAACTCTAGGTAGGGAGAGTGTCAGTTTCTTTCACTGTGCGAATCCTTGTTTCTAGGGACAGGGAAGGACAGTGAGTGAATTCTCCATGTGCTATAGTGTGCTTTAAAAAAACATTTTTTCTAGGGACAGAAAACTCTAGGTAGGGAGAGTGTCAGTTTCTTTCACTGTGCGAATCCTTGTTTCTAGGGACAAAGAAGGAAAGTGAGGGGAATTCTCCTTGTGCTATAGTGTGCTTTAAAAAAACATTTTTTCTAGGGACAGAAAACTCTAGGTAGGGAGAGTGTCAGTTTCTTTCACTGTGCGAATCCTTGTTTCTAGGGACAAAGAAGGAAAGTGAGGGGAATTCTCCTTGTGCTATAGTGTGCTTTAAAAAAACATTTTTTCTAGGGACAGAAAACTCTAGGTAGGGAGAGTGTCAGTTTCTTTCACTGTGCGAATCCTTGTTTCTAGGGACAAAGAAGGAAAGTGAGGGGAATTCTCCTTGTGCTATAGTGTGCTTTAAAAAAACATTTTTTCTAGGGACAGAAAACTCTAGGTAGGGAGAGTGTCAGTTTCTTTCACTGTGCGAATCCTTGTTTCTAGGGACAGGGAAGGACAGTGAGTGAATTCTCCTTGTGCTATAGTGTGCTTTAAAAAAACATTTTTTCTAGGGACAGAAAACTCTAGGTAGGGAGAGTGTCAGTTTCTTTCACTGTGCGAATCCTTGTTTCTAGGGACAAAGAAGGAAAGTGAGGGGAATTCTCCTTGTGCTATAGTGTGCTTTAAAAAAACATTTTTTCTAGGGACAGAAAACTCTAGGTAGGGAGAGTGTCAGTTTCTTTCACTGTGCGAATCCTTGTTTCTAGGGACAAAGAAGGAAAGTGAGGGGAATTCTCCTTGTGCTATAGTGTGCTTTAAAAAAACATTTTTTCTAGGGACAGAAAACTCTAGGTAGGGAGAGTGTCAGTTTCTTTCACTGTGCGAATCCTTGTTTCTAGGGACAAAGAAGGAAAGTGAGGGGAATTCTCCTTGTGCTATAGTGTGCTTTAAAAAAACATTTTTTCTAGGGACAGAAAACTCTAGGTAGGGAGAGTGTCAGTTTCTTTCACTGTGCGAATCCTTGTTTCTAGGGACAGGGAAGGACAGTGAGTGAATTTTCCTTGTGCTATAGTGTGCTTTAAAAAAACATTTTTTCTAGGGACAGAAAACTCTAGGTAGGGAGAGTGTCAGTTTCTTTCACTGTGCGAATCCTTGTTTCTAGGGACAGGGAAGGACAGTGAGTGAATTCTCCTTGTGCTATAGTGTGCTTTAAAAAAACATTTTTTCTAGGGACAGAAAACTCTAGGTAGGGAGAGTGTCAGTTTCTTTCACTGTGCGAATCCTTGTTTCTAGGGACAAAGAAGGAAAGTGAGGGGAATTCTCCTTGTGCTATAGTGTGCTTTAAAAAAACATTTTTTCTAGGGACAGAAAACTCTAGGTAGGGAGAGTGTCAGTTTCTTTCACTGTGCGAATCCTTGTTTCTAGGGACAGGGAAGGACAGTGAGGGAAATTCTCCTTGTGCTATAGTGTGCTAAAGCATTCCTCATCAACCATCTTTGAAATCCTTGTTTTTTGGACAGACAGGGAAATTGTCGTTGTGCTATTCTGTGCAAAAGCAATCATCCTCAACCATATTTAGAAATCCTTAAGTAAAGGGACAGAGAAGGACACCTGAAGGTAGCCCTTATTGCTTTTTTCCCATCTCCCTGCAGGCCATCTATTAGAATGTCTGGAAGGCAAACAAGGAGAGGCAGACAGTCAGGAGGCAATAAAAGAGGGCAAGCAGGCTCTGTACCTGGGGGCAACAGTGCTGGTCGTGGACGCGGTGCATTGTCATCAGCACATGGCCATGGGACACGCTTGTCCTTCTTTTCGGCAGCTGGACATGTTGAGCCACATCATGCCGAAGACTTGGTAGAGTGGATGACCAAGCCCTCCTCCTCCTCCTCATCCTCTCTCACCCAGGCTCAGGGTACTGGCAAAGCAGCTGCCAAAGCGTCCTCTTCCCTGGTATCAATGTCAGACTCATCATCAGTCACTCCTTCCCTAGACCCACCATGTCCTCCTCCTGAGGAGTCCCCCGAACTGTTTGAGCACAGTGTTGGGTACATGCTCCAGGAGGATGCCCAGCGTTTCGAAGGGTCTGATGATGAAACCCAGCTACAGGAAGGCAGTAGCGTGAGAGCAGACAGAGGGGATGCTCAAGAAGGACACCAATCTGGCAGTCATGTTCCAGCAGCTGCAGCATACTGCCAGATTGGCTCCAGTGATGAGGAGGGAGGGGATGATGAGGTCACTGACTCCACGTGGGTGCCTAATAGTAGAGAGGAGGAGGAGGAGGATGAGGAGGAGGCACATCTCCAACGAGGCAGGATGCCCTTTGGTGGCCAGCGTAAGGGCAGTACACCAACGGAATCACACCGCAGAGCTCCGCCTGTGCAGGGCGCTGCCTCTGCCCGTCATTCAAAAAGTTCCTTGGTGTGGGCCTTTTTTGAGGCTAGTGCATCAGATCGCACAGCTGCTGTTTGCAACATATGTCTCAAGCGTATATCGCGTGGCCAAAACATCAGCCGCTTGGGTACCACATGCCTGACCAGACATATGTTGACCTGCCATGCAGCTCGTTGGCAAGCCTACCTCAAAGACCCACACCAAAGAACAAAGCGGACCTCTCCTTGCACCGCATCAGCTGGGATCTCCAACCCCACTATAACTTCAGTCCTCTCTGAAACATGCACTGAGAGGAATGAAGGTGTAGAATTAGGTGTGTCACAGCCAAGTACTTGCGGCCACTCTGCTAGCAGTACACCGACGTCCGATTCTAGCAGGCAAATTTCCCTGCCCCAGCTGCTGGACCGTCAAAAGAAGTTCACTCCCAGCCATCCACATGCCCAGCGGTTGAATGCTAGCTTGGCTAAATTGCTAGCGCTTCAACTGCTGCCTTTTCAGTTGGTAGACTCGGCCCCCTTCCGTGAGTTTGTGCAATGTGCGGTTCCTCAGTGGCAGGTTCCCAAACGCCACTTTTTCTCACGGAAGGCTATTCCGGCTCTCTACCGGCATGTGGAAGGCAATGTCTTGGCCTCGCTGGACAGGGCGGTCAGCGGTAAGGTGCATATTACCGCTGACTCATGGTCCAGCAGGCATGGACAGGGACGTTACCTTTCTTTCACGGCCCATTGGGTCACTCTTTTGGCAGCTGGGAAGGATGCAGGACAAGGTGCAGTAGTGTTGGAGGTTGTTCCACCGCCACGCCTCCAAAATGCTACTACTGGTTGTGACACACCTCTCTCCTCCACCCCCTCCTCTTCTTCTTCCTCCATGGCCTCTTCCTGTGCTTTGTCCTATGAACCAGCGGTGCTCCGTAGCCGTTCACAGGGCTACGCAAGTACGCAGGCAAAAAGATGCCATGCCGTGCTTGCGCTGGTGTGTTTGGGGTACAGAAGCCACACTGGGGCAGAGGTCCTGTCTGCTCTGCAGGGCCAGGCCGAGAGGTGGTTGACGCCACGCCAGCTTAAGCCAGGAATGGTGGTTTGCGACAATGGCACCAACCTCCTCTCCGCCCTCCGACAGGGACAACTGACCCATGTGCCCTGTGTGGCTCACGTCCTTAACCTGGTGGTGCAGCGGTTCTTGGGCAGGTACCCGGGCTTACAGGATGTCCTGAGGCAGGCCAGGAAAGTCTGTGTGCATTTCCGCAGATCTTATAATGCCAGTGCTCGCCTGGCTGAGCTGCAAAAGGAGTTGAACCTGCCCAAGAACCGCCTTATATGTGACATGCCCACCAGGTGGAACTCAACGTTGGCCATGCTGCAGCGGCTGCACATGCAGCAGAGGGCCATCAATGAGTACCTGTGCGACTACGGCACCAGGACAGGGTCAGGGGACCTTGGTTTTTTTTCTCCACGCCAGTGGGGCATGATCAGGGATGCATGCACTGTCCTGGCACCATTTGAGGAGGCCACGAGGATGGTGAGCAGTGACAGTGCATGCATCAGTGACACTGTACCTCTTGTCCACCTGTTGGAGCACACGCTGCGTGGAATAATGGACAGGGCACTTGAGGCAGAACAGAGGCAGGAAGAGGAGGACTTCCTTGCCTCTCAAGGCCCCCTTTACCCAGACAGTGTTCCTTCTGTCCCACCCATCGCACAGGAAGAGGAGGAGGAGGAGGAGGAGGATTGTGTCAGCATGGAGGTGGAGGCTGGCACTCAGCATCATCAGCAGCAGTCTTTTAGGGATGATTTACAGTCCCAAGAAACCAGTGGACTTGTACGTGGCTGGGAGGAGGTGGCTGCGGATCATGTCGTCCTTAGTGACCCAGAGGACTCCGGAGCGAATGCCTCAGCAAACCTACGCTGCATGGCCTCCCTGATCCTGCAAAGTCTGCGGAAGGATCCTCGTATTCTTCGGATCAAGGAGAGGGACCATTACTGGCTGGCCACTCTCCTTGATCCACGGTACAAGGGTAAGGTTGCGGACCTTATGTTACCGTCGCAGAGGGAGCAGAGGATGAGACAACTCCGGGAGGCCTTGCAGAAAGGTCTGTGCAACGCGTTCCCAGAGACTGGGAGGTTACAAACTCCTGGTCCTGGACAACGAGTTGCTGAGGCTTCGGCCAGTCAAAGAAGGAGCGGTGGGGAAGGTGGCCGTCTGACCGATGCGTTCAGACAATTCTTTAGTCCGCAGCCCCAAAGTATGATCGGTTCCAGCAACCATCGCCAGCGTCTGATAAACATGGTGCAGGAATATCTAGGGGCAAGGTCAGACTTGGACACCTTCCCCACCGAAAATCCTCTGGCTTACTGGGTCTTGAGGATGGATCACTGGCCAGAGCTTGCACAGTATGCAATTGAGCTACTGGCCTGTCCTGCATCCAGCGTTCTTTCGGAACGCACATTCAGTGCTGCTGGAGGATTTGTCACGGATCACAGAGTGCGCCTGTCCACCGACTCGGTTGATCGACTGACTTTCATCAAGATGAACCAGTCTTGGATCACCACCAGCTACCACACACCTGATGCTGATATAACAGACTAATTGATTTTAACATGTCACATCCCTTCAAGACTGATGCTGAGTGCCTGTGCTGTTATGTTGACTGGCTATCCTCCTCCTCCGAGTCCTCAATGATACGATTGATGATGATAGCTTGGAAGATCATTTTTGTTTATGGGTGCCGCCACCAGTGGCTAAGGCCCAATTTTTCAGCCCCTGTTTTACAGGGGCGTGTAATTACAATTTTTTTAGCAATAATTTGCCATAGGGCTCATTGCTGTGCTCCAAGTACAGTATCTGTGAGGGGTTGGAGTGTTGTGGCACCAGTGCCTAAGGCCCAATTTTTCAGCCCCTGTTTAACAGGGGCGTGTCATTACAATTTTTGAAGCAATACTTTGCAACAGGGCTCATTGCTGTGCTCCAAGTACAGTATCTGTGAGGGGTTGTAGTGTTGTGCCACCAGTGCCTAAGGCCCAATTTTTCAGCCCCTGTTCAACAGGGGCATGCAATTACAATTCTTGATCTAATAATTCACAGCAGGGCCCATTGCTGCACCCACCAAGAGTAACTCTGAGGGCTTACAGTGTTGTGGCAACGCCACCACCACCACCACCACGAAAGGCCCAATTTTTCAGCCCCTGTTCAAAAGGGGCATGTAATTACAATTCTTGATCTAATAATTCACAGCAGGGCCCATTCCTGCACCCACCAAGAGTACCTCTGAGGGCTTACAGTGTTGTGGCAACGCCACCACCACCACGAAAGGCCCAATTTTTCAGCCCCTGTTCAAAAGGGGCATGTAATTACAATTCTTGATCTAATAATTCACAGCAGGGCCCATTCCTGCACCCACCAAGAGTAACTCTGAGGGCTTACAGTGTTGTGGCAACGCCACCACCACCACGAAAGGCCCAATTTTTCAGCCCCTGTTCAAAAGGGGCATGTAATTACAATTCTTGATCTAATAATTCACAGCAGGGCCCATTGCTGCTCCCACCAAGAGTAACTCTGAGGGCTTACAGTGTTGTGGCAACGCCACCACCACCACCACCACGAAAGGCCCAATTTTTCAGCCCCTGTTCAAAAGGGGCATGTAATTACAATTCTTGATCTAATAATTCACAGCAGGGCCCATTCCTGCACCCACCAAGAGTAACTCTGAGGGCTTACAGTGTTGTGGCAACGCCACCACCACCACGAAAGGCCCAATTTTTCAGCCCCTGTTCAAAAGGGGCATGTAATTACAATTCTTGATCTAATAATTCACAGCAGGGCCCATTGCTGCACCCACCAAGAGTAACTCTGAGGGCTTACAGTGTTGTGGCAACGCCACCACCACCACCACCACGAAAGGCCCAATTTTTCAGCCCCTGTTCAAAAGGGGCATGTAATTACAATTCTTGATCTAATAATTCACAGCAGGGCCCATTCCTGCACCCACCAAGAGTAACTCTGAGGGCTTACAGTGTTGTGGCAACACCACCACCACCACCACCACGAAAGGCCCAATTTTTCAGCCCCTGTTCAACAGGGGCATGCAATTACAATTCTTGATCTAATAATTCACAGCAGGGCCCATTGCTGCACCCACCAAGAGTAACTGTCAGGGCTTACAGTGTTGTGGCACCAGCACCACCATCAAAGGCCCAATTTTTACTACCACTGTTCAACAATTATATGTAATTAAAATTCCTGATATAATAGTTGACAGCAGGGCGTTCCAGCACCAACCAAGAGTAACTGTGAGTGCTTACAGTGTTGTGCCAACACCAACAACTAAGGGGCCTATTTCTGCAGAGTATATACGGCAGGTCCCTACTTTCAAACATCCAACTTACAAACGACTCCTACTTGCAAACGCAAGAAGACAACAGGAAGTGAGAGGAAATCTACCACTAGGAAGGAAAATTCTCTCCTGTAAGAATAAATATGGGAGAAAGGTGTCTCCTCTGTACTGATGCTTTATTAGCAATCCTTGTTTCAAGAAAAACACCACATTTCAAAAACAGTTGTCATTGGGACGGAAAGTGAGGTGAAATGTTCTGAACAGGGGCACAGACAGCAAAACAAATGTTACAGGGGTGATAACCCTTACCTATGTTTTCCAAAAAGTTTAAAAATAGATTTTTGGGCTGGAGCTACACTTCAACAATGTACCTGTTCAAAATTACAAACAGATTCTACATAAGAACAAACCTACAGTCCCTGTCTTGTATGCACCGCCTGTATACGGCTGTTCAGAGTATATAGGGCCTTTTTTATTTTATGTGCGGGGTTCCCCTTAATATCCATACAAGACCCAAAGGGGCTGGTAATGGGCTGGGGTAGGGGGGGGTCATGGGGTAGCTATGCCATTTTTCTTAAAGAATTTCATCCATATTACCGGGACCAGACATTACATTAAAGCCGCAAGCAGTTTTAAATGGCTTTTTTTTCCTTTAGAAGTGTCATTTTGTGCAGGGACAGTTCTAAACACGGGAAACACGTGGCACTTCACAGGCATACTTTAGACACCCCCCAGGTACGATATTTAAAGGAATATTTGACTTTTTTTTTTCACTTTATGCATCATTAAAATGACTGCTCCCGAAAAACGACCGTTTTTAAAACTTCTTTTTGCATTGATACATGTCCCCTGGTGCAGAACCCGGGTTCCCAAACCTTTTTTAGGACAATAACATGCATAATAGTTGTTATAATTAGCACTTTAGAATTTGAACGTTCGCATCCATTGTATTTAATAGGGTTCTATTGTTCGTACGAACTTTCGGTCCGTTCGCGGGTTCTGGTGCGAACCGAACCCGGGGGTGTTCGGCTCATCACTAGAGGTGATATAAAAGCGCTTAAAAGAAATGGCAATAACAGTGGCATCAGTAGTTCATCCCGACGAGTTTTGTTCAATTGAATAATTACAGTTTGCCACAACTCACAATTATTTATGGTTTGATCAAAAAAAAATTGCAACGGAGAGATGTGGCAATGGGGGCTAAACTTGCCCCAAGTCTCGCCAAACGGTTCATGGCCAAATGGGAGGAGGATGTCCTCTATTCTACTGGTAATTGGATATTCCATGGATCCACTTTACCTATAAATGTTAGTATCCAGTTACATTGTGTGCATTTAGGGAAGAATCCAGTCCTTTTTTTTAAATAACCACTGAATTGGCCAGAACCAGCTCTTGAGGGAGTCTATTTCACATTTTCACAGATCTTACTGTGAAGAATCTTTTCCATATTTAGAGGTTACATTTATTTTCCTCCAGACATAAAGAGTGCCCCCTTGTCCTCTGTGATTACCTTAACCACTTGTCCCCCGCCCACTGTCAATAGACGGCGGGCGGAGGACACTCTCGTTCTGGGAGGACGTCATATGACGTCCTCCCTTTAAAACGAGCTAGGAGGCGCGCGCGCGCCGCGTTCACAAGGCCCCGGTGCGCGTGCCCGGCGGCCGCGATTGCCGCCGGGCACACGCGATTGCCCGGGAAACGAGCAGGAAAGTGGATCTCTGTGTGTAAACACAGGGATCCACGTCCTGTGAGGGAGAGGGGACCGATGGTGTGTCCCTTGTACATAGGGACAACCATCGGTCACCTCCCCCAGTCAGTCCCCTCCCCCCACAGTAAGAACACTTTGAGGGAACATATTTAACCCCTTCCCGCCCCCTAGTGGTTAACCCCTTCCCTGCCAATCACATTTATACAGTAATCAATGCATTTTTATAGCAGGGATCGCTGTATAAATGTGAATGGTCCCAAAAATGTGTCAAAAGTGTCCGATGTGTCCGCCGCAATATCGCAGTCACAATAAAAAATCGCAGATCGCTGCCATTACTAATAAAAAAAAAATGCTATAAATCTATCCCCTATTTTGTAGACGCTATAACTTTTGCGCAAACCAATCAATACGCGCTTATTGCGATTTTTTTTTTTACCAAAAATATGTAGAAGAATACGTATCGGCCTAAACTGAGGAAAATTTTATTTAAAAAAAAAAATGGGTATTTATTATAGCAAAAAGTAAAAAATAGTGTTTTTTTTCCAAACTGGACACTCTTCTTTTGTTTATAGCGCAAAAAATAAAAACCGCAGAGGTGATCAAATACCACCAAAAGAAAGCTCTATTTGTGGGAAAAAAAGGACGCAAATTTCGTTTGGAAGGCACGTCGCACGACCGCGCAATTGTCATTCAAAGTGTGACAGCGCTGAAAGCTGAAAAATGGCTTGGGCAGGAAGGGGGTTTTCGTGCACAGTAGAGAAGTGGTTAAAGTGAATAACTCTACACCAAATTCACTATATGGATCATATCCCCCTCAATCACCTCTTCTCAAGAGAGAATAAATTCAGTTCCTCTAATCTTTCCTCATAGCTGAGTTCCTCCATGCCTCTCATCAGTTTGGTTGCCCTTCTCTGCGCTTTCTCCAGTTCCCCGATATTCTTTTTGTGAACTGGTACCCAAAACTGAACTGCATATTCAAGATGAGGTCTTACTAATGTAGCAGGATGTCCATATGAAAGAAGGAATCCGGCTCCCTCCGGTGGTATAAGTGTTACAATGCAACTAATGCACTTTGGGACAGATATCAGCTAGGAGAAAAGACTTTGTTGCTTTTAGTAAAAGACAGACTACATTACCCAGGGTGCATTGCAACACCGCAAAGCATTCTGGGCAGACTACTTAAACCAGGGGAGGGGCCAGCGTCTCTCTCTCTCTGGATCCAGCTCTCAATCAAGCAGGAAGTTGGCACGGAGGCCTGCTTCCTAAGGATTAGGCCAGAAGCCTGGGCCTAAATTACGGGAGTGCCTGAGTGATTTCCAGCAGAGGATCGTCCACAGCGTCCTGTGATTGCCCAGCAGAGACCGGAGTCGTCCATCACCATATGCTGTTAGTGACGGAGTCCGGAGACTGCAGCTGAAGCAGAAGCGTGGAGATCGAGTGACCGGGACAAGCCAGAGGAGACTATCTGAAAGTCGGGCCTGTTTGGTGAGAAGGGCACCTGCCCAGAATTGACTACTACCTTAGAGGAAAGTGATTTAGTTAGTGCCAGCCACACTTCACCTATCACGCCACAGCTTGCGGCCTAGTGTATCTCACTGGAGACTATGTGATCAGAGATTGGTGCATCCGTCATTAGTGGGTGGCAGGCACACGAGTACTCAGGTATATTGTGGATAATTACAGCATCTTGTTGAAACCCTGTGGATTACAATTTAACTTGTGCACCGATGGTGGCTAGCGAAGACTTCATTGGAGAAAGGAACTTTGAGTGGGACGCAGATAGGCCTTGCTTACCTATTATAGGGAATGAACACGTGCAAGGTATTGCAACAAAGGGGGAGCTCGTGAGCAACCAGTTAGCCGTGCAGAGACACATATAGATACATGTACATATATATAGCTGATGTTATTTCCTGTTATTACCTAATCTCAGTGATACCTATCCTTATTGGTTTATTGACTCTGCAATGCGCATGCAGAGTCAACTGTGTGTATTAATGTGATTCTTTACCCTTCCCTTTTATACTGAGTAAAGGTACCTTTGATTAAGCATATAACTTGTGTGAAGTATCTCTGTCACTTAGAAGGACTAGTGACCAGCAAAGGTAATAACATTTACAGGTTATTGTGTGATGTATGCAGGATTGTGTCTCCTAATACTCAATAGGTCTCCCACTCCTTATTCATATCAGTTGTTCTAAGGGAAGGTTTGAGCCACTTCCAGGGGTTGATAGGCAGGACGTAGACCCAAATCAAACAAACAGCAGCTCCTACGGGCGTAGTGCTACACGTGGGGGCTCGTCCGGGATATTCTACGGTTCTGCAATCAACTTTCCCCCTAGACAGAACCCTTACAGCACAGAAATGGACCCTGCTGCCGTAGCCCGGTGGTGCAGGGATGAAGGCATCCTACCCGGAAATGGCCTGGTGGTTGAAATCCAGAGAGAGGCCTGGGTAGAGGAGCAGCTAACTCCAGTCTTGAGAGCATTGTCCACGGACAGGAAGCCATGGGTGATTGACATAAAGACAGATACTGTAAATCCCCACACCTATGCATTATGTGAATGGAGGAACGGAATCTCTGACTACTTCAAGGGTGCCAGCATAAAAACTACAAACCAAGTAGAACTCCTCCTGATACACCCAGAAGAGAATAAAGATGGCCCCACATCCACTACTTCAGGAGGCCCCAGCACAGGAGGGAGCGCCCAACAAAAGGGTCCCGGTTCACCACCATTGACCACCCTTAGCTCAGAATTGTGCGCTGTCCTGGGGGAGATTGTGACCAAGTGTAAAAAGGGCCCTCCAGACTACCTGATGTCAGGATACAGGAAACTCAGGACCTTTTCTGGGAAGAAACCTGTACCTTCAGTGGAAGATGGATTTGAAGAGTGGCTAGATGGCGCAACTCAGGCCCTAGAAGAATGGGAGGTGCCAGAACAACAAAAAAAACAACGGATTGTGGAAAGCTTAAAGGGGCCTGCTCTGGAGGCCATACGTAACCTCAAGTTAAGCAAGAAGGACTGCAATGCACAGGATTATCTGGATATTCTGCAGAATGTGTTCGGCGGGACGGAAAACGTCACTGAACTCACTTACCAGCTGGGGCATTGCTACCAAAAAGAGGGAGAGAAGCTGTCAGAATTCATAGGACGCCTGGATAAGATCCTGCATCGGATCCTACTGAAGAAAGGGATCGATCCAAGAAAAGTGGATAAGGCCCGTGCCCAGCAGGTGTTGAGGGGAGCTCAACCCTTGGACCCCATCGCATTATTGCTACGCACCCGGCGGGACGGGAGCAGCCTGGAATACCCCGACTTGATCCGGATAGTCAGGGAGGAGGAGGCCATGTTGGAAGACAAAAGGAGGAGTCAACACACCGAACCAACTGCCCGAGTCAGAATGTTAAGTGCAGAAGAAGGTGATTCAGAAGTTGAACTCCTAAAGACCCAGGTGTCACAACTAGTAGAAATGGTGTCCATGCTGACTAGCCAGGCCTCTGTGCCACACAACAAGAACACGTCAGAGGAACCAAAAAACCTCCTAGCTCCAATATGGAACTAGTACAGAAGCCTAAGAGATTGATAACATGCTTCAATTGTGGGGGAATCGGGCATGTTAGAGCAGTGTGTCCCAGCCCAGATGAAGTTGCATCCAGATATCGCAAGCCGGCGGAAAACTTCAGAGGGCCCCGGTGAAGGAGTCAGCCGGGCGCCCACCAGTTTCCACGAACTCCTTCAAGAAGTCCAATGATCCAAAACATCAGAGTCAGGGACCTAAACCTCTGCCAATTAGGCCCCGTCCCACAACTCAGGCTGCTGTTGAACAGAAGGCCAATGCACACCAGACCCAGAAGGGACTGAGACCCACCGGAAACTCAAGAAAAAAAGAAGTGAGGGTACAGGTAACTGAACCCAGCAAGAAGTCTGTGTTGAAGGAGTTCCCTGCCAAGTTAGTGGGGCCTTCTCCAGTAGTCTCCATACAAGTAGAAGGGATCTACACCAAGGCTCTTCTTGACACTGGGGCTCAAGTGGACTCTTCTGTATAGGGATTTCTATGATAAACATCTTAAACATCTGCCCCTACAGAAATTAGAGGAACTGGAAATATGGGGTATTGGAACTCAGAGCTTTCCCTATGACGGTTACCTGCCAATCAAGTTGACTTTTGATCCCTCAGTGGCTGGGGAGACAGAGACCTTCGATACTCTGGCAGTAGTGTGCCCTTGCCCACCAGGGGCCAGCAAGAGCTCACTCATCATAGGGACCAACACTGATCTAGTCAGGCGACTGCTGACACCGTTGGCCCAACAGGAAGAAGCCCCGACCACAAGAGTCCACCCCATGTTAAGGCAAGCCTACCAGCGCCTGGTACTGGAGCAGAAGGCCCCGGCTGAGGGAGTTGGCAAGATTTGGAAGCTAGACAAGACGGAGAAGGTATTACAACCGGGAGAGGTGACTTGCCTGAGGGCTTCTGTCAAGCTCACATGGAAACAGCCAGGCCCCTTCATTGTCTTCGAACCAGGCCCACAGGAAAGACAGAAAGGGATTGAAGTAATCCCCGAAGTGATCCCATTGAAGGCCCTACAGAAAAGCCATGGGAGGGTTTCAGTGAGTATAAGGAACACTGCTAATACACCAGTGAAGGTGCCGGCCAGAATGCTGTTGGGCCAGGTGAATCCAGCCACCCCCATTGCCCCGTGTGAATTGAAGAAAGAAGAAAGGGGTGAAGTCACCATAGAGAAGCTCTGTTCTGAAGACACGGCCCTCCCACCAGAATGGAGAAAAAGGGCCAAAGCTCAACTTGCAAGGTGGGAAAAGATCTTCTCTAAAGATGAGTTTGATGTGGGGTGCGCAAGGAGTGCCACTCACAAGATACGCTTACAAGAAGATAAGCCCTTTAGAGAGAGAGTTCGACGGGTCCCACTGGGTGACTTAGAAGACTAGCGGGAACAGTTGGCTGAGCTGAAGAGGACGGGGATTATTCAAGAATCCAGGAGCCCTTACGCTTCTCCAATAGTGGTAGTCCGAAAGAAGAACGGGTCGTTGAGACTGTGTATCGACTACAGAACACTAAACAGAAGGACCATCCCAGATCAATACACCACTCCCCGAATTGAAGACGCCCTGCAGAGTCTGTCAGGGGCCAAGTGGTTCAGTGTAATGGGTCTAAAAAGTGGATATTACCAAATCCCCATGCACCCTGAGGATCGGGAGAAGACAGCCTTCATCACCCCTGTGGGGTTCTTTGAGTTCAACCGTATGCCTCAAGGGTTATCAGGAGCCCCCGCCACTTTCCAAAGGCTAATGGAGAGAACCGTCGGGGACATGAATCTAATAGAGGTACTGGTATATTTGGACGACGTCATCGTGTTCGGGAGAACCCTAGAAGAGCATGAAGAGAGACTGGAGAAGGTCCTGAAGAGGCTCAGTGAAGAGGGCCTGAAACTCTCCCCAGAGAAGTGTCAATTTTACCAGTCCTCAGTCCATTACCTGGGCCATATCGTTTCTGCAGAAGGGGTGGCCACAGACCCAGAGAAGCTGGATGCCGTCACCTCTTGGCCGAGACCTACCAATGTGACTGAGCTTCGGTCATTCCTGGGGTTCTGTTCTTACTACAGAAGATTTGTAGAAGGATTCGCCAAGATTGCCAGACCCCTGAACGAGTTACTCAGAAACGAAGGGGAAGATGATGTTCCAGAGCTGGTCAAACCAGTGAAACTCACCATGGGACCCCGAAGGCCCAAAGAGTCGATTCAAGACCAGTGGACAGGGGAGTGCGAGGAAGCCTTCCAGATGTTAAAGAAGAGTCTTACCACTGCACCAGTCCTGGCCTATGCTGATCCAAAGAAGCCTTATGAACTGCATGTAGATGCCAGCCGAGATGGGCTGGGTGGGGTGCTGTACCAGGAACATGATGGTTACCTAAGACCCGTCGCATATGTGAGCAGGAGTCTGATACCTGCTGAGAAGAATTACCCCACCCACAAGCTTGAATTCCTGGCCTTGAAATGGGCAGTGGTAGACAAACTGAGAGACTACCTATATGGGGCAGAGTTTGTGGTGAAGACAGATAATAACCCGCTCACCTACCTTCTGACCACTGCCAAGTTGGATGCAACGGGACACTGGTGGTTGGCTGCCCTTTCAAGCTTCACCTTCAGCTTGAAGTACCGACCCGGAGTGGGAAATAGGGATGCAGATGCCCTGTCCAGGAGGTCTCATGCCCCCACCGACCCTACCGAAGAATGGGCCCAACTAGACCCAGAGGGAGTGCGAGCCCTATATCAGGGGACAGAACTTCAAGCCAGAGGTGGGTCAAGAGCTGAAGAAATTGGGGTCTCAGCTGTTGGAGTACCGAAGTGCTATTGCAGTGTGACCCAAGTCGAAGGGGAGGGCTTGCCCAAGCTGACAAAAAGGGATTTGAGAAAGGAGCAAGAAGAAGACTCTTTAGGGAAACTCCTGATAAAGGCCCTGGAAAGCCAGCGTTCCGAGATGCTTGAAACAGACTCCCCAAGAGAAGCCCGATTGTTGCGCAGGGAGTGGGATCGGCTACACATACGTCAAGGGGTGGTCTACCGAAGGGGCCCCTCTGACGACTCAGAAGAGAAGTGGCAGCTGTTTCTACCAGCCAAATATCGAGAAGCGGTCCTAGCTGCCCTCCATGACAACCATGGTCACCTAGGGTCCGAGCGGACTTTTCACCTTGTACGGGATAGGTTCTATTGGCCCTGCATGCGGGCTGAAGTGGAAGGATATTGCCATTCCTGTGTCCGATGCATTCAAAGGAAGACCTTGCCACGTCAAGCAGCCCCAATGGGCCATCTGCAAAGTCAGGGACCTAAGGAACTGCTGTGCATTGACTTCCTTTGCCTGGAGCCTGATCTGAGTGGTCAAGGGAATGTCTTGGTGATAAGAGATCACTTTACCAGATATGCTCAAGCATTCCCAACAAAAGACCAGAAGGCCTCAACAGTAGCCAAAGTACTGGTAGAAAAATTCTTTGTGCACTATGGTCTACCCCAACGCCTTCATTCAGATCCGGGCAGAGACTTTGAAAGCAAATTAATAAAGAAGTTATTAGACCTGTTAGGCATCCAGAAGACCAGGACAACACCTTATCACCCACAAGGAGATGCTCAGCCTGAACGGTTTAACCGGACTCTCTTGGATATGTTGGGGACTCTGAGTTCAGAGAAAAAGCAGCATTGGAGCAAGCATGTAGCTGCCATAGTGCATGCCTACAATAGCACTGCCAGTGATGTCACCGGGTATTCCCCATACCGTTTGATGTTCGGGCGGGAGGCTCGGTTGCCAGTGGACTTGGCCTTTGGCATATCGCTGGATCATACCTCAGCAGCATCCCACAAGGGGTATGTAGACCGATTGAGAAAGAGTCTGAAGACAGCTTTTGAAAAGGCCCAAGCAGCATCTGACCAACGGGGGCTGAGAAATAAAAGAAACTTTGACCTAAGAGTCAGAATTCAAGATTTACAGCCAGGAGATAGAGTGCTGTTGAGGAACTTGGGAATTCCGGGAAAACATAAGTTGGCTGACCGTTGGAAATCCCAACCTTATGTTATCTGCAAGAAGCTGGAAAACCTTCCTGTGTACCAAATTAGGCCAGAAGGAAGCGTGGGACCGTTAAAGACCTGGCACAGGAATCACTTGTTGCCCCTCTCCGAGGCAGTTCGCATGCCTCCTGCATCTGACTCACAAGAAACCCCTTCAACTTCTCAAGGTTCCAGACCCATCACCCAATCTCAAACAGTGCTTCCAGATGTGAGAGATGGAGACTCTGACAATGAAGGTCAAGAGGATGAAGAAGCAGAATCTGACTGGTTGTGGTCATCCCAATTGCCAGAACCCATGACCACCTCCCAAACCTCACCCAAAACAGTTGACAATGGAACTCTTCGGGCAGAAGCTCCTGAATTCGTGCCTTCAAACATTCTCATTGAGGAGGTAGCTGATGACTCAGACTCTGTGTCAATGGAAGACCCAGAAGAAGGGTCGTTGTCTCTATCTGAAGGAGAGCGGGACGCTCCTGAAGTTCTGGAGCCCAACATGCCTGAACTAGATGAGGAAGCCCCTGAAGAGCTTCTAGAAACAGCCAGCCCCAATGTCCTTGAGAATATGATACCTAAAGAGCAGAGGGAAAGAAGAGTAATTCACCCCCAAAAAGACTGACGTACGACCAATTGGGTGAATGCTCTGAGGAGGCCATCATCACTTCTAAGAGAACCATTGATCAGTCTAGCTCTTCCACTCCAGATTCAGATTCAGTGGAAGACAACCCCAGCTCACTCCCTAGCACATCTGAAACAGACACCCAAGTGTCGGTGGTCCGTATACAGGACAACCTCCCTCCTTGTGATAATTGGTGGGAGGTTCCTCTGTCGGCTCTGTGTTATGATATGAGCTGTTTAAGTTTAAATCCTGCTTATGAAAAGGCAAGTTGTTTATTGTCATGCATAAACTAACAAATTTCCCTGCAGGTATTGCCAAAGTATGTGTTAGGTTACATACTGTTGTCCTCTTTGGGGACCAAAGACTTTAAGTGGGGGGAGTGTGTAGCAGGATGTCCATATGAAAGAAGGAATCCGGCTCCCTCCGGTGGTATAAGTGTTACAATGCAACTAATGCACTTTGAGAAAGATATCAGCTAGGAGAAAAGACTTTGTTGCTTTTAGTAAAAGACAGACTACATTACCCAGGGTGCATTGCAACACCGCAAAGCATTCTGGGCAGACTACTTAAACCAGGGGAGGGGCCAGCGTCTCTCTCTCTGGATCCAGCTCTCAATCAAGCAGGAAGTTGGCACGGAGGCCTGCTTCCTAAGGATTAGGCCAGAAGCCTGGGCCTAAATTACGGGAGTGCCTGAGTGATTTCCAGCAGAGGGTCGTCCACAGCGTCCTGTGATTGCCCAGCAGAGACCGGAGTCGTCCATCACCATATGCTGTTAGTGACGGAGTCCGGAGACTGCAGCTGAAGCAGAAGCGTGGAGATCGAGTGACCGGGACAAGCCAGAGGAGACTATCTGAAAGTCGGGCCTGTTTGGTGAGAAGGGCACCTGCCCAGAATTGACTACTACCTTAGAGGAAAGTGATTTAGTTAGTGCCAGCCACACTTCACCTATCACGCCACAGCTTGCGGCCTAGTGTATCTCACTGGAGACTATGTAATCAGAGATTGGTGCATCCGTCATTAGTGGGTGGCAGGCACACGAGTACTCAGGTATATTGCGGATAATTACAGCATCTTGTTGAAACCCTGTGGATTACAATTTAACTTGTGCACCGACGGTGGCTAGCGAAGACTTCATTGGAGAAAGGAACTTTGAGTGGGACGCAGATAGGCCTTGCTTACCTATTATAGGGAATGAACACGTGCAAGGTATTGCAACAAAGGGGGAGCTCGTGAGCAACCAGTTAGCCGTGCAGAGACACATATAGATACATGTACATATATATAGCTGATGTTATTTCCTGTTATTACCTAATCACAGTGATACCTATCCTTATTGGTTTATTGACTCTGCAATGCGCATGCAGAGTCAACTGTGTGTATTAATGTGATTCTTTACCCTTCCCTTTTATACTGAGTAAAGATACCTTTGATTAAGCATATAACTTGTGTGAAGTATCTCTGTCACTTAGAAGGACTAGTGACCAGCAAAGGTAATAACATTTACAGGTTATTGTGTGATGTATGCAGGATTGTGTCTCCTAATACTCAATAGGTCTCCCACTCCTTATTCATATCAGTTGTGCTAAGGGAAGGTTTGAGCCACTTCCAGGGGTTGATAGGCAGGACGTAGACCCAAATCAAACAAACAGCAGCTCCTACGGGGGTAGTGCTACACTAATGATTTGTACAAGGGAAAAAATATGTCTCGCTTTCTCTCTGGAGTCCATACCTCTCTTAATACCAGAAAGGACTTTGCTTGCTTTGGAAACAGCTGCTTGGCATTGTATGCCATTATTAAGCTTATGATGTACCAGAACGCCCAGATCCTTCTCCACCATTGATCCCCCAGTTGTATTCCCCCCTAGTATGTATGATGCATGCATATTTTTAGCCCCCGAGTGCATAACTTGACTTTTTTCAACACTAAACCTTATCTGCTACACAGTTGCCCATATAAACAGTAAATTGAGGTTGGCTTGTAAGTTGGAGACATCCTGTAAAGATGTTATTTCACTGCATAGTTTGGTGTCATCTGCAAACACTGAAATGGTACTTTTATTTCCAGGCCCAATATAATTTATAAATATATTAAAAAGCAAGGGTACCAACACTGAACCTTGGGATACACCATTAACAATCCTTGGCTATTCAGAATTTGAATCATTAACCACTACTCTCTAAATGCTGTCTTTTAGCCAGTTTTCTATCTATTTACAAACTGATATTTCCAAGCCTGTAGACTTTACCTTACACATTAGTCATATGTGGGGAACTGTGTCAAACGCTTTTGCCAAATCCAAGTATAACACGTCCACAGCCACTCCTCTGTTCAAGGTGTTGCTTACGTCCTAATAAAAATAAATCAGATTTGTCTGACAACTTCTGTCTTTTCATGAATCCATGCTGACTTGCGTAAAACATTTTTTTCTAGCAAAAACTCATCTATGTGGTCTTTTATTAAACTCTCCAGTATCTTCCCAAATATAGACGTTAAACATACAGGTCTATAATTACTGGTTAAAGACTTTTGCCGCGTACACACGTTCGGAATTTCCGACAACAAATGTTCGATGTGAGCTTTTGGTCGGATATTCCGTCCGTGTGTAGGCTCCATCGGACATTTGCTGTCAGAATTTCCGACAACAAATGATTGAGAGCTGGTTCTCAATTTTTCCAATGGCAAAAGTTCTTGTTGGAAATTCTGATCGCGTGTATCCATTTCCGACGCACAAAAGTGCTGCGCATACTCGGAAAGAATTCAACGCATTTTTGGAATCATTGAACTTAATTTTTCTCGGCTCGTCTTAGTGTTGTACGTCTCCGCGTTCTTGACCATCGGAATTTCCGAGCAACATTTGTGTGACCGTGTGTATGCAAGAAGAGTTTGAGCGAAAATCCGGCGAAAAAAAAACACAGTTTTGTTGTTGAAAATTCAGATCGTGTGTACGCGGCATTAGACCCCTTTTTAAATATAGGCACCATGTTGGCCTTACAACAATCCAGTGGTACTATGCCAGTCATTAAAGAGTAACTAAAAATGAGAAACAATGGATTTTAAATGGCAGAGCTCAAGTATTTTTGGATCCATGGGTGTATGCCATCTGGTCCTGTTTATCTGCAATCATTCTTAGTATGAAGTCCCTTTTACCCCCAGCACACTAGCTGAAGTTTTAGATCAAACTGACAGTACCAGTGCATGTACTAGCTGCTGAGTAGGGATGAGCTTCGAGTTTGAGTCAAACTCATGTTTGACTCGAACATTGCCTGTTCGCCCGTTCGCCGAACAGTGAACAATTTGGGGTGTTCGCTGCAAATTCGAAAAGCCGCGGAACACCCTGTAAAAGTCTATGGGAGAAATCTAAAGTGCTAATTTTAAAGGCTTATATGCAAGTTATTGTCATAAAAAGTGTTTGGGGACCTGGGTCCTGCCCCAGGGGACATGTATCAATGCAATGTTTTTTTTTTAAAACTACAGTTTTTTCGGGAGCAGTGATTTTAATAATGCTTAAAGTGAAACAATAAAAGTGAAATATTCCTTTAAATTTCGTACCTAGGGGATGTGTATAGTATGCCTGTGAAGTAGCGCTTTTTTCCCGTGCTTAGAACTGTCCCTGCACAAAGTGTCATTTCTGAAGGAAAAAAAGTAATTTAAAAGCACTCACGGCTATAATGAATTGTCGGTTCCCGGTAATACAGAGAAAAGTCATTGATAAAAAAAAATTAAAAAAATGCGTGGGGGTCCCCCAAATTCAATTACCAGGCCCTTCAGGTCTGGTATGGATATTAAGGGGAACCCTGCGTCAAATAAAAAAAAATGACGTGGGGTTCCCCCCAAATATCCATACCAGACCCTTCAGGTCTGGTATGGATTTTAAAGGGAACTCCAACCAAATTTAAAAAAAAATGGCGTGGAGTTCCCCCCAAAAATTCATACCAGACCCTTTATCCGAGCACGCAACCTGGCAGGCCGCAGGAAAAGAGGGGGGGACGAGAGAGCGCCCCCCCTCCTGAACCGTACCAGGCCACATGCCCTCAACATGGGGAGGATGCTTTGGGGGTCTGTGACCCCTCAAAGCACCATGTCCCCATGTTGATGGGGACAAGGGCTTCATCCCCACAACCCTTGCCCGGTGGTTGTGGGGGTCTGTGGGCGGGGGCTTATCGGAATCTGGAAGACCCCTTTAACAAAGGGGACCCCCAGATCCCGGCCCCCCCATGTGAATTGGTAAGGGGTACATTGTACCCCTACCATTTCACAAAGAAAGTGTAAAAAAAAAAAAAAAAAAACACACAGACATCGTTGGGATAAGTCCTTTATTAAATGTATTTTTTTTTTTTTAAAGATTCCAGCGGTGGTAATCCACTCTCGGTCTCCACTCCAACACTGTCGGTATCCTGCGATGGGTGATCTCCTCTCCAGGGTCCAGCGATGGATGATCTCTCCTCTCCAGGTCCAGGCTCCAACGATGAGATGTCCAGCGCAGCGAGGAACAGCAAGCATCCTGTCTCCACCGGAAATGCCGGCAGCCTGACAGGTCTCTTATGTAGCTGAGGACGGGGCCACCCGTCACGTGACCCCATCCCCCTCTGACGCAAGGGGAAACCCGGGCTTCCCCAGTGACGTGTGGGTGACCCCACCCCCCTGATGCAACGAAAACCTGCATTACCAACGGTGCCTGTGTGTTTTTTGACATTTTTTTTTACATTTTTTACACTTTCTTTGTGAAATGGTAGGGGTACAATGTACCCCTTACCAATTCACATAGGGGGGGCCGGGATCTGGGGGTTCCCTTTGTTAAAGGGGTCTTCCATATTCCGATATGCTCCCCGCCCGCAGACCCCCACAACCACCGGGCAAGGGTTGTGGGGTATGAGGCCCTTGTCCCCATCAAAATGGGGACATGGTGCTTTGAGGGGTCACAGACCCCAAAAGCATCCTCCCCATTTTGAGGGCATGTGGCCTGGTACGGTTCAGGAGGAGGGGTTCAGGAGGGGGGGTGCTCTCTCGTCCTCCCTCTTTTCCTGCAGCCTGCCAGGTTGCGTGCTCGGATAAAGGGTCTGGTATGGATTTTTTTTTTAAATTTGGCGTGGAGTTCTCCTTAAAATCTATACCAGACCTGACGGGTCTGAAACCGTGTTCGGCCGCCTTTAGTAAGCTTTCATCACTCAGAATGCAGTTGTCATCAGGCACATAAAGACCTCACAGGACATCAGCAGGGACTATAGAGGCAGGGTATTTTTAAGGATCGGGAACCATAGAAAATACCAAAGGACCACGTATTACACTTCTCTCGCTCCAATCATACCAATTTAGCAAGAGAGAACAAACGGTAGCCCATAGTGTAAAACTGTATACTTTAATAACATAAATCAAAAGTACATTTACTCACAATCATTGGTGAATGTAAGGCATAAGAATATTTCAAGCACCGCCACTGACTCGGCGGGTATGATGACGTCAATAATAACATTTGTAGGGGAGTTTTGTAAGCCAGTATAATTCAGAACACTCCCAGACAAGGAAGCCATGTCTGAATTTTTTTCTGTTGTAGAAAATCATAGCTGGCTGAAGATTTGCATAATAAGACAAATTTTATTACCACTGAAATAAAAACAATTAGTGTAACTGTAGCAGAACCGCCATAATTGGGGTCGCTATGCCTAAATTTAAGGGGTAGCCTGAGCAAATATTTAGGCTCAGGCTGTTTGAATTCTTTAAATTGGTTTCTGCTTTGTTGTGGCGTTGCCTGGCAGTACAGTTCCCTTTGACCCAGGGGGGGACGCTGTCACCCAGGTCTCAGGTTGAACCACAGGTAACATTGCAGTGTGATTGGGTATCCTCTCTCGGCAGGCATGCAGTGGGCGTGGTCTACCCGCTGTGCATACTGGAAGAGGTACTTAAGGGGCGGACGCCATTAGGTCCGGGAGTTCAGAGGCGATCCAGAGGACCCCTTGGTCCGAGGCACGTACCCCACCTTCGGTGGCCCTCATGGCCAGGGGTACGTGTGTGTGTATTCAGCCCTGGACACCTTTAGCCCGAGGCTGCATCGTTCCAGGTAGGCCCAGCACCTTTAGCTAAGGCCTACACCAGAAAGGGAGTCCCTGGGTACCCAAGTGAGGGTGACCCGCTCTGAAGGAGAGGAGACCAGGGGAGGACCTGTCCGCAGGGATCGGTGAGGGAAGCCACTGTCTCAGGAGAGGCCTGGTTGCCTATCAGAGGGAAGGATTCCATAAGCCGTCAAAGCCTCGTAACGTGCCCACTGGCACCTATGGTCTCAAGTGTTACAAGTGCTGGGAAGTTCGGGACTCAGAGGTTCATATCCTGATCGTATCCTTAGGAAATTTAAAGTGAATGTTCCGTGCTCCGCACCAGCTGCTAGGACCGTGAGAGGGGACTATCCGGGTGAGCAAAGCCCACTCAGGACTGAGTGGAGATAACTGACAGTTAAGTGCCGCGTGTCTGAACCTACCTCCCTGTTAAATTCTCTATCTACAAAAAAACCCTTTCTTTATTGGGTTTAATACTGTCTGGACAATGGCCTTATTGAATACAAAGATACAAAGAGAGAATAGACTTTACCCTACACTCTAGGGGAGAGAACCAACGGAAGGAGGTAACTCGCTGCAGGACCCAAAAACAGATATCACCGCTCACCCTCTTTTATCAGGAGGATACTGGGCTTGTGGCATGGTGTGTCCCATTCTGCTTGTGGAGGTAAGCAGGGTAACGGATCTGTGTGCTACACGTGGGGGCTCGAGTCTGGGATTTGCAGCTACCCCTGGAAGTTGGACTATTTTTCTCTGATCTGTGTGTTAATACTGTGTGGTTGGCCATTAACAACTTAAGACCCGGACCAATTTGCAGCATAAGGACCAGGTCCCTTTTTGCGATTCGGCACTGCGTCGCTTTAACTGACAATTGCGCGGTCGTGCAACGTGGCTCCCAAACAAAATTGCCGTCCTTTTTTTTCCCACAAATAGAGCTTTCTTTTGGTGGTATTTGATCACCTCTGTGGTTTTTATTTTTGCGCTATAAACAAAAATAGAGCGACAATTTTGAAAAAAATGCAATATGTTTTACTTTTTGCTATAATAAATATCCACAAAAAATATATAAAAAAAACGTTTTTTTTTCCTCAGTTTAGGCAGATGCGTATTCTACATATTTTTGGTAAAAAAAATCTCAATAAGCGTTTATTAATTGGTTTGAGCAAAAATTATAGCGTTTACAAAATAGGGGGTAGTTTTATGGCATTTTTATAAAAAAATTTTTTTTACTAGTAATGGCGGTGATCAGTGATTTTTTTCATGACTGCGACATTATGGTGGACACATCGGACACTTTTGACACTATTTTGGGACCATTGTCATTTTTACAGCGACCAGTGCTATAAAAATGCACTGGTTACTGTAAAAATGACACTGGCAGTGAAGGGGTTAACCAGGAGGGGGCGCTGTAGGGGTTAAGTGTGCCCTGATTTGTGTTTCTTACTGTGGGGGGGGCGTGGCTTGGCGTGTGATGTCACTGATCGTCGTTCCCTATTACAGGGAACAGACGATCAGTGACGGCTCACTAGGAAGCACGAGGGGAGGTTTGTTTACACTTACCTCTTCCCCTTCTTCCTCTTTGTGACCCGATCGCGGGACACCAGCGGCGATCGGGTCCGCTGGTCCCGTGGGGACGGTCACGGAGAAGAGGACCGGGTCGCGAGTGCGCCGCCGCCAGCGCTTGCGACCCACGGCTGGGCTCTTAAAGGGGACGTACCTGTACGCCCATGTGCCCAGCCGTGCCATTCTGCCGACGTATATCGGCATGCGGCGGTCCTCAAGCAGTTAGGGAAAATTGGACTGCGTCACTACTTTATCGAGAGAAAAAGAGGTACAGGACTGTGCTTTATTTTTTTTTCTAACTGCGTAGTTCGTGGGCGTGTCCAAAAGAAGAAAAGCCTGCGAGCTACGTGCAGGAAGAAGTTTAGGGGGAGGAGCCCCCGCAAATTGTGAGTTGCACGTGGTGCATTTGGCGCCAAGGGACAGTAAGAGCCTGGACTAGTAAGGAGAAGCAGTATGTCTTCCGCTCCATGGACTTCCATCTCAACGGGACCTCGTATGTTCCCATCCACCATTTTACCATGGACATTGCTCCCATTACTGCTCCCCTCACGGATACGGGGATCCGGCTCAAGCCTAGGGGCCGCTTCGCACTTTATACTTGCAGAGATGCAGAGGCCCTGGGCGTGCTCTGTCCCAGATGTGATGGTTTGGCTGTGCAGATACGGCCATTCGGAAGGTGTTTGACCTGTGGGGAATTTCTATTTGAGGTGGACCAGCCCACCGAGTCACCCCGAGCCTACCGGGTCAACTGTATTACAGGGGCTGTTACTTCCGAGGAAGACAGCCATGCCTCTGCAGCCGAACCCACGCACAGCACCGCGGCTTCAACGGATGCCAAAGATGGAGTTCCAGCCACCACAGAGCCACCCACGGACGCCACAGCGGATGCTGTCTCCGTCACTACGGAAACTTCCATCCCGCCCGCTAAACGGAAAGTGGGATATGTTAAGGCCTCCCACGGCCGCGGTAGAAGCCTGCCCCAGCGCCTGCCTGAACCGGATCTTCGAAGCGGAGGGATCTCCGGGAAGTCCACGTCAGGGGACGGTAAGGAGGCTGGGGGAACTGTGACAACAAGTTTGCCGGGAAAGGGAAAGAAGCCCATACCCCATATTACTGGGGAATTGTGGACAGCCAACCCTCGGGAACTTTTGTCGTCTGGGGATAGTGTTGCTGTGTCCACCAGAATTTATCTGCCTGCTGAAGAGTATAACTCGTCGGATTTCGAGCCATCCTCTGAACTGGGTGTCGACGTGCAGGTCGATGAAATCTTCATCCAGAAGGGTTGGGACAGGATTCCGGTGACCCCGTCCCGCAACCTTAGAGAGGGATCGCCCATGGACTCTGGGGAAACTACGCCCCGAGTGAAAGCTCCTGCTTTGGAGGAGAAGGTTGTTTCCACACCCACACTGCCCGCACCTGGATCGCCTATGCCCGCCACTACAGAGGGGCGTCTGCCGTTGCGGCCGCCCTTACTGATGTCCGATGCAGTGTCATTTACAAGATCCCCGGATGCTATTGTTTTGCTAGGAGGAGGAGACCGTGCAACTCTGGCACATATTGCCCGGTTGCAGCGGCTCCTCAACAAGAGAGTCGCTAGTGAATATGGTTGGGAGTACCCTTATGTTCCTAGGGAGCTCCTGTTTGAGATAGAGGCCTACCGTGAGAGGTGGTACTCTGACTTTATTTGGGATCACTTGGAAGTACCTAAATCCCGTAGGTACTTCGCCTGTTTAGCTGCCTTGGCTGATCGCTTCAAGGGTTGCCGCAAAGAGTGGTACTATGGTCGGCATATAGATGCTGACTGAGTGGTGATTTGCAATAAGGGAAAGGAGAATGCTGTGTACTTTATTGAGAGACTGGATAAACAGTGGAAGACTCTCATTCTCCCCGATCCTCATTTTTACCTTTGAAGCAGGAATTTGTGTATTCCTTTATTATCCTGTTTCTCCATGGATGAACTACCCTGGATTCAGTGACTTTGCCCTCTGCTACAGAGGAGGTCTACTCTATTGAGGAAATTGGAGCGTTGTTTTTTCCCCTCTCTCTCCTCTGCTCTTAAAAAAGAAGAAGAGGCAGTTTTTTCTTTTTTACTTTGGGGTAGTCTAGCCAGGGCCAAAGCAGAAGAGATGTCGTGGTCAAGATGGGACGTGTTTGTGTGGGCAGTGATTCATTCCCATGCGCAAATATGGTAGATGTAATGACTTTACTGGCAGCGGTTTGCAAGAGAAAAAAAGAAAAGAGAGAGAATAATTTTTATGATAATATAAAGTGGTGCTAGGCTTAGCGTACTTTACTTACAGAAGGAAGTAATTTCTTTTCGAAGAAATGGCTCACTTCTTTGTACAAATTAGAAGATAGGATGTGTATTATGCTGCATGCTGCATGTTGTTTTTTTTTTCTTCTTTCTCCCTCTGCAGGTACGATCTGCTGTCAACTCCACCGGAGAATGGGGTGGGGTAGTCAGTTAGGAGAAGGTGGGATATGTGATATGTGTTTTTGTGCATTGCTAAAATATGACATTGAGACTGGGATGTCTGTTTGTATGCTACTCTATGTTTTTTTCTTTCTTTCTCTTCCTCCCCATTCCCCAAAATGTTTGGTTCAGGCACCATTTAAAAAAAAAATCTGTGTATAGTTTGAATTAATCGACGCCCACTCAGGATTGAGGGGGTCGTTGATTTATTCTAGCCAGTGGGACAGTGTCTTGTTTAGGAGGGGGTGTGTGTAGCGGACCCCCCATAATTGGGGTCGCTATGCCTAAGTTTAAGGGGTAGCCTGAGCAAAAATTAAGGCTCAGGCTGTTTGAATTCTTTAAATTGGTTTCTGCTTTGTTGTGGTGTTGCCTGGCAGTACAGTTCCCTTTGACCCAGGGGGGACGCTGTCACCAAGGTCTCAGGTTGAACCACAGGTAGCATTGCAGCGTGATTGGGTATCCTCTCTCGGCAGGCGTGCAGTGGGCGTGGTCTACCCACGGTGCATGCTGGGAGAGGGTACTTAAGGGGCGGACGCCATTAGGTCCGGGAGTTCGGAGGCGATCCAGAGGACCCCTTGGTCCGAGGCACATACCCCACCTTCGGTGGCCCTCATGGCCAGGGGTACATGTGTGTGTATTCAGCCCCGGGCACCTTCAGCCCGAGGCTGCATCGTTCCAGGTAGGCCCAGCATCTTTAGCTGAGGCCTACACCAGAAAAGGAGTCCCAGGTAGCCCAAGTGAGGGTGACCTGCTCTGAAGGAGAGGAAACCAGGGGAGGACCTGTCTGCAGGGATCGGTGAGGGAAGTCACTGTCTCAGGAGAGGCCTGGTTGCCTATCAGAGGGAAGGATTCCAAAAGCCGTCAAAAGCCTCGTAACGTGCCCACTGGCACCTATGGTCTCAAGTGTTACAAGTGCTGGGAAGTTCGGGACTCAGAGGTTCATATCCTGATCGTGTCCTTAGAAATTTAAAGTGAATGTTTTGTGCTTCACAACGGCTGCTAGGACCGTGAGAGGGGACTATCCGGGTGAGCAAAGCCCACTCAGGACTGAGTGCAGATAACTGACAGTTAAGTGCTGCGTGCCTGAACCTACCTCCCTGTTAAATTCTCTATCTCCAACTTTCCTATCAAGTTTCTACGCAAGAAAAATAATAAATAATAAACCTTTCTTTATTGGGTTTAATACTGTCTGGACAATGGCCTTATTGAATACAAAGAGAGAATAGACTTTACCCTACACTCGCGCAAACTTTAGAACCCTATTATATACAATGGACTCGAACGTTCGAAATCAAGAGTGCTAATTATCAAGGCTAATATGCAAGTTATTGTCCTAAAAGTTTTAAAAACAGCAGTTTTTTTCGGGAGCAGTGATTTTAATGATGCTTAAAGTGAAAAAAATGTGAAATATTCCTTTATATATCGTATCTGGGGGTGTCTATAGTATGCCTGTGAAGTGGCACGTGTTTCCCGTGTTTAGAACTGTCCCTGCACAAAATGACATTTCTAAAGGAAAAAAAGTAATTTAAAACTGCTTGCGGCTTTAATGTAATGTCTGGTCTTGTCTTGTTTTTATTGAAACAAGGATTGGTGATAAAGCATCAGTGGAGAGGAGACACCTTTCTCCCATATTAACTCTTACAGGAGAGAATTTCCCTTCCTAGGTGTAGATTTCCTCTCACTTCCTGTTGTCTCCTTCCGTTTGCAAGTAGGAGTCGTTTGTAAGTTGGATGTTTGAAAGTAGGGGCCTGCCGTATATACTCTGCAGAAATTTGGCCCTTAGGTGTTGGTGTTGCCACAACACTGTAAGCCCTCACAGTTACAGTTGATGGGCGCTGGAATGCCCTGCTGTGAACTATTATATCAAGAATTGTAATTACATGCCATTGTTGAACAGTGGTAGAAAAAATTGGGCCTTTGGTGGTGGTGCTGGTGCCACAACACTGTAAGTCCTCACAGTTACTCTTGGTGGGCGCAGGAATGGGCCCAACTGTGAAATATTAGATCAAGAATTGTAATTACATGCCCCTGTTGAACAGGGGCAGAAAAATTGGGCATTTGGTGGTGGTGGTGGTGTTGCCACAACACTGTAAGCCCTCACAGTTACTCTTGGTGGGCGCAGGAATGGGCCCTGCTGTGAATTATTCGATCAAGAATTGTAGTTACATGCCCCTGTTAAACAGGGGCATAAAAATTGGGCCTTAGGCACTGGTGCCACAACACTGCAATCCCTCACAGATACTGTACTTGAAACGCAGCAATGAGCCCTGCTACAAAGTATTGCATAAAAAATTGTAAAATTGGGCATTTGGTGGTGGTGGTGGTGTTGCCACAACACTGTAAGCCCTCACAGTTACTCTTGGTGGGCGCAGGAATGGGCCCTGCTGTGAATTATTAGATCAAGAATTGTTGTTACATGCCCCTGTTAAACAGGGGCATAAAAATTGGGCCTTAGGCACTGGTGCCACAACACTGCAACCCCTCACAGATACTGTACTTGGAGCGCAGCAATGAGCCCTGCTGCAAAGTATTGCATCAAAAATTGTAATTACACTCCCCTGTTAAACAGGGGCAGAACAATTGGGCCTTAGGCACTGGTGCTGGTGCCACAACACTGCAACCCCTCACAGATACTCTATTAGGAGCGCAGGAATGAGCCCTGCTGCAAAGTATTGCATCAAAAATTGTAATTACACGCCCCTGTTAAACAGGGGCTGAAAAATTGGGCCTTAGGCACTGGTTCTGGTGCCACAACACTGCAACCCCTCACAGATACTGTAGTTGGAGCTCAGCAATGAGCCCTGCTGCAAAGCATTGCATCAAAAATTGCAAATACACGCCCCTGTTAAACAGGGGCTGAAAAATTGGGCCTTAGCCACTGGTGGCAGTGCCCAAAACCAAAAATGTTCTTACAAGCTATCAGCATGATCATTGAGGAGGAAGAGGATAGTCACTCAGCATAACAGCATAGTCACTAAGCATCAGCATAGGCAGTCTTGAAGAGATCTGACATTTCAAAAAAAAATATTCGGTTACATCAGAATCAGGTGCTTGGTAGCTGGTGGTGATCCAAGACTGATTCATTTTTATGAAGGTCAGTCGATCGACCGAGTCGGTGGACAGGCGCACCCTGTGATCAGTTACAAAGCCTCCAGCAGCACTGAATGTGCGTTCCGAAAGAACGCTGGATGAAGGACAGGCCAGTAGCTCAATTGCATACTGTGCAAGCTCTGGCCAGTGATCCATCCTCAATACCCAGTAACCCAGAGGATTTTTGGTGGGAAAGGTGTCCAAGTCTGATCTTGCCCCTAGGTACTGTATTCCTGCACCATGTAAGCCAGACGCTGGCGATGGTTGCTGGAACCGATCATACCTTGGGGCTGCGTACTAAAAAAAATTCTGAACGCATCGGTCAGACGGCCACCTTCTCCAACGCTCCTTCTTTGACTGACCGAACCCTCAGCAACACGTTGTCCAGGACCAGGAATTTGTAACCTCCCTGTCTCTGGGAACGCGTTGCACAGACCTTTCTGCAAGGCCTCCCGATGATGCTTCATCCTCTGCTCCCTCTGCGACGGCAAGATAAGGTCCGCAACCTTACCCTTGTAACGTGGATCAAGGAGGGTTGCCAGCCAGTAATGATCCCTCTCCTTGATCGCACGAATACGAGGATCCTTGCGCAGGCTTTGCAGTATCAGGGAGGCCATGCAGCGTAGGTTTGCTGAGGCATTCGGTGCGGAGTCCTCTGGGTCACTGAGGACGACATGATCCGCAGCCACCTCCTCCCAGCCACGTACAAGTCCACGGATGTTTTGGGACTGTAATTTACCCCTTGAAGACTGCTGCTGATGCTGAGTGCTAGTCTCCACCTCCATGCTGACACAATCCTCTTCCTCCTCCTCGTCTTCTTCCTGTGTGATAGCCGGGCCAGCAGAAACACTGTCTGGATAAAGTGGGCCTTGAGAGATAAGGAAGTCCTCCTCTTCCTGCCTCTGTTCTGCTTCAAGTGCCCTGTCCATTATTCCACGCAGCGTGTGCTCCAACAGGTGGACAAGAGGGACAGTGTCACTGATGCATGCACTGTCACTGCTCACCATCCTCAGGCCTCCTCAAATGGTGCCAGGATCATGGCCCACTGGCGTGGGGAAAAAAATCCAAGCTCCCCTGACCCTGTCCTGGTGCCATATTGCAACAGATACTCATTGATGGCCCTCTGCTGCGTGTGCAGCCGCTGCAGCATGGCCAACGTAGAGTTCCACCTGGTGGGCATGTCACAGATTAGGCGGTTCTTGGGCAGGTTGTAATCCTTTTGCAGGTCAGCCAGCCGAGCACTGGCATTATATGACCGGCGGAAATGCCCACAGAGTTTCCTGGCCTGCTTCAGGACCTCCTGTAAGCCCGGGTACCTGCCCAAGAACCGCTGCACCACCAAGTTAAGGACGTGAGCCAAACAGGGCACCTGTGTCAGTTGTCCCTGTCGCAGGGTGGAGAGGAGGTTGGTGCCATTGTCGAAACCACCATTCCTGGCTTAAGCTGGCGTGGTATCAACCACCTCTGAGCCTGCCCCTGCAGAGCTGACAGAATCTCTGCCCCGCTCCTGTCCCCCAAGCACACCAGCTCAAGCACCGCCTGGCATCTTTTTGCCTGCGTACTTGTGTTGCCCCCTTGAATGCCTACAGAGCACCGCTGGTTCCAAGGACAAAGCACAGGTAGAGGCCATGGAGGAAGAAGAAGAGGAGGGGGTGGAGGAGAGAGGTGTGTCAGAATCACCAGTAGTAACATTTTGTAGGCGTGGTGGCGGAACAACCTCCAACACTACTGCACCTTGTCCTGCATCCTTCCCAGCTGCCAGCAGAGTCACCCAATGCCCCGTGAAAGATAGGTAATGTCCCTGTCCATGCCTGCTGGACCATGAGTCAGTGGTAATATGCACCTTACAGCTGGCCGCCCTGTCCAGCGAGGTACACTGTATTTTTTAAGTTCATTTTTTGCGCAGCTCCCTTCCCCCTCTTTATTATGGGAACACCACTATTAGTCACTAACTGTATTCAGGTAAGCTTTAAGTGAACGCTATGCAAAGCACACTGTACACTAAGTGAAACACTGACTGCAGCTAGCACAATCACCTGCCTGCCTGTCACAGTATAGAGAATAACAGGAACGGATCTTGCTAAACTGAATACAGTGTATAAATATTTATACAACACCTAGGATGCATATATATCCTCTACACACTGTAACTGCAGCGAACTGACTCGCCTGCCTGCTAACTCAATATAAATGACACTGTCTCTCTCTGTAATCTCTCTTTAAACAACTCCAACACACTACACAAGGCCGCCAAGCCGGCGGCCTTATATAGTGTGGGGCGTGTACTAAACCCTCTGAGCCATAATTGGCCAAAGCCACCCTGGCTTTGGCCAATTACGGCTCTATGTTCAGACGGCGCTGTGATTGGCCAAGCATGCGGGTCATAGTGCATGCTTGGCCAATCATCAGCCAGCAATGCACTGCGATGCCGCAGTGAATTATGGGCCGTGACGCGCCACTCGAATTTGGCGCAAACGATCAATAATGTTCGCAATTCGCCGAACAGACGATGTTCGAGCCAAACATGGGTTTGACTTGAACACAAAGCTCATCCCTATTACTGACATAGACAAAGTTGTAGACAAAATTGATGTGAGGTAGCTAAATAGGTTTCATAGGGTAATAAGTCAAAAAGATATATGTTGGTCCTCTAATAATACACAGACCCACAGGGCAATAGAAGGGAAAAAATATAAATAAATATATAGGCAGTAAAACTTCAACTGCTTATGTACAAAAGAGCCAGAATCTGAGAGCAGAGAGCTCAGTAATAATAAAGCTGCCCCAGAACCATTCAGGCGAACCCTTTCTAAAATCTGCATTTGCGTACACTTAACTAGTATTTTATTACCAGGGCAATAGAGAGGAAATAGGCTGTCCATAAAGTACACAGCCAATGTATGCTCTGAACTCCTGAGTTTGGTAATTTGTCACCTGATTGTCTGAAAAGTGTATACATTTTTTTGTAAATTTTTTCCATAGAGGAAGAGAGTTAGAAATCCTAATGCTTTCATGCCTATAGTGCACTTTGTCAGGATTAATTAGTAAAATCTTGATCATATCTTATAAGTACTATTATCTAATATTTACTAAGTTACATCAAGTTTTGGATGTGCTGCTATAAATACATCCTGGAAAAAATTTGCTTTTCATAGAGGTGTATTGTGTGTCAAAGTATTTTGTAGACCTTACCAGAATTTGTTTTATGATGGATACATAAATGCTGAGCAAGCTCAGTACAAGTTTAAATAGCATGCTGGCTCAGCACATGTGGCAGGCAGGTGCCATAGTGGCTGTGGTGAATTTGCTATCACTGCTTGTGTTGGCCTGGCTGATTCAATGTGAATGTGCATGCTGTAAAAGTAGCAAGTCTAAATATTATAAGGGTCATTTATGATCTGCAAAATGGTGAGACTGCTTTATTTTAAGCACTTGCTTGCCAATTTTTAGTTCTGACGTTTCTGGTCCTAGTTATAAATCAAAGAAGACACTTTTTAATACACTGCTCCTGCACTTGTAATCTCATTTAAAAGATGTCATAAACAAAGAGGTTTGATAGACCATACTTCGCTTTGGCCAAATAAAACTAAAGATTCTCATTCTCTTATCAGAGGCAACTTATTCTTTATTGTTCTTGAGTAAAGTATTTCTTCATATGCCCGTACACTCCTGGGTCAAGGAAGCCTTAGCATTTTTATTTTATGGAGGGTCTCCGGTCTGATTATCTGATTTAATAACTCAGTGATGTGTTGACCCGGTTGTTTGTCAAGATGGGACTCATGTTAATATACCTCTCCAGTAGGATTTGTGGTCTTTCCAGATTGTATGAGAAGGGCTAAAATTGGTAGAAAAATATGGCTCCAGTTTCCTCTGGAAGGTCTGACATGACAGTAAGTTACTGTAAAAGCAAAATGTTGAGCTGCCAGTGCCAGGTGGTGGGTATCAAGGGCTCAATCTAGGATAATGGGGCATGGTTGGAGAGGGCTATGTTGCCTACCCCCAAATCTGATGCAAGTTGCACATGGCAATTATTAATAGAGTTGAGTTGAGAGGTATCTTGATATAGCGCGGTCTTACCCTGAAGGGTCCCGACGCGCTTGACTAGGGCCAATTTAGACGGGAGCCAATTAACTTACCAGCATGTCTTTAGAGTGAGGGAGGAAACCGGAGGAAACCCACTCAGGCACAGGGAGAACATGCAAACTCCAGGCACATGGTGTCGTGGTCAGGATTCAGATCAGCGACCCTTTTGCTTCTAGGTGAAAATGCTAACCACTACACCACTGTGCTGCCCACTAATTAGGATCATATGAATGCAAACAGATGAGCTAAGAGTAATCTTTGAGGGTAAGGTGGTAAATTCATCAGACGTCTGCAAATTGATGTAGGTGTAGGGACCATTTGATACTTTTATACGTGGGAGCAGGTTAGTGGGCATCTATATTGGGGTCTAGAACAAAGCTAAAGTCCCCATTTCTAATGTGGATTACAGGAATGAAACATGGTTGTAATTAGCATTGTAGACAAAAGTAATTAATTTTTTGCTTGTGAATAAAACCTTTTATACAAAGATAGCAACCCTCACCATCCTTGTGTTTAGCTAGGCTTGTGTTTAGCTAAGGTAGTCCATGGGACCATGCTCAATGTTTGTCTTGTAAGGAAGGGACTTTCCCTTCAGCAACATGAATTTCCTGGGAAAAAAAAAAACATGGGTTTTACGCTTTTGAAAATCAGTTATGATCATTCTACTTTTCACCAGGATGTTAAGGCCTCATACATTGAGAGAGAGAATGTTAAGGCTTGACATGTTTCAAGGGTGTCGAGTGAAGGGTGGGAGAAGACAAAGGTGGGGAGGGATACAGATGCAGATGCAAGCCCCTTGACAGAGAGGTTTCCTCTCAAAATGCATTGCCTTAGACCCCAGACCTGGAAGTGGATGCTCAGCTGTCATATTAAGCTGCTTACACATGCAGCGAAGACACCATCTGTTCCATACTTGGAGTGGGTCCTCCAGCCTCTGTATCCACCGCCACCGCCAGCCAAGGAACTAAAATAAAAACAGGTTTATCTTACATCTGCTGGGATGGCTTGAGAGCACCTCTTCCCATACAAATATGTGAATGGATATGTTTATTTTAATAAGGTGCTCTAACACTTTTAATGTGGTGTACTGTTCTTCTTTAACTGTACTTTAGAGCTCCTGACTAGTGCTGAGTACCCAGTGCCAGTAATCTGTACATGTGGGACTTTTCAAATCTTTTGTAGCGGGTATTTGAATTTAGGGGAAGCATCTGGGTGGTAGTGTAACCCAGATGCACTGATTGTTAGGGAATCTGGAACCATTTTATGGTTCTCGGGGGACTCTGGTGGTATGAGGTTCCCTGCGGCCTGAAGGAGGCGCTGTTGCCCTGGGCCGGAGTTGAACCCTCACCACAAGACTGCATCTCTTTTGTCCTTTCCTGGCGCTTGTACGGCAGGGCGGGGAACCTGCTGTGACAGAAAGGGAGAGGAGATAAAAGGGGCGGACGCCCTGAACACGGGGGTTCAGAGTCGGAGGACGCGGCCGGGCCCAGGCACCTTCAGCCTGGGTGCTGGCGTTCCGGAGTTCCGGGCCCAGGTGCCCTTGACCTGGCCGGAGCGGGTGATGGAGTCCATCCCAGGCACCTTTAGCCCTGGGGTGAGGTACTACTGAGGAGGCCTGGGACCCAGTACCTTTGACTGGGTTCCGGGAGGGTGGAGGAGTCCGAGGGGCCCTAAGGTGTTGGGTGCCCGAATCTGAGATGAGGAGGCCGGGGAGTGTAACCCTTCCGAACTGCCCGGTGCAGCATTGCCGGTGACGGCGGGGCCTCCGGTAACTCTCTCGGAAGGATGTCTTCCCTCTGACAGGGGCCGCAGCCACAAGAAGGTAACTCCTGTTTCATGTTCATTAGAGTTGCTGGTAGAGACTCAGAAAAGGAAAGAAGTACATTCACAGCCACTGTGCATTATAACCATTGGTGATATCTCAATGGTTTAGATTGATTAAGGATTGTGCCTTGACCTACTCCTCACCAATACTGAACTGTTCTTTGGTCACAACCTGTCTGTGCTGAGTGACGATTTATTTGCTGCTAAGGAATAAATAAGAGTTGGACCTTTTCAGTTGTGTGGAACTCCGGTTACTGGGAGCAAAGGGGGGTCATATCAAGGAAAGACTTGACCCTGGGTTATACACACGACCCGATGGTAAAAATACATTCGGGCCTTCACCTCTATCCAGAAGAGGACATGGGCCGTGGTGGATCTCATCCCTCCTCCCAGGTTCCCCTAGACAAGACAGCATGCCGAGAAGAAGAAAGGGTGAAAGGGGTGGGCCCCGCTACACGTGGGGGCATCGTGTCCGGGATGTGTGTTATACCATCTGAATTTGAACTTTGCTGCCCGGAGGAGTTCCGAGTAGGTTGGCCATATTGGCCAACGCGCCACGAGGCACACCATAGCTGCGCAGTTTGTGAACGGGGAGAAGAGAAAACCCGCAAACAAATGCAGAGTATGGGAGGAGTCTGGCCATGTGGAAGGACACACGTGGAGATTCCGGCGCGAGTTGGGCAGTGCGCAATGGAGCAGCAGACAGTCAGGATGACCTCAAATACTCCATGGATTTCTGTTCCTTCTACAGCGGAGATGACTTCCTTTGCTGCTCCGATTATGGACACAGGAATAAGGCTAAGGCCCGAGGACGTTTGGCTCTGTACACATGCAGAGACATAGAGGCCCTCGGTGTGATCTGTCCTGGCTGTTCGGGACTGGTGGTCCACTTGAAGCCGTTCGGCGATGTGAGGCTTGCAAGAAATTCCTTTTTGAGGTGGAGCCATCCACAGAAAGACCTCCCGCCTACCACCTCAACTACCTCACAAGTACTGCCCCTCCGGAGTGAGAGATCGATGCCTATGCGGGCATTCCTGTGCGCACTGACCAGGTCGAAGTGACAGCCCCAGCGGAGATTAGGAGAGAGAAATCTGAGGATGCTGCCTCGGTCACCACAAGCTCCCTGCTCCCACCACCGAAGAGGAAAGTTGGCCTGGTGATGGCATCCTATGGTCGTGGAAGAGCTTCGCCCCACTGCTTGCCTGGCCTGGATGGATCCGGAGGGAAGAGCCCTGGACATCCCTGTTCTACAAAAGGTCCAGGTGAGCCAGGGGTTGGGACTGTGTGTGTGGTTGGAGGTGTTGGCAGCCTACAGTCAGTGGGAGCCATTCGGACGAGTGATTCCGTGTCCACTGGGAATTACTTGCCGGCGGAGTTCTATGACACCTCCGACCTGGAGTCATTATCTGATGCCGGTGATGACGGGGAGATAGATGAGATCTTCCACAAGAAGGGATGGGACAAGATGCTGCTACCCTCGTCCCGTGCAACAAGGGACCCACCCATGTCCATTGGGGATAGTACACCCCGGGTGGAGGCCTCGGAGCCTAGGGAGGAATCTGGTCCCCTGCCTACCCTTCCACTTCCTGAATCAACAGATGTGTTACCTGCTCCTGTTGTGGGAGTGCAACGTGCATCACTGCGGGCTCCTAAGCCCAAATCTAACGAGGTAGTGAAAGTACCTCGTCACCCTGAATTCATCTTTCTGCCTGGAGAGGGAGACCGTGCCACAATGCCACCTTTGTCAAGGCTGCAGCGTCTCTTCTGCCAGAAGGTTGCCTGTGAATATGGGTGGGAATACCCGTATTTACCCCGAGAATTGCTCTATGAGGTGGAAGTTTTTCGGCAGCGGTGGTACAATGATTTTGTCTGGACAAAGCTTAAGGTACCTCACGCACGCCGATACCTCTCGTGTTCCCCTACAGTTACCAGAAAATTCAAGGACTGTAAGGCGGAGTGGATGTTGGGAAGGCACATCCATGCTGACAGGGTGATTATCTGTCGGAAGAATGGAGAGAACATTGAGTATAATGTGGAGGCCTTTGACAAGCATTTGAAGCCTTTGTTCCTGCCGAACCCAAAGTTCTACTTATAGGAGGAAAAGACTCCTTTACATTTCTTTTATTGCTGAAATACAGGGACTGTGCTCTAACATTTTTTTTTGGGATGTTTTACTCTTTGGAGAGTTGGGAGCTGTTATTGTCGTTGTTCTCCCTCCTTCTCCTCCCATCAAGGAAAATAAATCAGTGACTTTGGGGCATAGCTAGTATAGGGTCACAGCACAGAGAAGTAAAAGTTCATCTGGATCTGACAAGTGCCTTTACCGCGGCATTGCCACCAGGTGGCGGTGTTGCGCAACGATTGTTTGTTTTACACTCTGCACTATACTTATTGGAGCGAATGGGTTTCATTACGGATAGACCCCTTCCTTCCAAGAAAACACATGCATTATGTTAGGATGTGTGTTTCTTTGTTTTTCTTCTTTTCTTCCCCTCTGCAGGAGATTCATCTATCAAGGCTGCTGAGAATGGGGTGGTTCTTAGATAGCAGAAAGGGGGGGAATGTTAATGTGTAAAATATTTAAGTTTTAAAAAAAACAAAAAGGGTCCATTGTTTGTATTCTTGTTTTTCCTTTCCCATTCTAGGTCCTGGCACAATCCATGGCTAAGTTTTTGTAGGGCTTGGTTCTACGTGTAGTTTGGTCTCTGGGTTGAATTCATGTTACCACTCTTTGGTAGACATGAGTTTGCACCAGACGCTGGGGACCAGTGTCAAATCACCAGGGGGAGAGTGTAGCGGGTATTTGAATTTAGGGGAAGCATCTGGGTGGTAGTGTAACACAGATGCACTGATTGTTAGGGAATCTGTAACCATTTTATGGTTCTCTGAGGACTCTGGTGGTGTGAGGTTCCCTGCGGCCTGCAGGAGGCGCTGCTGCCCTGGGCCGGAGTTGAACCCTCACCACAAGACTGCATCTCTTTTGTCCTTTCCTGACGCTTGTACAGCAGGGCGGGGAACCTGCTGTGACAGAAAGGGAGAGGATATAAAAGGGGCGGACGCCCTGAACACGGGGGTTCAGAGTCGGAGGACGCGGCCTGGCCCAGGCACCTTCAGCCTGGGTGCTGGCGTTCCGGAGTTCCGGGCCCAGGTGCCCTTGACCTGGCCGGAGCGGGTGATGGAGTCCATCCCAGGCACCTTTAGCCCTGGGGTGAGGTACTACTGAGGAGGCCTGGGACCCAGTACCTTTGACTGGGTTCCGGGAGGGTGGAGGAGTCCGAGGGGCCCTAAGGTGTTGGTTGCCCGAATCTGAGATGAGGAGGCCGGGGAGTGTAACCCTTCCGAACTGCCCGGTGCAGCATTGCCGGTGACGGCGGGGCCTCCGGTAACTCTCTCGGAAGGATGTCTTCCCTCTGACAGGGGCCGCAGCCACAAGAAGGTAACTCCTGTTTCATGTTCATTAGAGTTGCTGGTAGAGACTCAGAAAAGGAAAGAAGTACATTCACAGCCACTGTGCGTTATAACCATTGGTGATATCTCAATGGTTTAGATTGATTAAGGATTGTGCCTTGACCTACTCCCCACCAATACTGAACTGTTCTTTGGTCACAACCTGTCTGTGCTGAGTGATGATTTATTTGCTGCTAAGGAATAAATAAAAGTTGGACCTTTTCAGTGGTGTGGAACTCCGGTTACTGGGAGCAAAGGGGGGGGTCATATCAAGGAAAGACTTGACCCTGGGTTATACACACGACCCGATGGTAAAAATACATTCGGGCCTTCACCTCTATCCAGAAGAGGACATGGGCCGTGGTGGATCTCATCCCTCCTTCCAGGTTCCCCTAGACAAGACAGCAAGCCGAGAAGAAGAAAGGGTGAGAGGGGTGGGCCCCGCTACACTTTTTTAATATTTGAGGGGTGTCATCTATTATTTACTGTACTATTGTTCATAGGTGGTATTTAAGCTCTCAGTTGTTTACTTAAATGCTGTGAAAGAAATCCACCTTACTCCGAACCTGCTAGGCAATATGAGCACTTACCCTTTACGATGCAGAGGGGGACGCACTGCAAATGTTTATCTTTCTCTAGCCCAGAGTTCAGCTTAAGAGTTAGGTAAAGTACATGAAAAAGTACACAAAGAGCTCCAGTCTTGGCAAAAAAAATAAAAGTCAGCGGTTACAAATACTGTAGCTGCTGACTTTTAATATAAGGACACTTACCTGTCCAGGGATCTAGCAATGTGGGTGTGACGAACCCTCTGTCCTCAAACTGAACTAGGTCTGCCGTCAATGCTTCCTCTGTCCAGAACAGTCTTATCCGCAGGGGGCTGCTGGAGGAATCCCCCCTCCCTCTTTCCTCACAGCAAGACACTTACACATCCCATAATAGTTGAGCCAGACAGCCACAATAGACAATAGAATACAGTCACACCCCAAACCATCACAGCAAATAGTCCAACAGCATGAGACACACAATATATACATTTTACAAGGTTCCAGTGTGGCTGTAAAGAGAGTCTGACTAGTACAGATCAGAATGGAGTTCTCATTCACCCTGTGCCCCTATTAGAGACACAGGGTGATTTACACATAAGAGGCGTTGGGGAAGCTGGTGTGAAAATCAGAGTGCTTTCACACTGGGGCACTGCACTAGCTGGACGTTAAAAAAAGTCCTGCAAGCAGCATCTTTGGTGCAGTGAAGGAGCGGTGTATACACCGCTCCTCCACTGCTCCTGCCCATTGAAATTAATGGGTACCGCTGCCGAAGCGTCTGCAAACGCTTCGGCAGCGGCATTACACGGGCGCATTTAACTATTTATTCGTCCACTAGCAGGGGGTTAAAAGCGCCCCGCTAGTGGCCGAATAGCGCCGCTAAAATGACGGTAAAGCACCGCTAAAATTAGCTGCGTTTTACCATCAACACCCGTCCGCCCCAGTGTGAAAGCAGCCTTAGGGACACTAGTTTTGGTGACCCCACTAACAGCCAGGGATTCCCTCAATTTGGAGGGGTTTCCTCACTCCTACGTTATCAATGGACAGGAAGTGAAGGGAAATATCTCCAATCGCACACAGATGACCCAAAAAACTGACGGGGTTTTGACCCTCCAATTCTCTATCCTAAAAGAAAAAAAAAGGTTTGCCACTACTTTAAGCTGTAACAAATTAAATTTTACTTTTAAGTTTAGATATGCTTTAAGGTCAGGGCATGAGAGACACTTATTTTTGGTGCTGCTGATAACTGTGTGGAAAGCAACTGCTTTCCAGCAATGAAAATTAATGTACTGTATATTGCATTATATGAACAAAATATATTGGCCTGTTTCTTTTGCCAAGTGTGATATTAGTGTTCATCTGAACCTGTCTCCTTCTACAATAATAGAAAACATCTATATGGCTGTAAATATTGTAAAAAATCAAATCTGGGAGTGTCTAAAGCCAGATTTAGTTTTGGATAATGTAGGGAACAATAAAAACCTTGCCTTTTTTCTCATTGGGGTTAATTTACTAAAACTGGAGAGTGCAAACTCTGGTGCGGCTGTGCATGGCAGCCAATCAGCTTCTAACTTAAGCTTTTTCGTTTAAGCTCTGACAAAAAAAAGTGGAAGCTGATTGGATTCTGTGCATAACTGCACCAGATTTTGCACTCTCCAGTTTTAGTAAATCAAACCCAAAGTGTCTATGTGTGGAGGCAGCCACCTTGGTAGAGTCTGGTCTTTGCTTCTTCAGGCTGGGGCTGCCCCCCTGATGCCGGCCAACATGACTTTTGGGGGGGCATATTTAAAGAAGAGCTCCTGCCCCCCCCCCCAAAAAAAATGCTGTAACTGCTGACTTTTGTTATTGGGACACCTACCTGTCCAGAAATCCAGCAGTGTCCTCAACCGAGCCGATTTTTCAATTGGCTATCAGATGCTGGCACCGCCATCTTGACTAAGGGAAACAGGTAGTCAAGCCTTGCGGCTTCACAGCCGGGTTCCTACTGCACTTGCGCAAATCCTGCTGCGCTTTGTGAATTGGCTGGTTGCTGGGAGAAGGAGGGGGGGCCATGGTAAAGTGAGCCGGAAGTGGGAGCGGGTACCTGTCAAAACCAGGTACCCGCTCCACCCTCCCCCAAAAAGGTGCCAAATCTGGCAGCGGAGGGAGGGAGGAGGCCGATAAATGGAGCTTCCCCTTTTGGGTGGAGCTCCGCTTTAAGAAGCAGCAAGAGAGTTATAGGATGCACACATCCACAAAATAAAAGAAAAGAAGAGGGAAATGCTTGTCTGCCTGTCCTCAGGTACAGCTTTCTGTCCTGCACAGCCACAGGGAGCAGCACAGTACTGACCTTGCAAAACCTTGTGATATAAGCATTCAGAAATAATAGAGCTTTAGATGGACGCACACTTCAGATACACAGCTATGAGATGAAGCTTTGTTTGCTGTCTACGTTGTATAGGGAGATTTTCCTTCACTTCTTGTGATAGAGACACAACAGGAAACAAGAATACGTTTATTCAAAAGAAGAGGCAATCCCGTCTTAGGGCACTACCAGAATACCTGAACGGCGGTTGCATTTAATTAAATGCAGTCACAGTTTGCTTGACAGGTTTCCGCCCGACTCCTTTGATTTTTTAAGGATGTTGAGAGGGAGGGGGTGTCCATGGCCACCCACCAAGCAAAGTCTGGACAGTTCATCAGAAATTGGGAGAAATTCGAACAGTGTATTTATTGCCAGCTTAACTAGCATTTTCAGAAGGACATCAGCAATGTCAACATACATATTTCCCCCAGTATATGTTTGTCGCTAGATTGGAGAGACAGTTCATCCATTAGAGAGTTTTATAAGTTAGACCCATTGTGTTATAAAGGTTACAGAGGGGACATTCTTTATAGTAGAGATAGCAGGAGCCTACAATGTCTGACAGGTTACATAGAGGACAAGCATTTATTCTGTTCTAAGGAAGAATATAAATCACATCATTTCCATTTATCTACAAAGAAGCATATCTGTCAAATTTAGTCACAATATTGTGAACCAGAATTCAGAGTGTGGTATGGATCATTTCATGTGTAAATATATTTGTATTGCCAGACATTGTGATTTATTTGTAAGAAGCATACCGGTATATATCATGTGCTGCACTTAAAGTAGTTAGAGGTATTTACAGGGAAAGCAATTGATAAAGTACTGTGTGACAGCAGGAAGGTAAAGTCACCTGGTTGCATCCAGGGGGGTAGATATATTTCTCCCAGATTCAGGCTTTATGCCGACTTATACAACTAGGGAGTTGATGAAGCCCAGCTGAGGCTAGTGGGCTCATGAATGACTCATACCTCTAGGGAGAGTGCTGGGCGTCGTGAGGCAGGGAGTTGATGAGACCAGCTGAAGCCTGTCAGTTCGTTTAAGGCCTCTATAAAAACTCCCAGATTCATTAGGTGTTTGCTCATGCCTGGAACCAGACCTGTGTGGACTGTCTAGGGAGAGTGAACCCCTGTGCGGTGAGGCAAAGCCTGTGTGGCTATTTGTTTGGACTTTTACTAAACCAGGGACTTAGGGACTAGGACAGCACCAGGCTGATCCCAGTTGTTAGTTTAGGAAACCTGCATGTTTAGTCAGAGGTCAAACTGACCAGGATTTATTTTGTTTATGTTTCTTTTTGGCTTTGCTGTGTTTTTGTCACTGTACATAGAGAAATAAACCGCACCTTTTGATTTTGAAAACCACAACCTCCGTCTGCTGGCCCTGTTTTTGTGTGGGGAGCCCAACCAGGGGGTCACACACACCCGCTACCGAGTTAACCCCCTCACAGTTGGTGGAGAACCAGTGGCAGTTTTTTTTAAGCCAGCATGGAGGAGATACTGAAACAGCTGGCTCTAGCAAATGCCAATCAACAGCAGACAAATGCAGGTTTGCAAAGGAGCCTTGCAGCCCAGCAGCAAGCTCATCAACAAGCCCAGCAGCAATCTGAGGCCCGCTTCATAGACCTGTTACAGAAGCAAGAGCAGAGACTACAACAAATGGAAGCAGTAATGCAGCAACGTCCGCAGACCAGTGAGGAAAGCCGTCCCACTAATACCGCGTCCTTTGGGGTGAGTCGTTTATTGACAAAAATGACTGGAGAGGATGATCCAGAGGTATTTTTGACCACATTTGAAAGGACTGCTGAAAGAGAAAAGTGGCCTGAGGAGCAGTGGGCTGGACTGGTGGCTCCTCTGTTAACTGGTGAATCGCAGAAGGCTTACTATGACCTAGAGCCTGACCAAGCAAAAGACTATGTGATGCTAAAAGCTGAAATATTGGCAAGGCTGGGTGTCACCCTGGCTGTCCGGGCTCAGCGTGTGCATAACTGGACTTTCCAGCTTGGAAAACCCCCCAGGTCTCAAATGTATGATCTCATTCACCTGAGCAGGAAGTGGCTACAGCCAGAGACTTTGTCCGCACCAGAGATTGTGGAACGTGTTGTAATGGATCGGTTTTTGAGAGCTCTTCCTACTGCCATCCAAAAGTGGGTAAGCCATGGAGACCCAGAGACGGCCGGTGGTCTTGTGGATCGTGTAGAGAAATACTTGGCTACAGAGAACCTGACGGCCTCTTCCAGAGACTCTCGGACTTTCCACCCTAAGACCAGACCATCCCCAGGGGCGGATAAGAGGATTACAAGGGGTGAGGGTGGAGAGAGTGAGAGGGTGGGAGCTCTACCCAAAGTTTGGCGAGAACAGCCTGGGAAGTCAGGGGCTCAAGAGGCAGCCAAATGGATTGTTTGCTACCGCTGCCGGCAAGCGGGACATATTGCAGCAAATTGCCCGGTTGTGGAGGAACCCATGCAATGTGACTTTCTGATGGACAGACGTCAGTCGCTGTGTGCGACAGTCGCATGCACTGCCATTCGGGGAACTGAGAAACATTTATGCAAAATGTGTATTAATGGTAGAAATGTTGTGGTATTACTGGATTCAGGTAGCCTTGTGACCCTGATAAAGGCTGAATTAGTTAAAACAGAGGTCTCTGGGAATAGCAAGGTAGCTGTTATTTGTGTGCATGGGGACACCCGAGAGTATCCAGTGACTACAGTGTGTTTCGAGACCCCCAAAGGTACCCTCTCTCATCCAGTGGGGTTAGTATCTCAATTACCGCATGATGCCATTGTGGGAAGGGATTTTCCGAAGTTCTGGGAACTGTGGGATGATCCTGAGCCCCCCACTGGTGCCCCTATGTACCAGGAATGTGATAGCCAGAACTCCTCTGAGAGTGGTGAGGACTCTCCAGAATTTCCCTTGTCAGTATTTGCAGGGGAGACTCAAGAAACTGGAGAGGAGCCCACCTCCTCAGACGAAAACCTACCGTCTGTGGAGTTTTCTGATCTGGAGGTTCACAGGGAAAATTTTGCCACAGAACAGTTAAAAGACCCCGCCCTAATAAAGGCACGGGAAAACGTAGTGGAAATAGATGGCGAGTTAGTGAACCCAGATAATACCTGCACTTACCCATACTTCAGCGTAGAGAAGGACCTACTGTATCGGGTGGCAAAAAGGGCAGAAGAAACCGTTGAGCAGCTTGTGGTGCCCAAACCTTACAGGAAGTTGGTGTTGGAGTTGGCCCATGGGCACATTCTTGGAGGTCATCTGGGGACAGAGAAAACCCGAGAGAGGGTATTACAGAGATTCTATTGGCCTGGGGTGATGAAGGACATAGAAAATTATTGTTCCTCCTGCCCTGTGTGTCAGAGGTCGGCCCCGATGCCACATTTCCGTAGCCCGCTGGTCCCTCTACCCATCATTGAGGTCCCGTTTGAGAGAATCGCAATGGATTTGGTAGGTCCTATAATCAAGTCCGCTAGGGGGCACCAGTACATATTGGTTATAATGGACTATGCCACCCGTTATCCAGAAGCGATCCCTCTCAGAAATACCTCGGCCAAAACCATAGCCAAAGAGCTATCTCTTGTTTTTAGCCGGGTGGGTATTTGTAAAGAACTGCTTACGGACCAAGGTACACCCTTTATGTCCCGGGTTATGAAAGAGCTGTGTAAATTGCTCAAAGTGACGCAATTGCGTACATCTGTGTATCACCCCCAAACCGATGGGCTGGTTGAAAGATTCAACAAAACCCTAAAACAAATGTTGAAGAAAGTGGTGGATAGAGATGGAAAGGATTGGGACTGTCTACTTCCTTATTTGATGTTTGCTATTAGGGAGGTGCCCCAATCCTCTACGGGATTCTCCCCCTTTGAGTTACTGTATGGGAGACACCCAAGAGGGCTGTTGGATATTGCCAAGGAAACTTGGGAAAGTGAGAGTACTCCCCACAGGAGTGTGATTGAGCATGTCGCCCTGATGCAAGATCGAATTGCACAGGTAATGCCCATCGTGAAGGAACATTTGGCCCAAGCGCAGTTGGCACAGCAGAGAGTGTACAACCGTGGAGCAAAGACCCGTACCTTTTCCCCGGGGGATAGGATATTGGTACTTGTCCCTACGGTTGAAAGTAAATTCCTTGCCAAATGGCAAGGCCCCTACGAGATAATGGAAAAAGTGAGCGAAGTGAATTACAAGGTCAGACAACCAGGAAGGCGAAAGCCCGAACAGATATATCACGTTAATCTGTTGAAAGCCTGGAGGGATAGAGAGTCCCTAGTCGCAGAAACTTGGTCACCAGCTCAAACTGGTTGCGTGATTCCGGAGGTTGGAATAGCAGCCACCTTGTCACAACCCCAACAACAGGAGGTTAAGGAGTTTGTGCTTCGCAACAAGGAGGTGTTCTCTGAGCTGCCGGGACAAACATCTGGGGTAGAGCATGATATTATTACCCCGCCCGGTGAAAGGGTGAAGTTAAAACCCTATCGGATCCCAGAGGCCCGACGGGAGGCAATACGGGAGGAAGTACAGAAAATGCTGAACTTAGGGGTGATAGAGGAGTCCCAAAGTGATTGGTCTAGTCCCATTGTGTTGGTGCCTAAACCGGATGGGAGCTGGCGATTTTGTAACGATTTTCGTCAGTTGAACAAAGTTACAAAATTTGACACCTACCCCATGCCACGTATAGATGAGTTGATCGACCGGCTGGGAACAGCCCGATACATGACGACTCTTGACCTCCCAAAAGGGTATTGGCAAATTCCCCTGGCCAAGTCGGCCAAAGAGAAAACCGCATTTGTAACCCCAGACGGGGCGTTCCAATATAAGAGAATGCCGTTCGGGTTACAGAATGCGCCGGCCACATTCCAGCGGAAAATGGACCAGATACTGAGGCCCCATCGGAAGTATGCTGCGGCTTACCTGGATGACGTAATTGTCCATAGCACAGATTGGGCCTCACATCTGCCAAAAGTGCAAGCAGTCCTAGACTCTATCCGGGAAGCGGGGTTTACGGCTAACCCCAAGAAGTGTACCATTGGGCAGGAGGAGGCCAAATATCTTGGGTACACCATTGGCAGGGGAGTAATAAAACCCCAACTCAACAAAGTCGAGGCCATCCAGAGTTGGCCACGTCCCAACAGCAAGAAGCAGGTACGAGCCTTTCTGGGAATCGCGGGTTATTATCGGCGCTTCATTCCCCACTTTGCTTCTAAGGCTGTGCCCCTAACCAACCTGACGAAAGGGAAAGGGTCGGTCATGATTAAATGGACCCCCGAGGCTGAGGCAGCATTCCAATTCTTGAAACAAGCCTTATGTAGCCAGCCAGTGTTGTACTCACCCGACTTCTCTAAAGACTTTGTCGTACAAAGTGATGCGTCAGATGTGGGGTTAGGAGCAGTATTGTCCCAGGTCTGGAACGGGGAAGAGCACCCAGTCATTTACCTCAGCAGGAAGTTGAAGTCCCATGAGGTAAATTACGCCACGGTTGAAAAGGAGTGTTTAGCGGTGAAGTGGGCTCTAGATTCCCTTCGGTACTATCTGCTAGGTAGGCACTTTGACATGGTTACGGATCACGCTCCGTTAAAGTGGATGGCTCAAAACAAGGAGACAAATAGAAGAGTGAATAGGTGGTTCCTGGCCCTACAGGAATTCAACTTCACAGTAAAGCATCGCCCTGGCGTTCAAATGGGGAATGTGGATGCTTTGTCTCGAGTACATGAATGCCTGATTGCTGGTGTTCCAACCCCAAGGTTAAAACAAGAGGGGGGGGTATGTGACAGCAGGAAGGTAAAGTCACCTGGTTGCATCCAGGGGGGTAGATATATTTCTCCCAGATTCAGGCTTTATGCCGACTTATACAACTAGGGAGTTGATGAAGCCCAGCTGAGGCTAGTGGGCTCATGAATGACTCATACCTCTAGGGAGAGTGCTGGGCGTCGTGAGGCAGGGAGTTGATGAGACCAGCTGAAGCCTGTCAGTTCGTTTAAGGCCTCTATAAAAACTCCCAGATTCATTAGGTGTTTGCTCATGCCTGGAACCAGACCTGTGTGGACTGTCTAGGGAGAGTGAACCCCTGTGCGGTGAGGCAAAGCCTGTGTGGCTATTTGTTTGGACTTTTACTAAACCAGGGACTTAGGGACTAGGACAGCACCAGGCTGATCCCAGTTGTTAGTTTAGGAAACCTGCATGTTTAGTCAGAGGTCAAACTGACCAGGATTTATTTTGTTTATGTTTCTTTTTGGCTTTGCTGTGTTTTTGTCACTGTACATAGAGAAATAAACCGCACCTTTTGATTTTGAAAACCACAACCTCCGTCTGCTGGCCCTGTTTTTGTGTGGGGAGCCCAACCAGGGGGTCACACACACCCGCTACCGAGTTAACCCCCTCACAACTGTTACTTCTTTTTCACTAAATAATAAAACTGCACACTGATTTTTTTAAATACAGAGACAGTGGACATGCTGTAATAATACAGCAGCAGCATAGAAAGACTCCCATGAGTATTATGTACAAAATAAAATGGGAGCATAACGAAAAATATGTTAAGGCATTTTTTTGTACAAAGATGACTTTATTCTTTAGACTGTAAAAAGATAAAAATGGTTTTGAATTGAACTGTTTCTTTTGCCAGTGCTTACAGATACTGCTGCCAAATATGAGCTATTCAGCTTATAAACAATTCATTGGTGCATCATTTGGAAGCAGAAACTCTACTTTAAAGTCTGTGCTGAGACTCAGCTATTGCCTTGTTTAGGCGCCATCAACTTGCCTCTCACAAAGCATAGAAAAGATAAAGCTGGGCTGACAATATCATCGTACACCCCAAAGATGCCTGTACCATTTTAGTGACATTGCTCTGCACATACATTAGTGGCCAGCAAAAGTTAGGGATGGATATGAGGGCTTAACTACTGACTCATTTTACAAAAAGTCACAATTTGCATATTAGTAATAGTGTTTTTAGTCAACTTGCCGGTTTGGCGAAATATAGAGCACGTCATGGAAATGATTATTAAAGTGTTAAAGCGGAGTTTCGCAATTTTTTTAAAAGTCATCAGCTACAAATACTGCAGCTGCTGACTTTTAAAATATGGACACTTACCTGTCCAGGGCGCCCACGATGTCGGCACCCGAAGCCGATCTGTCCCTCGGCTCTCGGGTGCTGCCGTTGCCATCTTCGGTAAGGGAATCAGGAAGTGAAGCCTTGCGGCTTCACTTCCTGGTTCCTTACTGCATATGGGCAAGTCGCGCTGCGCGATCTGAATGGTCCCTGCTGTCTTCTTGGACCTGTGTGTCTCCCAGAAGACAGCGGGCGGGACGGAGGAGGCACCGGACGTGGGGTAGATATCCGCGGATACTGTGGCTATCTTTGCCTGGAAGTGGGAGCATAATACCTGTATTAGACAGGTATCTGCTACCCCCTCCCCCCTGAAAGGTGCCAAATGTGACACCGGAGGGGGGGAGGATTCCGAAAAAACGGAAGTTCCATTTTTGGGTGGAACTCCGCTTTAATTCTAACTATTAAACATGTTGCCTCTCTCTTCCTCCTACCTATCCTGCTTATCCTATATAAAATGATCTGTGTACAGCAAAACCTTAAATTACAAGCAACTTGGTCTGCGAGCGTTTTACAAGATGGGCACATTTTTTAAATACATTTTAACTTGATAAATGAGTGACGTCTTGCAATACGAGTAGCATTACGTCACAAATGAGTATAAGGCTCGGTTCACACTGCCGTGACTTGGGGTCCGACTTGTGAGACCTCAAGTCGCGTGACATGTGAAATGCCATTTTAGCCAATGAGAGCTGTCTTAATTCCACTACTGAAGTCGCCCCGACTTTAGAAAATATTATTTTACTACTTCAAGGCGACTTCTATCCTACTTGTGCCCATAGACTTTAATGGAAATTGGCTCCAAGTCAGATCCTTATCTTAACCACTTAACGACCGGAAGATTTTCCTGCTTAATGACAAGGCCATTTTTTGCGATACGGCACTGCGTCATTTTTAACTGACAATTGCGCGGTCGGGCGACACTGTACCCAAACAAAATTGACGTCCTTTTTTTTCCCACATATAGAGCTTTCTTTTGGTGGTATTTGATCACCTCTGCGTTTTTAATTTTTTGCGCTATAACCCCAAAAAAAACGTCAATTTTGAAAAAAAACAATATTTTTGACATTTTGCTATAATAAATATCCCCAAAAATGTTTTTTTTTTTACTAGTAATGGTAATGATCGCTATTTCTAGTGGTACTGCAACATTGCAGCGGACAGATTGGACACTTTTGACACATTTTTGGGACCATTGACATTTATACAGCGATCAGTGCTATAAAAATGCACTGATTACTGTGTAAATGTCACTAGCAGGGAAGGTGTTAACACTAGGGGGCGACCAAGGGGCTAAATGTGTTCCCTAGGTGTGTTTCTAACTGTGGGGGAATGGTACTGACTAGAGGAGGAGCCAGATCATTGTTCATACTTAGTAGGAACAGACGATCTGTATTGCCTCCCCTGTCAGAACAGGGATTTGTTTACACACACAAATCCCTGTGCTGGCTCTCGTGCCCCTGATCGCGGGTGGCGCTTGTTATGGGTCTTAAAGGGGACAACATACCCATACAGGATTTTGCGGGAACGTGCCACTTTGCTGACGTTTTCGGAGTGAGCCGGTCGGCAAGTGGTTAATTGATGTGATTTGGATCTGATATTACAGGAAGATTTCCCATGCATTTTCTGAAGTAGCCTCCAGGTTGCGTTGCAACGTCGTGCTGACTTTCAGGTCGTAGCAGTGTGAACCGCCTCTCCTCTTTTTTATACTCTGTAGCTCCAGAATTGCAGGTTAATTTGTTTTATTTTTACAGTAAACTTTATACTGTATTTTGTACTGGTGTAATCATTTATATGAATAAATGGTTGTGGAATGAATCATCTGAGTTTCCATTATTTCTTATGGGGAAATTCTCTTTGATATACGAGTGCTTTGGATTATAAGCACGTTTCCGGAACAAATTATGCTTGCAATCCAAGGTTTTACTGTATTTATATTTTTTAATCTGGTCTGCTCACGTAATTTAGCAGCTGTGGCTCCCCTGTGTTTCTTCCCTGAAAGAACGGGGATCTGTGTGTTTACACAGATCCCGATTCTCGCGGTGTCACGAGCGATCGCGGGTGCCCGCCGGTCATCGCGCCCGCCGGGCACTTGCATCGGCTCCGGCCCCTAGTGGCCGCAGGGCGAAGCGACGTAACATAACGTTGTTTCGCCCAGCCGTGTCATGCTGCCGCAGTAAAACTGTGGCGGCTGGTCGGCAAGTGGTTAAAGTATGTTCTCTGTTTACAATGGCTTGCTGGACTCAAAACAAAAAAACATCCCTGGAAATTTATTTTTTAATGTTGGCAACTACGCCTCAAGTATATGTGCTAATATGTGTCAGTACCTATTGAACTGACATACTTTTTTATTAGAATAGGCAAAACATTACAGGCACTCTACTAAAATGTACAGTAGATGGCAGAAAGAGACATGATGTAGTATCTGGCACGTGTAGTAGACACAAGCAGATCTGTGTAGACAGAAACCTAGATGCATTCATAAATAGAATTTCATTCTCATGTCACTTTGTGCATATTAATTAGTTATATTTATCAGGGCTGCGTAAAATGACAGAATGTTATATGAACTCAAAAATACTCCTAAGAAAACTGATCTGCAGACAGAGGATGTTATAAAGTGTAGTCAGTGCTGGTGTTCACAGTAAAAATAGCACAGTAATACAGAAGGGCCTTGCTGTCAACTCTAGATCATTCTTTTTAATTTACACAGCAGAGAGAGTATCGCAGTGGTGGCTGGTGCTCAAAATTTTTGGGGGGGCGCAAACAAACTGAAAAATTCTGAACAAAAACCCATCAATTGCAGCCTAACTGTGCACATCAAATGCTGCGACTGTGCCCATCAAATGCTACCACTGTGCCCATCAAATGCAGCCACTGTGCCCATAAAATGCTGACACTGTACCCATCAAATGCAGCCACTGTGCCCATAAAATGCTGCCACTGTGCCCATGAAATGCAGCCACTTTGCCCATCAAATGCTGCCACTGTGCCATCATATGCTGCCACTGTGCCCATTGAATGCTGCCACTATGCCCATCGAATGCTGCCACTGTGCCATCAAATGCCACCACTGTGACCCCCCTGCCCAGTCCCCGTCTGCCCAGCACTTACCCTGTCTCGGTAGGGCAGCAGGTGATGTCGGCGAGCGGTGTCCTCCATGCATCTCCTCCTGTCCTCTCCTCCTGATAGGCGTCCAATCACAGCGCCTGTTATTTCAGCCAATCAGGTGACGGGTAACAGAGGTAGTTTAGTGTTAGGAAAGCGAATATTCATTCGCTTTTCTAACACACCTGGATGGACTGCGAGCGCCAAGCATGGCGCTCACAGGTCACCTTTTTTGATGCCTGTTAGAGCCTAGGGCTCTAATCAGGTGCTTCAAAAACACCCCCACCGCTGTAATTCAGGTGCCCGGCTCCTGAAAAGGGGCCGGGCGCCTGAATAGGGGGTGGCAGCGGCGTGTTATCCCTGAAGTTAATGTGTTGAAAGCTGAAAAAATAGGCATTGCATAATGTTGTCTATGAGGCTGTGTAGCTGCAGACAGGTCATGGTGTCCATGCTGACCTATGTCCATAGCCTACATTTGGCATGTGGGCATCAGAAATTGGCCACAAAGAAATGGAAGAAGATTGTCTAGTCTGATAAATCATGTTTTCTTTTACATCATGTGGGTTTGTGTGTGTGTGTCATTTACCTGATGGCACTGGGATGCAGTATGGAGGTACAGCAAGCCTGCAGGGGCAGTGTGATGCTTTGGGTAATGTTCTGCTGGGAAACCCTGGGTCCTGCCATGGGATCACATGCATCATGCACACCCCCGCAAACATGCATAGAGCACAAAAAACACCAGAGCAAGTTATAACTTAAACAACTAATTTTATTAATCTCCATGTAACATTTTTTTTTTTTTTTTTTTGGATAATTATTGGCCACGGCCTGATTCACTGGTTTTCAAAACATAAATCCATAATCCACCAATTTTAACTTTTAAAACATACTTTCCAACCAAGTGTTTATCAATACCCGTACTCAACCCAGCCACTGAGACTCGAGCTGATTATTACTTGAACTTGACTTTCCTTAATTCTCCCCTCTGGCAATTCACCAGAGGGAGCCTACCACATGAATTGGCCGCGACGGGAAAAAGATGGGGGGGGGGGGGGGTAGGGTGGGGAGCTCCTCCTGCTGGAATCTTCTGGTATCGCACCACTAACCTGCCTGGAACTGCTCCTTAAATGGACCAGAAACCAGCTTCTAGAATTTTCCTGATCTAACACCTGATTTCACTAACCAATCCCTTACTGATTCTCAGATTTCCAGAACTCTCTAACACACCTGAGCTTAATCAAATCTACTGACTGGGGTTTTTTTTTTTTTTTAAACTATTGACTCTCTAGCCCTGTAGCTAAACCTTCTTAGAAACTTATGTATTAACCTTGCAGTTACAGTGACCCCATGAGGAAAGGGGAGCCTATATGGCTACTCCCTTTCCTTCCCCATGGGATCACATGCATCATGCACACCCCCGCAAACATGCATAGAGCACAAAAAACACCAGAGCAAGTTATAACTTAAACAACTAATTTTATTAATCTCCATGTAACATTTTTTTTTTTTTGGATAATTATTGGCCACGGCCTGATTCACTGGTTTTCAAAACATAAATCCATAATCCACCAATTTTAACTTTTAAAACATACTTTCCAACCAAGTGTTTATCAATACCCGTACTCAACCCAGCCACTGAGACTCAAGCTGATTATTACTTGAACTTGACTTTCCTTAATTCTCCCAACCGACGGGAGGGGGGCTTGCAGCACCCCTCCCGTCCCCAACCCCCCAAACCGCGGCCAACTCTATGCATGTTTGCAAATTTGTGTTTAAGATATCTAGACCTATGGGCGATAGATGCACCCCGTCATCCCTATATAGACCCTGTAAACCGCCCTCCAGCTCATGGTGCCGAAATGAAAAACCCATACCATCGCTCAGAAACTTCGCCATGGCTCTATTTATCCGCTTGCGGACCTTCTCTAGTGGCTTGAAAACTGCGGATTCCAACCACCTCAGACGTGGAATTATCTCTGAGAACCCAAACACCGTATTTGGAGAGGCTAAACGTAAAAACTTAAATGTATCCTTCATATCGGTAATCAGATCAAATGTCTTTAACTTCCCAACGTCATTACCACCAACATGTATAATTATTATATCTGGAGCCTCATGTAAAGCGTATAGCCTACTTAATTCAAACAACAAATCCTCCCACATCATTCCCCTACGACCATACCAATGAATCCGGAAGGCTGCAGGGTCCAGGCCCAAATTCTCCGAATATATTCTATCAGCAGCTCTCTTCTGTGCCCAAAAATAAAAGAATGCCCTATAATCCAGACTGTATGTAGGGGACCTGAAACAAAATAATTAATTAATATGGACGAATGTATAATTTGTAACAATCTGACCTCCATCTACCAATCTTCTTAATTGTACTCTCCTCTAGACCAATCCTGGCAGCCTCTGTGGCTGCTCCTATTCGAAACGAGTGAGACGTTATTTTAGTGTTGCTCAACTGAAGTTTTGCTAAACATTTCTTCAATACTGATGAAAACTGGTAAACTGTTACTGGTAAACCATCCTTGTGAATGAACAAAAACCCTGAACTGGGCGGGCGAACTGCCATGTAAGCCTGAAGGGTCCTTACTGGGCAGATATTCTCAACACTATACCTCTTTAAAGCCACCCAATTACCAACACCAACCGCATCCGTCTTACTTGTAGCTATAAATAACTTTATATTATCTGAACCCATAAACAAATTAGATAATAACATGCCTATGTTACTTCTCTTTGATGCAGGAAGGATCTCAGAAATCCGAAACGCACCGAATAATGCGAGCGTAAACACTGATTTAAAAAGGACAGCTTCATAAGCAGAAAAGCATACTTCTGAAGTTATCCCACAAATCCGTGCTAATATAGCCGGGGTAATTGGGGACCTCATATCCTTTCTAAAATTATTCTTCCTGTATCCCTTTAGCACCTGCCGCACCGAGATAAAACTGTGACAAGCCGGCAGATTATAAAGGCGCAGAAAAAATGACACCCCTGATAATGTCTTACTAATGTGAGACCAAGAATACTGTTTCAACATTAATGATTGTAGAAACAGAAGTACTAGGTCCTCCGAATGATTAGATAAAGACAGACTCATCGATGCTAAAAAGATTGACCACAATAACCATGAAGAACTGTAGCTCTTCCAGGTAGAAGCCGCCACAGAGTCCTGGATGTTTTGGAAAATTATGCTATCTCCCATAAACGGGAAGGGAAGATTACCCCCACTGGATCCGCTTCTGGCAGCAGCTTGAAAAACCGGTCCATCTGCAGGCGAGAAAGAGCGTCAGCAACGACGTTATTCTTTCCTGTGACGTATTTCGCTTTTAACCAGATGTTCCATTTTAAACACAGACAAACCAAATATCTTAAATAAGAAACCACGGGAGGAGATTTAGATGACAAACTGTTAACTGCAAAGGCTACTCCCTTGTTGTCAGTGCTCACCAGCAACCTTCTATTGGTGAATAAACTGCCCCATATTTCCAATGCCACTACCACTGGGAATAGCTCTAATAATACTATGTTTCTGCAGAACCCATTGATGACCCACCTGTGAGGCCACCCAGCAGCGCACCAATGGTTTCTCCAAACCGCCCCAAAGCCAACCGAGCCAGCTGCATCTGTTTCAAGGTGAAAATCCTTGTCCAGCACAAAATCATGCTGCCACATGGTTTTCCCATTAAATTGCTCCAGAAATTGCAACCAGACCATCAAGTCCTGCTTGATCTCTAAAGATAGCCTGATATGGGCCAACGGGTTCTTTAATCCTGAAATGGCAGCATACAATCTTTTGGAAAAAACCCTACCCATGGGAAGAACCCTAGTGGCAAATGCCAATTGCCCCAACAGGGACTGCATTTCTTTCAATGTCACCTTTTTTCTTCCCAAGAAAAAATGCAAAGATTGGGATAATTTGCCGATTTTTTCACCAGGCAACCGAAATTCCATGGTGACCGAATCCAGTGTTATACCCAAAAAATCAATACATGTTGTAGGAAAAAACAGTTTTATCTTCCGCCAATGGTATCCCAAAATGTTGGCATACTAATTTGAATGAAGATAATAGCTGACCGCAGTCCTCTGAACCTTCCGGGCCTAAAAATAAAAAGTCATCCAAATAATGAATAATAAAGGTGGAATGTGATACCATACTTACCACCCATTCTATAAATGTTGAGAAAGCTTCAAAGTAAAAACAAGAAATTGAGCAGCCCATCGGCAATGCTTTATCAAAATAAAATTTATTGTCAAAACATATACCGAGTGAGTTGAAACAATCTGGGTGCAAAGGAAGAAGCCGAAAGGCTGATCGAATATCTGCCTTTGCCATCAAAGCATTTTTCCCTAGCAACCGTATCTTCTCAATTGCTAAATCAAAAGATGAATAAGACACTGATATAGCCTCAGTGTTGATTTGATCATTCAAAGAACTGCCAAAAGGAAATGATAAATGGTGTATCAAACGAAACTCATTTGGCTCTTTCTTAGGTACCAAACCCAAAGGGGAAATCCTGAAATCCAAAAAGGGGGGATGGTCAAACGGACCCTCCATCCTTCCTGACGCGACCTCTTTTAGCAATTTTATTTTTACTATCAAAGGTGCCTCATTAACAGATCTCAGATTTTCCACTACTGTACATACAACCTTTACCTTGAAAACTAGGTAACTGGAAACCCACTGTGAACCCGCTAATTAGCAATGAAGCTATCTGCTGGTTTGGATAGAGAAGCAGCCATGGCAGCATGCTTGAGAGCATCACTGGTGTTGCTGCTTTTGGAAATACCTTCTTTTGCATTTGCTTGTAATTTCCGAAAACATTTGGAAACTGGGTGATTCCCAGCACAAAAAGCGCATTCGTGCTTGTATTTACAAGACGCCATCCATTTGCAATGCGCATCATTGTAAGCAAAGCACACACCCTTCTTATAATTTACATTAGATGATACCTGGGGCCCTGCAGCCGCAGCTGAGCGAAAAATTGATTGTTTTTGAGGCAGAAATAAATTGAGCCATAGGCCAACATCTTTTGAACCCCATTGTAGAGATGGCTGCACCGCTAGCTTCTGCCTAAATGCTTCATCGTATAGCAACCATGACAAGCCACTGAAGCTCCTGTAGGCTTCTAAAACGATATCAATGTGTTGAAATAAAAGGGGGCTTAATTCAGGGGATTTTTCACAAAGCACACTAGCGTATATTATAAATGATTGTAACCACCCATAAAAGGACTTAATGAGAGCTTTGCGACGCTCCTCATCTGTCCTATCATCTTTTTTATCAAACCTGGATGGTTCTTTTGAAGGGGGAGGAATTGAACTGAGATCAATATATTCCCCCCTCCAAATCTTTTCCTTTACTGTAGAGGCTAAGTGAAACCCCAGCGGGGACAGAAAACAAGGCATGCACTCTTTTTGCCCTGTGACTTGCACCCCTCTTACTGCTTCTACATTACTGTTATTAGATGCACTGGCTAACTTAGATATACACATGGGCTCAGCTGTACAAGCTGGCCAAACCCCTGCACTGTTATCTCTGGGAACCTGCTGATTTGTAGCCTGTGCCTGCATTACAGTTAACAATTGTTCTAAGGATTTAGCTAATATAGATAATTGATGTGCTGTGTTTGACTCACCAACTGCCCCCTGAGCAGGGATCACTCCAGGGGATGACACCGGCGATGCACACCGCACAGGGATTTTGTCGGCTTGTTGGATTTCAGGCTGTGTGGTCACACATGCAGCTCTCTGTCCTCCCTTTCCGCCCTTGCGAGCCCCCTGCCGACCACGGGCGGGCTGCTGGCGTACTTCTCCTGTTGCTGTTGTTGTCCCCAGCGTGCTTTGTCCCCTCTCTCCGGGCTCTGTCATTGCGCATGTGCGTCGGCTCCTATAAGGGAGAGAAGAAAAAGTTTGGCTGCCATGGGCAGAAGCGGGCTGATCCGGGCTTGCGCTCCTCCTCAATGGGCGTCTTCTCTTGCTTGACCTCCGACCAGCCTCCTTTTCTTCTTCTGCGGCGTCATCCGTCCCCGCCGCTGTATGATGGGGGAATCCCGCGACCGCTCCCTCCGCTCCAGGGCATGGCTGTTGGTGTGGTCCCGCCGCGCTGTTCGTTTGCCCAGCTGATCGGTCCTCCGCGCTGCTTGCTTCGGGATCAGGATATGAAGGTGAGGCAAGACACTGTCGAATCCATTCTTCCCCTCCCGCAGCCTCGGCTTTTTCGATCAGTTGACGAATCAGGGCTTCCATGACGATACGTGAGCTCCTCCTGCTGGAATCTTCTGGTATCGCACCACTAACCTGCCTGGAACTGCTCCTTAAATGGACCAGAAACCAGCTTCTAGAATTTTCCTGATCTAACACCTGATTTCACTAACCAATCCCTTACTGATTCTCAGATTTCCAGAACTCTCTAACACACCTGAGCTTAATCAAATCTACTGACTGGGGTTTTTTTTTTTTTTTAAACTATTGACTCTCTAGCCCTGTAGCTAAACCTTCTTAGAAACTTATGTATTAACCTTGCAGTTACAGTGACCCCATGAGGAAAGGGGAGCCTATATGGCTACTCCCTTTCCTTCCCCATTCATGTGGATGATACTTGACACGTACCACCTACCTAAACATTGTTGCTGACCAACTACACCCCTTCATGGAAATGGTATTCCCTGATAGCAATAGCTTCTTTCAGCAGGGTAATGTGCCCAGCCACACTGCAAAAATGAAAAAACAAGTTTGATCTATGGTGGCCTCACCTTGCAACTTACAGAACTTAAAGGATCTGCTACTGATGGCTTGATGCCGGATACCACAGCGTACCTTCAGAGGTCTAGTGGCATCCATGCTTCTACAGATCCGATTTTTTACTGCAATTAGTCCATGAAGACCATTTCTGCCCAGGCATCTCCAGACAGTGTACCTGGGCCCATTGATTTCCACCAGTTCTGTGCTGGTAGGACTTCTGATGTCAAAGGGAGGTAAGCATGATGTGTCTGTGATCTGCTGCATTGTTTCCTTGGCTGGCCACTGCATCTACAGTCCTCAGTGTTGCCCTTTTCTTTGTGCTTCTTAAAAAAAAAAACCAGCACATCCTAAAACTCCAGTTTGGTTTGAAATTTTTGCCTGGGAAAGACCTTGCTGTTGCAGTATAACTACCTTGTGTCTTGTTGCTGCGCTCAGTCTTGCCAAGGTGTATGACCTGTGACATGAAACTGTCTTCCACAACTTCCCCTTAAGTGTAGAGTTTGGCTAGTCTTCACCCAGCTTAACTCCTACACAGCTATTTCTGTTTCAGTTAGTGACTTGGTTTCAACCTACACATAAAATTGATGATCATTAACACCTGACTCTAATCCTACAAAATCTCTGACTTTGTACAAGTGTAAGAATTGGTGCTGATTTGAAGCCAAAGGGTAGTCACACCAAATATTGGTCTCTGTTCACTCACTTTGTGTTTTGTAAAATGATAAAAAATAAACAATTAAAATATATATTTTTGTTTTTTCACATCTACCTAAAACATTTGCACAGTACTGTATATATTGTTGTAAAGCCTCGTACACACGACCGGTTTTCTCGGCAAGAAAACTGCTGGGAGAGCTTTTTGCAGAGAAAACCATTTGTGTGTATGGTTTCTCGGCAGGAAAACTGCCGGGAATCTCAACGAGAAAAATAGAGAACCTGCTCTCTATTTTTCTCATCGGGATTCTCGTCAGAGTGTTTCCTGCCGAGAAACCCGGTCGTCTGTATGCTTACCTGTTCAGGGAAACCCGCGCATGCTCGATGAGACTTCGACGCATGCAAGATAGCATACAAGGGTAGTGTAGGGTGTAGCGAGATGGCAGCGACGGCATTAAATGTGACGAGCGCCGGCTCGTCGTAGTCGATGACATCACCGCGTTCTTGCCATTTAAAAGAACGGCGGTTCTTTTGAATGGCGCGTGTGTACACAGGGCATGGCAAGACAAGCTTGCCAGGAATCCCGTAGAGAAAACCGATGTTTTTCTTTTTCGACGGGATTCCCACCCGTGTGTACGAGGCTTTAGAGATGTAAGAAGAGTGTGATGTACCCACCTGGGTCCACCCACATTTTGTTATACATAATTTTATTTTATTTATTTATTTATTTTAATTATTTTATAGATATTACAGAAATTTGCCAAGTTGTGGAGCTTGAAGAAAAATACAGGTACGTAATGCAATGAATGCAGTCAGCCCAGTCAGACTTTCTGTACTGTAACTTAAACATAGTTACTGAGTCTAAATTTAGTTGAATTTAGAAAGCATTTCCACACAACATTGCTTTACAAGCTGGTTTTCAAAAAGACAGAGAACAGCACACTGTAGATATTATAAAATGATGCTGTTTGTTATCAGATACAGTCCCCCATCCTATTCTTTTCAGTAGGGATTTAGTAAGCGCTGGTACTGGACTGACTTTCAAAAAGAGATTCCCAGCAGAAATGTTAATTTTAATGAGACTAGTTTATTAACTAAACAATTCATATTGATAATAAGGTCCTGTAGTATTGATAATAAGCTGCTAATAAATAGTCATAGCAATCTGCACATCACAGAAGCATACACACTTTAGTAATCACAAAAAATAGCATCTTTTACTATGGTCAAATTTTAAAATTCCCAAATTTTGTTTACAGGTTACTTTTTAACTCATTAGATGCTTAGATTCCTATCCACTAGCATATTTTACATGTACTTAGGGAATTGTGTGCATGCTCCATTCAGGAAACCACACACTCCATGTCTGCAAATGTTCTACACTGTAGGAACTGAAAATTTAATAGTCTTCCACAAAAATTTAGTCAAACAGGTTCAGTAGAGTGCCATAAAAATGGGTTTAAAAAAATAAATAAAAAATTGCTATTTACTTTTATAATAAAAATATTTCACAATAGCTTGCTAAAGGGATTTTCTCTACATTAGAGCTAATTAAACCACACTTTATATGGGTTAATGTGCGCCTCTAAATCAAATGGGGGACGTTAAAGTATTAATGACTAAACTCATTGTAATTGTGTCTTTTTTTTTTTGTGTCTTTTTTTTTTTTCAAAAGAAGGTATTGGTGGGGCTTTACAGGGGGACTAAGAGAAAACTGTCTGAGCAGAATGTGCTTAAAACTTTTTTAATGAGAGGCCATAATTCTCAGAGGCTCGGCCTCAGATATATTTTCCGTACTGCAGGTATACATTTACTCTTAACCACTTGCCGACCACCGCCAGTAGATATACGTCGGCAGAATGGCTGGTGTGCGCAAAGCAACGTATGGGTACGTTGCTTTGAAATTCCCGCCATGCGGGTGCGCAGTTCTGCCTTGTGACAGGACACTGATCTGCTCCCTGTTATCGGGAGCAGTGATCAGTGTCATGTCACATGTAGCCCAGCCCCCACACAGTTAGAATCACTCCCTAGGACACACTTAACCCCTTCCTCGCCCCCTAGTGGTTAACCCCTTCCCTGCCAGTGTCATTTACACAGTAATCAGTGCATTTTTATAGCACTGATCGCTGTATAAATGACAATGGTCCCAAAATAGCGTCAAAAGTGTCCGATGTGTCTGCCATAATGTCGCAGTCATGATAAAAATAGCAGATTGCCGTCATAACTAGTAAAAAAATAATATTAATAAAAATACCATAAAACTATCCCCTATTTTGTAGAACTTATAACTTTTTCGCAAACCAATCAATATACTCTTATTGCAATTTTTTTTACCAAAAATATGTAGAGGAATACATATCGGCCTAAACTGAAGAAAAAAATAGTTTTTTATATATTTTTGGGGGATATTTGTCGCTCTTTTTTTGTTTATAGCACACAAAATTAAAACCGCAGAGGTGATCAAATACCACCAAAATAAAGCTCTATTTGTGGGGGAAAAAGGACGTCAATTTTGTTTGGGAGCCACGTTGCATGACCGCGCAATTGTCAGTTAAAGCGACACAGTACCGAATCGCAAAAAATGGCCCGGTCATTGGGCAGCCAAATCCTCCGGGCCTGAAGTGGTTAAAGAGACAATATTACTTCTGATAACAATACTCTCATCTTCATTTATTTTAAGAAATTTAGAGCCATTTTTGTTCTGGTATCATGTAGATAAGCATCTACTCTCTGTACTAAAACGCTGGACCAGGTTTAATGCTTTTTTTCACAGTTTCTGCACATAAGCCTTCATGTTCTGCGCTATAACAGAACCTTTTTGTTCTTGCCAATGCATGTACACATTCTCTTACACTCACAAATTAGATTTCGATGAGTCGATACTCCACAGTGCTCTTCTCAAGCAGACCTTGTAGTGTGCCTAGGCATAATTTATCATTGTTCTATATTGTGGCACATCAAGAACTTATTGCTGCAGACTTCTAATGTTTCTGATAGGTCTACTTTAAGCTCCCCATAATCCTCAAATGATCGTTGTCCGTCTCTGCTGACTTTTTCAGGATCAGTAGAAAGTGGTAACAATCTCAGGCCTAAACTGACAGTTCTTGGGTGGGAGTCTTATGAGTTGTGTTGAATTGTATTTTTGATCAACAGTTTCTATAGACATGCACACGTGAAGCACTCATGCCTATGTGGCTCTGTGTAGAATTCCAAATCTTGGGGAGGAATATGGTGCTAAATGCTTGTTGAGGAATATAAAGAAAATAGTATAAAGTGCCATTCATGAGACTGCTTGATGTTTATCTAGAGTATTTTGATTTGGTCAACACATGATTTTTACATTAGATTAAAATCCAATCGATAAAATCTAATTTCAGCTTTAAAATGTTAAAGTAAATTCCAAATTTCTTCTTAAAAGAGAAGTATGACCAAAGCTAAAGCCTCGGGTCCCACTCAAATGCCCGTCTGGCAGCTGGCTCAGCCTCTCAGTTTGCCATTGAGAGCATAAGCCATCCACTTCCACCCCCAACACAGTCTGGCACTCCAGTGAGTGCTGGAGAGGCAAAGAAAAGATTTGGTGACTGACAGTCATCGATCTCTGCTCAGTGAAGACCTAGAACTGAGTGAGCAGCAGATATGTGATTGCTCAGTTGTCAGTATTAGAGGCAGCTGGGGACTATTGCCACATTCGAGCATTACTGCAGCCATATAGGTGAATATGTATGTCTGTTTTTGTTTCTATACCACACTTTTATCATTTTTTTTAAACATGCAGTTTTTATTAGAGAATACCTGGTGATCCAGTCATGAAAGTCTTTGTACAGGCACTGAGGCACTTATGAGGTGATGAATCTCGCCCCGTTGTGTGCTGTCATGTTTTTCTGATGGAGTCCACACGTGATCATGTCAACACAAAGCCATTGTTGTCACCATAAGGAAGCTGTTCCAGAACAATGGTGTGCAGCCAATGCTACAGTAAGTGTACATTGACAGCAAGAGGCAAAAAAAAAACTGGAGGAGATCAGCAAAAGCAAAATGCTAAATTGTTAAAAAAAGGCGATAACAATGAAAAAAATGGCAACGGTTTATGATACACCCTGGAGAATCCAATAAAGCTATATTGACAATTAGATTAGGGGAGGGTCGGTAAGAGGTAAGCCAGTACTCAGAATGGGGCATGTCTGTGCTGGGAAGCTGTCATATAATGTATGTGAGCGTTTCCCACAGAGTACTGTATCCCTGATCCTATTCAGCTGTCAGCTGGGTGATTCTCTGGCTGAAAGCTAAATGTAAACACCAGTTATAGTGATGATGTCTGTGACAGACCCAACTAGGACAGGGGCTTTTGGAGGGGACTGCAGTGTGGTCTCTTGCCTACTGACTATGAGCCCTGGCATTTAAGGGAGCACTATTCTTTGGGAGGTGTGTACCTGGGGACCCTTGGAGTGGTCTTGCTTAGAATTTGGGTCCATGTATCCCCGGAAAAAAAATGCAGATTTGGATCCTTTGTGCCCTTTGCGGCCAAACCATCAATGTTTTAGACTGTGAGACTCAGAGCAGATGTTAATACGATCAGCTCAAACTAACCTGATACTAGGGTCTCCTGTTGTAGTCTGCTTATTAGAGTATCACCAGTACAGCAGCTGGTGAAAGTGTAAATATGAGCCAAAAGGCTCACACAGTAAATATATGACACAAATTGATGAAAGTGAGTGATGCGAACATGCGATAAAGAAATCACATAAACAAAAAAACACAAAAGTTGTCGCATATAGTCCAAACGATAGAGTTCATATGCACAAAGAATGCTCCTCCACCGTGCTGATTGTGATCCAATGTATTACACCACGAGCAAGTGTAGGATAGGACAGCCTCCACCAATAGATTTACTACCTCTTACCGATAGTGATGGATCCCTTGTCACAGGGGATCAAAGAAAGCCTGTGGCTATTCCCCAGCCAAGGGTATGGGGCAGGCAGCGTCTCACTGACCAGGAGATCCACAACTCTCAATGATAGAAAACGTGGTCCCCGTAAATAAAAAGAAGGATATACTATAGTGTAAAACCTTTTTACATGTTTAATAAAAAAAGACGAATGCACACTTACATGAATGCAGATAAAAACGAGCGAAAATGAGCCGGCCGACTCTTAGACATAAAACAGCCCGTATGCCTCCGGGTAGCGTGGGCGCGATGATGTCAGAACGTGGCTCCTCCCTACGCGTTTCGTCATCAAAGACGTGTTCACGGGATACGGGCGGCGTTCTGACGTACCGCTCTAATATAACCATCTCAAACAGCCAAGCCTCGATGTGAACCGCGGGATGCCGAAGCACCGCCATTTTGACTGAGGGAAAGGATATCGCTAGATGCTATGAAGGGATTGGCAAACCCAAAGCAAATAGTATTTAATGTGCGCAGAGAAATAACATTATTGAACACAATCTATTTTAAAAAAGGAAGGGGGCAGAGCAACAAACGGTCTAAAAACCATTAAATGTATAACAACTACATATAGAGGTTGATCCTCTACTGCTGAAAAATAACAACCAAAGGGAGGAGAGAACCTCATCCAATGGAAAAGGCGAACTGGATCATTCCCAAGATTCACATCGAGTGTACAAAAACACAAGGAATTACCCAAGGCTAGTACAGTATGCCACCATCGTAAACCTGATCCTAAGAGATTGTTATAAATAAAAACTATAAATAAAAACAAAACCCTAACAATATATTAACAATAATTGGACACTGTACAAAAATTGTATACATATTAACTAAATGGCACTTTATAATCCAAACGTGGAGTCCCAACTCCATCCTCCTTCACATAAACCCAATTAACCCATTGAGGTCGAGATCCAAACCTATGAAGGGGAAAAGGGAATACTACAAGGTGCATATAAAGGAGGGGGGAGGAGGAGGAGGGGAAAAAAAAAGAGAAGGAGAAATATACAAAATAAATAAATAAATAAATAGGGAATCACACTAATCTAGACAGGACACTCTTCCCTACCTCAATTTGTACATTTTAACTGGTCGGCACAGAGGTCAAGAATTGTCTATGAAACAATTCACATCTACATCTATGTTAAGACCAAAAGGGGTGTAGCTCTTAATCCTATGCACCCACGACATCTCCAACCTAGAGATGCTCTGGACCAGATTGCTACCCCTCCAGTGAGGGCTATATTTATCTATTCCCAAAAAGGTAGTACCCTTAGGGTTCCGATCATGCACAGCCAGATAATGTTTCGACACAGAGTGCTTTGTGAACCCTCTTCTAATATTACCAATATGTTCGTTCAGGCATACCTGAAGTGGGCGTTTGGTCCTGCCCACATACTGCAACCCACACGGGCATTGCAGTAAATAGACCACGCCCTCCGTCGAACAGGTAATAAAAGGTTTGATGTCGAAAATTCTGGAATTACAAGTAGAGCTAAATTGAGTAGTTCTCCTAGATCTACACCCATTCAAAGAGCATACTTGACACCTCCTGCACTGATAATAACCAGTGAGATTGGGAAAGAAGGTGGATCTAGTCATGGGTGGATCCATAATGTTGGGTGCAAGTCTGTCCCTCAGAGCCGGAGCTCCTCTAAAAACCACTTGAGGTCTATCTGGTAAAATGGTATTGAGGACCCTATCATTCTTCAGAATATGCCAGTGTTTATTAACAATGTGCCTAATCTGAGAATGTTGGCAGGAAAAGTTGGTAATAAAAGGAGTGCGAAATGACGTCCCAGCATCGCACTGAAGAATGATAGGGTCCTCAATACCATTTTACCAGATAGACCTCAAGTGGTTTTTAGAGGAGCTCCGGCTCTGAGGGACAGACAGCCTCTGAGAATTATGGCCTCTCATTAAAAAAGTTTTAAGCACATTCTGCTCAGACAGTTTTCTCTTAGTCCCCCTGTAAAGCCCCACCAATACCTTCTTTTGAAAAAAAAAAGACACAAAAAAAAAGACACAATTACAATGAGTTTAGTCATTAATACTTTAACGTCCCCCATTTGATTTAGAGGCGCACATTAACCCATATAAAGTGTGGTTTAATTAGCTCTAATGTAGAGAAAATCCCTTTAGCAAGCTATTGTGAAATATTTTTATTATAAAAGTAAATAGCAATTTTTTATTTATTTTTTTAAACCCATTTTTATGGCACTCTACTGAACCTGTTTGACAAAATTTTTGTGGAAGACTATTAAATATTCTCAATAGCGCAACTTTTTCTCTCCTATATTATCTGTTTTGGTGTAGTATAACACTGTTGGTTGCAGCTTTAATTTTTATTTCACTAGCGCAGTTTTTTCTTTTTCATTCATTCATTCATGCTTATTAGAGTGTTATGTGTTTTATTGTTAAGTATGTCTCTCAAATTGTGTGCCTTCTAGGTGTGCAGACCCATTGTTAATTGGGTCACCTATTGTTTGTCTGTCTGATCATCTCTTGGCTTGGAGATGTGATTAATATTGTGACCACTTTACCCTGTTTTCGAACCATTGTGGGATGTTATGTGTTTATGCTTAGGATAATGTGTAATGTACTTTGTTTATCCAGGGTGGTAGACTGGTGCCAGACAGTCTGAGTTGAGGTGGGATCTCTGATTATTTAAAGCATTGTCTGGGTTGTGTAGGTGCCTTGTAGTTTAATTAGATTGATGTTTATGTTGGCTGTTCCTTAGCTATGTTAATTATATTCCTGTTTACAGTTTGTATTGTTAGGGTAATGTGATCAGGCCCTACCTGATCTGGTGTGCTATATATTCTGTGTGAATTTACAATAAACATTGCCAGTTTGCATCAAAGCTAGTGTCATCTAGTACTTGAGTTGAGTGCAATATTCAGCTATAATACCTGCTTCATGGTTCCAGACTGGAGGAAGCTATATCTTTACAAAGGCACCCAAGCAGGGTGATGGATGGTTCTGTCACAATGTCATTACCCAGATATGCCAATGCTGATATTTAGGAAATTACTTGTTACTGGGTGGGTGGAACCTAATAGTAACTGAGAGACTAGTTCCCCATTAGGTTCACTTAACTTGTGATTGACAGCACATAGCAAAGGGTAGATTTGAAATCCACTATTGGACTGAATGGGGGCTCTGAATCCGCCCACTGTGGTGTGCTGTCATTTAAAAGCAAAGTGGACCTTATGAGCAACTAGTTTCCCAACAGGTTCCACCCACCCCTAATACAAAATTACTCAGCCATGTGTCTGTCATTATGATGGGCATATGGCCAGAGAGGGAAGGAGTGATTTCACTGAGGAAGAAGCATCCAGTATGGATACTCCAACCTCAGTGTGGGCATCGACAAATTCATGTACCTGTCTCTGATGGGTACATGAATCAAGGACAAGCACTCACAGTTTCAGTGCTGCACCTAGACGGTATTTTAAAGGGCATGCACACAACCCTTTATGTATTCCCCAGACAGTCTATTACTAAGCTAAATACCTAGCTTTTGGCTTGCTAGTGGCAAAATTTACATGGATCACCATTTTTCAATTTCTATTCCATACTAAAAGTAGAAAGTGGGGTGTGGTAACTTGTTTTCAACTGAGCAGCACAGTGGCTTAGTGGTTGGCACTGACGCCTTGGACACTGTCTGTATGAAGTTTGCACCAACTGTGTTTGTGTGGCTTTCCACCAACATTCCAAAGATATACAGGTAAGGTAATCAACTCCTGTTTAATTTTGCCCTAGTGTGCATGCATGTATGTATGTGAGACAGGGTCATTTGATTGTAAGCACCCTATGGGCAGGGACTGATATGAATGTACTTTTTTTAAAGTACTGTGTAAATTGTCAGCGCTAAATAAATGCCTACAATAAAAAAAAAAAATGGTCAGGTGGGGCATTGTCAAGGCTGGTGGGTTTTCTTTATTTTAGAGTGTTGATTGGATGTTTAATTTCCTTTTAACTTGGGTTCATCATCTGTTGTTTCTTATGTAGCTTGAGACTCTATTACCCGCTGTTGTTCCTCTCCTTCAGGAATCAGTACAAAGAAAATATCACTTATGTTCTTGTCATCTTTTGAACTGATTTACTGTGATGCTCAAGGGTTTGTTTATCTGTAAGAATAGGATGGTGTCTTGTGTTTTTTATTTTTATAAGGCATTTCAATATTCTGTAAAATTCTTCATTGTTATTGGCTTCAGCTGTTTTTTTTCTGCTTGGGTGAGCTCCTTACATTTATTAAGCCTGGTACTGCATTGAACAGCTTTGTTTAATGTTTGGTATTCTATTTGGAATCTAGCGTTATCTTTATCTTGATCTACATATAGTAGTTACCCTTTTCAGGTATCTGAATAGCTTTTTCTCAGGCCATATTTATCCTTGACTGCTTCAAGAAGAACTGGTACTTCTGCAACTTGGTAGTTTCATCTTTCATTCATATGTTAATGCTTAATCAGCAAAATTCTTCTTAAAGGAGAAGTACAGCCTGAGCTCGTTTGGCTGGGCTTTTCCTAAGGGTCACAGGAGTGCAATTCGTTTTGCACTTCTGTGACCCGTTTTCAGCAGAGAGAGGTCTGAAGTCCACTCTCTGCTGACGTCACTGGAATCAGTCCAGGCAGTGGTCATCACGACAATGAGGTCTGGATCCGCCAGCTGCCTGGACTGATGCCTGTTTCAGCCTCTCAGCAAGTTGCTGAGAGACTGAGACGGCCGCTCCCCGCCCCTCCACAGCTCAGCGCTCCAGTGAGCGTGGAGGAGCAGAGAGGAGAGCTACTCATTGACAGTCAGCAGCTCTACTCTCGGGGATCTGTGAGAACCGAGCCATTGGAGGTGTTCGATGGCTCGGTTCTCAGTGAAAAGACGCCGGGGGACAGATGCTGCGTTCACCTAGGTAAGTATAAAAGGGAAAAAACAAAACAAACATACTTGTCTTTTAAAGAGGTGTTCCAGCCCGGGGATTTTTTTTTAAAGTTAGCAGCTACAAATACTGTAGCTGCTGACTTTTAATATATGCACACTTACCTGTCCAGGGAGCCCACAATGTCGACATCCCAGCCGATCTTTGGATCAGCTGTCGGGTGCTGCCACCGCCATCTCCACTAAGGAAAACCAGCAGTTAAGCCTTTCGGCTTCGCAGACGGTCCCCTACTGCACATCCGCAAAGCGCGCTGTGCTTTCTAATTGGCCCAGTGGCTGAGGAAGGAGGAGGGGGCCAAACTTCCGAGGGACGGCACCTTCTTCCGGAAGTGGGGACATGTACCTGTCAAAAACAGGTACCCGTTCCCCTCCTCCCCCCTGAAAAGTGGCAAATGTGTGGGGGGGGGGGGAAGCAAATAAGTGGTAGTTCCACTTTTGGGTAAAATTCCGCTTTAAATATCCTGCTAAGGTTTGGGCCTACTAGTTTCCCATGTTGTATCTCAGTAATTTTATTATAATGTTGTTTTTCAATTTGCTTCTTTAACTACACTTGTTCTACAGACAGCTGCTGGCCACTGCCTACATCTACTCCTTAATGGGACTGTCAGTAGCAAATTCTTTCAGGTTTTGCTAATGGCTAGAAGACATATCTGCCTCCAGTGCTGACCTCGTTTCTGCAGTAGTCAGAAACAAGTCTTTAATTCTCCCCAGTAGGGATGAGCTCGGTGTTCGAGTCGAACATACGTTCGACTCGAACATCGGCTGTTCGATCGTTCGCCGAACAACGAACGATTTGGGCCGTTCGCGCCTAATTCGCGGCCCACAATGCACTACGCCATCGCAGTGTCATCCAGGCGCTGTGATTGGCCAAGCATGCACTGTGACCCCGCATGCTTGGCCAATCACAGCGCCGGCAGCGAGGAGAGCAATGATTGGCCACAGGCAGGATGCCTGTGGCCAATTATTGCTGAGGGTGTTTAGTACACGCCCCACACTATAAAAGGCCGCCAGCACGGCGGCCTAGTGTAGTGTGTTCCGGAGCAGGGAAAGAGAAGCATAGGCAGGGACAGTGACATTTTTTTTTCTTGCTTAACCTGGATTCCTTTAGTTTAGGGAAAGAGAAGGATAGGTAGGGAGAGTGTCAGTCTGTTTTACTGTGCTAAACCTTGTTTGTAGGGACAGGGAAGGACAGTGAGGGAAATTCTCATTGTGCTATACTGTGCTAAAGCATTCCTCATCAACCATCTTTAAAAAAAATGTTTTATAGGGACAGAAAACTATAGGTAGGGGGAGTGTCAGTGTGTTTTACTGTGCTAAACCTTGTTTGTAGGGACAGGGAAGGACAGTGAGGGAAATTCTCATTGTGCTATACTGTGCTAAAGCATTCCTCATCAACCATCTTTAAAAAAAAAAATATAGGGACAGAAAACTATAGGTAGGGAGAGTGTCAGTGTGTTTTACTGTGCTAAACCTTGTTTGTAGGGACAGGGAAGGACAGTGAGGGAAATTCTCATTGTGCTATACTGTGCTAAAGCATTCCTCATCAACCATCTTTAAAAAAACATTTTTTATAGGGACAGAAAACTATAGGTAGGGAGAGTGTCAGTGTGTTTTACTGTGCTAAACCTTGTTTGTAGCGACAGGGAAGGACAGTGAGGGAAATTCTCATTGTGCTATACTGTGCTAAAGCATTCCTCATCAACCATCTTTAAAAAAACATTTTTTATAGGGACAGAAAACTATAGGTAGGGAGAGTGTCAGTGTGTTTTACTGTGCTAAACCTTGTTTGTAGGGACAGGGAAGGACAGTGAGGGAAATTCTCATTGTGCTATACTGTGCTAAAGCATTCCTCATCAACCATCTTTAAAAAAACATTTTTTATAGGGACAGAAAACTATAGGTAGGGAGAGTGTCAGTGTGTTTTACTGTGCTAAACCTTGTTTGTAGGGACAGGGAAGGACAGTGAGGGAAATTCTCATTGTGCTATACTGTGCTAAAGCATTCCTCATCAACCATCTTTAAAAAAAAAAAAAATATAGGGACAGAAAACTATAGGTAGGGAGAGTGTCAGTGTGTTTTACTGTGCTAAACCTTGTTTGTAGGGACAGGGAAGGACAGTGAGGGAAATTCTCATTGTGCTATACTGTGCTAAAGCATTCCTCATCAACCATCTTTAAAAAAACATTTTTTATAGGGACAGAAAACTATAGGTAGGGAGAGTGTCAGTGTGTTTTACTGTGCTAAACCTTGTTTGTAGGGACAGGGAAGGACAGTGAGGGAAATTCTCATTGTGCTATACTGTGCTAAAGCATTCCTCATCAACCATCTTTAAAAAAACATTTTTTATAGGGACAGAAAACTATAGGTAGGGAGAGTGTCAGTGTGTTTTACTGTGCTAAACCTTGTTTGTAGGGACAGGGAAGGACAGTGAGGGAAATTCTCATTGTGCTATACTGTGCTAAAGCATTCCTCATCAACCATCTTTAAAAAAAAAAAAAATTATAGGGACAGAAAACTATAGGTAGGGAGAGTGTCAGTGTGTTTTACTGTGCTAAACCTTGTTTGTAGGGACAGGGAAGGACAGTGAGGGAAATTCTCATTGTGCTATACTGTGCTAAGGCATTCCTCATCAACCATCTTTAAAAAAAAAAAAAATTATAGGGACAGAAAACTATAGGTAGGGAGAGTGTCAGTGTGTTTTACTGTGCTAAACCTTGTTTGTAGGGACAGGGAAGGACAGTGAGGGAAATTCTCATTGTGCTATACTGTGCTAAAGCATTCCTCATCAACCATCTTTAAAAAAAAAAAAATTATAGGGACAGAAAACTATAGGTAGGGAGAGTGTCAGTGTGTTTTACTGTGCTAAACCTTGTTTGTAGGGACAGGGAAGGACAGTGAGGGAAATTCTCATTGTGCTATACTGTGCTAAAGCATTCCTCATCAACCATCTTTAAAAAAAAAAAAAATTATAGGGACAGAAAACTATAGGTAGGGAGAGTGTCAGTGTGTTTTACTGTGCTAAACCTTGTTTGTAGGGACAGGGAAGGACAGTGAGGGAAATTCTCATTGTGCTATACTGTGCTAAAGCATTCCTCATCAACCATCTTTGAAATCCTTGTTTTTTGGACAGTCAGGGAAATTGTCATTGTGCTATTCTGTTCAAAAGGGGCATGTAATTACAATTCTTGATCTAATAATTCACAGCAGGGCCCATTCCTGCACCCACCAAGAGTAACTCTGAGGGCTTACAGTGTTGTGGCAACACCACCACCACCACCACCACCACGAAAGGCCCAATTTTTCAGCCCCTGTTCAACAGGGGCATGCAATTACAATTCTTGATCTAATAATTCACAGCAGGGACCATTGCTGCGCCCACCAAGAGTAACTGTCAGGGCTTACATTGTTGTGGCACCAGCACCACCATCAAAGGCCCAATTTTTACTACCACTGTTCAACAATTATATGTAATTACAATTCCTGATATAATAGTTGACAGCAGGGCGTTCCAGCACCAACCAAGAGTAACTGTGAGTGCTTACAGTGTTGTGCCAACACCAACAACTAAGGGGCCTATTTCTGCAGAGTATATACGGCAGGTCCCTACTTTCAAACATCCAACTTACAAACGACTCCTACTTGCAAACGGAAGAAGACAACAGGAAGTGAGAGGAAATCTACCCCTTGGAAGGAAAATTCTCTCCTGTAAGAATTAATATGGGAGAAAGGTGTCTCCTCTGTACTGATGCTTTATCAGCAATCCTTGTTTCAAGAAAAACACCACATTTCAAAAACATTTGTCATTGGGACGGAAAGTGAGGTGAAATGTTCTGAACAGGGGCACAGACAGCAAAACAAATGTTACAGGGGTGATAACCCTTCCCTATGTTTTCCAAAAAGTTTAAAAATAGATTTTTTGGCTGGAGCTACACTTAAACAATGTACCTGTTCAAAATTACAAACAGATTCTACATAAGAACAAACCTACAGTCCCTGTCTTGTATGCACCGCCTGTATACGGCTGTTCAGAGTATATAGGGCCTTTTTTATTTTATGTGCGGGGTTCCCCTTAATATCCATACAAGACCCAAAGGGGCTGGTAATGGGCTGGGGTAGGGGGGGGGGGGTCATGGGGTAGCTATGCCATTTTTCTTAAAGATTTTCATCCATATTACCGGGACCAGACATTACATTAAAGCCGCAAGCAGTTTTAAATGTTTTTTTTTTCCTTTAGAAGTGTCATTTTGTGCAGGGACAGTTCTAAACACGGGAAACACGTGGCACTTCACAGGCATACTTTAGACACCCCCCAGGTACGATATTTAAAGGAATATTTGACTTTTTTTTTTCACTTTATGCATCATTAAAATGACTGCTCCCGAAAAACGACCGTTTTTAAAACTTATTTTTGCATTGATACATGTCCCCTGGTGCAGAACCCAGGTTCCCAAACCCTTTTTAGGACAATAACATGCATAATAGTCGTTATAATTAGCACTTTAGAATTCGAACGTTCGCATCCATTGTATTTAATAGGGTTCTAATGTTCGTACGAACTTTCGGTCCGTTCGCGGGTTCTGGTGCGAACCGAACCCGGGGGTGTTCGGCTCATCACTACTCCCCAGTAAGCAACTGTTCACACCAACTGAAAGGTCCAACACTTATTTATTCCTTCTTGCACAATAAACAGTCTCTTTGAGAGCAGATGGGTTAGGACAAGACACAGGTCAGATAAGGTGGGAGGAGGTCCAGGCACAAACTTGAATTTGGGTTTCTCCTGCTCTGATCAGCACAAACAGGCTTGGCGCACGGTCTCTGCCACAGACCATGAGGTTGGTCACTGCCACTGACCGGGTGAAAAAGGTGAAAGTCACTTCTACTGACCTTGGGTGCGTAGTGTCACTGCCACTGTGATTTAAAGAACACGCACTTCCTTCCGTTAGTGAACTAGCCCTTATAGGACAAGACAGTTACCAGAGGCCCCATCTGTCACCACGACTCTGCACTGGGTCTTCAGAAAGGTTCACCTCCCTGGCCTCCTCGTCCTGGATACGGGTCCCCTCGCAAGGCAGATCCCTGGGAGTCTCGGTCCCCGGCGGATCCCAGCCGAAGGCTGCTGGGCTCCGGGCCTTTCTCCAAAGTACCTCACCCCAGACTGAAGGTGTCTGAGATGGAACAGCAGCTCCGTCTCTGGGCCTAGGGCACCCAGAAACAACCCGACCAGGCCTCCAGGCCTAGGGCACCCGGAGGCGACACACACGCACCCAGGCCTAAGGTGCCTGAGCGCGGAAACGACGACCCCTCTGGAAGATGGCCGCACCCTTTTATATCCTCTCCCGACAGGCACAGCAGGTTCCCCGCCCCGCCGTACTGCTGCCGAGAGGGGACAAAAAGGACACAACCTCGTACTGCGGTTCAACCCGGGCCCATGGCAACAGCGCCACCCATAGGCCCCAGTGAACTTACACACCAGTACTATCTCCCAGGGATAGAAATGGTCCAAAGACCTAACAATTAGTGCATCTGAGCCTAGTTACCACTCAGATGCCTCCCCCCAAATGTAGCCACCCGCTACAAGGTTTTTTTTTTTTTTTTTAAAGTCAGCAGCTACAAACACTGTAGCTGCTGACTTTTAATAAGGACACTTACCTGTCCTAGGCGCCCGCAAAGTCGGCCCCCCCAAGGCCGATTGCTCGATTCCCGTGCCGCCATCCTCACTAAGGGAAACAGGCAGTGAAGCCTTGCGGCTTTACTGCCTGTTTCCTAGTGCGCATGCGCGAGTTGCGCTGCGCTTTGTGAATGGGCCGGCTGCTCTCTGGGATACACACAGTTCCCAGAAAACAGCGCGCCCCATTCACCAGAAGACACAGCGAGTAGGACGAGGAAGAAGACCAGCCGCGGAGGATGAAGAGGCAGATTAGGAACTTCTGCATAGCAACCGCTATTTCTGGTAAGTAAAACTTTTTTTTACATTTTTTTCTAGATTTTTGGTAAAAAAAAAAAATTCAGGGTGGAACTCCACTTTAAATCATGCACTTTAGCATTCAAAACACCTGTGGAAAAAAAAAAGTGTTTCTTTTTTTTTTACCTTACCAAGGACCGTTTCCATTAACTATTCATTTTCCAACACTGTTGATCAGTGATTCAATTGGACTCTGTTTTACATTCAATAAGACTTATTTTAGCACCTGTACTAGATAGTATTTCTAATTTACTTTCATTTGTTTCACCAGAAGGTTTTTAAGAGCTGGATAAAGATTTTGATATATGCTGATGATATTTTTTATTTAAAAAATATGCCTTCTCCAGATATGCAGATGTCAGATTATGCAGATTATGCCAGGTCATGGGAACAATTAGGGCTGTTCATAAAAATAGACTGTTAAAATTTTCCTTAAAGCGGCTTTACCACTTAAAGGGGTTGTAAAGGTTTGTTTTTTATTTTCTAAATAAATGTCCTTTAAGCTAGTGCATTGTTGGTTCACTTACCTCTTCCTTCGATTTTCCTTCTAAATGTTTTTTTTCTTTGTCTGAATTTCTCACTTCCTGTTCCTCCTCAGTAAGCTTGCCCCCATCATCCGAGCCGTTCTGGCTGGGGGTTAGTCAGCGTGCTCGCCCCCTCCCTTGGGACTACATCCCTGCGGGGAGACGCTGGGAGAAGCTGTGAAAACCCCTTTAACCACTTCGTACCGGACGGACGTCCGTGGACGTCCTTGACTTTGAGCCAGGATATCTGAATGATGCCTGCAGCTACAGGCATCATTCAGATATCGTCTTTTAGAGCCGGCGATTCTGTGCACCGTAAGAATGATCATAGTGGCCACCGCTTGATCGTTCTTACAGGCGGCGAGAGGGGACCCCCCACCGCCCTCCGGTGCTTCTACCGACTCACCTGTGCGAACAGATCCGCCGGCCCGGGCTGCCTACCATAGAGATTTCCGGCGGACCAGATGGTCGCCGGAGTCTCTATGATCGTTCGAAGGCCGGGCGCGATGTTATGACGTCACGCCCGGCCTCTGCATTAAAAAAAACGGCGCCTCCTCGTCTAGGAAGTGGTGATCGTTTTATTTATTTTTTTATTTTAGGCTTCCCAGCCTAGAGGTGAGATGTGGGGTCTCATTGACTCCATATCTCTCTGTAAAGAGGACCTGTCATGCTTATTCCTATTACAAGGGATGTTTACATTTCTTGTAATAGGAATAAAAGTGATCAAATTATTTTTAGTGTCAAAGTAAAAAGTAAAATTAACAATAAAAAAATATATATATATATTTTTTAAAATGCCCCTGTCCCTGGTAGCTTGCACGCAGAAGCGAACGCATACATAAGTCCCGCCCACATATGAAAACGGTGTTCAGAACACACATAGGTGGTATCACAGCCAACATTAGAGCGAGAGCAATAATTCTAGCCCTAGACCTCCTCTGTAACTCAAAACATGTAACCAGTAAAAAAATGTAAAGCGTCGCCCATGAGGATTTTTAAGTACCGAAGTTTGGCACCATTCCACGAGCGTGTGCAATTTTGAAGGGTGACATGTTAGGTATCTATTTACTCAGCGTAACTTCATCTTTCACATTATGCAAAAAAATTGGGCTAACTTTAAAGTTTTAATATTTTTTAATTCATGAAACTGTTTTTCCCCAAAAAATGCGTTTGAAAAATTATTGCGCAAATATCGTGTGAGATAAAAAGTTGCAATGACCGCCATTTTATTCCATAGGGTGTCTGCTAAAAAAACATATATAGTGTTTGGGGGTTCTGATTAATTCTCTAGCAAAAAAAATACGATTTTTTTCATGTAGGGGAGGAGTGCCAGAAAAGGCCCGGTAAGGAAGTGGTTAAGGACCGAGCCTCTTTCTAAGATTTGGTGTTTACAAGATAAAAACTGTTTTTTTTTTTGCTAGAAAATTACATAGAACCCCAAACAGTATATATATTTTTTTCTAACACCCTAGAGATTAAAATGGCGGCCGTTTTTTGGCACACCGTATTTGCGCAGCGGTCTTACAAGCGCACTTTTTGGGGGAAAAAATCACTTTTTTGAATTAAAAAATAAGACAACAGTAAAGTTAGACCAATATATTTTTATATTGTGAAAGATAATGTCAGGCCGAGTAAATTGATACCCAACATGTCATGCTTCAAAGTTGTGCCCGCTCATGGAATGGCGACAAACTTTTACCCTTAAAAATCTCCATAGGCGATGTTTAAAAGATTCTACAGGTTGCATGTTTTGAGTTACAGAGGATGTCTAGGGCTAGAATTATTGCTCTCGCTCTAACGATCATGGCGATACCTCACATGTGTGGTTTGAACACCGTTTTCATATGCGAGCGCTGCTCACGTATGTGTTCGCTTCTGCGCACGAGCTCGTCGGGACGAGGCGCTTTAAAAAAAAAAAATTTTTCTTGTTTATTTTACTTTCTTTTTTTTATTTTGACACTGTTTTAAAAAAAAGTGGGTCACTTTTATTCCTATTACAAGGAATGTAAACACCTCTTGTAATAGAAAAAAGCATGACACGTCCTCTTAAATATGAGATCTGGGGTCAAAATAACCTCAGATCTCATATTTAGACTAAAATGCAATAAAAAAAGAAATATAATTTTTTATGTCATTCTAAAAAAATAAAAAAATAAAAATGTCCCTTTAAGAGCATTGAGCGGAAGTGACTTTTTGACGTCGCTTCTACCCTGCAGTGATATGGAGACGGGTGGCGGCCATCTTCCCCTCACTCGTCTCCATACCCAGGCAGGGATAGGACCGGATCGCCTCCGCCGCTGCTGACGGCTCCGGTATGCGGCGGGGGGCCCCTCTCCCGCCGCTGATAAAAGTGATCTTACGGCGTATCCACCACAGAGACCACTTTTATCTGAAAGAGGACCGCCTGCTGAAGAAGAGGATACCGGGGTTATGACAGCTAGCTGCTACCATAACAACGGTATTCCTCTTCAAAGTAGCGACGTATAATGATGGCGGGCGGTCCGTAAGTGGTTAAACCCTTACATACATCCACTGAAGTGACTGGCCTCAGGTGATGAAACAAATCCTCCTACATAAGTTGTACCTGTTTATCTGTGGCCTTCTCTTCTCTACATCCATTCAAAATCCAGAATCTATAAACCTTGTCTGAGCTGTCAGAAAAAATAGGACAGAGAGCTTATGTTACTCAGTGAGGAGAGCTCTGGGAGCTGATGGGAGGGAAGGAACACCACCCCCCCTCTTTCACACAGCACACAGAAATAGAGCAGAGGATCAATCAGCTCCCTCCCCTGTCACCATTTTTTCTCTTGGTGTCAGGAAAACTTGTCAGAAGTGATTCATGCTGATGTTGATAGCAGAGGAACGAAGCAGCAGACAGAAATGATACTTAGTGCTCTTAATTGTGACAAGTACACACTATAGAGGGATATGCTTTGTTCATATTTCATGTCTGAGATTTACAACCACTTTAACCGCTTGCCGACCACTGCACGCCGGCAGAATGGCACAGCTGGGCATATTGGCGTACAGGTACGTCCCCCTTAATAAGCACAGCCGTGGGTCGCGCGCGCGGCGCCCGTGGCGCGCGCGACCCGGTCAGGTACTCCGTGACCACGCCCGCGGGACCCGCGGAATCCGATCGCTGCCGGTGTCCCACAAACGGGTCACAGAGCTGAAGAACGGGGAGAGGTAAGTGTAAACAAACCTTTCCCCGTGCTTCCTAGTGAGCCTGTCACTGATCGTCTGTTCCCGGTCATAGGGAACGACGATCAGTGACGTCACATGCCAAGCCACGCCCCCCCTACAGTAATAATCACACATTAGGTCACACTTAACCCCTTTAGTGCCCCCTACAGGTTAACCCCTAAACTACCAGTGTCATTTTCACAGTAACAGTGCATTTTTCAAAAGTGTCCGATGTGTCCAACATAATGTCGCAGTTACGATAAAAATCGCTGATCGCCGCCTTTACTAGTAAAAAACTAAATTATTAATAAAAATGCCATAAAACTACCCCCTATTTTGTAGACGCTATAACTTTTGTGCAAACCAATCAATAAATGCTTATTGCAATTTTTTTACTAAAAATATGTAGAAGAATATGTATCGGCATAAACTGAGAAAAAAAATAATATATTATATATTATATATTTTTTGGGGATATTTATTATAGCAAAAAGTAAAAAATATTGCATTTTTTCCAAATTGTCGCTCTATTTTTGTTTATAGCGCAAAAAATAAAAATCGTAGAGGTGATCAAATACCACCAAAAGAAAGCTCTATTTGTGGGGAAAAAAGGACGTCAATTTTGTTTGGGAGCCACGTCGCACGACCGCGCAATTATCAGTTAAAGCGACGCAGTGCCGAATCGCAAAAAGGGGCCTGGTCTTTTAGCAACAAAATTGTCCAGGGCTTAAGTGGTTAAAGAAGAACCCTGCTGGGTTACAAAGAGTTAAATCTCTGTGGATGTATGCCACCTCCTGGAGGAAGGGGAGACAGGACAGTTTGTGTTCCAGGAGTGCTGGAAATATAGCAAAAGCTATACTATCATCGCTCAACAAAAGGGTAAATTGTACATAATAGCCAGTAATCCAGAATGTGGCATACACCTTCTGAGTAGTGATGAGCCGAACACCCCCGGGTTCGGTTCGCACCAGAACCCGCGAACGGACCGAAAGTTTGCACGAACGTTAGAACCCTATTAAATACAATGGATACGGACGTTCAAAATCTAAAATGCTAATTATAACGACTATTATCCATGTTATTGTCCTAAACAGAGTTTGGGAACCCGGGTTCTGCACCAGGGGACATGTATCAATCCAAAAAAAAGTTTTAAAAACTGCCGTTTTTCGGGAGCAGTCATTTTAATGATGCATAAAGTGAAAAAAAAGTGTCAAATATTCCTTTAAATATCGTACCTGGGGGGTGTCCAAAGTATGCCTGTGAAGTGCCACGTGTTTCCCGTGTTTAGAACTGTCCCTGCACAAAATTACATTTCTAAAGGAAAAAAAAGCCATTTAAAACTGCTTGCGGCTTTAATGTAATGTCTGGTCCCGGTAATATGGATGAAAATCTTTAGGAAAAATGGCATAGCTACCCCATCACAGCCCCCCCCCCCTACCCCAGCCCATTACCAGCCCCTTTGGGTCTTGTATGGATATTAAGGGGAACCCCGCACACAAAATAAAAAAGGCCCTATATACTCTGAACAGCCGTATACAGGCGGTGCATACAAGACAGGGACTGTAGGTTTGTTCTTATGTAGAATCTGTTTGTAATTTTGAACAGGTACATTGTTTAAGTGTAGCTCCAGCCCAAAAATCTATTTTTAAGCTTTTTGGAAAACATAGGGAAGGGTTATCACCCCTGTAACATTTGTTTTGCTGTCTGTGCCCCTGTTCAGAACATTTCACCTCACTTTCCGTCCTAATGACAAATGTTTTTTGAAAATTTGGGGTTTTTATTGAAACAAGAATTGGTGATAAAGCATCAGTGGAGAGGAGACACTTTTTTTCCCATATTAACTCTTACAGGAGAGAATTTGCCTTCCTAGGGGTAGATTTCCTCTCACTTCCTGTTGTATCCTTCCGTTTGCAAGGAGGAGTCGTTTGTAAGTTGGATGTTTGAAAGTAGGGGCCTGCCGTATATACTCAGCTGAAATTTGCCCCTTACATGTTGGTGTTGCCACAACACTGTGAGCCCTCACAGTTACTCTTGGTGGGCGCATGAATGGGCCCTGCTGTGAATTATTAGATCAAGAATTGTAATTGCATGCCCCTGTTGAACAGGGGCTGAAAAATTGGGCCTTTGGTGGTGGTGGTGTTGACACAACTTTTTGCCCCTTGAACGCCTACGGAGCACCGCTGGTTCCAAGGACAAAGCACAGGAAGAGGCCATGGAGGAAGAAGAAGAGGAGGGGGTGGAGGAGAGAGGTGTGTCACAACCAGTAGTAGCATTTTGGAGGTTGTGGCGGTGCAACAACCTCCAACACTACTGCACCTTGTCCTGCATCCTTCCCAGCTGCCAAAAGAGTGACCCAATGGGCCGTGAAAGAAAGGTAACGTCCCTGTCCATGCCTGCTGGACCATGAGTCAGCGGTAATATGCACCTTACCACTGACCGCCCTGTCCAGTGAGGCCAAGACATTGCCTTCCACATGCCGGTAGAGAGCCGGAATCGCCTTCCGTGAGAAAAAGTGGCGTTTGGGAACCTGCCACTGAGGAACCGCACATTGCACAAACTCACGGAAGGGGGCCGAGTCTACCAACTGAAAAGGCAGAAGTTGAAGCGCTAGCAATTTAGCCAAGCTAGCATTCAACCGCTGGGCATGTGAATGGTTGGGAGTGAACTTCTTTCGACGATCCAGCAGCTGGGGCAGGGAAATTTGCCTGCTAGAATCGGACGTCGGTGTACTGCTAGCAGAGTGGCCGCAAGTACTTGGCTGTGACACACCTAATTCTACACCTTCATTCCTCTCAGTGCAGGTTTCAGAGAGGACTGAAGGTATAGTGGGGTTGGAGATCCCAGCTGATGCGGTGCAAGGAGAGGTCCGCTTTGTTCTTTGGTGTGGGTCTTTAAGGTAGGCTTGCCAACGAGCTGCATGGCAGGTCAACATATGTCTGGTCAAGCATGTGGTGCCCAAGCGGCTGATGTTTTGGCCACGCGATATACGCTTGAGACATATGTTGCAAACAGCAGCTGTGCGATCTGATGCACTCGACTCAAAAAAGGCCCACACCAAAGATCTTTTTGAATAACGGGTAGAGGCAGCGCCCTGCACAGGCGGAGCTCTGCGGTGTGATTCCGTCGGTGTGCTGCCCTTACGCTGCCCCCCGAGGGCATCCTGCCTCGTTGGAGATGTGCCTCCTCCTTATCCTCCTCCTCCTCCTACTCTCTCCTATTAGGCACCCATGTGGAGTCAGTGACCTCATCATCCCCTCCCTCCTCATCACTGGAGCCAATCTGGCAGTATGCTGCAGCTGCTGGAACATGACTGCCAGATTGGTGTCCTTCTTGAGCATCCCCTCTCTCTGCTCTCACGCTACTGCCTTCCTCTAGCTGGGTATCATCATCAGACCCTTCGAAACGCTGGGCATCCTCCTGGAGCATGTACCCAACACTGTGCTCAAACAGTTCGGGGGACTCTTCAGGAGGACATGGTTGGTCTAGGGAAGGAGTGACTGATGATGACATTGATACCAGGGAAGAGGACGCTTTGGCAGCTGCTTTTCCAGTACCCTGAGCCTGGGTGAGAGAGGATGAGGAGGATGAGGAGGGCTTGGTCATCCACTCTACCAAGTCTTCGGCATGATGCGGCTCAACACGTCCAGCTGCCGAAAAGAAGGACAAGCGTGTCCCATGGCCACGTGCTGATGGCGATGCACCGCGTCCACGACCAGCACTGTTGTCTCTTGACACAGAGCCTGCTTGCCCTCTTTTATTGGCTCCTGACTGTCTGCCTCTCCTTGTTTTCCTTCCAGACATTCTAATGGCCTGCAGGGAAATGGGAAAACCAGCAATAAGGCCTAGCTTCAGGAGTATATTTTGCAGGAATCACACTACGCCTGCTGTAGGTGCTGCAAATGCCTGTTGGTGTAACACACCAGGAAAACGCAGCAATACAGGCTAACTTCAGGTGTAATATGATCAGGAGGCACACTCTGCCCGCTGTAAGTGCTGCAAATGCCTGTTGGTGTAACACACCAGGAAAAAGCAGCAATACAGGCTAACTTCAGGTGTAATATGATCAGGAGGCACACTCCGCCCGCTGTAAGTGCTGCAAATGCCTGTTGGTGTAACACACCAGGAAAACGCAGCAATACAGGCTAACTTCAGGTGTAATATGATCAGGAGGCACACTCCGCCCGCTGTAAGTGCTGCAAATGCCTGTTGGTGTAACACACCAGGAAAAAGCACCAATATAGGCTAACTTCAGGTGTAATATGATCAGGAGGCACACTCCGCCCGCTGTAAGTGCTACAAATGCCTGTTGGTGTAACACACCAGGAAAAAGCAGCAATACAGGCTAACTTCAGGTGTAATATGATCAGGAGGCACACTCCGCCCGCTGTAAGTGCTGCAAATGCCTGTTGGTGTAACACACCAGGAAAACGCAGCAATACAGGCTAACTTCAGGTGTATAAGGTGCAGGAGGCACACTCCGCCCGCTGTAAGTGCTGCAAATGCCTGTTGGTGTAACACACCAGGAAAACGCAGCAATACAGGCTAACTTCAGGTGTAATATGATCAGGAGGCACACTCCGCCCGCTGTAAGTGCTGAAAATGCCTGTTGGTGTAACACACCAGGAAAAAGCAGCAATACAGACTAACTTCAGGTGTAATATGATCAGGAGGCACACTCCGCCCGCTGTAAGTGCTGCAAATGCCTGTTGGTGTAACACACCAGGAAAAAGCAGCAATATAGGCTAACTTCAGGTGTAATATGATCTGGAGGCACACTCCGCCCGCTGTAAGTGCTGCAAATGCCTGTTGGTGTAACACACCAGGAAAACGCAGCAATACAGGCTAACTTCAGGTGTATAAGGTGCAGGAGGCACACTCCGCCCGCTGTAAGTGCTGCAAATGCCTGTTGGTGTAACACACCAGGAAAACGCAGCAATACAGGCTAACTTCAGGTGTATAAGGTGCAGGAGGCACACTCCGCCCGCTGTAAGTGCTGCAAATGCCTGTTGGTGTAACACACCAGGAAAACGCAGCAATACAGGCTAACTTCAGGTGTATAAGGTGCAGGAGGCACACTCCGCCCGCTGTAAGTGCTGCAAATGCCTGTTGGTGTAACACACCAGGAAAACACAGCAATACGGGCTAACTTCAGGTGTATAATGTGCAGGAGGCTTAGCAACAATGACACTGACACTGTCCCCTGCCTATCCTTCTCTCTCCCTGCACACAAGGTTTATCAAAGTATATGACACTGACACTCTACCTGCCTATCCTTCTCTCTCCCTGCACACAAGGTTTAGCAAAGAATATGACACTGACACTGTCCCCTGCTTATCCTTCTCTCTCCCTGCACACAAGGTTTATCAAAGTATATGACACTGACACTCTCCCTGCCTATCCTTCTCTCTCCCTGCACACAAGGTTTAGCAAAGAATATGACACTGACACTGTTCCCTGCCTATCCTTCTCTCTCCCTGCACACAAGGTTTATCAAAGAATATGACACTGCCACTCTCCCTGCCTATCCTTCTCTCTCCCTGCACACAAGGTTTAGCAAAGAATGTGACACTGACACTGTCCCCTGCCTATCCTTCTCTCTCCCTGCACACAAGGTTTAGCAAAGAATATGACACTGACACTCTCCCTGCCTATCCTTCTCTCTCCTCTCTCCCTACACACAAGTTTGAGGTACAAATAGCACTGACACTGTCCCTGCCTATGTAACTCTTTCCCTGCGCCGGAACACACTACACAAGGCCGTCGCGCTGGCGGCCTTTTATAGTGTGGGGCGTGTGCTAAACCCCCTGAGCTATAATTGGCCACAGGCAACCTGCCTGTGGCCAATTATGGCTCTCCTAGCTGCCGGCGCTGTGATTGGCCAAGCATGCGGGGACACAGTGCATGCTTGGCCAATCACAGCGCCGGGATTGCACTGCGATGGCGCAGTGTATTGTGGGTCGTTCGCGTCACTCGAATTTGGCGCGAACAGCCCAAATCGTTCGATGTTCGCCGAACGGTCGAACAGCCGATGTTTGAGTCGAACTTATGTTCGACTCGAACACCGAGCTCATCCCTACTTCTGAGATTTAGCAATTTGTAGTCCGACCAATTTAAAAAAAAACTGAGATTAAAAAAGTTAGGGGCTGGATTTATGGTACATTTATGGGACTAGGAACCAACAGAAGAAACTAAAGAAGACATCAGGGGGATACGCTATTCGACACACCATTAAACTCTCTGTGACCAGTAGTCCCACCTGTTCAGCCCAGAGATGCACCCAACTTCAACTTCATTTTCTTCCATGTGAGCGGATATTGTTTTTATAATAAAGTGTTTATGATATATACTCAGAGGAGGCGCCCCTCTCCTAGTTTTTCTCCTAGCTTCACTGGAACTTGCTTCTGGTCTCCTTGGTGGCAGCCCTGACAGACTCACCTATTTTTCCCCTGACACCTGCCTCTGGACTATTATGGACCATATATAGACATATTGAGGTGTCTGAGCATTGCGCCTTTTACTTGTTAATGAAATATTCCCCACAGCAGCTGAGCCGGGGGCAGAAGAGAGGAGGGAAGCCAGCAGCACTGCGGAGCAGCTGGAAGCCCGGGCAGTAAGGATGAGTTCCGGCGTGTTCGCATAGTACACGTGCAGAGCCCGCCAGGAAGTCGGCACCGCGCTGTGCTAATCACAGCCAGGGAGACATTTCCCGATCTCTGAAACTGAGCATCGGGACAATGTCTCCCTGGCTGTGATTAGTGCAGCGCAGTGCCGAATACCTGGCGGGCTCTGCACGTGTACTATGCGAACACGCCGGAGCTCATCCTTACCGGGCAGTAGAGGGAATTGGCACAGCATACAGTCATTAGGGTGTGCCCAGGCACACCTTGCACACCCCCCTGTGCACGCCTATGGGTAAGACTTAGTACTGAGATCAGAAAAGTAAAGCCTTTAGTAACAAACTGAAACCAGTTTTCAGAGGGCCCTTAAAAGAGGGCATTTTGATTGTTTAAAAGAACTGATACTTTTACTAACCTAACTGCATTTTCCCTACATTCTTTTCTGATTAGAGCAGCCACTCCATTCTCCTTTGCAAAGTATCGTTTTATAAATGGTATCAATTTTGTGTACTCATCTTGCAACCCGCCCTTTGTATGTCCCTATGGTAGGCATAGAACATCAATCATTTTTGACTCTGATTTACAAATGTGCAACTTGTGGTGATAGCATTAAAAGTATCTTTAACCCTTCCAGCAAGCTGAATCCATTTCCGATAATACCAGGAAGGTCATCTTGATAAATTTTTAATCAAGCAGGAAGTATCTGCGGTCCCAGAACCATTTGTGAGAAGTGTTAGAATCATTAAGATAGCTAATTATTTCCTTCTATGTCTCAAATCACACGTTTGTGAGCAAAAAACTAAATTGTTGAGGAGAGTCGAGTGTTTTTTCTAATTGCTGAAAATCAGGCCTACCCACACAGTTCTTTTTAATTTTTGCAGTGTAGATATTTAGGAATTTGGAGCTAGTTTATTTTTTTTGTCTTTTCTACATTGTCCCTTAAAGTGGTTGTAAACCCTGTAAATTTTTTTTTTTTAAAAACCAACCTGCAAGACAAAGGCATAATGAGCTAGTATGACTAGCATACTAACTCATTAGGCATTACTTACCATAGATCGTGGGCCCCCGAAGCCGTCCTCGTCTCCCTCTCCAGCCGCAGCCATTGCTGCGGCGATAGCCGGAAGGTTACTGTGATTGGCCGGAGCGCGCGGGGCCCTCCAGGTCCTTTAGCCTGAGGCTGCATCGCTGTAAGTAGGCCCAGCACCTTTGGCTGGGGTCTACACCCGAAAAGGAATCCTAGGGTACCCAAGTGAGGGGTGACCCACTCTGAAGGAGAGGCAACCAGGGGAGGATCTACCCAAGGGGATCGGTGAGAGAAGTCACTGTCTCGGGAGAGGCCTGGTTACCTATCGAAGGGAAGGATTCCGTAGTCCGCCACAAGCCTAGTAACGTGCCCCATTGGCACCTAAGGACTCAAGTGTTACTAGACTGGGAAGTTCGGGATTTAGAGATTATCTCCTGATCGTATCCCTAGGAAACCACAAGGAAATGTTCCGTGCTCCACACCGGCTGCTAGGACCGCTCTTAGGGGGACTATCCGGGTGAGCAAAACCCACTCAGGCCTGAGTGGCGACGAGTGATAGTTAAGTGCCGCGTGCCTGAACCTGCCTCCCTGTTCACTCCTCTTTATCTCCAACTTTTCCTGTCAAGTTCTCAACCAAAGCAAAATAAACCTTTTTATTGGGTTTGATACTGTCTGGACATTGGCCTTCCTTAAAAGAGAGAGAATAGACTTCTTCCTACACTCTAGGGTGAAGCACCAACGGAAAGAGGTAACTCGTTGCAGGACCCAAAATAGATAACACCGCTCACCCTCTTCAACAAGGAGGATACTGGGCATGTGGTATGGTGTGTCCCACTTGCTAGCGGAGGTAAGCAAGCAAGGGATCTGTGTGCTACACGTGGGGGCTCGAGTCCGGGATTTTGCAGCTACTCCTGGAAGTTGGACTATTTTTTTTCTCTATCTGTGTGTTTTTGTGGAGGTCGGCCAATGAGGAAAATTGGACTGCGTCATTACTTTATCAAGAGAAAAGGAGGCGCAGGACTGTGCTTTGACTGTTTCTAACTGCGTAGTTCGTGGGTGTATCCTTAAAGAAGAAAAGCCCGCAAGCTGCGTGCAGGAGAGAAAAAGGGGGAGGAGCCCCCGCCAATTGTGAGTTGCACGTGGTGCATTTGGCGCCAAGGGACAGTAAGAGCCTGGACTAGTAAAGAAGAGCAATATGTCTGCCACTCCATGGACTTCCATTTCACCGGGACCTCGGATGTCCCCTACTACCACTACCGAGGACATTACCCCCATTACTGCTCCCCTCACGGATACGGGGATCCGGCTCAAGCCTAGGGGCCACTTCGCACTTTACACTTGCCGAGATGCGGAGGCCCTGGGTGTGCTCTGTCTCAGATGCGGTGGTCTGGCTGTGCAACTAAGGCCATTCGGAAGGTGCTTGACTTGTGGGGAATTCTTGTTCGAGGTGGACCAGCCCACCGAGTCACCCCGAGCCTACCGGGTCAATTGTATTACAGGGGCTGTTACTTCCGAGGAAGACAACTACACCCCTACAGCCGAACCCACGCGCACCACCGCGGCTGCAACGGATGCCTTTTCCGTCACCACAAAAACCCCCATCCCGCTCGCCAAGCGGAAGGTGGGCTACGTTAAGGCCTCCCTAGGCCCCGGTAGAAGCCTGCCCCAGCGCCTGCCTGAACCAGATCTTCGAAGCGGAGGGAGCTCCGGAAAGTCTGCGCCAGGGGACGGTAAGGAGGCTGGGAGGACTGTGACAACAAGTTTGCCGGGGAAGGGAAAGAGGCCCATGCCCCATGCTGCTGGGGATGTGTGGACAGCCGACCCTCTGGAACTTTTGCCGCCTGAGGACAGTGTGTCTGTGTCCACCAGATACTATCTGCCTGCTGAGGAGTATGACTCGTCGGATTTCGGAGTCATCCTCTGAACTGGGTGAAGATGTAGAGATCGATGAGATCTTCATTAAGAAGGGTTGGGACAGGATTCCGGTGACCCCGTTCCGCAACCTTAGAGAGGAATCGCCGATGGACAATGGGGATACTACGCCCAGAGTGAAAGCCCCTGCTCTGGAGGAGAAGGTTGTTCCCACACCTGCACTGCCCTCACCTGCATCGCCCGTGCCCGCTACTACAGAAGGACATTTGCCATTGCGGCCGCCTCTGCCAAAGCCTGATGCAGTGCCAGTTAAAAGGTCACCAGATGCTATTGTGTTACCCAGAGCAGGAGACCATGCAACCATTCCGCATATTGCCCGCTCGCAGCGGCTCCTCAACAAGAGAGTGGCTGAGGAGTATGGCTGGGAGTACCCTTATGTGCCTAAGGAGCTCTTATTCGAAATAGAGGCCTACCGTGAGAGGTGGTACGCCGACTTTATTTGGGATCACCTGGAAATGCCTAAATCCCGCAGGTACTTTGCATGTTCAGCCGCCTTGGCTGATCGCTTCAAGGGTTGCCGCAAAGAGTGGAACTATGGTCGGCACATACATGCTGATCGGGTGGTGATCTGTAACAAGGGGAGAGAGGACGCCGTGTATTCCATTGAAACCCTGGACAAACAGTGGAAGACTCTCATTCTCCCTGATCCCCATTATTATCTTTAAAGATAGGAACTTGTTCTGTTTCATCATTATCCTGTCTTTACACAGACAAACTGCCCTGAATTCAAGTAACTCTGTCCTCTGCTACAGAGGAAGTCTGCTCCATTGAGGAAATTGGAGAGCTGTTGTTTTTTTTCTCTCCTCTGCTCTTTAAAAGAAAGAGAGACAGTTTTTTTTTTCTTCTGAGTTGAACTTTGGGGGTAGATTAGTCACGGCCAAAGCAACAGAGACGTCATGGTCAAGATGGGAAATGTTTATGTGTGCCGTGATTAATTCCCATGCGCAACTGCTTTGGATGTACTGATTTTGTGCTAACACCAGGTGGCAGCGGTTTGCCGAACTCTAAAAAAAAAAAAAGAGAGAATAATATATATGATAATATAAAGTGATGCTAGGCTTAGCGTACTTTACTTACAGAAGGAAGTCATTTCTTTTCGGAGAGATGGCTCACTTCTTTGTACAGTTAGAAGATAGGATGTGTATTATGCTGCATGTTGTTTTTTTTTTCTCCTCCTCTGCAGGTGTGTGATCTGCTATCAACTCTGCCGAAGAATGGGGTGGGGTAGTTATTTAGGAGAGGGTGGGATGTGTGATATGTGTTTTTGTGCATTGCTATATGTGACATTGAGAATGGGATGTCAGTTTGTATGTTACTCAATGTCTTTCTTTTCTTCTTTTCCTCCCCATCTCCTAAGATTTTGTTAGTTCAGGCACCAATTAAAAAAAAAAAAAAAAGTTTTGTGTATATAGTTTGTGAATAAATCAACACCTACTCAGGATTGAGGGGGTCTTTGATTTATTCTAGCCACTGGGACAGTGTCTCATTTAGGAGGGGTGTGGGTAGCGGTCGCTATGTGTAAATTTAGGGGGTAGCCTGAGCCCATAGTTGGACTCAGGCTGTTGAATTCTTCAAAAAACTGGCTTCTGCTTTGAGATAATGTTGCCTGGCAGTACAGTTCTCTGTGGCCTGTGGGTGGCACTGCAGCCCCAGGCTCAGGCCGAACCACAGGTAGCATTGCAGCGTTATTGGGTGTTCTCTCTCAGCAGCCATTCAGTGGTCTACCCACTGTGCATGCTGGGAGAGGATACATAAGGGGCAGACGCCATTATTCAGGAGCAGTTCGCGCCTCCCTGCCCTCCAGGACAGGGGTGCGTGTGTGTACCAGCCCTAGGCACCTTTAGCCTGAGGCTGCATAGCTGTAAGTAGGCCCAGCAACTTTTGGCTGGGGTCTACACCCGAAGAGGAATCCTAGGGTACCCAAGTGAGGGGTGACCCACTCTGAAGGAGAGGCAACCAGGGGAGGATCTACCCAAAGTGGATCGGTGAGAGAAGTCACTGTCTCGGGAGAGGCCTGGTTACCTATCGGAGGGAAGGATTCGGTAGTTCGCCACAAGCCTAGTAACGTGCCCCATTGGCACCTAAGGACTCAAGTGTTACTAGACTGGGAAGTTCGGGATTTAGAGATTATCTCCTAAATGTATCCCTAGGAAACCACAAGGAAATGTTCCGTGCTCCCACCGGCTGCTAGGACCGCTCTTAGGGGGACTTTCCGGGTGAGAAAAACCCACTCAGGCCTGAGTGGCGATGAGTGATAGTTAAGTGCTGCGTGCCTGAACCTGCCTCCCTGTTCACTCCTCTTTATCGCCATCTTTTCCTGTTAAGTTCTCAACCAAAGCAAAATAAAAATTTTTATTGGGTTTGATACTGTCTGGACATTGGCCTTCCTTAAAAGAGAGAGAATAGACTTCTTCCTACACTCTAGGGTGAAGAACCAACGGAAAGAGGTAACTCGCTGCAGGACCCAAAATAGATAACACCGCTCACCCTCTTCAACAAGGAGGATACTGGGCATGTGGCATGGTGTGTCCCACTTGCTAGCGGAGGTAAGCAAGCAAGGGATCTGTGTGCTACAATCATATAACGTCCTTGACTTTCAGGCGGGATATCTGCATGATGCCTGCAGCTACAGGATTCATTAAGATATCATTTTTTTCTGCGGGCGATTCTGTGCACCATAAGAATGATCATAGCGTAAGTTCTGCTGCTTGATCATTCTTACAGGCGACGAAAGGGGACGTCCCCCCCCCTCCCACCGCCAACCGTTGCTTCTCCGGCCTCTCCCGTGCCATCGGGGACCCGGAGAAAGAATCGGCCGCCGTCGGATGACGACCATAGAGATTTCCGAAGGAGAGAGTTACCGCTCAGATGTGACTGGTGACTCATTCACAAGATCCAGAGCCGTGGGTGCAGGCAATGCATATGACAATGCAAAAAATCTGAGGAAAACGCTTGGACAGCCGCACTCCAATTTCCGGTGACCAAATGGTCAACAGTCATCTCTATGACCGTCGGAGGCCCGAGCGCAACGTTATGACATCACGTCCGGGCCGCGGATGTAAATAGCAGCTTTCAGCATGAGATCGGTAAAAAAAAATAATCAGATCTCATGCTTTTTTTTTCAGATCTCATGCTTTCCAGCCTGGAGGAGAGATGTGGGGTCTTATTGACCCCACATCTCTCCATAAAGAGGACCTGTCATGATAGATTCCTATTACAGGGGATGTTTATATTCCTTGTAATAGGAATAAAAGTGATCAAAAAAATTAAATGTAAAAGAATGTAAAAAAAAAAAAAAAAAAAATGAAGCAAAAATAATTAAAATTTAAAACGCCCCTGTGTGCTCAGAAGCGATCACACACGTAAGTCCTGCCCACGTAAGCGTCATTCAAACCACACATGTGAGGTATCGCCGCGTGCGTTAGAGCGCAAGCAACAATTCTAGAACTAGACCTCCTCTGTAACTCTAAACTGGTAACCTGTAAAAAAAAAAAATTAAAGCATCGCCTATGGAGATTTTTAAGTACCAAAACTTGGCGCCATTCAATGAGTGTGCGCAATTTTAAAGCGTGACATGTTGGGTATCTATTTACACGGCGTAACATCATCTTTCACATTAAAAAAAAAAGCGTTTGAAAAATTATTTCACAAATACCGATAAAAAGTTGCAATGACCTCCATTTTATTCCCTAGGGTGTCTTCTAAAAAACATATATAATATTTGGGGGTTCTGAGTAATTTTCTAGCAAAAAAAAAATGATGATTTTTACATGTAGGAGAGGAGTGCCAGAATATGCCCGGTATGGAAGTGGTTAAAAAAGGTGATATTTTCTGAGAGTGGCTAATGACAGGGATAGGTAGGGAAGGCTGTATCTAATTTAAGCATGCAGATAAATCCTGGATAATAAGGAGGAGCCGTGGAGTGTCGGGGATCCCTTTTCTATTTCTCTGTTTACTATTTGATGCTTGATTACACAAGGAGATTAGTTCTGGGTTATTATCCCATGACACAACCTCATGGGTTCTCAGGAAAGTGTTACCTCCCATACACCTTGTCATTCCATCACATCACCTAGTCACTCTGCTCGGTTTGACTTTATACGTAAATGTTAAGCCACAGGATTTGGAGAGGCAAAGCTGTTTAATAATTAGATTTCAGACCAATGTTCACTGGAACAGTTTTATACAAAATTCCACCAGTGCTGCAGCTGCAGTTTGGGTAAAACGGTGACAGCCCCTGATTTAACTTTGCCCAACAGCTGCACACATAGCATGGAAATTAATCTTTAGAATACTTTATGCAGGTTTTTATTGTGAACAAGTTGAATTAAGCATATGTAGCGATACTCCCAGTTAAGATAGGGTGACCAGACATCCCCGGTTTCAGGGGACAGTCCCGGGATTGAGGACACTGTCCCCTGACCAAGTCTGTCCCCGGTTTTGTCCCCGGATTAGATTTGAAAAGAGGCTGGGGCAATTTCAAAGACAGTCAATGCCGCTCCTACTAGCTTAGGAGGGTGTATTTTTTCCATTATCTGTGCCCCTTTCTGATGATCATGTGCTGGTCGGAGCGGAGGGAATATTTCTTCAGTTTCGGGTGCCCATTCAGCTCCACTGGCATGTTCTTTCTGCCTTGGCTCAAGTCCCGGCCAGCCGCCTGCCTGCTTATCTCCTTGCCTTCCCAGGCGGAGTGATCTTCCTCCGCTCCCCACCCAGTAGTAGCCGGGGGGCCCAGAGAATTGAGACTTGACAGGCTTTGAGGCGGGCGGCGGTGGCGACGGGCAGAGAGTCGCTGATTGCCGCCATTACTATTAAAAAAAAAAAATGTCCCCGGATTTCATTTTAAAAATCTGGTCACCTTAAGTTAAGAGGGCTGCCAGTATATGTTTTGGGCCCTGTAGTGCACCGCTGTCAACCCCAAGCAACTAGCCCTAACCTCCCTTGGCACAGTTAGTAAGGGATGATAGGACTGTGTGGCCTGTAACTCACGGAGACACAGTCCTATAGTAAAACACACACAGCAATGGAGTATAGCTATCCTTAACCGTCTCTTCTGCAAAGTAAATTACACAAACACCAGTATACTTAAAGGGGTTGTAAAGGTTCGTTTTTTATTTTCTAAATAGGTTCCTTTAAGCTAGTGCATTGTTGGTTCACTTAACTTTTCCTTTGATTTCCCTTCTAAATATTTTTTTTCTTTGTTTTCTTTGTCTGAATTTCTCATTTCCTGTTCCTCCTCAGTAAGCTGTTCAGTAAGCTGTTCTGGCTGACTAAACACCACTCGGATGATGGTGTGAAGTTTAGTGAGGAGAAACAGGAAGTGAGAAATTCAGACAAAGAAAAAAAAACATTTAGAAGGTAAATCAAAGGAAAGGGTAAGTGAACCAACAATGCACTAGCTTAAAGGAACCTATTTAGAAAATAAAAAACGAACCTTTACAACCCCTTTAACCCTTGCACTTTTACTCAGATTGTTGGGTAAGCATGTAATCAACAGTGTACATATAATGTGCAGAGCCCTGCAATAAAAGAGTATCTCAACAAACAGATAGATATACAGTACTATGCATAACACTAACGGTCCCCGCTGCAGCTATCCTCCCTCATGGACAAAATGGCGCCCAGAAATGTCTACGCTAAGTCACGCCTGACTGTACTGTGTAGAAGTTCTGTAAGGGAAAATCTTCGCTAGCAAAAACGGTGGTGCACTTGAAGAAATAACTATAATCCACAGGGTAAAAGGGTTTTGGATAACTTGGTGTATTTAGAACAAATCTCTAAGGTAACTCCGATGCACTGTCTCTCTGGCGTGCAGCAGCCAACACTACTACTAACCCCGGATAACAGTTATTGGGCCTAGAGATCCTAGATAGTTCTCTGAGCAGGTGCTCTCTCACCCAACTGGACCAGTCAGTGTCCTTGTCTTCCGCTGCTGTGTCTTGGTACACAGATCTCACGACCTCCGGGTCTTCGGTCCTCCTGGCGATGATACAGCAACAGCAGGAAAAGACGTCCCTCAGGTTCCTCAGCGAGAGCGGAAGGCTCTTTGGGGAAAGGCCCAGGCTTCAGGCCTTGTATCTCAGCAGGCTCGGAAAAGAGTTCCACTTGCTGGGTGGGCGGTGTCCAAAGAGACAGAATTTAGCCCCGCCCTTCGGTTAAATAACCCACCCCAGCAGTCCTTGCGCGGGGCAATGCATCCTGGGTGTCCCGTTGCGCACTGGGTACTGTAGTCTCTGGGGGATTAAAGGGCAATACCCCGCTACACATAGTATGTATAAAAGAATAAGCATTTATTATAATGCAGGGTATTTATAAAATATGAAGATCATTTCTGCAGTACTAAATGCATCCAATTAACAGTAAATATTTAGTAAATATTTACCTTCCTTTCAGTGGAAGATAAGCTCATCTGCAGGTCTTTGCCTGAAACCTTCATAAACCATGTGTCAGGCCATGACATGACATGTCAATATTGTCCATATGTGGTCAGTGATGTTGCAATATCCCTTCTCCCTTGTATACAAACCTAATGACAGCCCTGGAGAGCTGTCACATGCAGCGCAAGGACAGGTCAGCATATAAGGTTTTTTTTTGTTTTGACGATAGGCAGGCGACGGTAATCTTCAATGATGCTGGATTTACAACACGGATTTTTATTAATTTTTTTTGATTATTACTGGTTTAAGTTATAACTTATGATATCAGCGGTGTGATACCCTCCTTTTCAACTGGCATAGAATTGTATTATTCCCATTCACATAATAATTACAGGCTGATGTCCAGAGCACCCCCCATCATCAGAAGTCAAGAGTCCTCCACCCACCCTCACTTACATCACATTGCAACCCCCTTACCTTGTGCTGCTGCCAGGAAGAAGCTGGGGGCAGAACTGGGAAGCAAAGGGCAGGGTCTGGAGTAGGGTTACCACATTCCCAAATGGCCATTCAGGGACCCCCTTCCCAAAATCAGCTTGTGCTGTAATGAATCACAGCGCAGCTGGGGCAGCGGATGCGCGCTCTACCCAGAAGAACTGATCACGCCCCCAAAAAAGGCAGCCGCGTCGCCACTTTACTCACTGACAGCACTTGTCCTGACTGGCCGAGACCCGTTTTACCTTGTTCCAACGCTGGCTTTACACTGCTCTGCTGTGATTAGACACAAGAGGTGATATTTATGATTTCTCCAATCACAAGCAGGGGGCAGGGATTGTACCTCTCCAGACATTCCTGACCAGGAGAAGTGCTGTCAGTGAGTAAAACGGCAATGTGGTTGCTTTTTTGGGGGCAACAGATAGAGGGGAGGGGGGGTGGCTGTGTCAGCTTCATTCCGGGACACTGTATTGTCCTGGAATGAAGGTGCCCGGGACCTGGGACAGACCTGCAAAATGCGGGACTGTCCCGGGCAATCTGGGACACATGGTCACCCTAGTCTGGAGGAGGACCAGAGGAGGGCTGGAGTCAGCTGCAAGAGTCTGCTGAATGCTGAGACAAGAGGAGAGGGAGGGAGTGCTCTAGCTGCACAGAGAAGTGCAGGATCTGGAGGAGAAGTTCTGTCCTCCTCTCTGCAATTACTGAGACAAGGTGGGGGGAAGAGTTGAGAGGGGGGGCTGCAGCTACAGGAGAGGTGCAAGGTAGGGTGACCACGTGTCCCGGATTGCCCGGGACAGTCCCGCATTTTGCAGGTCTGTCCCGGGCACATTCATTCCAGGACAATACAGTATCCCGGAATCAAACTGACACAGCCACCCCCCCCCCCCGGCCAATCTGATGCCCCCAAAAAAGGCTACCACATCACCACTTTACTCACTGACAGTACTTGTCCTGGCCGGGAAAGCCTGGAGGAGCACAATCCCCGCCCCCTGTTTGTGATTGGAGAAATCATAAATCCCGCCTCTTGTGTCCAATCACTGTGCTGTGATTCGTTACAGCAGAAGCTGATTTTTGGGAAGGGAGGGTGTCCCTGAATGGTAGTTTGGAAATGTGGTCACCCTAGTGCAAGGGCCACATGTAATGGTCTGGCAGGCTGCATTCGGTATACAGGCCTTGTGTTTGACACATGTGCTCTACAGGCTTCCTGAAGAAAACTACAGGAAAGAGTGGATACAAGACCAGTCCCCCTGCACAAGGAGAGACAGCTAGGGTGACCACATTTCCAAACTACCATTCAGGGACACCCCCCCTTCCCAAAAATCAGCTTGTGCTGTAACGAATCACAGCACAGTGATTGGACACAAGAGGCGGGATTAATGATTTCTCCAATCACAAGCAGGGGGCAGGGATTGTGCTTCTCCAGGCTTTCCCGGCCAGGGCAAGTACTGTCAGTGAGTAAAGCGTGATGTGGCTGCCTTTTTTGGGGGCATCAGATTGGCCGGGGGGGGGGGGGGTAGCTGTGTCAGTTTCATTCCGGGACACTGTATTGTCCTGGAATGAAGGTGCCCGGGACAGACCTGCAAAATGCGGGACTGTCCCGGGCAATCCGGGACACGTGGTCACCCTAGAGACAGCAGCAGTGATCGGTCTTTATTACAGGAAGATCCTGCACCGAGACAAAGTTTCAAACTAAATTTCTGCACAGAACTGGATACAACACACAAAGCACACCAAAACTCAAGTAGGACTACATTGACTCCTGTACTGAGACAATATTTGCTTATCCCGGAGTTCAGCTTTAAATCACCTCGGCTGTCAGGTTTCATTTTTGCCATGTGAGCTAATGACATGCTGTGTATGACTTTTATTAAGCCATGCTGTGCTCTGCGGCTCTGCCTGATGGGAAACGCACACACAGTTCATTGCATTTATTGGCTCTTACAGTGTACACAGTCCTAAACATAGGAAGCAAACAGGCATGCTGGTTGTAGACTAAAAGCTTAGACAAATTCCGGACAAGTGCAGCTGCCGTGTCTGCATTAACCAGGATTAAGTCTTTAGGGGTTAAAGCTTTTGTTTGCACCCAAAAAAGGGTGTGATCCCAATGTGTAAATAAAGGTGTATTCCTCAGTAAAAGTTCCATTTCAAACTGCACTATTGTGGCAGCTATGGAAACTGACTTTCACGTAACATTAGCCGCAGTATAAAGTGCGCTTAACGCTTTGGATTTATTAATCCATGAGAAAACTGTGCAGTTCGAAAAAGTTACTGTGATCTTCAAAAGACAAGATTTATAGATCTGCTTCTAGCTGAGCTCTATTGCAACAACTTCAAAAGCTTGCTCTGAATTTACAAGCTTGTCAGATTATTTGGATAGTCTCTTGATGGCATTTGCTGGGACTTCAGGTTCTCAGCAGCTAGGTAGTCTTGAGATAAAGTCTTTTGATTGATAGCTCATACATATTCTACTTGTCGTGGGCGCTGTTAGTTTTGTGTAGATTTGGCCACTAGGTGGCAAGGTACTGTCACAGTTTAATTTATCTAAAATGGTCAATCCAGCCTAAAAGTGGAAAAAATATATTTTGGTTATTAGTTTGAATGTAGTGACCTGTGATTGGTCCACGCAGAGGAAAACAGCATTTTTGCTTTACCATATCACTGACCTCTATCAATAGCAAGAGAGCAAAGAAAAAGATGGTACTCCTGGGTAAGGAGAAACATGATGTATGACTCAATGTACATACACTACATTACCAAAAGTATTGGGACACCTGCCTTTACACGCACATGAACTTTAATGGCATCCAAGTCTTAGTCCATAGGGTTCAATCTTGCGTTGGACCACCTTTTGCAGATATAACAGCTTCAACTCTTCTGGGAAGGCTGTTCACAAGGTTTAGAAGTGTGTCTATGGTAGGGTGACCAGACATCCCCGGTTTCAGGGGACAGTCCCCAGATTGAGGACACTGTCCCCGGACCAAGTCTGTCCCCGGTTTTGTCCCCAGATTGGATTTGAACAGGGGCAGGGGCAATTTCAAAGACAGTCAGTGCAGAATAAAATAAAAATCAGAATTTCACACCCCCGCTCTGCCGCTCCTGCTAGTTTAGGGGGGTGTATTTTTTTTCAATAATCTGTGCCACTTTTTGATGATCATGTGCTGGTCGGAGCGGAGGGAATATTTCTTCAGTTTCAAGTGCATGCCCATTCAGCTCCGCTCGCATGTTCTTCTGCCTTGACTCAAGTCCCATCCAGCCGCTTGCCTGCTTATCTCCTTGTCTTCCCTGGCAGAGTGATCTTCCTCCGCTCCCCACCCAGAGCGGCGGCTGCCACGGGCAGAGAGCCGCTGATTGCCGCCATTACTAGTAGAATTTTTTTTTAAAAATGTGTCCCCAGATTTCGTTTTAAAAATCTGGTCACCTTAGTCTATGGGATTGTTCGACCATTCTTCCCGAAGCGCATTTGTGAGGTCAGGCACTTATGTGGACGAGAAGGCCTGGCTCACAGACTCCGCTCTAATTCATCCCAAAGGTGTTCTGTCGGGTTGAGGTCAGGACTTTGTGCAGGCCAGTCAAGTTCCTTCACCCCAAACTCGCTCATCCACGTCTTTATGAACCTTGCTTTGTGCACTGGTGCGCAGTCATGTTGGAACAGGAAGGTTGCCACCCCCAAACTGTTCCCACAAAGTTGGGAGCATGAAATTGTTCCAAATGCCTTCGTATGCAGATGCCATAAGAGTTCAATTCACTGGAACAAAGGGGCCAAGTCTGAAAAACAACCCCACATCATAATCCCCCCTCCACCAAATGATTTGGACCAGTGCATAAAGCAAGGTCCTTAAAGACATGGATGAGCGAGTTTGGGTGGGGAAGGTGTCCAAGTCTGACCTTGCCCCTAGATATTCCTGCACCATGTTTATCAGACGCTGGCGATGGTTGCTGGAACCGATCATACTTTGGGGCTGCGGACTAAAGAATTGTCTGAACGTATCGGTCAGACGGCCACCTTCCCCACCGCTCCTTCTTTGACTGGCCGAAGCCTCAGCAACTCGTTGTCCAGGACCAGGAGTTTGTAACCTCCCAGTCTCTGGAAACGCGTTGCACAGACCTTTCTGCAAGGCCTCCCGGAGTTGTCTCATCCTCTGCTCCCTCTGCGAAGGTAACATAAGGTCCGCAACCTTACCCTTGTACCGTGGATCAAGGAGAGTGGCCAGCCAGTAATGGTCCCTCTCCTTGATCCGAAGAATACGAGGATCCTTCCGCAGACTTTGCAGGATCAGGGAGGCCATGCAGCGTAGGTTTGCTGAGGCATTCGGTCCGGAGTCCTCTGGGTCACTAAGGACGACATGATCCGCAGCCACCTCCTCCCAGCCACGTACAAGTCCACTGGTTTCTTGGGACTGTAAATCATCCCTAAAAGACTGCTGCTGATGATGCTGAGTGCCAGCCTCCACCTCCATGCTGACACAATCCTCCTCCTCCTCCTCCTCCTCCTCCTCTTCCTCTTCCTGTGCGATGGGTGGGACAGAAGGAACACTGTCTGGGTAAAGGGGGCCTTGAGAGGCAAGGAAGTCCTCCTCTTCCTGCCTCTGTTCTGCCTCAAGTGCCCTGTCCATTATTCCACGCAGCGTGTGCTCCAACAGGTGGACAAGAGGTACAGTGTCACTGATGCATGCACTGTCACTGCTCACCATCCTCGTGGCCTCCTCAAATGGTGCCAGGACAGTGCATGCATCCCTGATCATGCCCCACTGGCGTGGAGAAAAAAAACCAAGCTCCCCTGACCCTGTCCTGGTGCCGTAGTCGCACAGGTACTCATTGATGGCCCTCTGCTGCGTGTGCAGCCGCTGCAGCATGGCCAACGTTGAGTTCCACCTGGTGGGCATGTCACATATAAGGCGGTTCTTGGGCAGGTTCAACTCCTTTTGCAGCTCAGCCAGGCGAGCACTGGCATTATAAGATCTGCGGAAATGCACACAGACTTTCCTGGCCTGCCTCAGGACATCCTGTAAGCCCGGGTACCTGCCCAAGAACCGCTGCACCACCAGGTTAAGGACGTGAGCCACACAGGGCACATGGGTCAGTTGTCCCTGTCGGAGGGCGGAGAGGAGGTTGGTGCCATTGTCGCAAACCACCATTCCTGGCTTAAGCTGGCGTGGCGTCAACCACCTCTCGGCCTGGCCCTGCAGAGCAGACAGGACCTCTGCCCCAGTGTGGCTTCTGTCCCCCAAACACACCAGCGCAAGCACGGCATGGCATCTTTTTGCCTGCGTACTTGCGTAGCCCCGTGAACGGCTACGGAGCACCGCTGGTTCATAGGACAAACCACAGGAAGAGGCCATGGAGGAAGAAGAAGAGGAGGGGGTGGAGGAGAGAGGTGTGTCACAACCAGTAGTAGCATTTTGGAGGCGTGGCGGTGGGACAACCTCCAACACTACTGCACCTTGTCCTGCATCCTTCCCAGCTGCCAAAAGAGTGACCCAATGGGCCGTGAAAGAAAGGTAACGTCCCTGTCCATGCCTGCTGGACCATGAGTCAGCGGTAATATGCACCTTACCGCTGACCGCCCTGTCCAGCGAGGCCAAGACATTGCCTTCCACATGCCGGTAGAGAGCCGGAATAGCCTTCCGTGAGAAAAAGTGGCGTTTGGGAACCTGCCACTGAGGAACCGCACATTGCACAAACTCACGGAAGGGGGCCGAGTCTACCAACTGAAAAGGCAGCAGTTGAAGCGCTAGCAATTTAGCCAAGCTAGCATTCAACCGCTGGGCATGTGGATGGCTGGGAGTGAACTTCTTTCGACGGTCCAGCAGCTGGGGCAGGGAAATTTGCCTGCTAGAATCGGACGTCGGTGTACTGCTAGCAGAGTGGCCGCAAGTACTTGGCTGTGACACACCTAATTCTACACCTTCATTCCTCTCAGTGCATGTTTCAGAGAGGACTGAAGTTATAGTGGGGTTGGAGATCCCAGCTGATGCGGTGCAAGGAGAGGTCCGCTTTGTTCTTTGGTGTGGGTCTTTCAGGTAGGCTTGCCAACGAGCTGCATGGCAGGTCAACATATGTCTGGTCAGGCATGTGGTACCCAAGCGGCTGATGTTTTGGCCACGCGATATACGCTTGAGACATATGTTGCAAACAGCAGCTGTGCGATCTGATGCACTAGCCTCAAAAAAGGCCCACACCAAAGAACTTTTTGAATGACGGGCAGAGGCAGCGCCCTGCACAGGCGGAGCTCTGCGGTGTGATTCCGTCGGTGTACTGCCCTTACGCTGGCCACCAAAGGGCATCCTGCCTCGTTGGAGATGTGCCTCCTCCTCATCCTCCTCCTCCTCCTCTCTCCTATTAGGCACCCACGTGGAGTCAGTGACCTCATCATCACCTCCCTCCTCATCACTGGAGCCAATCTGGCAGTATGCTGCAGCTGCTGGAACATGACTGCCAGATTGGTGTCCTTCTTGAGCATCCCCTCTGTCTGCTCTCACGCTACTGCCTTCCTCTAGCTGGGTTTCATCATCAGACCCTTCGAAACGCTGGGCATCCTCCTGGAGCATGTACCCAACACTGTGCTGAAACAGTTCGGGGGACTCCTCAGGAGGAGGACATGGTGGGTCTAGGGAAGGAGTGACTGATGATGAGTCTGACATTGATACCAGGGAAGAGGACGCTTTGGCAGCTGCTTTTCCAGTACCCTGAGCCTGGGTGAGAGAGGATGAGGAGGAGGAGGAGGGCTTGGTCATCCACTCTACCAAGTCTTCGGCATGATGTGGCTCAACATGTCCAGCTGCCGAAAAGAAGGACAAGCGTGTCCCATGGCCATGTGCTGATGACAATGCAACGCGTCCACGACCAGCACTGTTGCCCCCAGACACAGAGCCTGCTTGCCCTCTTTTATTGCCTCCTGACTGTCTGCCTCTCCTTGTTTGCCTTCCAGACATTCTAATAGATGGCCTGCAGGGAGATGGGAAAAAAGCAATAAGGGCTACCTTCAGGTGTCCTTCTCTGTCCCTTGAAACAAGGACTTTGACAGTGAAAGAAACTGACACACTCTCCCTACCTACAGTTTTCTGTCCCTAGAAAAAATGTTTTTTTTAAGCACAATTTAGCACAAGGAGAATTCACTCACTGTCCTTCCAGGTCCCTGGAAACAAGGACTTTGACAGTGAAAGAAACTGACACACTCTCCCTACCTACAGTTTTCTGTCCCTAGAAAAAATGTTTTTTTTAAGCACAATTTAGCACAAGGAGAATTCACTCACTGTCCTTCCAGGTCCCTGGAAACAAGGACTTTGACAGTGAAAGAAACTGACACACTCTCCCTACCTACAGTTTTCTGTCCCTAGAAAAAATGTTTTTTTTAAGCACAATTTAGCACAAGGAGAATTCACTCACTGTCCTTCCAGGTCCCTGGAAACAAGGACTTTGACAGTGAAAGAAACTGACACACTCTCCCTACCTACAGTTTTCTGTCCCTAGAAAAAATGTTTTTTTTAAGCACAATTTAGCACAAGGAGAATTCACTCACTGTCCTTCCAGGTCCCTGGAAACAAGGACTTTGACAGTGAAAGAAACTGACACACTCTCCCTACCTACAGTTTTCTGTCCCTAGAAAAAATGTTTTTTTTAAGCACAATTTAGCACAAGGAGAATTCACTCACTGTCCTTCCAGGTCCCTGGAAACAAGGACTTTGACAGTGAAAGAAACTGACACACTCTCCCTACCTACAGTTTTCTGTCCCTAGAAAAAATGTTTTTTTTAAGCACAATTTAGCACAAGGAGAATTCACTCACTGTCCTTCCAGGTCCCTGGAAACAAGGACTTTGACAGTGAAAGAAACTGACACACTCTCCCTACCTACAGTTTTCTGTCCCTAGAAAAAATGTTTTTTTTAAGCACAATTTAGCACAAGGAGAATTCACTCACTGTCCTTCCAGGTCCCTGGAAACAAGGACTTTGACAGTGAAAGAAACTGACACACTCTCCCTACCTACAGTTTTCTGTCCCTAGAAAAAATGTTTTTTTTAAGCACAATTTAGCACAAGGAGAATTCACTCACTGTCCTTCCAGGTCCCTGGAAACAAGGACTTTGACAGTGAAAGAAACTGACACACTCTCCCTACCTACAGTTTTCTGTCCCTAGAAAAAATGTTTTTTTTAAGCACAATTTAGCACAAGGAGAATTCACTCACTGTCCTTCCAGGTCCCTGGAAACAAGGACTTTGACAGTGAAAGAAACTGACACACTCTCCCTACCTACAGTTTTCTGTCCCTAGAAAAAATGTTTTTTTTAAGCACAATTTAGCACAAGGAGAATTCACTCACTGTCCTTCCAGGTCCCTGGAAACAAGGACTTTGACAGTGAAAGAAACTGACACACTCTCCCTACCTACAGTTTTCTGTCCCTAGAAAAAATGTTTTTTTTAAGCACAATTTAGCACAAGGAGAATTCACTCACTGTCCTTCCAGGTCCCTGGAAACAAGGACTTTGACAGTGAAAGAAACTGACACACTCTCCCTACCTACAGTTTTCTGTCCCTAGAAAAAATGTTTTTTTTAAGCACAATTTAGCACAAGGAGAATTCACTCACTGTCCTTCCAGGTCCCTGGAAACAAGGACTTTGACAGTGAAAGAAACTGACACACTCTCCCTACCTACAGTTTTCTGTCCCTAGAAAAAATGTTTTTTTAAGCACAATTTAGCACAAGGAGAATTCACTCACTGTCCTTCCAGGTCCCTGGAAACAAGGACTTTGACAGTGAAAGAAACTGACACACTCTCCCTACCTACAGTTTTCTGTCCCTAGAAAAAATGTTTTTTTTAAGCACAATTTAGCACAAGGAGAATTCACTCACTGTCCTTCCAGGTCCCTGGAAACAAGGACTTTGACAGTGAAAGAAACTGACACACTCTCCCTACCTACAGTTTTCTGTCCCTAGAAAAAATGTTTTTTTTAAGCACAATTTAGCACAAGGAGAATTCACTCACTGTCCTTCCAGGTCCCTGGAAACAAGGACTTTGACAGTGAAAGAAACTGACACACTCTCCCTACCTACAGTTTTCTGTCCCTAGAAAAAATGTTTTTTTTAAGCACAATTTAGCACAAGGAGAATTCACTCACTGTCCTTCCAGGTCCCTGGAAACAAGGACTTTGACAGTGAAAGAAACTGACACACTCTCCCTACCTACAGTTTTCTGTCCCTAGAAAAAAAGTTTTTTTTAAGCACAATTTAGCACAAGGAGAATTCACTCACTGTCCTTCCAGGTCCCTGGAAACAAGGACTTTGACAGTGAAAGAAACTGACACACTCTCCCTACCTACAGTTTTCTGTCCCTAGAAAAAATGTTTTTTTTAAGCACAATTTAGCACAAGGAGAATTCACTCACTGTCCTTCCAGGTCCCTGGAAACAAGGACTTTGACAGTGAAAGAAACTGACACACTCTCCCTACCTACAGTTTTCTGTCCCTAGAAAAAATGTTTTTTTTAAGCACAATTTAGCACAAGGAGAATTCACTCACTGTCCTTCCAGGTCCCTGGAAACAAGGACTTTGACAGTGAAAGAAACTGACACACTCTCCCTACCTACAGTTTTCTGTCCCTAGAAAAAATGTTTTTTTTAAGCACAATTTAGCACAAGGAGAATTCACTCACTGTCCTTCCAGGTCCCTGGAAACAAGGACTTTGACAGTGAAAGAAACTGACACACTCTCCCTACCTACAGTTTTCTGTCCCTAGAAAAAATGTTTTTTTTAAGCACAATTTAGCACAAGGAGAATTCACTCACTGTCCTTCCAGGTCCCTGGAAACAAGGACTTTGACAGTGAAAGAAACTGACACACTCTCCCTACCTAGTTTTCTGTCCCTAGAAAAAATGTTTTTTTTAAGCACAATTTAGCACAAGGAGAATTCACTCACTGTCCTTCCAGGTCCCTGGAAACAAGGACTTTGACAGTGAAAGAAACTGACACACTCTCCCTACCTACAGTTTTCTGTCCCTAGAAAAAATGTTTTTTTTTAAGCACAATTTAGCACAAGGAGAATTCACTCACTGTCCTTCCAGGTCCCTGGAAACAAGGACTTTGACAGTGAAAGAAACTGACACACTCTCCCTACCTACAGTTTTCTGTCCCTAGAAAAAATGTTTTTTTTAAGCACAATTTAGCACAAGGAGAATTCACTCACTGTCCTTCCAGGTCCCTGGAAACAAGGACTTTGACAGTGAAAGAAACTGACACACTCTCCCTACCTACAGTTTTCTGTCCCTAGAAAAAATGTTTTTTTTTAAGCACAATTTAGCACAAGGAGAATTCACTCACTGTCCTTCCAGGTCCCTGGAAACAAGGACTTTGACAGTGAAAGAAACTGACACACTCTCCCTACCTACAGTTTTCTGTCCCTAGAAAAAATGTTTTTTTTAAGCACAATTTAGCACAAGGAGAATTCACTCACTGTCCTTCCAGGTCCCTGGAAACAAGGACTTTGACAGTGAAAGAAACTGACACACTCTCCCTACCTACAGTTTTCTGTCCCTAGAAAAAATGTTTTTTTTAAGCACAATTTAGCACAAGGAGAATTCACTCACTGTCCTTCCAGGTCCCTGGAAACAAGGACTTTGACAGTGAAAGAAACTGACACACTCTCCCTACCTACAGTTTTCTGTCCCTAGAAAAAATGTTTTTTTTAAGCACAATTTAGCACAAGGAGAATTCACTCACTGTCCTTCCAGGTCCCTGGAAACAAGGACTTTGACAGTGAAAGAAACTGACACACTCTCCCTACCTACAGTTTTCTGTCCCTAGAAATTTTTTTTTTTTTAAGCACAATTTAGCACAAGGAGAATTCACTCACTGTCCTTCCAGGTCCCTGGAAACAAGGACTTTGACAGTGAAAGAAACTGACACACTCTCCCTACCTACAGTTTTCTGTCCCTAGAAAAAATGTTTTTTTTAAGCACAATTTAGCACAAGGAGAATTCACTCACTGTCCTTCCAGGTCCCTGGAAACAAGGACTTTGACAGTGAAAGAAACTGACACACTCTCCCTACCTACAGTTTTCTGTCCCTAGAAAAAATGTTTTTTTTAAGCACAATTTAGCACAAGGAGAATTCACTCACTGTCCTTCCAGGTCCCTGGAAACAAGGACTTTGACAGTGAAAGAAACTGACACACTCTCCCTACCTACAGTTTTCTGTCCCTAGAAAAAATGTTTTTTTTAAGCACAATTTAGCACAAGGAGAATTCACTCACTGTCCTTCCAGGTCCCTGGAAACAAGGACTTTGACAGTGAAAGAAACTGACACACTCTCCCTACCTACAGTTTTCTGTCCCTAGAAAAAATGTTTTTTTAAGCACAATTTAGCACAAGGAGAATTCACTCACTGTCCTTCCAGGTCCCTGGAAACAAGGACTTTGACAGTGAAATAAACTGACACACTCTCCCTACCTACAGTTTTCTGTCCCTAGAAAAAATGTTTTTTTTAAGCACAATTTAGCACAAGGAGAATTCACTCACTGTCCTTCCAGGTCCCTGGAAACAAGGACTTTGACAGTGAAAGAAACTGACACACTCTCCCTACCTACAGTTTTCTGTCCCTAGAAAAAATGTTTTTTTTAAGCACAATTTAGCACAAGGAGAATTCACTCACTGTCCTTCCAGGTCCCTGGAAACAAGGACTTTGACAGTGAAAGAAACTGACACACTCTCCCTACCTACAGTTTTCTGTCCCTAGAAAAAATGTTTTTTTTAAGCACAATATAGCACAAGCACAAAACACACTGACACTCTCCCTACCTATCCTTCTCTTTCCCTAAACTAAAGGAATCCAGGTTAAGCAAGAAAGAAATAAAAGTCACTGTCCCTGCCTATGCTGCTCTACCCTGCTCCGGAACACACTACACTAGGCCGCCGTGCTGGCGGCCTTTTATAGTGTGGGGCGTGTACTAAACACCCTCAGCAATAATTGGCCACAGGCATCCTGCCTGTGGCCAATCATTGCTCTCCTCGCTGCCGGCGCTGTGATTGGCCAAGCATGCGGGGTCACAGTGCATGCTTGGCCAATCACAGCGCCTGGATGACACTGCGATGGCGTAGTGCATTGTGGGCCGTTCGCGTCACTCGAATTTGGCGCGAACGGCCCAAATCGTTCGATCTTCGTCGAACGATCGAACAGCCGATGTTCGAGTCGAACGTATGTTCGACTCGAACACGAAGCTCATCCCTAGTCCCTAGAAACAAGGACTGGCACAGTGAAAGAAACTGACACTCTCCCTACCTAGAGTTTTCTGTCCCTAGAAAAAATGTTTTTTTAAAGCACACTATAGCACAAGGAGAATTCCCCTCACTTTCCTTCTTTGTCCCTAGAAACAAGGACTGGCACAGTGAAAGAAACTGACACTCTCCCTACCTAGAGTTTTCTGTCCCTAGAAAAAATGTTTTTTTAAAGCACACTATAGCACAAGGAGAATTCCCCTCACTTTCCTTCTTTGTCCATAGAAACAAGGACTGGCACAGTGAAAGAAACTGACACTCTCCCTACCTAGAGTTTTCTGTCCCTAGAAAAAATTTTTTTTTAAAGCACACTATAGCACAAGGAGAATTCCCCTCACTTTCCTTCTTTGTCCCTAGAAACAAGGACTGGCACAGCGAAAGAAACTGACACTCTCCCTACCTAGAGTTTTCTGTCCCTAGAAAAAATGTTTTTTTAAAGCACACTATAGCACAAGGAGAATTCCCCTCACTTTCCTTCTTTGTCCCTAGAAACAAGGACTGGCACAGTGAAAGAAACTGACACTCTCCCTACCTAGAGTTTTCTGTCCCTAGAAAAAATGTTTTTTTAAAGCACACTATAGCACAAGGAGAATTCCCCTCACTTTCCTTCTTTGTCCCTAGAAACAAGGACTGGCACAGTGAAAGAAACTGACACTCTCCCTACCTAGAGTTTTCTGTCCCTAGAAAAAATGTTTTTTTAAAGCACACTATAGCACAAGGAGAATTCCCCTCACTTTCCTTCTTTGTCCCTAGAAACAAGGACTGGCACAGTGAAAGAAACTGACACTCTCCCTACCTAGAGTTTTCTGTCCCTAGAAAAAATGTTTTTTTAAAGCACACTATAGCACAAGGAGAATTCCCCTCACTTTCCTTCTTTGTCCCTAGAAACAAGGACTGGCACAGTGAAAGAAACTGACACTCTCCCTACCTAGAGTTTTCTGTCCCTAGAAAAAATGTTTTTTTAAAGCACACTATAGCACAAGGAGAATTCCCCTCACTTTCCTTCTTTGTCCCTAGAAACAAGGACTGGCACAGTGAAAGAAACTGACACTCTCCCTACCTAGAGTTTTCTGTCCCTAGAAAAAATGTTTTTTTAAAGCACACTATAGCACAAGGAGAATTCCCCTCACTTTCCTTCTTTGTCCCTAGAAACAAGGACTGGCACAGTGAAAGAAACTGACACTCTCCCTACCTAGAGTTTTCTGTCCCTAGAAAAAATGTTTTTTTAAAGCACACTATAGCACAAGGAGAATTCCCCTCACTTTCCTTCTTTGTCCCTAGAAACAAGGACTGGCACAGTGAAAGAAACTGACACTCTCCCTACCTAGAGTTTTCTGTCCCTAGAAAAAATGTTTTTTTAAAGCACACTATAGCACAAGGAGAATTCCCCTCACTTTCCTTCTTTGTCCCTAGAAACAAGGACTGGCACAGTGAAAGAAACTGACACTCTCCCTACCTAGAGTTTTCTGTCCCTAGAAAAAATGTTTTTTTTAAAGCACACTATAGCACAAGGAGAATTCCCCTCACTTTCCTTCTTTGTCCCTAGAAACAAGGACTGGCACAGTGAAAGAAACTGACACTCTCCCTACCTAGAGTTTTCTGTCCCTAGAAAAAATGTTTTTTTAAAGCACACTATAGCACAAGGAGAATTCCCCTCACTTTCCTTCTTTGTCCCTAGAAACAAGGACTGGCACAGTGAAAGAAACTGACACTCTCCCTACCTAGAGTTTTCTGTCCCTAGAAAAAATGTTTTTTTAAAGCACACTATAGCACAAGGAGAATTCCCCTCACTTTCCTTCTTTGTCCCTAGAAACAAGGACTGGCACAGTGAAAGAAACTGACACTCTCCCTACCTAGAGTTTTCTGTCCCTAGAAAAAATGTTTTTTTAAAGCACACTATAGCACAAGGAGAATTCCCCTCACTTTTCTTCTTTGTCCCTAGAAACAATGACTGGCACAGTGAAAGAAACTGACACTCTCCCTACCTAGAGTTTTCTGTCCCTAGAAAAAATGTTTTTTTAAAGCACACTATAGCACAAGGAGAATTCCCCTCACTTTCCTTCTTTGTCCCTAGAAACAAGGACTGGCACAGTGAAAGAAACTGACACTCTCCCTACCTAGAGTTTTCTGTCCCTAGAAAAAATGTTTTTTTAAAGCACACTATAGCACAAGGAGAATTCCCCTCACTTTCCTTCTTTGTCCCTAGAAACAAGGACTGGCACAGTGAAAGAAACTGACACTCTCCCTACCTAGAGTTTTCTGTCCCTAGAAAAAATGTTTTTTTAAAGCACACTATAGCACAAGGAGAATTCCCCTCACTTTCCTTCTTTGTCCCTAGAAACAAGGACTGGCACAGTGAAAGAAACTGACACTCTCCCTACCTAGAGTTTTCTGTCCCTAGAAATTTTTTTTTTTAAAGCACACTATAGCACAAGGAGAATTCCCCTCACTTTCCTTCTTTGTCCCTAGAAACAAGGACTGGCACAGTGAAAGAAACTGACACTCTCCCTACCTAGAGTTTTCTGTCCCTAGAAAAAATGTTTTTTTAAAGCACACTATAGCACAAGGAGAATTCCCCTCACTTTCCTTCTTTGTCCCTAGAAACAAGGACTGGCACAGTGAAAGAAACTGACACTCTCCCTACCTAGAGTTTTCTGTCCCTAGAAAAAATGTTTTTTTAAAGCACACTATAGCACAAGGAGAATTCCCCTCACTTTCCTTCTTTGTCCCTAGAAACAAGGACTGGCACAGTGAAAGAAACTGACACTCTCCCTACCTAGAGTTTTCTGTCCCTAGAAAAAATGTTTTTTTAAAGCACACTATAGCACAAGGAGAATTCCCCTCACTTTCCTTCTTTGTCCCTAGAAACAAGGACTGGCACAGTGAAAGAAACTGACACTCTCCCTACCTAGAGTTTTCTGTCCCTAGAAAAAATGTTTTTTTAAAGCACACTATAGCACAAGGAGAATTCCCCTCACTTTCCTTCTTTGTCCCTAGAAACAAGGACTGGCACAGTGAAAGAAACTGACACTCTCCCTACCTAGAGTTTTCCGTCCCTAGAAAAAATGTTTTTTTAAAGCACACTATAGCACAAGGAGAATTCCCCTCACTTTCCTTCTTTGTCCCTAGAAACAAGGACTGGCACAGTGAAAGAAACTGACACTCTCCCTACCTAGAGTTTTCTGTCCCTAGAAAAAATGTTTTTTAAAGCACACTATAGCACAAGGAGAATTCCCCTCACTTTCCTTCTTTGTCCCTAGAAACAAGGACTGGCACAGTGAAAGAAACTGACACTCTCCCTACCTAGAGTTTTCTGTCCCTAGAAAAAATGTTTTTTTAAAGCACACTATAGCACAAGGAGAATTCCCCTCACTTTCCTTCTTTGTCCCTAGAAACAAGGACTGGCACAGTGAAAGAAACTGACACTCTCCCTACCTAGAGTTTTCTGTCCCTAGAAAAAATGTTTTTTTAAAGCACACTATAGCACAAGGAGAATTCCCCTCACTTTCCTTCTTTGTCCCTAGAAACAAGGACTGGCACAGTGAAAGAAACTGACACTCTCCCTACCTAGAGTTTTCCGTCCCTAGAAAAAATGTTTTTTTAAAGCACACTATAGCACAAGGAGAATTCCCCTCACTTTCCTTCTTTGTCCCTAGAAACAAGGACTGGCACAGTGAAAGAAACTGACACTCTCCCTACCTAGAGTTTTCTGTCCCTAGAAAAAATGTTTTTTTAAAGCACACTATAGCACAAGGAGAATTCCCCTCACTTTCCTTCTTTGTCCCTAGAAACAAGGACTGGCACAGTGAAAGAAACTGACATTCTCCCTACCTAGAGTTTTCTGTCCCTAGAAAAAATGTTTTTTTAAAGCACACTATAGCACAAGGAGAATTCCCCTCACTTTCCTTCTTTGTCCCTAGAAACAAGGACTGGCACAGTGAAAGAAACTGACACTCTCCCTACCTAGAGTTTTCTGTCCCTAGAAAAAATGTTTTTTTAAAGCACACTATAGCACAAGGAGAATTCCCCTCACTTTCCTTCTTTGTCCCTAGAAACAAGGACTGGCACAGTGAAAGAAACTGACACTCTCCCTACCTAGAGTTTTCTGTCCCTAGAAAAAATGTTTTTTTAAAGCACACTATAGCACAAGGAGAATTCCCCTCACTTTCCTTCTTTGTCCCTAGAAACAAGGACTGGCACAGTGAAAGAAACTGACACTCTCCCTACCTAGAGTTTTCTGTCCCTAGAAAAAATGTTTTTTTAAAGCACACTATAGCACAAGGAGAATTCCCCTCACTTTCCTTCTTTGTCCCTAGAAACAAGGACTGGCACAGTGAAAGAAACTGACACTTTCCCTACCTAGAGTTTTCTGTCCCTAGAAAAAATGTTTTTTTAAAGCACACTATAGCACAAGGAGAATTCCCCTCACTTTCCTTCTTTGTCCCTAGAAACAAGGACTGGCACAGTGAAAGAAACTGACACTCTCCCTACCTAGAGTTTTCCGTCCCTAGAAAAAATGTTTTTTTAAAGCACACTATAGCACAAGGAGAATTCCCCTCACTTTCCTTCTTTGTCCCTAGAAACAAGGACTGGCACAGTGAAAGAAACTGACACTCTCCCTACCTAGAGTTTTCTGTCCCTAGAAAAAATGTTTTTTTAAAGCACACTATAGCACAAGGAGAATTCCCCTCACTTTCCTTCTTTGTCCCTAGAAACAAGGACTGGCACAGTGAAAGAAACTGACACTCTCCCTACCTAGAGTTTTCTGTCCCTAGAAAAAATGTTTTTTTAAAGCACACTATAGCACAAGGAGAATTCCCCTCACTTTCCTTCTTTGTCCCTAGAAACAAGGACTGGCACAGTGAAAGAAACTGACACTCTCCCTACCTAGAGTTTTCCGTCCCTAGAAAAAATGTTTTTTTAAAGCACACTATAGCACAAGGAGAATTCCCCTCACTTTCCTTCTTTGTCCCTAGAAACAAGGACTGGCACAGTGAAAGAAACTGACACTCTCCCTACCTAGAGTTTTCTGTCCCTAGAAAAAATGTTTTTTTAAAGCACACTATAGCACAAGGAGAATTCCCCTCACTTTCCTTCTTTGTCCCTAGAAACAAGGACTGGCACAGTGAAAGAAACTGACACTCTCCCTACCTAGAGTTTTCTGTCCCTAGAAAAAATGTTTTTTTAAAGCACACTATAGCACAAGGAGAATTCCCCTCACTTTCCTTCTTTGTCCCTAGAAACAAGGACTGGCACAGTGAAAGAAACTGACACTCTCCCTACCTAGAGTTTTCTGTCCCTAGAAAAAATGTTTTTTTAAAGCACACTATAGCACAAGGAGAATTCCCCTCACTTTCCTTCTTTGTCCCTAGAAACAAGGACTGGCACAGTGAAAGAAACTGTCACTCTCCCTACCTAGAGTTTTCTGTCCCTAGAAAAAATGTTTTTTTAAAGCACACTATAGCACAAGGAGAATTCCCCTCACTTTCCTTCTTTGTCCCTAGAAACAAGGACTGGCACAGTGAAAGAAACTGACACTCTCCCTACCTAGAGTTTTCTGTCCCTAGAAAAAATGTTTTTTTAAAGCACACTATAGCACAAGGAGAATTCCCCTCACTTTCCTTCTTTGTCCCTAGAAACAAGGACTGGCACAGTGAAAGAAACTGACACTCTCCCTACCTAGAGTTTTCTGTCCCTAGAAAAAATGTTTTTTTAAAGCACACTATAGCACAAGGAGAATTCCCCTCACTTTCCTTCTTTGTCCCTAGAAACAAGGACTGGCACAGTGAAAGAAACTGACACTCTCCCTACCTAGAGTTTTCTGTCCCTAGAAAAAATGTTTTTTTAAAGCACACTATAGCACAAGGAGAATTCCCCTCACTTTCCTTCTTTGTCCCTAGAAACAAGGACTCGCACAGTAAAACACACTGACACTCTCCCTACCTATCCTTCTCTTTCCCTAAACTAAAGGAATCCAGGTTAAGCAAGAAAGAAATAAATGTCACTGTCCCTGCCTATGCTTGTCTTTCCCTGCTCCGGAACACACTACACTAGGCCGCCGTGCTGGCGCCCTTTTATAGTGTGGGGCGTGTACTAAACACCCTCAGCAATAATTGGCCACAGGCATCCTGCCTGTGGCCAATCATTGCTCTCCTCGCTGCCGGCGCTGTGATTGGCCAAGCATGCGGGGTCACAGTGCATGCTTGGCCAATCACAGCGCCTGGATGACACTGCGATGGCGTAGTGCATTGTGGGCCGTTCGCGTCACTCGAATTTGGCGCGAACGGCCCAAATCGTTCGATCTTCGTCGAACGATCGAACAGCCGATGTTCGAGTCGAACGTATGTTCGACTCGAACACGAAGCTCATCCCTAATCATCATTCTTTTGCTAGAAAATTACTCAGAACCCCCAAACATTATATATGTTTTTTTAGCAGACACCCTAGGGAATAAAATGACGGTCATTGCAACATTTTTTCTTGCACAATATTTGCGCAATAATTTTTCAAACGCCTTTTTTTTGAAAAAAAAATGGTTTCATGAATTAAAAAATAACAAAACAGTAAAGTTAGCCCAATTTTTTGGGAACATATGAAAGATAATGTTACGCCGAGTAAATAGATACCTAACATGTCACGCTTTAAAATTGCGCACACTCATTGAATGGCGCCAAACTTCGGTACTTAAAAATCTCCATAGGCGACGCTTAATCTTTTTTTACAGGTTACCAGGTTAGAATTACAGAGGAGGTCTAGTGCTAGAATTGTTGCACGCGCTCTAACGCACGCGGCGATACCTCACATGCGTGGTTTGAACGGCGTTTACATATGTGGGCGACTTACGTGTGCATTCGCTTCTGATCGCGAGCTACCGGGGACAGGGGCGTTTTAATTTTTTATTTTTTTATTTATTTATTTATTTTACTTATTTATTTATTTTTTTACAATGATTTTACTTTTTTTTTTTTTTTGATCACTTTTATTCCTATTACAAGGAATGTAAACATCCCTTGTAATAGGAATGTGTGTGACAGGTTCTCTTTATTGAGAGATGCGGGGTCAATAAGACTCCACATCTCTCCTCCAGGCTGGAAAGCATGAGATCAGTGAAAATTTTTTCACTGATTTCATACTTACAGCCCCAACGGCGGCTTTGTTTACATTTTTGAGACCCGGGCGTGACGTCATCACATCGCGCCCGGGCCTCCGACGATCATAGAGATGACTGGTGACCATCTGGTCACCAGTCATCTCTATGCTTATCACGTGACTCCACCAACGATGCCGGAAGATTCGCTCCGGGTCCCCGATCGCACGGGGGAGCCCGGAGAAGCACCGGATGGCGGCGGGAGGGGTGTGTCCCCTCCCGCCGCCTATAAGAACGATCAAATGGCGGAACCGCCGCTATGATCATTCTTATGGTGCACAGAATCGCTGGCACTTCAAAAGGATATCTGAATGATGCCTCTAGCTGCAGGCATCATTCAGATATCCCCCTACAAAGCCGAGGACGTCATATGACGTCCACCCAGGATGGGAGATCCCATCTGTGGACGTCATTTGTCTATGGCTGGGTAGGGAAGTGGTTAAAGTAGAACTTAATTTTGGTAAGAGAGGGTTATAGCCCCTGTCAGTTTATTTTTTACCATCCATGTCCCATTACAGAGATTTCCCTTCACTTCCTGCCCCATAGCCAAGCAGGAAGTGAGAGGAAATCTATGCAAATTAAGGGAATCCATTCCCCCCAGGCCCTCAGAACTAGTGCCCCCACTCGAAAATTTCAGGGCGGGTCTTAAACAGCAAGGGGTGTGGCCTTGGCAGGAAGGGGTGGGCCATATTTAAATTAGGGGGTGCATGAATTTAGTCAGGTCTAGGGCAGCACAAAACCTAAATACACTACTGGTTAGACCTCATTCGGAATACTGTGTCCAGTTCTGGAGACCCCCACATACAGAAAGATATTGATAAAATAGAACAAGCCCAGAGACGGGTAACAAAAATGGTGAAAGACCTGAGGCATAAAACATATGGAGAGCGACTTCAGGAACTTAATATGTACAGTCAGGGGGAAAGAAGGGAAACGGGAGACATGACTGAAACCTTTAAATACATCAAGGTAGTAAATAAGGTTCAGGTCCAGGAGGGCAGTTTTTTTTAATATGAAACCAAAATCAAGAAAAAGGGGGACATGTCCTCAAACTATCTGGGGGAAAGTTATCAAAACTAATCTTGGATAGTAGTGATGAGCCGAACACCCCCGGGTTCGGTTCGCACCAGAACCCGTGAACGGACCGAAAGTTCGTACGAACATTAGAACCCTATTAAATACAATGGATGCGAACGTTCGAATTCTAAAGTGCTAATTATAACGACTATTATGCATGTTATTGTCCTAAAAAGGGTTTGGGAACCCGGGTTCTGCACCAGGGGACATGTATCAATGCAAAAAGAAGTTTTAAAAACGGTCGTTTTTCGGGAGCAGTCATTTTAATGATGCATAAAGTGAAAAAAAAAAGTCAAATATTCCTTTAAATATCGTACCTGGGGGGTGTCTAAAGTATGCCTGTGAAGTGCCACGTGTTTCCCGTGTTTAGAACTGTCCCTGCACAAAATGACACTTCTAAAGGAAAAAAAAGCCATTTAAAACTGCTTGCGGCTTTAATGTAATGTCTGGTCCCGGTAATATGGATGAAAATCTTTAAGAAAAATGGCATAGCTACCCCATCACCCCCCCCCCCTACCCCAGCCCATTACCAGCCCCTTTGGGTCTTGTATGGATATTAAGGGGAACACCGCACACAAAATAAAAAAGGCCCTATATACTCTGAACAGCCGTATACAGGCGGTGCATACAAGACAGGGACTGTAGGTTTGTTCTTATGTAGAATGTGTTTGTAATTTTGAACAGGTACATTGTTTAAGTGTAGCTCCAGCCCAAAAATCTATTTTTAAACTTTTTGGAAAACATAGGTAAGGGTTATCACCCCTGTAACATTTGTTTTGCTGTCTGTGCCCCTGTTCAGAACATTTCACCTCACTTTCCGTCCCAATGACAACTGTTTTTGAAATGTGGTGTTTTTCTTGAAACAAGGATTGCTGATAAAGCATCAGTACAGAGGAGACACCTTTCTCCCATATTTATTCTTACAGGAGAGAATTTTCCTTCCTAGGGGAAGATTTCCTCTCACTTCCTGTTGTCTTCTTGCGTTTGCAAGTAGGAGTCGTTTGTAAGTTGGATGTTTGAAAGTAGGGACCTGCCGTATATACTCTGCAGAAATAGGCCCCTTAGTTGTTGGTGTTGGCACAACACTGTAAGCACTCACAGTTACTCTTGGTTGGTGCTGGAACGCCCTGCTGTCAACTATTATATCAGGAATTGTAATTACATATAATTGTTGAACAGTGGTAGTAAAAATTGGGCCTTTGATGGTGGTGCTGGTGCCACAACACTGTAAGCCCTGACAGTTACTCTTGGTGGGTGCAGCAATGGGCCCTGCTGTGAATTATTAGATCAAGAATTGTAATTGCAGGCCCCTGTTGAACAGAGGCTGAAAAATTGGGCCTTTCGTGGTGGTGGTGGTGGTGGTGGTGTTGCCACAACACTGTAAGCCCTCAGAGTTACTCTTGGTGGGTGCAGGAATGGGCCCTGCTGTGAATTATTAGATCAAGAATTGTAATTACATGCCCCTTTTGAACAGGGGCTGAAAAATTGGGCCTTTCGTGGTGGTGGTGGTGGTGGCGTTGCCACAACACTGTAAGCCCTCAGAGTTACTCTTGGTGGGTGCAGCAATGGGCCCTGCTGTGAATTATTAGATCAAGAATTGTAATTACATGCCCCTGTTGAACAGGGGCTGAAAAATTGGGCCTTAGGCACTGGTGGCACAACACTGCAACCCCTCACAGATACTGTACTTGGAGCACAGCAATGAGCCCTGTTGCAAAGTATTGCTTCAAAAATTGTAATGACACGCCCCTGTTAAACAGGGGCTGAAAAATTGGGCCTTAGGCACTGGTGGCACAACACTCCAACCCCTCACAGATACTGTACTTGGAGCACAGCAATGAGCCCTGTTGCAAAGTATTGCTTCAAAAATTGTAATTACACGCCCCTGTTAAACAGAGGCTGAAAAATTGGGCCTTAGCCACTGGTGGCGGCACGCATAAACAAAAATGATCTTCCAAGCTATCATCATCAATCGTATCATTGAGGACTCGGAGGAGGAGGATAGCCAGTCAACATAACAGCACAGGCACTCAGCATCAGCATCAGTCTTGAAGGGATGTGACATGTTAAAATCAATTAGTCTGTTATATCAGCATCAGGTGTGTGGTAGCTGGTGGTGATCCAAGACTGGTTCATCTTGATGAAAGTCAGTCGATCAACCGAGTCGGTGGACAGGCGCACCCTGTGATCCGTGACAAATCCTCCAGCAGCACTGAATGTGCGTTCCGAAAGAACACTGGATGCAGGACAGGCCAGTAGCTCAATTGCATACTGTGCAAGCTCTGGCCAGTGATCCATCCTCAAGACCCAGTAAGCCAGAGGATTTTCGGTGGGGAAGGTGTCCAAGTCTGACCTTGCTCTTAGATATTCCTGCACCATGTTTATCAGACGCTGGCGATGGTTGCTGGAACCGATCATACTTTGGGGCTGCGGACTAAAGAATTGTCTGAACGCATCGGTCAGACGGCCACCTTCTCCACCGCTCCTTCTTTGACTGGCCGAAGCCTCAGCAACTCGTTGTCCAGGACCAGGAGTTTGTAACCTCCCAGTCTCTGGGAACGCGTTGCACAGACCTTTCTGCAAGGCCTCCCGGAGTTGTCTCATCCTCTGCTCCCTCTGCGACGGTAACATAAGGTCCGCAACCTTACCCTTGTACCGTGGATCAAGGAGAGTGGCCAGCCAGTAATGGTCCCTCTCCTTGATCCGAAGAATACGAGGATCCTTCCGCAGACTTTGCAGGATCAGGGAGGCCATGCAGCGTAGGTTAGCTGAGGCATTCGGTCCGGAGTCCTCTGGGTCACTAAGGACGACATGATCCGCAGCCACCTCCTCCCAGCCACGTACAAGTCCACTGGTTTCTTGGGACTGTAAATCATCCCTAAAAGACTGCTGCTGATGATGCTGAGTGCCAGCCTCCACCTCCATGCTGACACAATCCTCCTCCTCCTCCTCCTCTTCCTGTGCGATGGGTGGGACAGAAGGAACACTGTCTGGGTAAAGGGGGCCTTGAGAGGCAAGGAAGTCCTCCTCTTCCTGCCTCTGTTCTGCCTCAAGTGCCCTGTCCATTATTCCACGCAGCGTGTGCTCCAACAGGTGGACAAGAGGTACAGTGTCACTGATGCATGCACTGTCACTGCTCACCATCCTCGTGGCCTCCTCAAATGGTGCCAGGACAGTGCATGCATCCCTGATCATGCCCCACTGGCGTGGAGAAAAAAACCAAAGCTCCCCTGACCCTGTCCTGGTGCCGTAGTCGCACAGGTACTCATTGATGGCCCTCTGCTGCGTGTGCAGCCGCTGCAGCATGGCCAACGTTGAGTTCCACCTGGTGGGCATGTCACATATAAGGCGGTTCTTGGGCAGGTTCAACTCCTTTTGCAGCTCAGCCAGGCGAGCACTGGCATTATAAGATCTGCGGAAATGCACACAGACTTTCCTGGCCTGCCTCAGGACATCCTGTAAGCCCGGGTACCTGCCCAAGAACCGCTGCACCACCAGGTTAAGGACGTGAGCCACACAGGGCACATGGGTCAGTTGTCCCTGTCGGAGGGCGGAGAGGAGGTTGGTGCCATTGTCGCAAACCACCATTCCTGGCTTAAGCTGGCGTGGCGTCAACCACCTCTCGGCCTGGCCCTGCAGAGCAGACAGGACCTCTGCCCCAGTGTGGCTTCTGTCCCCCAAACACACCAGCGCAAGCACGGCATGGCATCTTTTTGCCTGCGTACTTGCGTAGCCCCTTGAACGGCTACGGAGCACCGCTGGTTCAGAGGACAAAGCACAGGAAGAGGCCATGGAGGAAGAAGAAGAGGAGGGGGTGGAGGAGAGAGGTGTGTCACAACCAGTAGTAGCATTTTGGAGGCGTGGCGGTGGAACAACCTCCAACACTACTGCACCTTGTCCTGCATCCTTCCCAGCTGCCAAAAGAGTGACCCAATGGGCCGTGAAAGAAAGGTAACGTCCCTGTCCATGCCTGCTGGACCATGAGTCAGCGGTAATATGCACCTTACTGCTGACCGCCCTGTCCAGCGAGGCCAAGACATTGCCTTCCACATGCCGGTAGAGAGCCGGAATAGCCTTCCGTGAGAAAAAGTGGCGTTTGGGAACCTGCCACTGAGGAACCGCACATTGCACAAACTCACGGAAGGGGGCCGAGTCTACCAACTGAAAAGGCAGCAGTTGAAGCGCTAGCAATTTAGCCAAGCTAGCATTCAACCGCTGGGCATGTGGATGGCTGGGAGTGAACTTCTTTCGACGGTCCAGCAGCTGGGGCAGGGAAATTTGCCTGCTAGAATCGGACGTCGGTGTACTGCTAGCAGAGTGGCCGCAAGTACTTGGCTGTGACACACCTAATTCTACACCTTCATTCCTCTCAGTGCATGTTTCAGAGAGGACTGAAGTTATAGTGGGGTTGGAGATCCCAGCTGATGCGGTGCAAGGAGAGGTCCGCTTTGTTCTTTGGTGTGGGTCTTTGAGGTAGGCTTGCCAACGAGCTGCATGGCAGGTCAACATATGTCTGGTCAGGCATGTGGTACCCAAGCGGCTGATGTTTTGGCCACGCGATATACGCTTGAGACATATGTTGCAAACAGCAGCTGTGCGATCTGATGCACTAGCCTCAAAAAAGGCCCACACCAAAGAACTTTTTGAATGACGAGCAGAGGCAGCGCCCTGCACAGGCGGAGCTCTGCGGTGTGATTCCGTCGGTGTACTGCCCTTACGCTGGCCACCAAAGGGCATCCTGCCTTGTTGGAGATGTGCCTCCTCCTCATCCTCCTCCTCCTCCTCTCTCCTATTAGGCACCCACGTGGAGTCAGTGACCTCATCATCCCCTCCCTCCTCATCACTGGAGCCAATCTGGCAGTATGCTGCAGCTGCTGGAACATGACTGCCAGATTGGTGTCCTTCTTGAGCATCCCCTCTGTCTGCTCTCAAGCTACTGCCTTCCTCTAGCTGGGTTTCATCATCAGACCCTTCGAAACGCTGGGCATCCTCCTGGAGCATGTACCCAACACTGTGCTCAAACAGTTCGGGGGACTCCTCAGGAGGAGGACATGGTGGGTCTAGGGAAGGAGTGACTGATGATGAGTCTGACATTGATACCAGGGAAGAGGACGCTTTGGCAGCTGCTTTGCCAGTACCCTGAGCCTGGGTGAGAGAGGATGAGGAGGAGGAGGGCTTGGTCATCCACTCTACCAAGTCTTCGGCATGATGTGGCTCAACATGTCCAGCTGCCGAAAAGAAGGACAAGCGTGTCCCATGGCCATGTGCTGATGACAATGCACCGCGTCCACGACCAGCACTGTTGCCCCCAGACACAGAGCCTGCTTGCCCTCTTTTATTGCCTCCTGACTGTCTGCCTCTCCTTGTTTGCCTTCCAGACATTCTAATGGATGGCCTGCAGGGAGATGGGAAAAAAGCAATAAGGGCTACCTTCAGGTGTCCTTCTCTGTCCCTTTACTTAAGGATTTCTAAATATGGTTGAGGATGATTGCTTTCGCACAGAATAGCACAATGACAATTTCCCTGACTGTCCAAAAAACAAGGATTTCAAAGATGGTTGATGAGGAATGCTTTAGCACAGTATAGCACAAGGAGAATTTCCCTCACTGTCCTTCCCTGTCCCTACAAACAAGGATTAGCACAGTAAAACACACTGACACTCTCCCTACCTGTAGTTTTCTGTCCCTATAAAAAATGTTTTTTTAAAGATGGTTGATGATGAATGCTTTAGCACAGTATAGCACAAGGAGAATTTCCCTCACTGTCCTTCCCTGTCCCTACAAACAAGGATTAGCACAGTAAAACACACTGACACTCTCCCTACCTATAGTTTTCTGTCCCTATAAAAAATGTTTTTTTAAAGATGGTTGATGATGAATGCTTTAGCACAGTATAGCACAAGGAGAATTTCCCTCACTGTCCTTCCCTGTCCCTACAAACAAGGATTAGCACAGTAAAACACACTGACACTCTCCCTACCTATAGTTTTCTGTCCCTATAAAAAATGTTTTTTTAAAGATGGTTGATGATGAATGCTTTAGCACAGTATAGCACAAGGAGAATTTCCCTCACTGTCCTTCCCTGTCCCTACAAACAAGGATTAGCACAGTAAAACACACTGACACTCTCCCTACCTATAGTTTTCTGTCCCTATAAAAAATGTTTTTTTAAAGATGGTTGATGATGAATGCTTTAGCACAGTATAGCACAAGGAGAATTTCCCTCACTGTCCTTCCCTGTCCCTACAAACAAGGATTAGCACAGTAAAACACACTGACACTCTCCCTACCTGTAGTTTTCTGTCCCTATAAAAAATGTTTTTTTAAAGATGGTTGATGATGAATGCTTTAGCACAGTATAGCACAAGGAGAATTTCCCTCACTGTCCTTCCCTGTCCCTACAAACAAGGATTAGCACAGTAAAACACACTGACACTCTCCCTACCTGTAGTTTTCTGTCCCTATAAAAAATGTTTTTTTAAAGATGGTTGATGATGAATGCTTTAGCACAGTATAGCACAAGGAGAATTTCCCTCACTGTCCTTCCCTGTCCCTACAAACAAGGATTAGCACAGTAAAACACACTGACACTCTCCCTACCTATAGTTTTCTGTCCCTATAAAAAATGTTTTTTTAAAGATGGTTGATGATGAATGCTTTAGCACAGTATAGCACAAGGAGAATTTCCCTCACTGTCCTTCCCTGTCCCTACAAACAAGGATTAGCACAGTAAAACACACTGACACTCTCCCTACCTATAGTTTTCTGTCCCTATAAAAAATGTTTTTTTAAAGATGGTTGATGATGAATGCTTTAGCACAGTATAGCACAAGGAGAATTTCCCTCACTGTCCTTCCCTGTCCCTACAAACAAGGATTAGCACAGTAAAACACACTGACACTCTCCCTACCTATAGTTTTCTGTCCCTATAAAAAATGTTTTTTTAAAGATGGTTGATGATGAATGCTTTAGCACAGTATAGCACAAGGAGAATTTCCCTCACTGTCCTTCCCTGTCCCTACAAACAAGGATTAGCACAGTAAAACACACTGACACTCTCCCTACCTGTAGTTTTCTGTCCCTATAAAAAATGTTATTTTTAAAGATGGTTGATGATGAATGCTTTAGCACAGTATAGCACAAGGAGAATTTCCCTCACTGTCCTTCCCTGTCCCTACAAACAAGGATTAGCACAGTAAAACACACTGACACTCTCCCTACCTATAGTTTTCTGTCCCTATAAAAAATGTTTTTTTAAAGATGGTTGATGATGAATGCTTTAGCACAGTATAGCACAAGGAGAATTTCCCTCACTGTCCTTCCCTGTCCCTACAAACAAGGATTAGCACAGTAAAACACACTGACACTCTCCCTACCTATAGTTTTCTGTCCCTATAAAAAATGTTTTTTTAAAGATGGTTGATGATGAATGCTTTAGCACAGTATAGCACAAGGAGAATTTCCCTCACTGTCCTTCCCTGTCCCTACAAACAAGGATTAGCACAGTAAAACACACTGACACTCTCCCTACCTATAGTTTTCTGTCCCTATAAAAAATGTTTTTTTAAAGATGGTTGATGATGAATGCTTTAGCACAGTATAGCACAAGGAGAATTTCCCTCACTGTCCTTCCCTGTCCCTACAAACAAGGATTAGCACAGTAAAACACACTGACACTCTCCCTACCTATAGTTTTCTGTCCCTATAAAAATTTTTTTTTAAAGATGGTTGATGATGAATGCTTTAGCACAGTATAGCACAAGGAGAATTTCCCTCACTGTCCTTCCCTGTCCCTACAAACAAGGATTAGCACAGTAAAACACACTGACACTCTCCCTACCTGTAGTTTTCTGTCCCTATAAAAAATGTTTTTTTAAAGATGGTTGATGATGAATGCTTTAGCACAGTATAGCACAAGGAGAATTTCCCTCACTGTCCTTCCCTGTCCCTACAAACAAGGATTAGCACAGTAAAACACACTGACACTCTCCCTACCTATAGTTTTCTGTCCCTATAAAAAATGTTTTTTTAAAGATGGTTGATGATGAATGCTTTAGCACAGTATAGCACAAGGAGAATTTCCCTCACTGTCCTTCCCTGTCCCTACAAACAAGGATTAGCACAGTAAAACACACTGACACTCTCCCTACCTATAGTTTTCTGTCCCTATAAAAATTTTATTTTTAAAGATGGTTGATGATGAATGCTTTAGCACAGTATAGCACAAGGAGAATTTCCCTCACTGTCCTTCCCTGTCCCTACAAACAAGGATTAGCACAGTAAAACACACTGACACTCTCCCTACCTGTAGTTTTCTGTCCCTATAAAAAATGTTTTTTTAAAGATGGTTGATGATGAATGCTTTAGCACAGTATAGCACAAGGAGAATTTCCCTCACTGTCCTTCCCTGTCCCTACAAACAAGGATTAGCACAGTAAAACACACTGACACTCTCCCTACCTGTAGTTTTCTGTCCCTATAAAAAATGTTTTTTTAAAGATGGTTGATGATGAATGCTTTAGCACAGTATAGCACAAGGAGAATTTCCCTCACTGTCCTTCCCTGTCCCTACAAACAAGGATTAGCACAGTAAAACACACTGACACTCTCCCTACCTATAGTTTTCTGTCCCTATAAAAAATGTTTTTTTAAAGATGGTTGATGATGAATGCTTTAGCACAGTATAGCACAAGGAGAATTTCCCTCACTGTCCTTCCCTGTCCCTACAAACAAGGATTAGCACAGTAAAACACACTGACACTCTCCCTACCTGTAGTTTTCTGTCCCTATAAAAAATGTTTTTTTAAAGATGGTTGATGATGAATGCTTTAGCACAGTATAGCACAAGGAGAATTTCCCTCACTGTCCTTCCCTGTCCCTACAAACAATGATTAGCACAGTAAAACAGACTGACACTCTCCCTACCTATCCTTCTCTTTCCCTAAACTAAAGGAATCCAGGTTAAGCAAGAAAAAAAAATGTCACTGTCCCTGCCTATGCTTCTCTTTCCCTGCTCCGGAACACACTACACTAGGCCGCCGTGCTGGCGGCCTTTTATAGTGTGGGGCGTGTACTAAACACCCTCAGCAATAATTGGCCACAGGCATCCTGCCTGTGGCCAATCATTGCTCTCCTCGCTGCCGGCGCTGTGATTGGCCAAGCATGCGGGGTCACAGTGCATGCTTGGCCAATCACAGCGCCTGGATGACACTGCGATGGCGTAGTGCATTGTGGGCCGCGAATTAGGCGCGAACGGCCCAAATCGTTCGTTGTTCGGCGAACGATCGAACAGCCGATGTTCGAGTCGAACGTATGTTCGACTCGAACACCGAGCTCATCCCTATTGGATAGTATTATTTTACTGAAAGGGTAGTTGATACTTGGAATAAACTACCAGCAGAGGTAGTGAGACAGTCAACAGTAAATGGTTTCAAACATGCTTGGGACACACATAGATATATACTCAGACAAAAAAAGTAATGAAATAAACAAAAAAAAGAAAAAGAGGGCAGATTCGATGGACTACTCTGTCATTTTCTATGTAAGGAGGGACTCTGGTGGGGACACCAGATACCTGTAGAAGAAAGAATTCTGGTTGGGACATCAGAGGTAAGGAGGGACTCTGATGGGGACACCAGATGTAAGGAGGGACTCTGGTGGGGACACCAGATGTAAGAGGAAGGACGCTGATGGGGACACCAGATGTAAGGAGGGACTCTAGTAGGGACACCAAATGTAAGGAGGGACTCTGGTGGGGACACCAGATGTAAGAGGGAGGATTCTGATGGGGACACCAGATGTAAGGAGGGACTCTTGTAGGGACACCAAATGTAAGGAGGGACTCTGATGGGGACACCAGATGTAAGGAGGAATTCTAGTAGGGACACCAGATGTAAGGAGGGACTCTGATTGGGACACCAGATGTAAGGAGGAACAGGACTCTGATGGGGACACCAGATGTAAGAGTGAGAACTCTGATGGGGACACCAGATGTAAGTAAGGACTCTGGTGGGGACACCAGATGTAAGGATGATCTCTGGTGGGGACACAAGATATAACAAGGGGCTCTGGTGGGGACACCAGATGTAAGGATGAACAGGACTCTGATAGGGACACCAGATGTATAGAGGGACTCTACTGGGGACACCAGATGTAAGTAGGGACACTGGTGGGGACACCAGATGTAAGAAGGGACTCTGATGGGGACACCAGATGTAAGGAGGAACAGGACTCTGATGGGGACACCAGATGTAAGAGTGAGGACTCTGATTGGGACACCAGATGTCCAGATGTAAGTAAGGACTCTGGTGGGGACACCAGATGTAAGGATGATCTCTGGTAGGGACACAAGGTATAACAAGGGGCTCTGGTGGGGACACCAGATGTAAGGAGGAACAGGACTCTGATAGGGGCACCAGATGAATAGATGGACTCTACTGGGGACACCAGATGTAAGTAGGGACACTGGTGGGGACACCAGATGTAAGAAGGGACTCTGATGGGGACACCGGATGTAAGGAGGGACTCTGGTGGGGATTCCAGATGTAAGAAGGGACTCTGATAGGGACACCTAAAGTGAAGGTGGGACTCTGATGGGGACACCAGATGTAAGAGAGAGGACTCTGGGGACGCCAGATGTAAGAAGGGACTCTTGTGTGGACACCAGATGTAAGGATGGACTCTGGTGGGGACACCAGATATAAGAAGGGACTCTAGTGGGGACACCAAATGTAAGGAGGGACTCTGGGGGGGACACCAAATGTATGGAGGGACTCTGGTGGGGACACCAGATGTAAGGAGGGACTCTGATGGGGACACCAGATGTAAGGAGGAACAGGACTCTGATGGGGACACCAGATGTAAGAGTGAGGACTCTGATGGGGACACCAGATGTCCAGATGTAAGTAAGGACTCTGGTGGGGACACCAGATGTAAGGATGATCTCTGGTGGGGACACAAGATATAACAAGGGGCTCTGGTGGGGACACCAGATGTAAGGAGGAACAGGACTCTGATAGGGACACCAGATGTATAGAGGGACTCTACTGGGGACACCAGATGTAAGTAGGGACACTGGTGGGGACACCAGATGTAAGAGAGAGGACTCTGGGGACGCCAGATGTAAGAAGGGACTCTTGTGTGGACACCAGATGTAAGGATGGACTCTGGTGGGGACACCAGATATAAGAAGGGACTCTGGTGGGGACACCAAATGTAAGGAGGGACTCTGGGGGGGACACCAAATGTATGGAGGGACTCTGGTGGGGACACCAGATGTAAGGAGGGACTCTGGTGGGGACACCAGATGTAAGGAGGGACTCTGATGGGGACACCAGATGTATAGAGGGGACTCCAGATGGAAGTGGGGACTCTGGTGGGGATGCCAGATATAAGAAGGGACTCTGATAGGGACAACTAAAGTGAAGGTGGGACTCTGCTGGGGACACCACATGCACACTGAAGCAAACTGAAGCAATGGCACGTATGTGCTGTTGCTTTAGTAAGTGTGTTGTTACCGGCGGCTCCCGCGCATGCGCGGGAGTGACGTCATCGCGGCTCCGGCCAATCACAGCACCGGAGCCCGCAATACCCGGAAGTAACTCCAGGAGAGATGTCGCCAGCCGGAGGGGGTACGTGGACCGCTGTGGGGGCTTTGCTGTAAGGTAAGTAATTCATAATGAACTAGTATGCTATTCATACTAGCTCATTATGCCTTTGTCTTGCAGGGTTTATTTATTTATTTATTTATTTACTAGGGTTTACAACCACTTTAAGGGGAACTTTAACCATAACAACTAGATAAAAAATGTCCTATAGCAAGGAACTTAATGTTTTTAATGTTTTACACCTGCAAAAGGGGCCAGGCTGTAGTCATCTAGCAGGACATCATTTTCTGACTTGAGTTCCACTTTAAAGCCCATCTGCAGCCAAAACCCAGAGGTTTGTTTATCAAAGTTTTTACCTAACATTCACACAACTTTCACCAAATTTCAACTTTTACTCAATTCAGTTTACAAAAAATTGAAAAACTTGGTGACCAGACCCCCCCCCCCCCCCCCGCGCGTATTAGTCTAAAGCCCTGTACACACGATCGGATTTCCTATGGATTCTAATCCGATAGATTTTTCCATCGGAAATCCGATGAAGCTGACTTCCATCAGTCTTGCCAACACACCATCAGTCAAAAAACTGATCGTCCCAAACGCCGTGACGTACGACGGCACTATAAAGGGGAAGTTCAAATCCAATGGCGCCACCCTTTGGGCTGCTTTTGCTGATTTTGTGTTACCGCGTGTTAGTAAAAGTTTGGTGAGAGCCGATTCACGCTTTTCAGTCTTCGTGCTTTTCAGTCCGTTACAGCATGACGAATGTGCCATCTCCATTACGAACACTAGTTTTACCAGAACGAGCGCTCCCGTCTCATAATTCAGTCTGAGCATGCGTGGGTTTTTTATCCGATGGAGTTCCACACAGACGATCTGAATTTGCTATCGTTTTTTTTTCCCATCGGAAAATTTTAAAACATGTTCTATTTTTTCACACTGATGGAAAAAAGACAGATGGGGCCCATACACGATCGGTCGGTGAAAGCGATCGCGTGTACACGGCTTAAGATATATAGAAGAAAGTGTCCTATCCATAAAGCGTGAGGTGAGTAGCCTCTCCACAGAGTGGATCCGGGAACTGTGCACGGACCGCATGCCAGAGCTGAAGGAACCTGAAGTAGCATTTGTTTTTTACATGCATTGTCTCAGTTGTCTGTAAATCAGAAGACTTTTTATCCATGTTTTTATGCCAATAAAGGCTTTTTTATTCCTTTACCCTGGAATTTCTACACTATGGGAAGCTATTTCTGTTTCCTTTTATGATATTTCTACCCTGGGAATATCGCACGTCTCGGCCTGTGGTGAATCTGGTTTGTTTCCACCCCACACCTCGTTTCTGAGAGTGACAGGATTGATTTCCAGCAACATCTCTTGTGACATCCAGACGATTCATCGTGACATCACCCCTTGGAGGCTCGGTCCAGGTGTTCCAGTCCATGCTTGGTTGGCACACCGTCGCTGACGCGTGTGCCCTCGTTTTATGGTAAGAGTACCCATTCTTTACTTCTTTCTGGATGTTGGATTATACACAAGTGCACACTACATGGTTGATGCGGTTCATTCAGCACATATCCAGTATGCCTATCAGTTGCAGTGTTGCCAACCTACCAGATTGAAATGTACTGACATAACACCCAAAACTTACTGGCACCGCCAAGTTTTTACTGGCATTTCCAAAAGTTACAAAATTACAGTTAGAAGAGTAACTTAGAGTATTTAGGCTACAAACAAATACAATATGCAATTAGCAATATGATTTAAGGTAGATAATAAGGCAAAAAACATATTTCTTATTTTATTTTTGATATAGTAAGTAGCTCAGGGACTGGCCTCTGGAGGACAAGAAATTAGAATGGGTGGCACACACACATAAATGACTCTCACAGTGACACTGACAGCAGTGTGCAGCCGCACAGATGATGATGAGACCTCACCGACACGACACGTCTCCTCCAGAGTCACAGTGACATTCTCTCTCCAAGTCAAGTGGTCCATCCAGTCTAAACAGCATTGACTGTCCCAGTCCCAGACTGCCTTTCTCTCATACTGCCGACCCGCACACGGGGCTCTGGCCGCTCTTCTTGGCTCCATTGCACCATGACATCACACGACATGCTCAGGCACTGACTCTGCCAGAGCCGCCCAATCACACTGTAGAAAGCACTCGGATGGTCGCAGCCGGCTCCGGACCAAGCTGGGCGTCACAGACATTTTTTTTACTGGCAACCCTTTACTTTTACTGGCATTTACTGGCAGGAGAAAATTGCCTGTTTTTTACTGGCTGCCAGTAAAAATACTGGCGGTTGGCAACACTGATCAGTTGTGCAGCAAAGACTTTCATCTTTTATTGTTTTTTCACAAGGATTCCCCTTTTGCTTTTAACATAATGAGGACTTGATGTATATTTGTATTTCTTGACACAGTTATCACTATTATTGAGTTCACCCTATGTTGTGTTTATTGGTTCACTTGGATCACATCCTGTGACACCATTCATTATTCAGTGGTGTCCCATACTGTGTTGTTCACAGTTGCCACACTTTACACTCAGTTCCTTGATTGTCAAGGACTGTTTACATTGTCACCAGCGCTGCATTTTTTAGTTTTTAAATTTTTTGAGCAATATCATCTTATTGTTAATGCTGGCAGCTTTGTTTATTTACTAAGTAGCGCAACTTTTTCTTCCATTTTTATATCAGTTTACAATATTGGGTGAAAACATTGATAAATAGACCTCCTAATAAACTTTATATGATGGTTAATGTACGTAAAAAATTGTCTGTTACTGAAATTGTTAACCACTTCAACACCGGGCTTTTTTTACCACATCAGTACCGGGCCTATTCTGGCACTTCTCTCCTACATGTACAAATCATCATTCTTTTGCTAGAAAATTACTCAGAACCCCCAAACATTATATATGTTTTTTTAGCAGACACCCTAGGGAATAAAATGACGGTCATTGCAACTTTTTTTCTTGCACGGTATTTGCGCAATAATTTTTCAAACGCCTTTTTTTTGGAAAAAAAATGGTTTCATTAATTAAAAAAGAACAAAACAGTAAAGTTAGCCCAATTTTTTGGGAAAATATGAAAGATGATGTTACACCGAGTAAATAGATACCTAACATGTCACACTTTAAAATTGCGCACACTCATGGAATGGCGCCAAACTTCGGTACTTAAAAATCTCCATAGGCGACGCTTTAATTTTTTTTACAGGTTACCAGGTTAGAGTTACAGAGGAGGTCTAGTGCTAGAATTGTTGCACGCGCTCTAACGCACGCGGCGATACCTCACATATGTGGTTTTGAACGGCGTTTACATATATGGGCGGGACTTACGTGTGCGTTCGCTTCTGATCGCGAGCTACCGGGGACAGGGGCGTTTTAATTTTTTTTAATTTTTTTTTTATTTTCCTTATTTATTTATTTTTTTACACTTATTTAACTTTTTTTTTTTGATCACTTTTATTCCTATTACAAGGAATGTAAACATCCCTTGTAATAGGAATGTGTGTTACGGGTCCTCTTTATGGAGAGATGCGGGGTCAATAAGACCCCGCATCTCTCCTCCAGGCTGGAAAGCATGAGATCGTGAAAGTTTTTTCACTGATCTCATACTTACTAGCCGCAATGGCGGCTTTGTTTACATCTGAGGACCCGGGCGTGACGTCATCACATCGCGCCCAGGCCTCCGACGATCATAGAGATGACCATCTGGTCACCAGTCATCTCTATGCTCGTCACGTGACCCACCACCGGCGCCGGACGGCGGCGGGAGGGGGGGATGTCCCCTCCCGCCGCCTATAAGAACAATCAAGCAGTGGAATCGCCGGCACAACAAAAGGATATCTGAATGATGCCTCTAGCTGCAGGCATCATTCAGATATCCCCCCACAAAGCCGAGGACGTCATATGACATCCACCCAGGATGGGAGATCCCATCTGTGGACGTCATATGACTATGGGCGGTAGGGAAGTGGTTAAACATAAGTTTCTGTATCTGTATAGGAACTGAGATAGCTGGATTTGTATTTAAAGTGGTTCTAAAGCTAAAAAGTTTTTTACCTTACTGTATTCTCTGAGACAGCAGAGGGAGTCATTGGCTGCTGCTGTAATTCAAATGCTGTGAGGAGGGAGGGAGCATAGACTCACATAGTCTGGCTTGGGCTCGACCCAGACTGCCTCCATAGCAAGTGGTTTGCTGTGGGGGCAGATTTTAATGCACACTCTACGGCTCTATGTCACGGTTTATATACCCTTTTATAGCACAACTTTTGCAAGTATACCCAACTGTGAAACACATTTTAAACCGTATACAGTATACACGTATTTCATTTTGTATGCTTTGTCTACTGCAGCCAACGTCCTTGGAACCATACTAAAGCCTCATACACACGATCGGACTTCCATCAGACAAATCCGTGGAATTTTGTCCGAAGGGCGTTGGCAGTGAACTCGTTCTGCCGTATACAGACGGCAGAACTTTTTCAGCCAACATACATGTAACTACGTTGTTTTTCAGCTTTTTAGCGCCACCCTTTGGGCAACTTCTGCTAATGTTGTCTGATGGTTAGCATTTGTTCGGAGCATGCGTGTTTGTACTTTGGATTTTAGTCCGACGAACTTGTGTACACACGATCGGATAATCCGACGGAACACATTTGTTGTCGGACAATTTGAGAGCATGGCTATCCAACATTTGTTGTCGGGAAATTCCGACCACAATTGTCCGATGGAGCATACAGATGGTCGGATTATCCGACCAAACACATCCATCACACAATTGTTGTCGGAAAATATCCGATCGTGAGTATGGGCCTTTACTCTTCTGTAACATATTCACATTCCTTAGACCTTGATAAGAAACTAGCCCATTGTCAGGGAATGAATAGGAAGCAGACTTGCCAGTATTGCCGCTTTCCTGCACGCATTCGTGGCAGAGCGGCGCTTCAGCGCACTGGTGCGCACATAATGTGAGTTCCCTTGCCGGCCTATAAAAGCCTGTTCAGCTCCATGTTTAATTGCTGGTTTATCTCTCAGCTTTCTGTGTTCCTTGCCTCTGTATCCTGCATTGTGATTACCCGTTGTGACCGGGATTGACCTTGACCTGCTCTGATCTTCTCCTGCACCTAACCCCAGGCTTGTTTAAAGGACTTTGCTACCAGTCTCCTGTGTTTGACCCCCGCTTGCTTAAGGACCTTGCTACCAGTCTCCTGTGCTTGACCCCCGGCTTGCTCAAAGGACTTTGTTACCAGTCTCCTGTGCTTGACCCCCGGCTTGCTTAAGGACCTTGCTACCAGTCTCCTGTGCTTGACCTCTGGCCTGTTTAAGGACTCCTCCATCCATCAGCCCCATTGAGTTAGAATCCCAGCCAGGCCTGAAACACCGACCAGTGTCAACCTACCCCTGCACGTTTACCAGCTTTCCAGTGATCTTCACTCAAGACCTGCTCAGCCTGCTAGTGACTCGTGCCTCTTTGTGCCCTTCACCATCTGTACCACCTCCAGGAGTGGAGTGCGCTTAGTCACAAGAGAGAACCGCTCTCAGCATCTCAGCCTCGGTGAGTACCTTCTGACACCCATCTACAGTATGTGCTGCCTGTGATATGTACAGTAATATTAATGTGATAACTTCTAAAGCATGTTAATAAAAAAAATCTCAAATGCACCAAATAAACACAACAGTTGTTTGGAAAGATGTTGGGTGTATCTTATTGTGTCTGTTCCCTACTGCACTAGTTATTAATGATTTGGAACCATTGATCAATATAAGAATAGATGTTGCCTATCTAAAAGATTTCCAAGACACTTACATGTGTACAGATAAAGTAAACGTATTACCTGCACCGTACATTGTTTTTTCCTCACCAGGCTGAATTTGCACTTATTTCTTACTTACCTGTTTCTTTTGTTCTCTGCTGTGGGTATAGTCCTGGCTGGTGCACAATGACCTGGCATATTGGAACCAGTGTCAGGTCTTTTGCAGAACATGTGAAGGTTGCTGAAGATGGACTTTTGTAACTGTTTATTGGTGCATCAAATGCACAGCACAACTGGCCCGGGAACCGGCAAATTTTGCTTCTAATGAAGGCCTTCTCAAGCTGCAGTAAATACCCAATGAAGATGAAAGTGCAGGACCAAAGAGCATTTGTTGTGTTGTTGTAAGAGAAACCCGGAGAACAAGCACGCAGCGGTGCACAGACGTGCACTTTCCAAGAAATGCACAAGAAAGGACATGTTTTGGCGCATGCGCGCGTTGGCGCCGGTTTGCCTATTTAAACCTGCCAGTGACATGCACACTTTGCTGAGTGGTCTTTCAGCTAGTGCCTGACTTACCTGATTTGTACCAGTTTCCTGTAAACCCGACCCGGCTTGCCTGAACCTTCCTCTTGACCTCCGCCTGCCTACGTGTGACCCTGGCTTGTGCTTGACTCCGCCTCTGCCTGATGTTTCTGTGCCTCATTGCCCAACTGTGTACCGAACCTGGCCTGTGTCCTGTCTTTGCCTCTGCCTCACGTCTCGGTACCTGCTCTGTCCGGCTGTTGATGACCCACTGGCTTATGTCCCGGCTACGCTTCCAGCTGCTGATCCAGCGACACAGAGCTCCTGTTCTCAGTTCCGGCCCAGCGCTCTCCAGCTACCTGGTTCCTGCCAAGTCCAAGCCAGAGCCATCTGCTATACCGGCCCTCGTGCCACTCTGTGTCCTCCACTCCCTGTCACCACTATCAGGGGTGTTGGACAGGAGGTGCAAGAGAAGCCCCCTCTACAGCTCAATCTCCACCAGGTACGTAACAGTACCACTCAGCCAAATGTCGGAGATTGAGAGAGGGGCTTCGCCTCTGGAGCCACTATGCCAGCGACTTGCCTCTCTGACCCAGGCAGTCAGTACCTTGCAGGAGAGCTATCTGGAAAATCGCATCAAATCCACAGCCTCCAATTCTGCAACTCCTACACCTGCTACTGCACCTGGCTGCTCCACATCCAGACAGATGATATCTGCAGGAACTATTCTACCACCAGAACCCAGAGTGCCTGCACCAAAGTGGTTTGCAGGCGATCGGCAAAAGTTCCGTGCCTTTAAAAACTGTTGCAAAGTTTATTTCTCCCTGCAGCCAAGAACCTTCTGACTAGAGACCACAGAGGTGGGGTTCACCATATCCCTGCTTATCGGAGAATCACAGTCATGGGCCCATCAGCTCCTGGAACAAAATAGTGCGACCCTGGACTCCCTTACCTCCTTCTTCGAAGCGATGGCTCAGCACTATGACGACCCCCAGCGTATAGCCACTGCAAAATCAGCCCTCCATAACCTACGACAGGGTCATCGACCTGCTGAGGACTATACTGCAGAATTCCGCCTGTGGGCCTCTAAAACAGGTTGGAACGAAGCAGCCTTGCGGCATCAGTTCCGCCTTGGCCTGTCTGAAGGCCTTAAAGTTGAACTTGCTCGAGTTGGGTTCCCCTGCTCTCTGCACAACCTCATTTATCTTGCTATTCAGCTTGATCGTAGGTTTAGAGAAAGGAGTACTGAAAGGGCTGGCACCATCACTGTTCCAACAAGTATGCAGGCAAAGTCCATGCAACTGGGACTTTTTCGCTCTCCACTTCCTAGAAAAGAAAAGCTGTGAAGACAGCAGAAGGACTTATGCCTATACTGTGGGATGGCAGGACATTATCTCCGGAACTGCCCTGTCCGGCCCGCAAAGACTCAGTCCATCCCCTCTACGTATCTTGCTAACTGTTCAGCAGGTAAGGGGTCTTCTCATATTACCCTGTCCCTCTCACTTCAGTTCCCTGGAGGGAACATCCAAGTATCCGCCATAGTGGACTGCGGTGCTTGCAGCTGCTTCATGGATAAAGACTTTGCCCTACTCCACCAAATTCCCTTGCAAGCAAAGGCACACCAGCTGGCCATCAATCTGGCCGATGGATCCCGTCTCAGGTCTGGGCCTATTACGCACGAGATTCAACCGTTGTTGGCCATATCTGACCCTGGTCATTGGGAATTTCTATGTCTGGACATTATTCCATCTCCTCTGTTCCCCATCATCTTGGGCATACCCTGGCTGCAAGCTCACAATCCGCAGATAAACTGGGCAACAGGAGAAGTGACTTTTGCATCCATCTACTGCCTGCAATCCTGCCTGCATCCCGTTTCCATGAGATCTACACCTCTTCTGGGGGTGCATTCCGATCCTTCCGTTTCACAGCTCATACCTGCAGTCTACCACGAATACCTGGACCTTTTTGATAAACAGAAAGCGGACATCCTGCCACCTCACCGCCCGTATGACTGCCCAATTGAACTTTTATCAGGTGCTGAAATTCCCTTCGGGCGCATTTTCCCCCTTTCCGAAGTAGAGCTTAAGGCTTTACGTCAGTACATCGATGACAACTTGAAAAAGGGCTTCATCCGGGCTTCCACATCCCCTGCGGGCGCTGGAATATTTTTCGTGGAGAAGAAAGATCATACCCTGTGTCCCTGTGTCGACTACAGGGAATTAAATAAGATTACTGTTAAAAACAGATATCCTTTACCCCTGGTTCCGGAACTATTCCAACGCTTCAAAACATCCACTATCTTTACCAAGCTTGATCTGCGAGGTGCTTACAACCTGGTGCGGATCCGCGAAGGGGACGAATGGAAGACGGCCTTCCGCACTAGGTTCGGAAACTACGAGTACCTCGTTATGCCTTTCGGTTTATGTAATGCTCCGGCCACTTTCCAGCATTTAATTAATGACATTTTCAGAGACATCCTTGACCTATTCCTAATTGTATATTTAGACAACATCCTCATCTTTTCTTCCTCCATCACATCTGTAACCGCACCCCAAATACTAAAGGGGGGAACGCCGTTTAGATCTCTTCCCTCTCCTAGACACAAATTCACTGCCGATCCTCCACAGCCAGACGACCACTTCCCATAGGAATTAATCCTTCTGAAAGAACAAGACGCACGCTGTATCTTTCAGGGATAGACTGATTTTATTGCCAAAAACATTGTAACTTTTATACACATCCAATACTGCATTAATCTAAAATGAACAATGTTCCAGCTCCACCCACAACATAACAAGACCCAATACACATTTGACAGTAGGCTAGCTTTTGTCTCTCAATACCCATCTCTTAGAAGGCAACAGCTAATCCCTTTATGTTTAAATAACTATGCATGACCTTTTTATTCACCAGACTGTCTGTTACTTTACAATACACACAAGGACAGACTTAATTTCCCCAATCCACATCACCACAAGCAATGAACAGGTCTTTTAGAAGCTGCGATTCATTAGCATTACACTAGGCAGACAGGTGATTGAGGCTGAACACATCAGTATCTCTCAATTAACCTGTTGAGTTCAGAATCAGTAAATAGTCCTTTACAGATATCCTTGGGAATATGGTGGATAAATATTACATTTTAGGTAGTCCAAGATATATTTCTTAATGTCCATGGTTTCCTGGCTCACCCTGTGTCCAAAGTGACCCTCCTGTCACACATCTCCCCTTTCGGCAGGAGACTAACACAGGAGGTGACCCCAGACGGGTTGACTCCGAAGTTAGTCCATAGGTCCACTCTTCTAATGCCGGTATCCACACAGTACCCCAAATAAATTGCTCCAAACAGAGCATTACTTACCCAGCCAACCTCTGCCTCTCTCAGAGAACATACCTGCCGCTGGGGAGAAGACAGGGTGACTGGGCTCAGTTCGTCATGCTGTTGGGGATCTGGGCCGACTGCCCAGCAACCCTGGGGTATACAAGTGGAGACTGAAGTCCCATCCACTTGTGGTAGGTGAAAATCCCCCAGTGCTTGCAAAGCAAGGCTGACATCCTCCTGTCTCAGTGTCACACCATTTTCTGGGGTTGTGTCAGTGAGGACCGAAGTCCCATCCAGTACCACAGACACTCCCTCTTCTGTTAGTTGAGAGCAGAGGCCCGCGGCACTCTGCTCTGTTGCCAGCTCTTCCGCTGGGTTGCTGTGAGTGGAGACCGTAGTCCCATCCACCGATATCAGCTCAAGTTGCAGTTGTGTGCAGAGGCCAGTAGCATTCTATTCTGCCCTGCTGCCAGTGATTCAACTGGGGGTAAAAGCTTTACCACCTCAGCTTGTTGCTGGAGAGAGGGGCCAACTGCCCCGGCTCCCTGAAACTCCACAGTTGTTTCCGGTGCTGGGCAGAGGTTGCTATCACTCTGCCCTGTTGCCAGCACTTCTGCTGGGGACTCCACACCATCTGCTCTGGCTAACTGTTGGGGAGGGAAAAGGGCTGCTTCTCCTCCCTGCATCTCTGAAATCCCCTGGGAAAGAGGAACCATCACCTTCTCACCTCGGGCCTCCAAAACTGCCACAGGTGTAGAGCAGGGGTGTCTGCAGTACTTTGTCCTGCTGCCAGTACTTGAGCAGGCGATGCATAATCCATAACATCCTCTGAACAGTCCCTTAAGTCCATACCTTCTGTAATCTGTGGCTGGGGAGATGAGCCAACTGCCCTAGCTCCCTGGAACTCTATATCATCCACTTCGGCTTTAGGGATAGAAATCTCCAGATTTTCCACTGCCGATTCTCTGGCATGCTGCGGGATAGGTACATTCCTCTTTCCAAGATCATCCCAAGCAGAAACAGGCTCTTCAAGGTCAGTCAGCACTTCAGCTTTGGGGATGGCAATCTCCAGATTTTCCACTGCCGATTCTTCAGCCAGGATTTCATAGTTGTCAACTGGTATTTCCTGATAGTCCCAGGCAAAGGTAGCCCCACCCTGCTGCTGAGCAGATTCTAGCAGCTGTCTGTAGGCGATCTCCGATTGCCGTATTTCTGCCATTCTCCGCTCATGTTGTCGCTCTAGTTCTCTCTTTTGTCACTCTCGTTGTCTCTCTTGTCGCTCTAGTTTTTTCTCTTGTCGCTCTAGTTCTTTCTTTTGTCGCGCATCCTGCAGCTGGATGCCTTTAATGGCATTCTGTATGGCGGTCTCTGATGGATTAGCACCATATAATGCCAAGCGCTGTCGAACTCGTTGCTGAAACAAATCTTCAACTGACCGGGGTCCTGCATCACCATGCCTCTGGTCCATCTCGGCTAGCTCCCTGATCAAGGTGGCCTTGTTCTTTGTCCCACCGGTCCCTCCACGGCTCTCAAGTAGGTCTTTCAGTGTGGCTTTCCTGCCAGCTGCATAGCTGGTCATTCACTGTGGTGGTTTGGAGTGTCCCAGGAACCGGAGGGAAAATCCCACAGCTGCCAACCAATGTAACGGCACCCAAAATACGAAAGGGGGGAACGCCGTTTAGATCTCTTCCCTCTCCTAGACACGAATTCACTGTCGATCCTCCACAGCCAGACGACCACTTCCCATAGGAATTAATCCTTCTGAAAGAATGAGACACACTCTGTATCTTTCAGGGATAGACTGACTTTATTGCCAAAAACATTGTAACTTTTATACACATCCAATACTGCATTAATCTAAAATGAACAATGGTCCAGCTCCACCCACAACATAACAAGACCCAATACACATTTGACAGTAGGCTAGCTTTTGTCTCCCAATACCCATCTCTTAGAAGGCAACAGCTAATCCCTTTATGTTTAAATAACTATGCATGACCTTTATATTCACCAGACTGTCTGTTACTTTACAATACACACAAGGACAGACTTAATTTCCCCAATCCACATCACCACAAACAATGAACAGGTCTTTTAGAAGCTGCGATTCATTAGCATTACACAAGGCAGACAGGTGATTGAGGCTGAACACATCAGTATCTCTCAATTAACCTGTTGAGTTCAGAATCAGTAAATAGTCCTTTACAGATATCCTTGGGAATATGGTGGATAAATATTACATTTTAGGTAGTCCAAGATATATTTCTTAATGTCCATGGTTTCCTGGCTCACCCTGTGTCCAAAGTGACCCTCCTGTCACAACATCACACCGTGAGCACGTTAAAAAGTTCTCGGCCGATTGAGAGATCATGGGTTGTACGCAAAGGCCGAGAAATGTGAGTTTGAGAAAGAGACAATTCAGCTCATCATTTCTACATCAGGCATCTCCATGGATCCCCAAAAAGTCAGATCTATCCTTGACTGGCCCACTCCTACGGACAGGAAAAGTACACAGAGGTTTATCGGGTTTGCCAACTTTTATTGAAAGTTCATTAAAAATTTCTCTGCCATCATTTCTCCTGTCACCCAGCTTACGAAGCAGAATACCCGTTTCCAGTGGACACCTGCAGCCCAAGAAGCGTTAGATTGGCTAAAGACATTGTTTACTACAGCACCTATCCTGCAGCATCCAGACCCTGCATCCCCTTATGTCCTTGAGGTGGATGCCACAGAGAATGCTGTAGGCTCTATCTTGTCACAACGCCAGGGAACAAAGTCTCTGTTACACCCCATTGCCTTCTTCTCCAGGAAACTCAGCCTCGTGGAAAAGAACTATGATGTAGGAGATCGGGAATTACTGGCCATTAAGACAGCCTTAGAAGAATGGCGTTACCTGTTGGAGGGAGCTACTCACCCCATCTTGATCTTTACTGATCACAAAAACCTAGAGTATCTCAGGACTGCCAAGCGACTGAGACCCCGGCAAACCAGATGGGCACTATTCTTCTACCGCTTCTCCTTTCATATAACCTATAGGCCAGGTACCAAGAATGTCAAGCCTGATGCGCTTTCTCGCATTTACCCAGAGGAAGGAGAAGAGCACTATCAAGCAGACACAATTTTACCTGCCCAGAGTTTTCTGCTGTTACAGACAGATCTGATCACCCAGCTCAAGAAAGCTTCTACAAGGGACATCCTGCCATCTGGTGTTTGCCTCCAGGAACAAAAAGGACTATTCCGGTTCAACCAGAGAGTGTTTGTTCCCCCAAGTCTGCGCCCTAAGATCCTCAGCCTATGCCACGATCACCCCTTGGCAGGACACATTGGAGTAACCAAAACGACAGAACTTGTGCAACGTTCCTTTTGGTGGCCAAGTCTTAGAACTGACTGTAAAGACTATGTGAGTACCTGTGGGGTCTGCGTTCGAAACAAGAACGACAAGACCATGTCCTGGGGTCTACTGAGACCATTGCCGATTCCCAAGAGACCCTGGCAAATGATTAGTATGGATTTTATTGTTGAACTTCCCCCATCTGAAAGTTTCACTACCATCTTTGTAGTCGTGGACAGACTCACAAAGATGGAGCACTTCATTCCCATGTTGGGAACCCCTTCAGCAACAGAGACTGCCCATACTTTCATCAAAGAAGTGGTCAGGCTTCACGGGGTACCTATCAGCATCACTTCCGATAGAGGAGTGCAGTTCACATCCAAATTCTGGAGAGATCTCTGTAGGGTTATGAAGATCGAAACTTGCTTCTCATCAGCTTACCATCCCCAGACAAATAGCCAAACTGAGCGAACAAATCAGACCCTAGAGCAGTATCTTCGGTGCTTCTCATCCTTTACACAAGATGACTGGGCCTCACCGTTACCTCTGGCAGAGTTTGCTTACAACAATGCAGTTCATTCAGCCACAGGACAAGCCCCGTTTTCGCAAATTACGGATATTTCCCAGCTTTCTTACCCGACACCTTACCTGATTCCTCGGTCCCTGCAGTCCAGGAAAGAGTAAGTGATCTCCAATCAAATTATAAAGTGTTACAAGATGCCATTTCCAGGGCTCAACGGGATAACAAAAAAATTTTTGATAAGAAGAGGAGAGGAGACCTGAAACTTCAAGTGGGGGACAAGGTATGGTTGTCCACTGCCAATCTAAGATTATCCTGTCCATCTAAAAAATTGGGTCCCAGATATATTGGCCCATTTCCAGTCAAAAGGGAGATCAACCTAGCGACCTACGAACTTGTGCTTCCTGCAACTTATAAGATCCATCCGGTCTTTCATGTGTCCTTACTAAAGGTCGATAGACCAGACCCTTTCCCTGATCGCGAGTCGGGCCCACCAGCACCTACTTTGATCAACAGCAACGAAGAGTATGAAGTTGAGACAATTGTAGATTGCAGAAAACGAGGGGGCACCGTCCAGTATTTAATTAAGTGGAAAGGCTATGGACCCAAAGACAATTCCTGGGAACCAGAATCCAATCTCCACGCCAAGAGACTAATACAGACTTTTTTCCAGGCTCACCCCGATAAGATGTTACGAATGGGCATCCGGAGGTTGCCCATTGGGGGGGGGGCAATGTAAGAGAAACCAGGAGAACAAGCACGCAGCGTTGCGCAGACGTGCACTTTCAAAGAAATGCACAAGAAAGGACATGTTTTGGCGCGTGCGCAAGTAATCGCGCGCGCGGGCACACACGTGTGGGCGTTGGCGCCGGTCTGCCTATTTAAACCTGCCAGTGACATGCACACTTTGCTGAGGGGTCTTTCAGCTAGTGCCTGATTTACCTGATTTGTACCAGTTTCCTGTAAACCCGACCCGGCTTGCCTGAACCTTCCTCTTGACCTCCGCCGGCCTACTTGTGACCCCGGCTTGTGCTTGACTCCGCCTCTGCCTGATGTTCCTGTTCCTCATTGCCCGACTGTGTACCAAACCTGGCCTGTGTCCTGTCTTTGCCTCTGCCTCACGTATCGGTACCTGCTCTGTCCGGCTGTTGATGACCCACTGGCTTACGTCCCGGCTACGCTTCCAGCTGCTGATCCAGCGACACAAAGCTCCTGTTCTCAGTTCCGGCCCAGCTCTCTCCAGCTACCTGGTTCCTGCCAAGTCCCAGCCAGAGCCATCTGCTATACCGGCCCTCGTGCCACTCTGTGTCCTCCACTCCCTGTCACCACTATCAGGGGTGTGGGACAGGAGGTGCAAGAAAAGCCCCCTCTACAGCTCGATCTCCACCAGGTACGTGACAGTTGTTGAGCTGTTTTAATTTATCTGCTAAAAGAACTGGGGCTGTTGATTCTTCACACTGGGATTTTTTATTTTTTTTTGCTGTTGGTTACAAATGGTCAGGACTTGTGCTTTATTGTAGCTGAAAATGTTTGCACATTATCTTCAGTGTCTCGGTCTATTAGTGAACACACTTTTAGATAAGTGACTTATATATTTTTAAACAATTAAAATATCAACAACTAAAGGTTTTCTGTAAGATGCATTATTTCTGAGGCTTGTCACTGTAATTTTTTTTATTATTTTAACAGGCAGACATATCCTTTGATCCTGTCAGAAGTGCCCCAAGCAGTATCTGTCCTACTAGTAGGTAAAATATTTTTTATCAAAGATATATATACCGTATATACTCGAGTATAAGCTGACCTGAATATATGCCAAGGCACCTAATTTTAGCACAGAAAACTGGGAAAACGTATTAACTCGAGTATAAGCCTGGGGTAGGAAATGCAGCAGCTACTGTAAGTGGAAAAGAGGGTCAACAATGCCCATTTGCAGCTTCACTGTGCCCATTTTCAGCCTCACTGTGCCCATCTGCAGCCTCACTGTGCCCAACTGCAGCCTCACTGTGCCCATTGCATGCCTCACTGTGCCCATTGCATGTCTCACTGTGCCCATTGCATGTCTCACTGTGCCCATTGCATGCCTCACTGTGGCCATTTGCAGCCTCACTGTGCCCATTGCATGTCTTGCTGAGCCCATTGCATGCCTCACTGTGGCCATTTGCAGCCTAACTGTGCCCATTGCATGCCTCGCTGTGCCGATCTGCATACCTGATCTCCGTGTCATGCAGTCAGTCGGCGGCCGCCCAGTGTAACAAAGCCCCGCCTCCTCCTCGTCCGTGATAGACGGAACACTCAGTTTCCCAGCAGTGAGTCAGTGTTCAGTGTTCCGCCTATAACGGATGAGGAGGCTTTGGTACACTGGACGGCTGCCGTCTGACTGCATGACACAGGGGCTATCAGGTATGCAGATCGGAGAGACTCAAGTATAAGCCGAGGGGGGCTTTTTCAGCACAAAAAAATGTGCTGAAAAGCTTATACTCGAGTATATACGGTAAATATTATAGCTCGGTCTCTCTGCATCAGCAGAGACTTTACACCTGAAATGAAATGCAGTGCATTGAGAGGGCCATGTCTACATACAGATTATTTTGCTTATATTCTATTTTTGGTGAAATATGTTTGTCAAAAGGTTTGATCAATTCTGCACATAATGTACAGTACCCACCAGCATACAGTCAACATCTGAAGTCAGCGCTAATAGAAAGCTAAAGAATTTCAGATTGGCTTCAGTTCAGTTATAACTCCACATGCAAATGTAAAAGGGGTGAGGTCTAAATATCTTTTGTACAGATGAAATAGGACAGGTAATCAGCCAAATGATCAAAGAGTAAGGCCGGCCATAGACGGTTCCATCAATGGGTTGGCTGGTGTACAGTCTTTGCTGACGCACAGTGTACAGTCTCTGCTGTCTTTACAGATGTGAAAATGTTTTGGTATGAAGGAAATTACAGAGATCAAATGCATTTGGAAGTGGATGAAAAGAATGCCTGATATGAGTGAAATAACTGATATTCTCTGTAAACCAGCAGACAAAGGAGGTTCCATAGTGATTATGGACCCCCGGGCTCTTGAAATCCTTAAAGAACTGGGAGATGAAATGGTGTATGAGAGACTCAGTAGGGTTCCAACTTTACTTCCAGTAAAAAAATAAAATTAATGATTGGTGAAATATTGGGAAGAGCTTTAAAATCAAGCAGGATCACCAAGGATTTGTATTATTATCTCCAACCAGCGCATCCCAGATTTCCAGTATTGTAAATGCTACCCAAGACACATAAGGACACCGTGACCCCTCCAGTAAGACCAGTTGTTTCAGGAAGAGACTCGATTTTTGTTCCAATTGCTACTATATAATACTTATTGTATTAGTCCAAGGAACAAGAACATATATTAAATATACAATAATTTTTGTGGGGAGAAACTACATGGTCTTGTGGGTGTGACGCGGGGTTCCCTTTTAGCGACTTGGGATGTCTCCAGCCTCTATACCTCGATACCACATGAGGAAGGGCTGGTGGGTGCATTGAGAATGATCAAAGCAAGAGAGAAATATACAAATGCTCAGATTAAGCTTTTTAGATAATTGTTTCATTTGATTTTGGCTAATAATTTTTTTTGTACTTCAGGAACAATCTGTCATATGCTGGTGAGTTTATGAATGAATTTGAACAAAATTTTGTATTCACAAAGGTATTATTTTGGCAGCACTGCAGTGCATATTGGCGCTATATTGATGATATGTTGGCATTATGGAGGGACAACGTAGTTAAAGTGGATGCACACCCAATTCATGAAATTTGACCAAGACACATATTTGTAGTGTTTTCTTATTTCTCTCCAAAGCTCCCATGTCTTTATGCTGCTTCCTTCTTCTGTTATCAGCAGGATAACTTCTGACAAGTTCTCTCAGACGGGAGGTAAAAGCAGCTGAAAATGTGTGTCGAGTGAGGTTGCTATAAATAGATTAGCAGAGAGCTTGTCTTGTCACAGCACAGCTCTGCAAGTCTCTGCCTATGTGGAGGGGGGGGGGGGGGAGCCTTTACTTCAATTGGCTGTCTCTCAGTGTAAGCAAAGAATACACTCCTACAGCTGAATGAAGAAGTGAAAATTCTAACCCAATATAAGAATTCCAAAGAATATTGAAAGGGAAAGACAGCAGATATACATGTAAAACTTATGTGAGGAGATTTGTTTCATCTCTGTGTATCATCTGAAGCTGTTCACTTCACTGAGTGGGTATAGGAGAAGGTTTACATCAACTTTAACCTTTGGCAATTCCATGACATGTTAAATTCATTAATGCTATACATTCAATTGAATTAATCTTTTAATGAAACACAAATTAAAGAGAAGCTGCTGTGCTTGCTAGATCAAGAGGAAAGATCTCATACAATCTTAATTCAATGTTGTATGGGGGATAATTGTTGACTTTACATTTTCAGCATGTGAACCAAAAAATGTACACACAAATGGAGAAACCATCATAAATTAATCAGAGTTATATACAAAATTTTAATATATATATATATATATATAAAACGTATACAATCCTGTAGGTACCAAAACTAGTACTGGGAACCCAAACACTGCAAAAGAGAAAAGGGATGAGGAGAGAGGCGCCATGTTGTCAATAGTGTAGAAAGTTTTATTAGTAGAAAAAGTTAAAATACAAAGCTGATGTACTCACAGACATCACTGGTGTTAAGCATTGAAACATGCTCCATGTAAAAGTCATCAGTTCCGAATCCAGTCCACGCCAGAGCCGCTAACAAGAGGACTAAAGCTGGGGCAGGATTTCAAGCAAGCCCCCAGGGAGCCGTCGTGGGAGACTCGATCTGTCAAGGAGCTGTCAACCATCCAGGATGCTGTGACCAATCAGAACGCATTTCGGAGGTCAAACCTCACCTTCTTCATGGCTGATGAAGGAGACGAGGTTTGGCCTTGTATAGGTAGTCGTGACACCACAGGAATCTAGACATCAGAAATCTGATATCTGGTTCACACATCAGGTTCAGATATCTGATGGAAGATTCTCATGAGAACCTTGATGTAAGAGGGGCTTTAATGAACACTCTGATGTAAGGAGGCTCTAATGGGGTTCCTGATGTAAGGATGGGCTTTGCCTTGTTTTACTTTAGGTGGTTGTAAACCTCAGACATGAAATATGAACAAAGCATATGCCTCTATAGTGTGTACTTGTCTCAATGAAAGCAATATGTGTCATTTCTGTCTGGTGCTTTGTTCCCCTGCTATCAGCATGAGTCACTTCTGACAATTGTTTCTGACACCAAGCGAAAAATGGTGACAGGGATGACAGGGGAGGGACCTCCAGCAGCCTCAGCTTTGTTCCTGTGTGGAGGGGTGTGTGTCTTTTCCCTTCAATTAGCTCTCAGAGCTTTCCACATTGAGCTCTGCAGAGTGTAACTTCAACTCTCCATCCCCTTTTTTTTGAAGTATCAAACAAGCTTTATAAATCCTGAACTTTGAATGGATGTAGAAAAAACAAGACTTGATGGGAAGATGGATGGAGGCAAATACAGGGAAATCTTAGAATTAAAACCTGTTAGAGTCTGCAAAAGACTTGAGACTGGGGTGGAGGTTCGCCTTCCAGCAGGACAACGACCCTAAACATACAGCCAGAGCTACAATGGAATGGTTTAGATCAGGGGTCTCCAAACTGCGGCCCGAGAGCCAGATGTGGCCCTTTGCTAGCCTTTATGCGGCCCTTTGGGCACTATTCCTCAACTGATATGAGGCACTATTCCTTCCACTGACACCAACAAAGGGGGAATTTTTCTTCTACTAATATCAATGATGGGATACTATTCCCCCTACTGATAGGGGCCCTACTCCTCCTCCTACTGTCCATCAACCCTGAGGCCACATTTATTCTCACTGGAGCTGGGTCCGGGACATTTTCTGCCCCCCGCTGGCCACAATCCGGTCCTCCTAAAGTCTGAAGGACAATATAGTGGCCCTTTTGTTTGAAAGGTTTGGAGACCCCTGGTTTAGATCAAAGCATATTCATGTGTTAGAATGGTCCAGTCAAAGTCCAGACCTAAATCCAGTTGAGAATCTGTGGCAAGAATTGAAAATTGTTGTTCACAGATGCTCTCCCTCCAATCTGACAGAGCTTGAGTTATTTTGCAAAGAAGAATGGGCAAAAATATCACTCTCTAGATGTGCAAAGTTGATAGAGACATCCCCAAAAAGACTTGCAGCTGTAATTGCAGAGAAAGGTGGTTTTACAAACTATTGACTCAGGGGAGCTAAATACAAATGCACGCCACACTTTTCAGTTAATTATTTGTAAATTATGTTGAAAACCATTTATCATTTTCTATCCACTTCACAATTATGTGCCACTTAGTGTTGGTCTATCACATAAAATCCCAATAAAATACATTTACAAAAAATAGGCGAAGAAGCTAACCAAGTTTTTGGATAATCCTGGTAGTCTCCATCACATCCGAATTGAATCTGTAAATTGGAAGGGAATGCCCCTGGGATAGTACGGACTGGGACAGAAGTAAATCAGAAATTATCAGTTTACTTCTGTCCCAGTCCGTACTATCCCAGGGGCATTCCCTTCCAATTTACAAATAAAATACATTTACGTTTCCGGTTGTAACATGACATAATTTTGAAAATTTCAAGGGGTGTGAATACTTTTTCAAGGCACTGTATATGTAAGGGTGTACAACCACATTAAGTTCTTTATCTTTTGCTCTGAATCATGTAATGTTGATTCAAAAAAAGATCCAAGCCAAACATATTTATTCATTTATTATTCATTGATTTATACAATTATTATTATATATAATAAAATATAAAAAATAATTTTCAGGCCAAAAATATTTGTAAACGATATAATGTGTACCTTGTACTGAAAAGTTGTGAGATCCCTGCTTTAAACAAATCGAAAACCATCCATTGAACTTTTCTAAAGTACGTTACAACATTCTTTTCTGGGATTCTGTCCAGTTTTCCACCCATTATCTAAAAAATAAAATTTCCTCATATTTCACCTGCACCTGTGTCATTCTGCTGAAACTTTGTGTAAGGAGCAGCAAGCCATCACATTCCAGTATGCAGTCTATCCACTATGATCACATTCTTCAATGATGGGAATGTTTGCCTTGCTACATCCTTTGGATGACATTTCATTTTGCACAGTTTTTACTTTATTTGTACATCTGTACAGGTGTATTAATAATCTACAAAAAGCCTTCTCTTTTTTTGTATCTTTAAAAAACGAATTTGTTATTTGCTAGCATTTTTGAACTTCAAAGATTGTTAAAATTATAGTTCAATTAACCATATGGGCATAAATCACTCACCATATGGACTCCTTTTATCTGTATTTATTATGTGTTTCTGGACCACAGACTGCAGTGCTAGAGTGCCCCTAGTGTCCAATTCATAAAGAGAATCTCGATTTTACTCTAAAATAGTGGATCATGTGGAAGGGCTAGATATAACAATAAAAAGATGACTTTCTTGATAAAAAATGTCAACTGCAAAGAAATAGCTTAATATTCTGCAGAACTCTGTTATTCTGTTAAATAATCTGGAGAGAACGGAAGAACATAGATAATATCAATAGGAAACAGATACTGGCTGTACTTTTCTGACATGCTGTAGAAGTCAGTTGCTGTGAACTACACATTTACTTTCCTTTGTACTCCTTTTAATAGCTCTTTTATAGTAAATTAATTGTGCATTTAATATATGAATCTAAAAAAATATTTGCAAAACCAAGAGCTTTGTACATAACTCAGAAACGAAAACCTAAGTATTCCCAGTGACCATTTTCAACATCAACCAGTGACATCTTGTTTAATGGACGTCTGCGCCGCTATCCTACTATCTTGGTTTAGGTAAAGACAAACAAAAGAAAAGCACTGAAAAGTTAACTGAGAGTAGTTTGCAGCTAGCTTTAGAATGGTAGTGTATTAATATGGTGGGGACAAAAACGTACATTTTATATCGACTTTCTCTTTTTGTAGCATAAAGCGGTATTAAACCCTAATTTTTGTATTCAATTAAAATAACAAACATGCCATACTTACCTGCTCTGTGCAGTGCTCTCTATGGAGCCGGTTCACATATCTCCGCTGTGGCTCCGGTGGCGGTGCGAATCTGCTCAGTCTTTTGGTCCGTTTCAGGTCCAAATTCAGCCCAAAATTCAGGCTGAAATCGGACCTAAAACGGTGAATGGGGATGCACCGGACCCCTGCTGTGAGCGGCCAATAGTGTGAACCCAGCCTCAAGCCTCGTACACACGACCGGTTTTCCGGGCAAGAGCCAGCAAGAAAATTGCTGGCAGAGCTTTCTTGCCGAGTAAACCGTGTGTGTGAACGAGGCTTTCAGGTTTCTCGTCAAGAAAACTGGCCAGAATCTCAAATCTCTATTTTCTCGTCGAGATTCTCGTCGGCCTGTTTCCCGACGAGAAACCCGAGAGTGTGTACGCTTACCTGTCGCTGTGGAAACCCGCGCATGCTCGAAATGACTTTGACGCATTCGCGGTAGCTTCCTAGGCATAGGTAGGGTGTAGCAAGATGGCGGTGACGGCATCGAATGTGACGAGCGCACGCTCGTCGTAGTTGATGACGTCACCGCATTCGTTCCATTCAAAAGAACGGCGGTTCTTTTGAATCGAGCGTGTGTACACTCGGCTGTTACAAGATTCTTGTCAAGAATCTCGTCAGGGAAAAACAACGGGTTTTTTCCTGCTGAGATTCTCAGTCGTGTGTACTAGGCTCTAAACTTTAGAACCACTTTAAAGCGTATCTATGGGCAAACAAATTTATTTCTAGCCTATTCCTATTATAAATGTCCTAAAACACATGCAAACTCCCTAACATGTTTTATATGTCAGGAATGCTAACCCAATCAGGAATACATGTAAAGAGTTGAATATTAAGGGGCCATTGTAAATGCTCCTTGCTTCCAGGCCTGGCTGGAACCAGTCCATGACCAAGTGCAGGCCCTCTGAATGGCTACACCAAAATCTCCAATATTAATATTTGCAGCCTTAACCAGCTAGAAACACTCAGTTTTTTTGCCCATTTGGGTCTCATTCAGATGAGCGCTGGCATCCGTAATGTGTGAATGAGGCCTTTGTTTTTGTACCTGCTGGGTGCAGGCAGCCTAAAAAGATGAAAGCACCAGTTGGGTTCGTGCAGCCGCTGCATCTGCAATCCGTCTGCCAAAACTCTCAGGACCTGCTTCCCGAGCCGGGATTGGCCGGGAGGAGAAGCAAGAAGACAATAGCGAAAATTTATTAGCTATTGGCACACTACTAGGTGGGCTCGGAGCACAGTGCTCTGCGCCCGGAGCCCACCCTTTTTTTAAGCCAATTAGAGCCTCCAGCTCTAATCATGTGCTTCTAAAAAAAAAAAAGAAAAAACTCCCATTGCAATCCATGCGTCCGGCTCCCTGCATGTAAATTAGAGGCCGGGCGCATGGATTAGGGGGCGGTGCCACTGTGCCCCATATGGTTGGACTGCCACTGGTGCTAAGGAATAGGTCACATGCTTCCTCATGCCTGGAAGCAGGAAGTTGTTGCCAACTGTGATGGAGGAAGGAGCTCTAGTAAAGGTGTGTATAACTGTTGGGGGCACCAGCACTTTGGGGGGGGGCTGCCACTTTTGCCCATAATAAAATGTAGAAGTAGTACAAAAAATCTTTACAACAAATCATTACTGAGCCCTGCAGTTGCAGGTACCTATTGCTTGTTTATATTAGAAGCTGACAGGCTTCAAATAAGATAAAGGGAGGTGAGCTGTGATTTCAGTTACTCTGTTGTGAACTTTGCAGATGAGTTTTTCCAGAGTGCCTACAGCTACAGTGGTCAGGTAGGACATGTTAAAGCTGAATTCCAAGCTACTCGTGACTTTAAATAGGTAACTTGGACCAAGTTAGTCCAAATGATTTATTTGCCTCACTAACAGATGCGTTCTCTGAGAGCACTGTATAAACTGTATGTGAAAAAATAAGGAAAATAAACTGCGCTAAGAAATGCTAAACAAATGGCTGGAAAACTGATTCCCAACTATTCAAACGGAAGCTGCAATTATCATGTATAACATAAATACAAAGATGAAATTTTGGAAGAAAAATAAAATCACGCTGACCTTGTGATTATTAAATTAGAAGATTAATAATGAATTGAAAAATAAAACACCAGGGTTTAGATGATGAATATCCCATACATAACTTAACCTCCCTGGCGGTATGATTCTGTCTGGAATTCTGTACCAAAAGCGGTACAATTATTTTGCATGGAAATTTGGAGTTTTATATTGTAGGCCTGCAATTCTTAGTAATTACTTAAACCTGACCAAACAAGAGTCTAGTAGATATCCCGGGTATGATAAAGTTTGAAACACAAAATCATAAATTATAATATAATAAATAACTATAAATAATTATAACAAATAGTAATGTAATTATAATAAAAATTATTACATTTTCAGTAATCAAATCAAAAACACAGAAATTTGCTCAGTTGCAGAATTGTCGCTGTCATTAGATTTAGTGTTTGATGACGAATTTCCCCACAAATCGCTATCGCTCAATTCTGCAAGTGATTCTAATTTATTATCGCTGTTTTTTAGCTGGTCTAAAACCACTTTTGACATAAAGGGACACTTTTTGGTTGCTATGGGCAATCTCCAGTTTCCAGGCAGAAAGAACAGTTTTTATAATATAAAAGTGCATGCAGGACACTGGACAGACCACTAGGGACAAAGGGGGTGTGTAATTATTTGATACAGTACTGTAATCTGTAAGATTACAGTATACTGTATGTGTATTGTGTTTTTCACTTTTTGAATTTGGTGCCGAACTCCGCCCCCGTGAGCCGCAACGTCGCAGGGAACGGAGCTCGGGACCCGGCAGTGTGAATCGAGCGAGACATGGCTCACACACACTGCGGGGAGACATCGCAGGATCCAGGGGACAAGGTAAGTAACTTCCCCTGGATACTGCGATGCAGCCTGAGTCTGGCTCGGGGTTACCGCTCTTAGCATTAAAAACTCACCTCGAGCCAGACTCGGGAATACCGCCAAGGGGGTTATGATGAAATTATTATGATGAAAATCAATAATAATAATAAAAGTCCACAAATAAATTGATTAGTGAAATCCAAAAATGAGTGTCCATGAATTATAATTAAAAAAACAAAAATATGGTGAATTGTGTGAATAGCTGTAGATAAATAACTGTACACCAGTGCTCTGTGACAAAAAGTCCATATATAGATGTGAAATGCCATTTCCAATTTTATGAGAAAGAACCATGTTGAATCCACCACCAAATCAGCAGAAATGACTTCTTACCGAATAGCCATGATTCCCCATGACAGAGGATCAAAGAATGCATGTAATGCCCCGTACACACGATCGGACCTTTGTCCGACCAAACTCACATCAGAATTCCGACGGAATTCCATCGGAGTAAAATAGAACATGTTCTATATTTAAACTCCCATGGAATTCATCGGAATTTCTCCGATGGGGCACACACATGGTAGGAATTTCCGATGGAAAAATTCCGTCGGACAAACAATCAGTAGATCCAAAAATTCAAGGTGACGTTGAAAGTGACGTAAGATGTTTTGGTGCATTTTTGTTTTTATAAATTGTTATTGCAAAATGTTTCACAAAGTAAAAATAAGCACAGATCAGAGGTACCAATTTTTGTGTGACATACAGAGAAGAATCCAGCCTAAGGGCTAAAATGATAAAGTGAAACCACATGAAAAGATCAATGAAAAGTAGAAAACGCATTCTGTTACAGACCTTCTACTTAGAGTCTAATGGCCTTGCAAGATGTAGTCATGAAGATTATTTTTTCAGTAGACCTCGAAAGAACATTCAGGCCCTACTGGAAGGCTTGATAAGAAGGAAAAAAGAGAAAAAAATTATTTAGAGTGGAACCAGAGAGGAAACATAGAAAAAGAGGGGAGTAATAGAAGGCATAGGAAGGGGTAGGGAAAGAGAAGAAGCAAGATTGTCCAGAGCACTATCACACTTGGAGCCGCATCTCCCTATAAGCAATAAATGGTCCACAAGGAAAGATTAAAATCACCTGGAAAAATAATGTCTGATCCAGGAGGACCATACCTTTTTACATTTTTTTTTACTTTACCATGAAGAATTTTTCATCCGCTAAATAACGGGCCATTTTTTGTTAAACGTATGCAGTCATTGGAGTATGGGACCACCAAGCTTTGGCCAGGGTTTGTTTAACCAGATACTGTACATGTCTAAATGTGTTGGCAGTACACTAAATTGGTTTAAAGATGAGTAGATGAGTAGAGCCTTGTATGGATTTTTAGGGGCACTATGGCACAATACATCATATATTAATTCATAAACTTTAGTCAAAAAAATCTTGATTCTGGGGCAGTATCACAAAATGTTAAGCCGCGTACACACGATCGGTTTTACCGATGAAAACAGTCCGATGGATTTTTTTATCAGATAAACCGATCGTGTATAGGCCCCATCTGTCTTTTTTCCTTCGGTCTCAAAAAATAGAACATGTTTTGGGCAAGTCCATCGGTTAAAAAACCCACGCATTCTCAGAATCAAGTCGATGCATGCTCAGAAGCATTGAACTTCATTTTTTTCAGCTCATCAGAGTGTTTTATGTCACCGCGTTTGGAACGGTCGGTTTTTTGACTGATGGTGTGTAGGCAAGACTGATGGAAGTCAGCTTCATTGGTTTTCCGATAGAAAAATCCATCGGTTTAAAAACCATAGGAAATCCGATCGTGTGTACAGGGCTTTAGTGTACCCAGTTCTCCACAGCCCATAAAACAAAAACCAGGGGCCCTCTGCTTAAGCAAAGTATCAATGTACGTGGAATTGAGTTATCCATGTGATAAAATAATCCAAATTATTGCGCCTTCAAGGAACTATCAAGGTCTCTGCTTTTACATTTTAAAATCTAATGTTAAAGTGGACCTTCAGTCATTTTTTCATCTTTCCATCTATTATGTTTCAATACTGTTTATTAAAGATTTTCAAAACAATACAAAAGAATCTCAGCATATTTTTGTACAGTATTCAAAGTAATCAGGGACCCCTACATCGATCATTTAGCATGTAGGTCACACCTGCATTGTCAACATTGTCCAATGAGCCCTTAAGATGTTTGCCAGATAGCAATAGTATCATAATAAACAATGCACCGGTCTCCCATATCAGGGACCTTAAACTCTTCATATGTTTCCGGCTCACCCGGTGTTCAACCCACTGGGAAGAGCCCCCCCCCACCAAGCCATCGGGGGTAGCCGACTCTCCCCTTTGTGCGGGCGGACCCCCAGAGAGCCAGATTATCAATGGTCCACGAAATGTGAGCCTATAACTCAACTGATACTGTAACATCGAAATAAAAACCAAAACGTGAGAACTTTAGAGGGAAAGACAGAAGAGATGGGGGGGTGAAGTAAAGTTGAGAGGGGAGGGTTGGGGGGGGGTATGGAGGAGCCGCGGTCCTGCGCCCAGAATTTCATTTTATGGGAATATACCTAGGTAGCAAGCGTCCTGGGGTCATTTGTGAGATATCCAAGCCATGGATCCCAGACTTTGTGGAATAACTTCATCTTATCCTGGACCAGTGCCGTCAACCTTTCGTTCAACATTAGCCACGACAATTTACCTTTAAGCTGGTCAAATGGCAGGGCAGCGGATCTCCAATTCCTGGCTATAGTTATTTTTGCCGAGATGAATATGAAAGTAAGTAGCCGCCTTTGAGAATTAGAGGCTTCCGCCACCCTGTCTCCCAGAAGTGCTTGTTTTGCTGATTTAATCAAATTCATCTGGGTAAGGGTATAAATAAAATTGTAGACCCTGATCCAGAACCTTCTGACCTTAGGGCACGTCTACCATATGTGGTAGGTGGTTCCAACCTGACCACATCCTCTAAAACACTTGGATGTAGCTTCATGTACAAAGGTGGCCAGTCTGTCCGGCACCATATACCATTGCAATAAAACCTTATAGTTTGCCTCTATTATCGAGGTATTGATGAGCGATCGAGATGCTGTCTCCGATATCGCATGCCAATTCTCCAGGTCAAGGGTTTCCTGAAAATCCTTTCCATCTATTAAATCTTCTGTCCTTGTTGTTTTAACTTTGGATAGTAATTTTCTGCCAGTAAATACCTTAAACAACCCACTTCCTGTTTCTTATCTGGGCATCAGCCTAGGCTTATGACATCATGCACAGTACTTTCTCTAACTCTCGTGAGAGTTTACCAGGAAGGGAGGGGGGTGAGTCATAAGAGGGCCAATGAGAGCTGCAGAGCTGAAGGCATGCCTCTGAGTAACTGTGTAAATACAGGAAGTGAACAGGCAGCAGCTTCAGCTGCCCACAGTTAAAATGGCTGCAGCCAGACTCAGTAGAGGGAGATTTTGGCAGCACATTTGGCAAGTACAGAATCACAGTATAGATAAAATAATATGCAAAGTAGTTGGAGGGAAGCTTCAAAATGGCAAAGATGTTTTTAGCATAAATTATGTGAGCAGGCTGCAGTTCCTCTTTAAGTTTGTATTGCCAAAGTTTTTACAGGGTTACTGTAAAGAGTTCTTATACGCAAATCGAATAACCAGAGCTTATCATATGTCTTACTGCAGCAAAATAAGAGCTTACTGAAAGTGTTTGCCCTTTATCCATTCAATGCTTTATGTGCTTTATAAGATGTCCTGCAAATGTAATATACGTTTTAACTGTGGTTAAGGTCAAAAGTTTGACCCTTCTCCCCTCGTTGCCACTATTCCCCAAATTTATAAGCCAGATCCTTTTTCTATGGAAGCAGATATCTGTCAGGTATCACATATATACCACATACTGTGGGTCCTAATAAATGCAAAGTCCCGCTCACCCTGTGTTAAGAGACGGAGGCCATGGTGGCGTCTATATTAGATATGTTCCTTGTAATTTACCAGTGCTGCAGTGCATCCATCCTGCAGGGCTCTGCTAAGACTTCAAGCCCTGTGACACATCTATGCATGCGCAAAATCTGGGGGGGAGGGGGGGGGAGAAATGTCATTCTCTCCTAGGTGAGAAAGATGGAAGTGCAGCATTGCATATAAACTCCATAATGTTAACCACTTCAGCCCCGGAGCATTTGGCTGCCAAATGACGGGCCACTTTTTGCGATTTGGCACTGCGTCGCTTTAACTGACAATTGCGCGGTCGTGCGACATCCTTTTTTTCCCACAAATAGAGCTTTCTTTTGTGAAAAGGAAGGTAGAATGTATGGACAGCCGCACTCCAAAGACCATTGAGGTTGCCTTTATTGGGTAAAATACATGAAGCACTGCAAGTCACAGCAAAAATAAAGGGGTACAGCCGACGCATTTCACACTAGGGTCTAGTGCTTAGCCATGACTAAGCACTAGACCCTAGTGTGAAACGCGTCGGCTGTACCCCTTTATTTTTGCTGTGACTTGCAGTGTTTCATGTATTTTACCCAATAAAGGCAACCTCAATGGTCTTTGGAGTGCGGCTGTCCATACATTCTACCTTCCTTTTCGCATCTACAGCATTGCCAGCACCCGTGGTTCCTGGGAAGACACTGATTGCTCACCTGCACTTACCTGGAGCGGTGATCTCTCTTCTCTTCTTAGAGCTTTCTTTTCGTGGTATTTGAACACCTTTTATTTTTTGCGCTTTAAACAAAAATAGAGCGTCAATTTTGAAAAAAAAAAAGCAATATTTTGTACTTTTTGCTATAATAAATAATATATATATATATATTTTAAAAAGTGTTTTTTTTTCTCAGTTTAGGCTGATATGCATTCTTCTACATATTTTTGGTTAAAAAAAAATCGCAATAAGCGTATATTGCTTGGTTTGCGCAAAAGTTATAGCGTCTACAAAATAGGGGGTAGTTTTATGGCATTTTTATTATTAATTTTTATTTACTTGTTATTGCGGCGATCTGCAATTTTTATCGTGACTGTGACATTATGGCGGACACATCGGACACTTTTGACACTATTTTGGGACCATTCACATTTATACAGCGATCAGTGCTATAAAAATGCACTGATTACTGTATAAATGTGACTGGCAGTGAATAGGTTAACCAGTAGGGGTGGGGAAGGGGTTAAGTGTGTCCTAGGGAGTGATTCTAATGGTTAGGGAGCGTAGCTTACTGTGACAAGTCACTGATCGCTGCTCTTGATGAGAGGGAGCAGATGATCAGTGCGGTGTCACTAGGCAGAACAGGGAGATGGTTCTGCCATTCTGTGACCCGATCGCGGGACACCGGGGGTCACGGAGACCGCGGCGTGCGTCTGCTAGGGGGCAGGATTGAAAGAAACTTATATATATGTTGCTTTGCCTGCCTGTGCCATTCTGCCGACATAAATGTGTGTGAAGCAGTCGGCAAACGGTTAAAAAATTATATCCAAATTTGAAAGGGGGAGGGAAGAGAAGGCAGGTGAAAATAAGTTTTCATTTAGGGTGAAGATCTGCTTTAAGGTACAGGTGACATTAGGGAGTGGGACCAGGTCAGAATTAGTATGGGTTTCTTTTAACCCTTTCACCCCCACATGCTGATTGGTGGAGAGGGTATAATGACAGAGATGAGCTCATCAGTCCGCTGCTTTTCGTTTTACTCTCCAGTTATATACTGGGGGAGGGAAAGGACCTGTAAGTGTTACTGAGCTGCAGCAGAAAAAAAAAATGTTCTCCTGCCCTGCCAGAGAGCATTGTGATAGAGCTTTGTAAATCTCAAGACTGGGTGGATAGAAATATAAATCCTTTGACAAAAGAAAACAGTTCTCTTATACACTATATTACCAAAAGTATTGGTATGCCTATCTTTAGATGCACATGATGAACCCTTACATGGCATCCCAGTCTTAGTCCGTAGGGTTCAATATTGAGTTGGCCCGCCCTTTGCAGCTTTAACAGCTTCAACTCCTCTGGGATGTCTGTCCACAAGGTTTAGGAGTGTGTGTATGGGAATTTTTAATCATTCTTCCAGAAGTGCATGTAAGTTCAGGCACTGATGTGGATGAGAAGGCCTGACTCACTGTTTCCACTCTAATTCATCCCAAAGGTGTTCTATTGGGTTGAAGTCAGGACTCTGTGCAGGCCAGTCACTTTCTCCATCCCAACCTCGCTCATCCATGTCTTTATGGACTTTGCACTGTGCTGGAACAGGAAGGGGGGATCCCCAAACTGTTCCCACAAAGTTGGGAGCTTAAAGATTTTCCAAAATGTCTTGGTATGCTGATGCCTTAAAAGTTCCCTTCACTGGAACTAAGGGGCCAAGCCCAACCCCTGAAAAACAACCCCACAGCTTAAAGGGGTTGTAAAGGTTTGTTTTTTATTTTCTAAATAGGTTCCTTTAAGCTAGTGCATTGTTGGTTCACTTACCTTTTCCTTTGATTTACCTTCTAAATGTTTTTTTTCTTTGTCTGAATTTCTCACTTCCTGTTTCTCCTCACTAAACTTCGCACCATCATCCGAGTGGTGTGGAGTCAGCCAGAACAGCTTACTGAGGAGGAACAGGAAGTGAGAAATTCAGACAAAGAAATATTTAGAAGGGAAATCTAAGGAAAAGGTAAGTGAACCAACAATGCACTAGCTTAAAGGAACCTATTTAGAAAATAAAAAACAAACCTTTACAACCCCTATAACCCCCCCCTCCACCAAATGATTTGGACCAGTGCACAAAGCAAGGTCTATAAAGACATGGATGAGCGGGTTTGGGGTGGAGGAACTTGACTGGTCGATGCGCATGGATGGCAGTCACAGAATGATTTGCATTTTCTCAATGATTGCAAAGCATTCTCTGATTGGACGGAGTGGAGACCATGACATCACGGCAACACCTCTCCACCTCACCCAATCAGAGAATGCCTTGCATTAATTGAGAAAATGCAAAGAGATCTCTGAATGGCGCTGGTGCCGCTGGTGCCAAGCGGCCGACCTCCTCTGTTTAGAATGCAGCAGGGCAACCGCTTGGCAGGGGACCAGAAACAAATGGAGTAGAGGTGTCTACTACAGCTATTTACAGCTCCTATGAGATCCTACAGCTATACATAGTTACTATACATACTATGGAATAATACCCATACCTGGAATCCAGCTTTAAGAATTGGTAAACTGCAACACCTTCGTTTTTTTTGGGGGGGGGGGGGGGGCTTTAAACTGAAGGTCAAATCTGAACCATTCCACTCCTGGAAATGACAAGTGTCAATTTATTTAATTAGGGCTGTGGCATGGAGTGTTTGTTTTCATTACATAAATGTGTCAATGACCCTTCTTCTGCTTGAGTGATTTTTCAACGAACAATAAAGCGGCGGTTTAAAAGCCTTTATTCTTTCAGCAGAAACATAATAGCAGGTTTTGTTGATGTGTAAACTGATACATGTAGTATATGTCATTCGATTTGGATCCCTGCGCACCCCTTTCTTCCTGTGCTGCAAGACACAGGAGGTGTGATTGTGTGTGTATGTGTGTTTATATATATATATATATATATATATATTTATTTTTATGTGTGTGTGTGTATATATATATATTTATTTTTATGTGTGTGTGTATATATATTTATTTATTTATATGTGTGTGTGTGTGTATATATATATATATATATATTTATTTTTATGTGTGTGTGTATATATATATATATTTATTTTTATGTGTGTGTGTATATATATTTATTTATTTATATGTGTGTGTGTGTGTATATATATATATATATATATATATATATATATATATATATATTTATATTTGTGATATATGTGAGTGTATATATATATATATATATATATATATATATATATATGTATATGTGTGTGTATATATTTATTTATGTGTGTATAAGTATGTGTGTATGTATATATATATATATATATGTGTGTGTGTGTGAGTGTGTGTATATATATATAGAAAAAATATCTGTGTGTGTGAGTGTGTGTGAGTGTGTGTGCAGTTTCTGTTTCTGCCAGCAGCCAGCAGCATGTGGATGTAAGAGAGAGAGAGAGAGAGAGAGAGAGAAAACAAGTCAGAGCGAAGGGAGAGACAGAGAGGAAGAGGTAGAGAGCTCTCTTCTTCCTTCCTTGAGCTCCTCATTAAATCACATTGCGAGCCACACACAGGAGCTGCCAGGACCACCTGCTGCCTCCAGCATCCCTGCTCACAGTGGTCCCCCTCATTAGAGTGAAGGATAAAGAGGACCTAGAGGTGTCAGCCCCAGCCCTGGCTCCCTCCTCCTGATCCCACCTCGCAGGCTGTCTTTGTTTTCCTGGGACGTACAAGTGGAAGTGAAGAGAGAATAGGGGATCCGCGGAGGAGCAGAGGCAGGCAGGAAGATGCACATTAACCAGGAGCTGTCCGCCAGTAAAGGTAAGATCGCTGCTCCTTCCTTCCCCTCTGCAGGTCCCTATGGGGCGTACAGCCTTGTCCTTGTATGAAGGAGTCACACCTTCCATCCGCCTGCTCTGCCCATGCCTCCTGCCCGATCTGACAGGTGTATGCCCGCTCCCTCTGCCCATGCCTCCTGCCCTGATCTGACAGGTGTATGCCCGCTCCCTCTGCCCATGCCTCCTGCCTGATCTGACAGGTGTATGCCCGCTCCCTCTGCCCATGCCTCCTGCTCGATCTGACAGGTGTATGCCCGCTCCCTCTGCCCATGCCTCCTGCCTGATCTGACAGGTGTATGCCCGCTCCCTCTGCCCATGCCTCCTGCCTGATTGCCTGATCTGACAGGTGTATGCCCGCTCCCTCTGCCCATGCCTCCCGCCCGATCTGACAGGTGTATGCCCGCTCCCTCTGCCCATGCCTCCTGCCCGATCTGACAGGTGAATTCCCGCTCCCTCTGCCCATGCCTCCTGCCCGATCTGACTGGTGTATGCCCGCTCCCTCTGCCCATGCCTCCTGCCCGATCTGACAGGTGTATGCCCGCTTCCTCTGCCCATGCCTCCTGCCTGATCTGACAGGTGTGTGCCCATGCCTCCTGCCCGATCTAACAGGTGAGTGCCCGCCCCCTCTGCCCATGCCTTCTGCCCGATCTGACAGGTGTATGCCCGCTCCCTCTGCCCATGCCTCCTGCCTGATCTGACAGGTGAATGCTTGCTCCCTCTGCCCATGCGTCCTGCCTGATCTGACAGGTGTATGCCAGCTCCCCCTGCCCATGCCTCCTGCCCTGCTCTGACAGGTGTATGCCCGCTCCCTCTGCCCATGCCTCCTGCCCTGCTCTGACAGGTGTATGCCCGCTCCCTCTGCCCATACCTCCTGCCTGATCTAACAGGTGTATGCCCACTCCCTCTGCCCATGCCTCCTGCCTGATCTGACAGGTGTATGCCCACTCCCTCTGCCCATGCCTACTGCCTGATCTGACAGGTGTATGCCCACTCCCTCTGCCTATGCCTCCTGCCTGATCTGACAGATGTATGCCCACTCCCTCTGCCTATGCCTCCTGCCTGATCTGACAGATGTATGCCCGCTCCCTCTGCCCATGCCTCCTGCCTGATCTGACAGGTGTATGCCCACTCCCTCTGCCTATGCCTCCTGCCTGATCTGACAGATGTATGCCCACTCCCTCTGCCTATGCCTCCTGCCTGATCTGACAGATGTATGCCCACTCCCTCTGCCTATGCCTCCTGCCTGATCTGACAGATGTATGCCCACTCCCTCTGCCTATGCCTCCTGCCTGATCTGACAGATGTATGCCCACTCCCTCTGCCTATGCCTCCTGCCTGATCTGACTCTGCCCATGCCTCCTGCCTACTCTGACAGTTGAATGCCCGCTCCCTCTGCCCTTGTTTGAAAAGTAATTTACCATTCCCTAGCTCTATGATTGGTGCTGTCAGATCGGGAATGAACAGGGCTACATTGACAGTTAAACAATTATCTGCTCCGATTGTTGCAGTTTTAAGTGTAGTTGCTGTCACTGCACCTAAAGCAGCTTCTCATGTGACAGGTGTCAGAATAAAATGGATATCTATCTGCCTGGTTATGGAGGGGCATGCATACCAGTTTAGACATTTCCACATCGTGCAAATTCATCATCACTATTATAATCTAAACTGATTGACTTCAGGAGCATATTTATGGCTGCACCTGCTGCTTTTTTTATTTTTTTAAGGTGCCAGCTCTAATATTTTCAGTCTAAGCTGTAGAAAAGTGGCAAGCAGAGAGCATGGCAGACTTTTGCTCTGGCATTCTCTGCCAACAGGTTAGGTGATCAGAGATACACAGGTATACACAGGTATGCATCTCTGTCCCAGGTTTGGTTATTTTATTTTTTACACTATCAAACATTTACCTAATCCCTGCTGGTCCTTAGTTCCTAACCTTCTTCTTGCTTTTTTTCTTCAGCTGATTATTGTGACCATTATTCCTCCTTTCACCTGTCATTCACATCATAAAATGTCCTCTCCTGTTAACTGTTTGTTAACTGTCACATATCCATTTTAAATGCTTTTTACGGCGCTTGCCCTCTGCTCACCCCTGAATCCTGCTACCTGTGGTTACTTTAGATTTCCACAGGTTTGATCATACTGTACAATCCTCATTAACTAGGCAACATTTCTCCTTTTTCATATTTCTGTCATCATCTGGCTTTATCTACTCTACCTGTTCCTCCTTGATTCCTCTGATCTGATGCCTTCTGTGTTTTCCAGAACCCTTTGCTGTTTTCTTTAATGGTAGCATACTGAACTACTTGTGTCTTCTGGGTTTTCCCCTTTTTTTCTGGTGGGATCGATTGTTCCCACCTCTTCGCCCTTCATTGTGATTGGAATAATGTATCCTAACAAGTGAGCAAGTGCAGCTGGGCATGTGCAGAGGGACTGAGAGCTGATGGTAGAGATCGGACCACATATCATCTCTGTAGCTCTGAGCTCTTGTACCATTTTCTTTGGAAGAAATTCTTCTAAAGAGTCACAAGAAGATCTTTAATGATGGATACAAGAAACAACTGATATTGCCTCATTTATCTTTGAAACTAGAAGAATAGCTGTTCCCCAATATGGAGTCTGAATTATTATGTAAAAGTTAGGAAGCAGTTATATGAAACTGATAAGATCTATGAATAACTTAATGGTGAAAACAGAAGTATGAGTTAAGCCTCGTACACACGGTCGGACTTCCATCGGACTTTTCCGTGGATTTTTGTCCGAACGGAGTTGGCCGGGAACACCCATAGCATACACACCACAGGACTTTTCTGCAAACTTTCCCAAAACTTTTTCCAACATAACGTGGTTTTTCTGCTCTTCTGCTCTTTTCTGCTCTTTACCGCCACCCTTTGGTCTTCTGCTATTGTTGGTTAATTTTAACATTATTTGTTTTGTCCATCGGACAAAAGTCCGATGGTTTTCTGTACACACGGTCGGACTTTGCTCCATCAGACTTTTGTTGGCCAAAAGTTTGTCCGTTTGCAGACCGAACTTTTGTCCGATGAAAACCAAAAAAGTTTGTCCGATGGAGCGTACACACGGTCAGATTTTTTGTCAAACTTGCTCAAAATGAAGTTTGTTGGCAAAAAGTCTGACCGTGTGTACGGGGCTTAAGAAGAACTTGTGTGGACTTAGACAAGATGGGAGTATGGAACAGTTTAAAGTACAGGGTAAATGGATGGGGCAGAACAATAGAAAATATTATTTGAACTGTTAGGAGGCGATATGTATGGAACAGTTATAGAACAAAGAGTTATGTTTGCATGTGTACACATTGTATATATTGTGTGTGGGATGGTTTTGTAGAACAGAAGATTTAATATGAAGAAGATGTATGTACAGAGCAGATACAAGAGTCAATAGTAGTTACAATAGGACAATCAAAAAGTTGGAATTTCTAGATCTAATTAAAGCTGGGTCTTTTCAAGTGGAACAGAATAGTCTTTTGGTTTAAATACTTTAATTAATTTGCACAGGTGACGTGAGCAATATATATGCTCATCCCACAGCAACCTTGGATTTTGTAAGTTTGGGTCAGTAAGCAATGAGAGTAATGATTAGTAAAAGTTTATGCATTTTATATATTTTTTTCGTATTAACCCCAAAACCAAACATTTTCTTATACTGCAGCTTACCGATCCTTAGATGTGATCGGTGCATTCATTTCTTTTCTAGGCTTTCTTTCTTCTACTGTATTTACATCTGGTGATCTGTTGTTTTTCAAAAGAGCAAGCTGTCCAGCAGAATGTATCAGTTACAGAGATGAGACAAACCATTAAAGGGGTTGTAAACCCTCCTGTTTTTCCATCTTAATGCATCCTATGCATTAAGGTGAAAAAAAATCTGACAATTACCGCCCCCCCAGCCCTCCGTTTTATTTACCTGAGCCCTGGAATGTCCCACGACGAGGACGCGCTGCATCTTTGCCCAGGGTTCTCGGCTCTTGATTTGATAGATTGATAGCAGCACAGCCATTGGCTCCCACTGCTGTCAATCAAATCCAATGATGCGGGCGTCGGAGGGGGGGGGCGGGGCCGAGTCCTGCATTCGGCGGCTATGGACACCAAATGCTGGACTTGGGAGCGTGCCCGCAAGGTAACCCCCCTTGGGAGAGCGCTTCCCAGAGGGGGTTATCTGACGGGCGGAGGAGCCAAGAGAGCCGCCAAGGGATCCCAGAAAACTGTGTTCGGGGCCACACTGTGCAAAACGAGCTGCACAGTGGAGGTAAGTATGACATGTTTGTTATTTAAAAAAAAAAAAATCTAATCTTTACTAGCAGGGATGCTTACAACAATTATTATTATAGAATCAACTTTTATTTATTTATGTAAAACTTTTACCCCAAAAGGAAAAAAAATATTTTTCTGTAACTGCTTATATGGTATTAGCCAGAGTTTGGCTTCAATTTGTTGTATTAAAATCTGCTAGTGCATCTAACACTTCCCTCCCCCCAGACTGAGAGTGCTGCTGTCCAAAGATTCCCTCTGTGCTCCTTCATCCAGAGTGGGGCAGGGGCGGATCCAGAGTCTTTTCTCGGGAGGGGCACTGCCAAAAAATATGTTTTTTTGGTGGGCAATTTTTTGGGGAAATGGCTGGTGTCGGCGCTTCAATTATCCCGGCACCATGGTTGTTATGGTGTCAGGATGATTGAAGCGCATTATTTCTATTATTACATTGTAATATAAAATTAAAGAGTTCAACTCACCATAATGCAGAATCAGTGGGAGCCCCGAGTGTGTCACTTGCCACCGTCGCCTGCAATCAGTGGGAGCCCTGAGCGTGTCACTTGCCACACCTTGTGGATTGTCACTTGCCACATCACCTGCCACACCTTGCAGATTGTCACTTGCCACGTCACCTGCCACACCTTGCGGATTGTCACTTGCCACGTCACCTGCCACACCTTGCTGATTGTCACTTGCCTGCCACCAGATGCAGATTGTCATTTGCCACGTCACCTGCCACAATTTGCGGATTGTCACTTGCCACGTCGCCTGCCACACCTTGCGGATTGTCACTAACTTGCCTGCTAAGGTGTAGTTTTGGTTGTCTCTTGCTGTGTCCCAGACTCCCAGAGTCAGGCAGCAGAGAGATAATGTAATCTCTCTGCTGCCTGCACAGTGAGGGCGGAAGTCACTGCAGGAATGCAGGGCAGGCACGGGCGGTGAGAGATGATCTCATCTCTCTGCTCCCCCGCTCCCGGCTAGCTGATTGGCCAGCTGCCACACTGAGCCTGCTCTCTCACTCTCACCTGCGCTGCCAACACACTGAGCAGCACCGTCTGCCCACAAACCGTGCTGCCTGCCCACAAACCACGCCGCAAGCGGAGCCGCCCGCTTTCTTACCCGTCTGTGGAGCCGCACGCTATTGCACGCACCCGCAGAGCGGCCCGACGTGACTCACTGACATCACTCGTTGCCAGACGCCAAGCGGCCCAGGCGTTAGCAACGAGTGCAGGGAAGAGGCTCCACCCACCTCCTCCTCCACTCCTGGTATCATGTCAGTGCGCTGCGTAACTACATTAGATGAGTCTCTCTCTCGACACCGCTAATCGGCTGATGTGAGAAACTGAGAGAGAGACTCAGAGAGGCAGCGGCAGCCGCAGAACAAGTAGATTAAAAAAATGTTTAAAAAAAACAAAACAGAGCAAGCAAGTGAGTGTGACAGATGGTCTCGGGGGGGGGGGGGGAAATTGCCCTGTTGCCCCCCCCCTGGATTTACCCCTGGAGTGGGGGCATTCTAATATAGGAGGTGTGTTACTGGCCAGATCACCATGTGAAAACAGAGGGGAACAAATGCCTAATAGAAGTAAACTAAAGCAGCCTCCGCATTGAATGATTGGTAAGCTGCAATAAATTACATTTTTGGTCTGCTTTAGGTAACATCATAGAAATTAAAATAGCTCAATAAATGCTACCTTATAATTAGTTAGTCATTGTTGGAACCTTAAACAAGGCACTGGCACATTTAAAATCGACATATTTAAATGAAAGCCAGGTTTAGGTTGTCCTAGTTAAGACTTGTGCCTTTCATATTTGGAAAGAATGATAACCTGGAGGATATGACCATATGAGGAGGGGTTATATTGTCCTATAGACCTTGTCCCTAAAGAGTTGCTATAGCATGTCATAGACATAGCCCGATGTACACAGAACTTGTCAGGCTTTACGGTGTTGTACAAAACGGTTCTGCTTATCAATGTGACTAAACCCCTGAGGCATCTTGATGGGTGATCAATAGTTAAGGCCGCTAAGACTCCTATAAAACCGCCTGGAAGCTGAAATTAAATACTTAATTACTGCTACAATTTTCAGTGATTAAAGTGCACTCACGGTGACAGCATTCCCAAATGTCATTTCACTTTTCCTTTATCGTTAACCCCACCAAATCCAGAATGGCCTTTAGCTTACTCTTCGTATCACAGCAATCGTTATGTTCTGGCACTTGATGGGTTAAAGATTCAATAGTTTTACTTTATTTTTCTACTTTCCGAGCTGAGTTTCATATAGTTCACTATGTTCTTCTAGTGTAAACCTTATGAATCACCCAGGGTATTATTTCATGCATTTTATCATTTTATCTACTTCCTCATATAACTGCTTCATATAATAGTTATTGTTCCTTACTGTCAAACCTCTTCCACCATATATTTCCAAGATCTTAATACTCTCTCTTTACCACAATAAATCTTCTTACTGTGACTCGCACTTGCAATCCATACAATTGCTCTATATAATTGATTTCATACCTCTATATTTTCCCTATAATTGGGATATATTAGTCTCTTGTTGATGTGTTACCTTTAATGACCAGTTTCTTCTGTATCCCCGTTATTTTACATGTATTTTAACCTAGTAATTATCGTTTGAAATCTGGTCTGGTCTTAATAATCAAAATTTTGCTTCATATAGGTCTACATTGAGTACCTCTGTTTTAATGAAAATTTATATCACGCTGGTCTGCTAAGAAGCCCTGCTGTGGCATCGCTGTTGCCTGTATTAATGTCCCCATATCATGCCATTGTCTGTGACAAATTCATTCTTGTCTTTATACATGCATTCACATGGTCACTGGTTGTTAACTGCTCTCTGCATAGACTGAATGGCTCCCAATTTAGTAATGTGGTAAACACTTTTAAAAACACTTAAGCCCTGTACACACGATCGGATTTCCTATGGTTTTTAAACCGATGGATTTTTCCATCAGAAAACCGATGAAGCTGACTTCCATCAGTCTTGCCTACACACCATCAGTCAAAAAACCGACCGTTCCAAACGCGGTGACGTAAAACACTCCGATGAGCCGAGAAAAATTAAGTCCATTGCTTCTGAGCATGCGTCGACTTGATTCTGAGCATGCATGGGTTTTTTGCCCATAGACGATTGGAATTTGCTATCGGTTTTTTATCCATCGGAAAAATTTAAAACATGTTCTATTTTTTGACACCGGTGGAAAAAAGACCGATGGGCCCATACACGATCGGTTTGTCTGATGAAAAAAATCCATCGGACTGTTCTCATCGGTAAATTCGATCGTGTGTACGTGGCTTTATTTGCATCTTCTGGTAGAAGTTGTGGGCTGTTCATGCTAAATGAGTGTAAAAGTACTATGGAATGAAGGATTTACACCACCCACAATTAATATTACAGATGTAGGTGAATGTTCACTGGGGTAAGTCACATGCAGGTTTTTTATAACTTTTGGAGAATATAGGTCCTCACTCTGTGCTCATTTTAAAGCTTTGGGGGTTCCCACTCATTGGGATTGCTTTTTTCTGAAGGCAAATAGGCTATTCAGTTTGCTAAGGGATGTTGCACTTTGAAAGGGAGTTTGCCTTAACCACTTCAGCCCTGGAAGAATTTACCCCCTTCCTGACCAGAGCACTTTTTGCGATGCAGCACTGCGTCGCTTTAACTGACAATTGCGCGGTCGTGCGACGTTGAACCTAACCAAAATTGACGTCCTTTTTCCCCCACAAATAGAGCTTTCTTTTGGTGGTATTTGATCACCTCTGCGGTTTTTATTTTTTGTGCTATAAACAAAAGAAGAGCGACATATTTGAAAAAAATGCAATATTTTTTACTTTTTGATTTAATAAATATCACAATTTTTTTTTTTTAAAACAATTTTTTTTCTAAGTTTAGACCGATACGTATTCTACATATTTTTGGTAATTTTTTTTTGCAATAAGCGTATATTGATTGGTTTGCGCAAAAGTTATAGCGTCTACATAATAGGGGATAGATTTATGGCATTTTTATTTTTTTTATTTTTTTTACTAGTAATAGCGGCGATCTGCGATTTTTATTGTGACCGTGACATTGCGGCAGACACATCGGACACTATTGGCGCGTTTTTGGGACCATTCACATTTATACAGCGATTAGTGCTATAAAACTGCACTAATTACTGTGTAAATGTGACTGGCAGGGAAAGGGTTAACACTAGGGGGCGATCAAGGGGTTAATATGTTCCCTATTGAGTGATTGTAACTGTAGGGGGAGGGGACTCACAAGGGGAGGAGACCGATCTGTGTTCCTCTGTACTGGGAACACACATCGGTCTCCTCACCTCTGACAGGAGGTGGATCTGTGTGTTTACACACACAGATCCACACTTCTGCCGTGATCGTGGGCAATCGCGGGTGCCCAGCGGACATCGCGACCGCCGGGCACACTCACCGGGTCACGAGCGTTGCCGCGGGTGCGCGCGCGCGCCCCATAGACGGCCGGGAAAAAAGGACGTCATATGACGTCCGCCCGGAGGGAGGGAGGGTTCCTGCCGGCGTCATATGTCTATGACCTGGTAGGAAGTGGTTAATGAATGGGGTGAAGTTTCACTTTGCAAAGAATACCCAATGACATGTAAGGAAAATAAAAAAGCTGCAATTTTGCTTGCACATGATTTGATGTTGAAAGTCAGCAGAACTTTGCCTTATTCACTAAACTATCTTGAAAACCATAGCCTAGTATGCAAAGTGAACCACTTATTGGCCTTTAGTGAATCAACCTCATTATGTTCCAATCCAATATTATATATATATATATATATATATATATATATATATATATATTGTGACAGCAGGAAGGTAAAGTCACCTGGTTGCATCCAGGGGGGTAGATATATTTCTCCCAGATTCAGGCTTTATGCTGACTTATACAACTAGGGAGGGAGTTGATGAAGCCCAGCTGAGGCTAGTGGGCTCATGGATGACTCATACCTCTAGGGAGAGGGCTGGGCGTCGTGCAGGCAGGGAGTTGATGAGACCAGCTGAAGCCTGTCAGTTCGTTTAAGGCCTCTATAAAAACTCCCAGCTTCATTAGATGTTAGCTCATGCCTGGACCCAGACCTGTGTGGACTGTCTAGGGAGAGTGAACCCCTGTGCGGTGAGGCAAAGCCTGTGTGGCTATTTGTTTGGACTTTTACTAAACCAGGGACTTAGGGACTAGGACAGCACCAGGCTGATCCCAGTTGTTAGTTTAGGAAACCTGCATGTTTAGTCAGAGGTCAAACTGACCAGGATTTATTTTGTTTATGTTTCTTTTTGGCTTTGCTGTGTTTTTGTCACTGTACATAGAGAAATAAACCGCACCTTTTGATTTTGAAAACCACAACCTCCGTCTGCTGGCCCTGTTTTTGTGTGGGGAGCCCAACCAGGGGGTCACACACACCCGCTACCGAGTTAACCCCCTCACAGTTGGTGGAGAACCAGTGGCAGTTTTTTTTAAGCCAGCATGGAGGAGATACTGAAACAGCTGGCTCTAGCAAATGCCAATCAACAGCAGACAAATGCAGGTTTGCAAAGGAGCCTTGCAGCCCAGCAGCAAGCTCATCAACAAGCCCAGCAGCAATCTGAGGCCCGCTTCATAGACCTTTTACAGAAGCAAGAGCAGAGACTACAACAAATGGAAGCAGTAATGCAGCAACGTCCGCAGACCAGTGAGGAAAGCCGTCCCACTAATACCGCGTCCTTTGGGGTGAGTCGTTTATTGACAAAAATGACTGGAGAGGATGATCCAGAGGTATTTTTGACCACATTTGAAAGGACTGCTGAAAGAGAAAAGTGGCCTGAGGAGCAGTGGGCTGGACTGGTGGCTCCTCTGTTAACTGGTGAATCGCAGAAGGCTTACTATGACCTAGAGCCTGACCAAGCAAAAGACTATGTGATGCTAAAAGCTGAAATATTGGCAAGGCTGGGTGTCACCCTGGCTGTCCGGGCTCAGCGTGTGCATAACTGGACTTTCCAGCTTGGAAAACCCCCCAGGTCTCAAATGTATGATCTCATTCACCTGAGCAGGAAGTGGCTACAGCCAGAGACTTTGTCCGCACCAGAGATTGTGGAACGTGTTGTAATGGATCGGTTTTTGAGAGCTCTTCCTACTGCCATCCAAAAGTGGGTAAGCCATGGAGACCCAGAGACGGCCGGTGGTCTTGTGGATCGTGTAGAGAAATACTTGGCTACAGAGAACCTGACGGCCTCTTCCAGAGACTCTCGGACTTTCCACCCTAAGACCAGACCATCCCCAGGGGCGGATAAGAGGATTCCAAGGGGTGAGGGTGGAGAGAGTGAGAGGGTGGGAGCTCTACCCAAAGTTTGGCGAGAACAGCCTGGGAAGTCAGGGGCTCAAGAGGCAGCCAAATGGATTGTTTGCTACCGCTGCCGGCAAGCGGGACATATTGCAGCAAATTGCCCGGTTGTGGAGGAACCCATGCAATGTGACTTTCTGATGGACAGACGTCAGTCGCTGTGTGCGACAGTCGCATGCACTGCCATTCGGGGAACTGAGAAACATTTATGCAAAATGTGTATTAATGGTAGAAATGTTGTGGTATTACTGGATTCAGGTAGCCTTGTGACCCTGATAAAGGCTGAATTAGTTAAAACAGAGGTCTCTGGGAATAGCAAGGTAGCTGTTATTTGTGTGCATGGGGACACCCGAGAGTATCCAGTGACTACAGTGTGTTTCGAGACCCCCAAAGGTACCCTCTCTCATCCAGTGGGGTTAGTATCTCAATTACCGCATGATGCCATTGTGGGAAGGGATTTTCCGAAGTTCTGGGAACTGTGGGATGATCCTGAGCCCCCCACTGGTGCCCCTATGTACCAGGAATGTGATAGCCAGAACTCCTCTGAGAGTGGTGAGGACTCTCCAGAATTTCCCTTGTCAGTATTGGCAGGGGAGACTCAAGAAACTGGAGAGGAGCCCACCTCCTCAGACGAAAACCTACCGTCTGTGGAGTTTTCTGATCTGGAGGTTCACAGGGAAAATTTTGCCACAGAACAGTTAAAAGACCCCGCCCTAATAAAGGCACGGGAAAACGTAGTGGAAATAGATGGCGAGTTAGTGAACCCAGATAATACCTGCACTTACCCATACTTCAGCGTAGAGAAGGACCTACTGTATCAGGTGGCAAAAAGGGCAGAAGAAACCGTTGAGCAGCTTGTGGTGCCCAAACCTTACAGGAAGTTGGTGTTGGAGTTGGCCCATGGGCACATTCTTGGAGGTCATCTGGGGACAGAGAAAACCCGAGAGAGGGTATTACAGAGATTCTATTGGCCTGGGGTGATGAAGGACATAGAAAATTATTGTTCCTCCTGCCCTGTGTGTCAGAGGTCGGCCCCGATGCCACATTTCCGTAGCCCGCTGGTCCCTCTACCCATCATTGAGGTCCCGTTTGAGAGAATCGCAATGGATTTGGTAGGTCCTATAATCAAGTCCGCTAGGGGGCACCAGTACATATTGGTTATAATGGACTATGCCACCCGTTATCCAGAAGCGATCCCTCTCAGAAATACCTCGGCCAAAACCATAGCCAAAGAGCTATCTCTTGTTTTTAGCCGGGTGGGTATTTGTAAAGAACTGCTTACGGACCAAGGTACACCCTTTATGTCCCGGGTTATGAAAGAGCTGTGTAAATTGTTCAAAGTGACGCAATTGCGTACATCTGTGTATCACCCCCAAACCGATGGGCTGGTTGAAAGATTCAACAAAACCCTAAAACAAATGTTGAAGAAAGTGGTGGATAGAGATGGAAAGGATTGGGACTGTCTACTTCCTTATTTGATGTTTGCTATTAGGGAGGTGCCCCAATCCTCTACGGGATTCTCCCCCTTTGAGTTACTGTATGGGAGACACCCAAGAGGGCTGTTGGATATTGCCAAGGAAACTTGGGAAAGTGAGAGTTCTCCCCACAGGAGTGTGATTGAGCATGTCGCCCTGATGCAAGATCGAATTGCACAGGTAATGCCCATCGTGAAGGAACATTTGGCCCAAGCGCAGTTGGCACAGCAGAGAGTGTACAACCGTGGAGCAAAGACCCGTACCTTTTCCCCGGGGGATAGGATATTGGTACTTGTCCCTACGGTTGAAAGTAAATTCCTTGCCAAATGGCAAGGCCCCTACGAGATAATGGAAAAAGTGAGCGAAGTGAATTACAAGGTCAGACAACCAGGAAGGCGAAAGCCCGAACAGATATATCACGTTAATCTGTTGAAAGCCTGGAGGGATAGAGAGTCCCTAGTCGCAGAAACTTGGTCACCAGCTCAAACTGGTTGCGTGATTCCGGAGGTTGGAATAGCAGCCACCTTGTCACAACCCCAACAACAGGAGGTTAAGGAGTTTGTGCTTCGCAACAAGGAGGTGTTCTCTGAGCTGCCGGGACAAACATCTGGGGTAGAGCATGATATTATTACCCCGCCCGGTGAAAGGGTGAAGTTAAAACCCTATCGGATCCCAGAGGCCCGACGGGAGGCAATACGGGAGGAAGTACAGAAAATGCTGAACTTAGGGGTGATAGAGGAGTCCCAAAGTGATTGGTCTAGTCCCATTGTGTTGGTGCCTAAACCGGATGGGAGCTGGCGATTTTGTAACGATTTTCGTCAGTTGAACAAAGTTACAAAATTTGACACCTACCCCATGCCACGTATAGATGAGTTGATCGACCGGCTGGGAACAGCTCGATACATGACGACTCTTGACCTCACAAAAGGGTATTGGCAAATTCCCCTGGCCAAGTCGGCCAAAGAGAAAACCGCATTTGTAACCCCAGACGGGGCGTTCCAATATAAGAGAATGCCGTTCGGGTTACAGAATGCGCCGGCCACATTCCAGCGGAAAATGGACCAGATACTGAGGCCCCATCGGAAGTATGCTGCGGCTTACCTGGATGACGTAATTGTCCATAGCACAGATTGGGCCTCACATCTGCCAAAAGTGCAAGCAGTCCTAGACTCTATCCGGGAAGCGGGGTTTACGGCTAACCCCAAGAAGTGTACCATTGGGCAGGAGGAGGCCAAATATCTTGGGTACACCATTGGCAGGGGAGTGATAAAACCCCAACTCAACAAAGTCAAGGCCATCCAGAGTTGGCCACGTCCCAACAGCAAGAAGCAGGTACGGGCCTTTCTGGGAATCGCGGGTTATTATCGGCGCTTCATTCCCCACTTTGCTTCTAAGGCTGTGCCCCTAACCAACCTGACGAAAGGGAAAGGGTCGGTCATGATTAAATGGACCCCCGAGGCTGAGGCAGCATTCCAATTCTTGAAACAAGCCTTATGTAGCCAGCCAGTGTTGTACTCACCCGACTTCTCTAAAGACTTTGTCGTACAAAGTGATGCGTCAGATGTGGGGTTAGGAGCAGTATTGTCCCAGGTCTGGAACGGGGAAGAGCACCCAGTCATTTACCTCAGCAGGAAGTTGAAGTCCCATGAGGTAAATTACGCCACGGTTGAAAAGGAGTGTTTAGCGGTGAAGTGGGCTCTAGATTCCCTTCGGTACTATCTGCTAGGTAGGCACTTTGACATGGTTACGGATCACGCTCCGTTAAAGTGGATGGCTCAAAACAAGGAGACAAATAGAAGAGTGAATAGGTGGTTCCTGGCCCTACAGGAATTCAACTTCACAGTAAAGCATCGCCCTGGCGTTCAAATGGGGAATGTGGATGCTTTGTCTCGAGTACATGAATGCCTGATTGCTGGTGTTCCAACCCCAAGGTTAAAACAAGAGGGGGGGGGTATGTGACAGCAGGAAGGTAAAGTCACCTGGTTGCATCCAGGGGGGTAGATATATTTCTCCCAGATTCAGGCTTTATGCTGACTTATACAACTAGGGAGGGAGTTGATGAAGCCCAGCTGAGGCTAGTGGGCTCATGGATGACTCATACCTCTAGGGAGAGGGCTGGGCGTCGTGCAGGCAGGGAGTTGATGAGACCAGCTGAAGCCTGTCAGTTCGTTTAAGGCCTCTATAAAAACTCCCAGCTTCATTAGATGTTAGCTCATGCCTGGACCCAGACCTGTGTGGACTGTCTAGGGAGAGTGAACCCCTGTGCGGTGAGGCAAAGCCTGTGTGGCTATTTGTTTGGACTTTTACTAAACCAGGGACTTAGGGACTAGGACAGCACCAGGCTGATCCCAGTTGTTAGTTTAGGAAACCTGCATGTTTAGTCAGAGGTCAAACTGACCAGGATTTATTTTGTTTATGTTTCTTTTTGGCTTTGCTGTGTTTTTGTCACTGTACATAGAGAAATAAACCGCACCTTTTGATTTTGAAAACCACAACCTCCGTCTGCTGGCCCTGTTTTTGTGTGGGGAGCCCAACCAGGGGGTCACACACACCCGCTACCGAGTTAACCCCCTCACAATATATACACATTATGTACTTTCACTAAGTTCCACTTTCACTTTGTCACTGTGCAAATCAGGATCTTCCTGGTTCTTACCCAGTGACATCACACCTCCAGCACACAGATTGGTCTTTTGCAGTGAAATCTCACCTCCAGCACACACTCAATGGTCTTCCTTATGTATCCCTCCTCCGACACACACAGAGATCGATCTTTCCCTTATATCTCTTCTCCAGCATTGGCCTTTCCACCTTTCCCTCCTCTGGTACAAGCACATTGGTATTTTTCCTATATCTTTCCTCCAGCACACACATTGGTCTTTCTGCTGTATTCCATTTCCAGTACTGACCTTTCTCCCATCCCTCCACCGGCACACACACATTGGTTTTTCTGCTGTATCACTTCTCCAGCATTGGCCATTCCTCCTCCAGCTCACACATATTGGTCTTTCCACGGTATTCCTTCTCCAGCATTGACATTTACCCTACGTCTCCACCGGCACACACACACATTGGTCTTTTCGCTGTTTCACTCATCCAGCATTGGCCTTTCCCTATTCCTCCTCCTACACACATTGGTCTTTCCATGGTATCCATCCTCCAGCATTGGCTTATCCCCCCATCCCTCCTCCAGTACACACACATTGGTCCTTCCACGGTATCCCTCCTCCAGCATTGACCTTTCCCCTATCTTTCCACTGGCACACACATTGGTCTTTCTGCTGTATTCCTTCTCCAGTATTGGCCATTCCTCCATTCCTTCTCCAGCTCACACATATTGGTCTTTCCACAGTATCCCTTCTCCAGCATTGACATTTAACCTATGTCTCCACCGGCACACACACACATTGGTCTTTCCGCTGTTTCACTCATCCAGCATTGGCCTTTCCCTATTCCTCCTCCGACACACATTGGTCTTTCCACGGTATCCCTCCTCCAGCATTGACCTTTCCCCTATCTCTCCACTGGCACCCACATTGGTCTTTCCACTGTATTACTATTCCTGCATTGGCCTTTCCCCATTCCTCCTCCGGAACACACATTGGTCTTTCCATGGTATCCATCCTCCAGCATTGACCTTTCCCCCCATTCATCCTCAGCACACACACATTGTCTTTCCACGGTATCCCTCCTCCAGCATTGACCTTTCCCCATCTCTCCACCGGCACACACACACACATTGGTCTTTCTGCTTTATCACTCCTCCAGCATTGGCCTTTCCCCCATCCCTCCTCCGGCACACACTCATTGCTCTTTCCCCGTACCCTTTTTCAGCACACCCACTCTCCAGTTTCTCCTTCAGAAACCTCTCAGTCTGCAGTCACACACTCTCAGCACACAAACTACATATTGAACGCTGTCTATATCCATTGACATTGCACAGTGAGATCTGACACTGTATGGAGGTTCAGCAGTTTCTGTCCCTTCTGCAAAAGTAAATTTTCTCATTTCTTTCCATTATGTAGTCCAGTATTGTGTTTCTGTGTTTTAGGACACACACTGGTCTTTCCCCTGTGTTCTGCCCCAGCACACACATCCCTCTCCAGTATCCATACCAAGCATAAGATGCCCCCCCAGTAGACAAACCTTTCTAGTCAGTTTTACACCAGCAGAATATGAGGAATAACCAAACAGGGACCATTCTGCAGTATATGTGCATTAACCTTTCAGTGATCAGCCACCATAAAAGAAGTTTAAACCCCTCAGAAAACTGTCTGTGGTGTATGTGATCTGATTCAAGAGCATGTACATCAACCCCTCACTGAAAAATATTAAGTGTGTGTGCATAAACACCCTCTGTAACCTGTCCCCACCATATAAGAATTACCACTTAGTATTTAGCCCCAGCTCCGGTGCCTTAAACCCTCAACACCCATTTCGGTGTAAATATGCATTAAGCCCTCAATACCTGGTCTTCAGCCCATGTGTATTATCTTCCCAGTGCTCAGTACCCAGGTATGTATGTTAACCTCTTAGCACCTAGTATTCTGCTTAAATAGGTTAAACCCTCAGCGCTCAGTACTCAATGTATGTGCTTTAACCTCTCAGCTAACATATTCTTCTGCTTATGCAAGTTCATCTGTTGGCTGCCAGTACCCAGCGCATGTGCATTTACTTTTTGTCTATTGTAATACCCTTTGCCCATACTTCCAACTCTCATACTCTCTACACTCAATTTCTACACATATTGCCCACTTTTACACCCTCCATACTCCTCTCCTACACATATTTCTCCCCTGTAATGCCATCTGCACTCCTCCTCTGCACATACTGAATGCTGCCTGTGGCACACACTCTAAAATGGGCGCACTTTTGCTAGTATCCATTAAAAAAAAGGATAAATCCAAGAGGAATAGTGGGATCTCTTTGTAAGGCCTGTAGCAGGTATGCAGACCTTGAAATTTCATACACAGTGTAAGTCAGCTTGTCAGCTGAGACCCCAAGAGATAAGAAAGGTATATAGGGGTTTAAATATCCAAACTACCATTCATTTTAACCACGTACAGACCAGAAGATTTTTCCCCTTAATGACCAGGCCATTTTTTTCGATACGGCGCTGCGTTGCTTTAACTGACAATTGCGCGGTCGTGCAACATTGAAACCCAAACAAAATTCATGTCCTTTTTTTCCAACAAATAGAGATTTTTTTTTGTGGTATTTGATCACCTCTGCAGTTTTTATTTTATGCGCTATAAACAAAAAAAGAGCGACAATTTTGAAAAAAAAAACAATATTTTTAACTTTTTGCTATAATAAATATCCCAAATAATAAAAAAAAAATCCTTATCAGTTTAGGCCAATATTTTTCTTCTACATAATTAGCAATTAGCGTATATTGATTGGTTTGCGCAAAAGTTATAGCGCCTACAAAATAGGGGATAGATTTATGGAATTTTTTTAATTTTATTTTTTTACTAGTAATGGTGCCGATTTGGGATTTTTTTAACAGGACTGCAACATCACGGCAGACAGATCGGACACTTTTGACACTTTTTTGGGACCATTGACATTTATACAGCCATCAGTGCTATAAACATGCATTGATTACTGTGTAAATGTCACTGGCAGGGAAGGGGTTGACACTAGGGTGTGATCAAGGTGTAAATGTGTTCCCTGGGAGGTGTTTCTAACTGTGGAGATAGGGGACTGACAGGAGAAGGAGAGAGATCGCTGTTCCTGATCACTAGGAACAGCAGATCTCTCTCTCCTCCCCTGTCAGAATGGGGATCTGTCTGTTTACACTGACAGATCCCCGTTCTGGCTCTCTTTCCCGTGGGTGGCCGGCGGACATTGGGGCCGCCGGCCATGCACATCGGGTCCCCCGCCATGCAGCCGACTTACAGGAGCCAACGTACAGCTACAGCAATTCGCAGGAACGAGCCAACCTGCCGCCGTATAATGATGGCGGCTGGTTGGCAAGTGGTTAAACACGGACGTCACATCAAACTTGCAAGAAGAAACCTGCTACATTTTCTACTAATTTAGTAAAACCACTACTCACCTAGTAGAGGTTTCACCATTATATTTAGGTTTTCCACTTTACCATTGAATGCTCCAAATGTAAAAGTGAAGCTAATTAAAAAGTGGAGCTAATTAATACCTCTTTTGGCGTACAGAGAGAAAAACTGGCTCAGACAGATTTTACAAAAGTATCTCTCACATGCATTCTAAAAGTGGCGCAGCTTGAGTCAAATTCATATACAAGTTCTAGAATTCTTCACCACTTTTATGATTCACGAGAGACACTTTTGCGAAATCAGCCTGCTTCAGCCTTTTATAAATTCCAGGGGGTATGTTATTTTTTGTACAGAAAGCTTCAGCACTTCCTCATAGTGTTATAAATTTCCCACCCTTTTCTGACCCCTATATATTTCTATTGGTAAGCGAGACTGCCCATCACACTGGTGAGCCAATAGGAATGTGTAAGGGCAGGGCTTAGCTGCCGGTTTCAACACTCTCTGGAAGTGTCTAAGCTTTGCCTGTGAAAAAAGGCCAAGATATGGGCGGTAACAGAAGGGCCTTGAGGATGCTTCAGGTGTGGCAAACACCTCCAGTTGCCTGCACATCACACATCCGTAGCAGTTAACACTCTCTCCTGAAACAACTTAACATTAACCTTGTCCTTAACCTTATTTCCAACCCTTAAACTTAGTCTTTAATGCTTAACATGCACCCAAACACTTAACTCGCTAAAACCCAACCTTTAAATCAAACACAATACTTTCTAATTTATGATTCTGACACTACCGATACTGAGAGAGAGGGGATCTGATAGTGAAAACGAATGCAGGTGTGCCATATCCCAATGGATATAGAATCAAGAAATGGGGGAACCCTTGAGGGTGGGACTTTGAAGGCACTACTTAATCCACCAAATGCAAATTTGGCTTATTACCCACTTGCCGACCACGCTCCCTGCGCATCCCCAGGGCATGCATCGGATGCACATCGGTGCGGGCTCTCTGTGCCCATCAATGCTGCCTTATCAGTGCAGCCTCATCAGTGCAGTCTCATCAGTGCCGCCACATCAGTGACTATCAGTGCAGCCTACCATTGCCCAGCAGTGCATCATCATCAGTGCACATCAATGAAGAAGAAAAATTACTTATTTGCAAAGTTTTAGAACAGAAACAAAGAAAAAAAAATTCTATAAAATTTTCGGTCTTTTTTTATTTGTTTAGCAAAAAAATTTGTGATTAAATACCACCAAAAGAAAGCTTTATCTATCTCAAAAAAAGAGACAATATTCATATGGGTACAGTGTTGCATGCCCACGCAATTGTCTTTCAAGGTGCGATAGCAAAAAAATGAAAATCCGTCTAATCAGGAAGGGGGTGAAAGTGCCCAGTAGGCAAGTGGTTAAACACTGGCTAATCCTCTACCACAAACCCATCGAGAAAAGCTAAAAAATATACAGTACTTACCTTACATCCTTACTGCCATCCCAGCCCTTCTAGCAAGATCCCGCGAATGCCGTGCGTGGATCCAATTCTCACAGGAAGATGCTCCTGCACTGTGCACTTTTTATGAGATTTGGGATGCTCACAAACAATAACGAGTAACAATAATCATGGTAACTTGTTTCACTTTCATGTGCCCAGAGAAGTTTTGTCAACCATATCAGCATTCTGTACTGTAATACACTCTTCTGCTCTATATATATATTTTTTTCCATCTCAAGTTAAAAGTATCCCTAATGAACATATAAAGAAGACTGAATATAAGAATGTGGTCAGTTCCTTTTATTGCTGCTTATACTTCCTTATATAAACCCTTCATTGCATGCTATAAAACCTTTTTTATATATTGAAAGGGCTCCTGTTGCACCTTATAATAGCCCTTTTAAATCCCATCATGCAGTAATTTCTTTTTGGTGCATATAAATAGCCCTAGTCCCAGCATAAAACTCAACTTTGGCAAACACCACTGGAAAGAAAGTGACTACATAATGTGGTTGTTGTAATTTCTGCATTCCCTGCTGCTACAAAGCAGTTCAATTACCTGTTTTAGTTTTTTTGTATTTTTTTGTATAGGGAAAACAGCAGCCCTTTGCCACATGTGGATATGTGCAGTGACTTAGAATCTTCCTCCACTTTGTGCCATGTTTCTGGAAATGTACATCCTTGGTGAATACAGATAGAATGATTACGTTTCCCACAGTTTGTGATTGTGCTGCTTACATTAGCTGTTTGCGCAGAGAATTCCTTCCATGCAGACAGAGCTGCCTCATACACACCTACTAACTAAAAATAAACAACGGTTAAAGGGACACGAACGCCCACTCGGCCACTTCAGCATGAGTGGCCGATTAAGTAGCGCTGTCAACAGGGGGTAAAGCAGCTGGAAAAGGTGACCCTGTGGTTTACACAAGTCTTATGATGCATTATTTCAGTCTTCTCAAGCTGCAGTTCAATTTCCCAGCCTAATGCATTCTCCATTTAGAAGTTTAATTTGTTCTCCTAATATTTTAAATTCCAGCTTATTTTAAATACCAGCATTTCATTGCCTTATGGATTATATTCTTGATGGAAAAATGGAACTCGATTAAAATACTTGATTATTTACAACTTGCTGATATCTTTCAATGTAACCATCTTTCCCTGGACCCTGATTTTTGGAATGTTGTTAGGCCTCCTAATTCCTACCACAACTGTAGTTGAAAAGTGACATCATCTCAAAATCACACCCATTCATACTGCAATCTCCACCATTTGCAAACATCCATGCTTCAGTATAAAAACAAACACATCATGCATTGTGCATAAGGTGTATACTAACTGTGATGCTAGTGCATATGTGTGGGATTGTACCGTTTACCTTAACGTGGATGTAAACCAGATTCATGAAATTTGACCTGGGCACATCTATCTCTAGTGTTTTCTTATCTCTCTCCAAAGCACTAAGTCCCATGTGTTTCTGCTGCTCCATTCTTCTGTTATCAGCATGATAACTTGACTCTCCGACACAGGAGATAAAACCAGGCTGAAATTTGTGTCATGGGCGGTTGTTATAAATAGATTAGCAGGGAGCTGGTCTTGTCACAGCACAGCTCTACACATTCCTTCCTTCCTTTGCCTATGTGGAGAGGGGGGGGTACCTTTCCTCTAATCAGCTGTCTTGGCTGTATGCCAAGAATCCACTCACAGTGCTGAACAGGAAGAGAAAATCTCTAACACGATTTGCACTTTCTAAAGAATATAGGAAGTTGAATACAACAGTTATACATGTAGGGAGATTTGTTTCATCCCTGTGTATCATCTGAGGCTATTAAAGTGGTTGTAAACCCTTACAAAACACTTTTTGCTACAGGTAAGCCTATAATAAGGCTTACCTGTAGCTACCCTGGATATCTCCTAAACCTGAACGGTATAGGAGATATACCCTGTATTTGCATGTGCCGACGTACGCTACCGGCGGGTACCGGCGGGAGTGACGCCATCGCAGCTCTGGCCAATCAGCGCCGGAGCCGCGATACCCGGAAGTAACTCCGGGACGACATGTCGCCAGCCGGTGCTGTGTCCCGCACTGCAGCGGGGGCTTCAAACCGAGGTGAGTATTACATAATGAATACTAGCTCATTATGCCTTTGTCTTGCAGGTGTTAGATTTTTTATTTTTTTGCAAAGTGGGTTTACAACCACATTAACTTCACTGGGTATTTGTGAGGGTTTACATCCACTTTAACTAAGGAACACTATAATGAAGTTAGAAGTGCCTTTGATTCGGTCTGTAATAGGGGGGCATTTACAGATAAAACCTCTGGCGCCCCTAATCCTGTTTACCCCATATTTTGTTTGTTAATTTCTCAGTTCAAAAACATTCTGGTAGGTTAATTGCTTTGTACCTAAACTGACAGTTTATTGTGTTATTTTGTGACTGTTACATGGCTTATGTAAAGTGTTCTCTATAAAAGTCCTGCAAAATATGTTAAATTAACAAAGAAAATGTAAGTCATTTTGTACACTGCACACTAATGAAAGCAGTGCTTGACCTGTAATACAGAGCTGATTTAGACTCCTTAGTAGAAATGGTATGTCAGATATTATACTTAAACAGCATCTACGGAAACAAAGGTTGTATAGCTTGGCTTGTGTAAACAGTACACAAAGATCAGTGATTCAGTGATGTATACAAACTTGCCGCAATTAAACAGAAATAAAATTTTACAACTGTGGCAGAACCCTACTTGAAGTTGATTGGTTAATCAATATTGCTGCATATCTCTGATCATTAAATGTTATTATTATAAGTCGACCCGAGTATAAGCCGAGGTACCTACTTTTACCACAAAAAACTGGGAAAACTTATTGACTCGAGTATAAGCCTAGGGGGGGAAATGTGCCCATTGCCACCTCACTGTGCCAATTGCCCGACCTTACTGTGCCCATTGCTATCTCACTGTGCCACCTCACTGTGCCCATTGCCACCTCACTGTGCCCATTGCCACCTCACTGTGCCCCCTTACTGTGTCCATTGCAGCCTCCCTGTGCCCTGTTCAGTGTTCCGCCAATCATGGACGTCGGACAAGAAAACGTCCATGATAGGCGCTACACTTAACACAGTGTTTGCTGGAAAAGCCGCGAGATTTAAACAATGGACGCCGGCCGCGGAATAACAAGATTTTCAGGTACTGACTCGAGTATAAGCCAAGGGGTATACTTTCAGCCCTAAAAAAAGGGCTGAAAAACTCGGCTTATACTCGAGTATATATGGTAATTAAAGGCCAGGCTGTTGTATTTACAAAATTAACCTCAAAGTGGTTGTAAAGGCATTAAGATAAAAACCTTTTGTGTGCAGCAGCCCGCCTCAGACCCCCTAATACTTACTTGAGCCCCATCTCAATCCAGCAATGTTGCATGAGAGCCAAGACTGTCTGGGATTCTCCCTTCTGATTGGCTGAGACACAGCAGCGGGTGCCGTTGACTCCAGCTGCTGTCAATCAAAGTCAGTGCGAGAGAGAAAGGGGGCAGGGCCAGGCTGCGGATCTGTGTCTGAATAGACACACAGAGCAGCAGCTCATCTCAGGTGCCCCCATAGCAAGCTGCTTCCTGTGGGGACACTTGGCAGGAGGGAGGGGCCAGGAGCCTCAGGGAGGGACCCGAGAAGAGGAGGATCTGCTTCTCTGTGCAAAACTACTGCACAGAGGAGGTAAGTATAACATGTTTGTTATGTAAGAAACAAAAAACAAGACTTCAATATCACTTTAACGTAGAACTAAAGAAAAATCATTTTTTATTTTTTCCATTTTGGTTAGAGTAAGGAAGAGTAAAACCCCTATAAGGTTTACTTTTTGTCATCTGTGTTCCCTTCACTTCCTTTCTCAAAGCCATAACAGAAAGTGAGAGGAAATTTCTCAAAACTGAGGGAATAAATACCGTAGTTGTTTCCAGGGTCACCAGAAATAGTCCCCATTGGAAGATATCCCCACTATTCCTGTCCTGCGGACAACCCAAATTTAGGGATTTTCTTTTACTTCGATGATAGCAGTAAACATGACAAATAGAGAGGGTGAATCTCCCTAATGGGTGCCCAACGGGCTGATGAGTTTATTAATTCTTTATAGCTCAACAGCTACAAAGCCGGATACAGATCCTTACAAAGAGAGAATAAGCCTTTTTTGTGCTGGGAACACTTTAGCACTCCCTATTTTTACCATTTACCTAAAGTGCACAACAGCCTGACTACACCTCCTGGGCGTCCTATAGTTGCCTCTATAGACAGCCTCAATATTGGGCTGTCTGATTATTATTATGTTAATTTTTTTTGTAAACCATAGTCACTACATTAACGACACAGGTCACATTCTCAAGATTTTGGAACACTACACACGGGAAGCCAATTATTATTGGGTTTCCCTTAATGTTTCGTCTTTGTACACTTCCATACCTCATCTAATAGATCTGCAAGCCTTTCAGTATCTTATTGCCAAACACAACAATTTAAAGAGTCGTCAAGCCAGATTTAAAAACCCTTGCATAGAGACAAGGTCGTTTTAAGGCCTAGAGCCTCTTTCCTTTCTAGAGTGGTTTCTTCTTTTCACCTCAACCAGATCATTGTACTTTCATTCCACTGTACATCAGAAGGAGCTTTCCCTTTTATTGTGTGGAATTTTTTTGTGCAGCAAATACTGCTTCCATTAGGAAGCCGGACTATCTCTTCTTCATGCCAGATGGTCCTCATAAAGGGGAACCAGCATTTTGTTTTACCCTTTCTTTGTGGCTCAGATTGGTGCTTAGTCAAGCCATTGGACTTTTTATGGTCCACCTTTTCCTGTTAAAACACACTATACTAGATCTTTGAGTGCTTCTTGGGCTCTTCAGAGTCAAGCAACTTTTCTACAGATTTGAAAGCCTGTCAAATAGTCTTCTATTCACATATTTACTAAGTTTTATTAGGTGGACTTTAAGGCCTCATCTAATGCCAGCTTTGGGCTTGTGTTTGTAAAGGCAGCTCTTTTGACCTGCAGGTGGTCCCAAGTTTTTTTAATGTTTGTTTGTTAGTGTGCCAGTTGTTTTTTTGCTGTGTTACCCACCCCTCAGGTGGACTGCTTTTGGACATCCCAAATGCCTTTGAATCTTGTACCCCTCAATGACCAAGAAAGAAAATAAGATTTTTGTACTCTGCTCTTGGAATTCAAGATGCATGCTGGGGGTTGGTGAGGTTATACCAGGCTGCTAACTGTTTTTGTGTTTGTTAGTATTCAAATTTTTCTGTGGGTGCCAGTATACCCCAATTATCTATAAATGCTGTGTCCCTCAATGAGCTCCAAGAAAAGGATGGAAAATACAGAAGAAAATACAGAAAATACCTATTGGTCCTGTCAGTGTCATTGTCATTTCCTGTTGAAAAGAAAGCACAAACAATGTTTTTTTTGTAAACCATTACTTTAGTCAACCCACCATGTAATGGAGATGAACAAAGGCAGCCACATTTCAAGATACAATGGAGAAGTAAGTTTGGATATGAATAGACGAGAAGCTCAGTAATTGCAGCATTACCAAGTGAAAATAAAGGAAAAAAGTCTGAAAAAATAACACAAATTAACCTTGGTTTACAAATAAATGTTTATATGACAAAGGATCCCCAGAGATCTGCTTGCTTTGTGGAGCAATTTGTCTGACTGGAACTTTGGACTAAGCCCATTGATAGGAGATGTTACTGCTGACGAGTCATTGAACTAACAGCAGGCTTCTTTCATCAAAGAAGCAAAGTGAGAGTCTTTAGAATGCAGAAAGAAGCTTAAAGCTCCACCTGCTGGTTCAATGGAAATAAGTCAACATGCTATAATTCATGTTTACCTAATTAACAAAATGTTTTCACTTTTAAACTCCTTAAAATTTGTACATCTACTGCTGAATCACCAGATGTTTGCTTACCTGCACAGTCCTCTCTAAACTGCGTTGAATTACTCTGGGTAAGTACAGCAGGAGTCTTAATTCTGTCTCCTTTCTGCATCAGAAATTGTCTATGACAGATACCATCTCCATCTTTTGTGTCTCCACCTCCTCTATATGCTTTTGCCATTCACAAAGGCAGCTCGAGATAAAGCTGCAGCCAGCCACAGTGTCATCTCAGGCTCTGCTTTGTGAGCAGCTCAATAGCTTAGAGAGGACTATGCAAGTACCGTAAGCAAACACTTAGTGATTCAACAGCAGATGTACAGAAAGGGGTGTAAAAATGAAGGAAACATTTACAAAAATGTCCATAAACTAAATTTCCTTTGAATGTTTCATTGGTAAATGCCGACTTCATTAATACATTGAAATAGCAAGTTTTTTTAGTTAGAGTGATAAGCTATACTGAAGTGCTTATTGTTCATCTAGTGATATACAGTATAGGATAAACGCAGAGCATATGTACTTGGGGACCCTGTAATTCTTTGTAGTGTGTTTGCCTTTAAGATGAAGCTTAGAGGCCCTCAGTCATTCAGAGAGGAGGAAGGAAATTTGGTTCCATTGTTGCTGTTATCTAGAATAACTAATTTTCCAGGTCTGGAATAAGAAATTGAAATATAAACATAGTCATTTTAGAAACTGGAAAGAGGTGGGGAAGAGATAAGCATATATGGGCTGTTGGAAATAATGTAGCCACGAGCAGCTGTGTGGACACATGGCAAGAAAATGATGTTCATCCATTATTTTCAAGATGCCCAGACTACAGGATGCTCCAATTATTGTAATCTATAAATTATTACTGATTTAGCCCTGGAGTGGGGCTATCACTGATGTGTATGCAACAAGGGTCCATTCGATGCCCTCAGTAGTTATCCCATCAGCTCCCACAGGAGCGCTAAGGAGCCTAGAGCTGGATTATACTCTATATTCGTTTGTAAAAACGAAGAGAAAATGAATGCGAGAGAGAGCATCAGAGAGAGGGAGGTCCCCAGGCACCTAACCCAGATCCTAGAAATAAAAGAACAAGCCAGGCTGTGAGAGAGGCACAAGGCTGTAGGAGGGAAGTGACAGAGGGAGAGAGAGTAGGAGAATGAGACAAAGACAAAAGCGGAAGGTGACTATTAAAGGAATTGTCATGGCACATTCAAAGCTAGGTGTCAGGGAAAGAGGTAAAAAACTCAGTAGAAGGCAGATAGATGCAATAAGGAAAGAAAAAACAGAGAGTGAATAAAATGCCAGACATTTGTAGATAAAGGTTGAAGGAGATATGAGAAAGCTAGACTGAAGAAGGACAATGTGGAACGCAATGAAAATTAAGGAAGAAAAACAACAGCAAAGAGAAGGAATAAGAAAAAAACATGTTTATAAAAGAGGAGAAGAAAGCGAAGAGAGAAATATGAAGGTCAAAGTGTAAGGATAAGACAGAGAGACCAAGCTATTAAGGACAAGGAGGAATGCGATGAGGATGCTGACAGGGGCACAGAAGAAATAAAGAAAGAGAAAATGATGCAATAGATGGAGTGAATTCAGAAATTCAAACAACAGGAGATTTGATAGATGTGGTGGAGAGAAATAACAGGTGAATCACTGTATGGCAGGGGCAAAGAAGAGGAGGGGGGCAAAAGATATAAATCAATTTAACCATAAAGGGTTTTTATGATGCCTGAGATACATTTAAACTAACAGGTACAGTGTCTTGATAAAAAGATTGATAGAAGGTTGTATGGTGCATGTAGATAAATGACTGGTAAGGGTATAGGGCAGGGGTGCCCAACCTTTTGAAGGCCAAGGGCCACTTAAAGCGACTTAGTAACCAGTCGCGGGCCACAATGAGCGGAGTGGGCAGGTGACAGGTCTGTGTCCAGTCTGCATATGCCAAGCAGACACAGCCCAATCTACTCTATGGGCCCTCTGATCCAATCAGATGGAAGGAGACAGATCCACTTCTGTTTATTTTAGCAGATCGGATTGGAGGTAGGCAGGTGTAAACAAACAAAAGTCTGTTTACATAGAAGTGAATGGGGGATCCGATTGGGTCGGACCGATCGCTTGAAAGGGGCCTATGGCTGCTTTTATACTGATGGTCTGTGGTCTATTGCGGTGCAGTGTACCTGTGGTTTTCCCACGGTTAGCTGCACTTTGCCATAGACATCTATTATATCTTGCAGGTGTGGTGCACTTTCTTAAAAGCCGCTTGTTTCCTCTACCGCCGGCTTTATTTACAACACTGATGCTCTCAGATGGAAGGTTGGCAACCTGCAATCTGGGCTTGCCAACCAGCCATCCCAGAGCAGGAGGTCGCGGGACACATCAGAGCGCTCCCAGGGCCACATGTGGCCCCCGGGCCACTGGTTGGGCACCCCTGGTATAGGGTGCATAGGAATAACTAGGAATAACTGATAGGTTGGTACACCATGAAATTACTTATGTGTATAAAGGTGAACTGTGCATGTGAATGATGGATAGATGAATTTGGGGTAAAATGAGTGACTGATGGATGACTTCACAATAAAGATAAATGCCTAAATACATAGGCAGGGTTAGTGAATAGTTAGTGAATAGTACATAGAAGGGTATCTAAGCTAATCCAGGTACATAGACTGTGCCTTTAGTTTAGAGCAGGGGTCTCCAAACTTTCTAAACAAAGGGCCAGTTTACTGTCCTTCAGACTTTAGGTGGGCCACACTGTGGTCAGCAGGAACAGAAAACTTTTCTGGCATCAGTGGGAGTAAACAGTGCCCCATCTTTGGTATTAGGGGGAGGAATAGTGCCCCATTGGTGATGTCAGTGGCACGAATTATGCTCAATTTCTGGAGTCAGAGGGCAAAATAGTCATATCAGTGAGATGAATAGTGCCCCAAGGGGCCGGATAAAGGCAAGCAAAGGGCCACATCTGGCCCCCGGGCTGCAGTTTGGAGACCCCTGGTTTAGAGTTTAGACTAGAGACAAGACAGGGTATATGGTGGAGAGGATTGACTGACAGAGGGGTATAGAATAAAGAAGAATGATTGACAGGTGGGTGAACACATTAATGAGGAATTAATGAGATCAAGGTGTAGAATTAAGAGGAATAATTATATATTAGTGTATGGATTGTTTAGGAGAGGGAGAGCAGAATGACTGATAGTAGGTTGCAGAGTGGTGAAGAGTGACTAACAGCAGGATGCAGAATTGAAAGGGATGGGCAATAGGAGGACAGAAATGGTAAAAGAGTGATGTAAACCTGAACTCTAAATGTGCAAAGAATGGAGAAACCAAGGTCCCCAACATCCCTATAAATTTGCCAAACCAGGAAATGTCTTGGAAAAGGGACTTTTAATATTAAAAGTAATTAAACGTAATAAAGCAAATGATTTTATTAACACAATAAATATTTAGAAACACAAACAGATTTAAAAAAATCAATAGAATATATGGGTCAAAATGTCAATTACACCATATAAGTACATGAAGTAAAGCAAGGCCTAACACATTTCTTACATGGCAGCTTGAAGTAATAAACACACCCCGTCTCATGGAGGTAGGGGTCTATGTACCCGTGTGAAGGAAGCCTAATGCCCCGTACACACGATCGGACCATTGTCGGACCAAACTCACAACGGAATTCTGACGGAATTCCATCGGAGTAAAATAGAACATGTTCTATATTTAAACTCCGATGGAATTCCTATTGTGTGTACAAGGCATTCGACTTTTTTTTTGTCTGTGTACATAGCTGTTTCTGTTTGAGTTCTGCTTTAAATAGTAATGCGTAAAAAACGTTGAGTCATGGAAAGCTAAGGGCATACATGTATGGATATGGGCATAGACACATTTCCACAGTTCCTATTTCTTTTCACTTTATAAATTAAACCTCCAGGGATTTTATATATATATATATATATATATATATATATATATACACACAGAGATGACCTCTATTAGACTGCATTGAAGATAGAAACGATATGGTGAAGGGCAGAAGAAGAGCAAGTGGAAATGAATGAATGTCCTTAGTTGAGTAATCTATTAATCTTGCAATATCATGCAGATCTGGTAGTTGTCTTATTATCTTACAAAGAGTATGTGGATGATTGCTAGATAAAAGGGAGTTTTTACTGTCCTTAATACCAAGATAGTTAAAACAATGTAATGTTCCTTTGGATGCAAAACACTGTTCTGTCTTTCTATTACACTTCTCACACACATTTGTGTTAAAATAATAAATGTCTACTTATGCTCACTAACATTGTGTCATGTGACGGATGAAGGATTGGTGGATTGTATTGTTTTAGTATCTTTTAGTTCACAATCTGAATGCATTTCTATATGATCATTTAAACATCTTTGGAGGAATGTTGGAGGAATGTTGGGATTATGTTTGGCTCTGAAAATTATATAAATAAATAAATAAATAAGATATTTAAATTATATAAATAAATAAATAAATAAGATATTTGGCTTAGACCAAAGCTTGTTTGGCTATACTTCTCGCATGGATCAAAGGAGTGCAATTCGTTTTGCACTCCTGTGACCCGTTTTCAGCAGAGAGCGGGCTGAAGTCCACTCTCTGCTGACGTCACCGATTTCAGTCCAGGCACCCGTCATCCCAACCACTGAGTCTGGATCTGCCAGGTGCCTGGACTGACACCCAGCTCAGCCTCTCAGTGAGCCACTGAGAGACTAAGCCGGCCGCTCCCTGCCCCTCCACAGCTCAGCGCTCCAATGAGCGAGGAGGGAGAAGAGCAGAGAGCTGTGACTGACAGTCTGAAGCTCTCTGCTCATGGAGCTGCGAGAACCGAGCCATTGGAGGTGTTCAATCGCTCGGTTCTCAGTGCAGATGCGCCAGGGGACAGATGCAGCATTGGACCCAAGCTGCATCCTCTTAGATAAGTATGAAACTAAAAAAAATAATTCCTTTACTCCTCTTTCAAACCTGTTTGCTTCTGCACCTTTGGCACCGTATGGTGGAACCTAGATCTCTGTTCCTGTATGAACTGTAAGTTATTCTTAGTGATTCTTAGAAAGTTCATGCTAAAATATATTTATCCAAAGCTTGTATACAGATCCTGGAGCATTGCTAGGATTGTAAAAAATTGGAGGAACACCAAACAGATAAAATGAACAGCTAACGTGCACTATCCTAAACAGTGTAAGTGGCCACACAACACTGAACAGTGGGTAGGGTTTAAAATAGAGCTTAGGCCATTTTTTGTAAACACTGCCTGCATTGTACCCACAAAATATGCCTTAATTACTATGTCATAAGTAAGAGTCTTACAGCCACAAAAAACATCAGGACAAAAAAATATATATTTAAAAATGAAACTCTTCCATTACATATGCTTTTCTGTACACAGAGCATAGACCTAGAGCTATTCTGTTTTCTGAGTCTATCTTACAAAAAGATTCATTAAAATAGGTGGTTTCTATTTGACAACAAGCAGCTGCTGAGACAATGAACACTTTGGGCAAAGGTATATACCATACTGCATAGTGTGTATCAGTCAGTGGTATGCAATGCAGTATGTACTTGTAGCACAGTATACAGTGCAATGACCAGGACTATGTTACATACAACATAGCTTATAGAATGTAGGGGTCAGGAGTATGTAACATATGTAGCACTCTCCTAGATAGGTTCTAGGATTAGATAGATAGACTTAGTGTTGGCTCACTGTGTTTTGTGGAGCTATGTTTTTGGAAGGTAAATTTAGTTGCCTCACTCTAGTCAATGTGGCTGTAATTTTTCTGTTTAGGTAAATTTAGTTGCTCACTGTAATCAGTGCAGCTATGTTTAATTAGTTAGGTCTGCTCAGTGTGCTCAGCTGATGCCAGTCTGATAGCTCTCTCTGTTTCAAGAGAGCTTGAGAAGTTTCTGGGTCATAGGTGTGGTTATGCAGATGGCAGCTGCCACCCCTCTCTGGTTTAGGGAGTCAGCTGTGGATCTGGGACTCTAGAAAAGGACTTTGCATTTAACTACTACTACTTCAAAGCTAAAGTACCCTGATTGTTGCAAGCACAGACTTTGTTACAGCTTTTCCAGAAAGAATACTTCTTTCTTGTAGTCCTCAAGGTGTATATAATTCTTGTTTTTGGATTATCCCACTCAATCCCCTCAACCCTATCCAAGTTCTTTAAAAAACAACAAAAAAAAAACAACCCTAAACTGGTCATTGGAGAACTGTGTGAGTGAGCCTGTGTGCTTGGCTGTGGGATGAAGCCCTGGACAGTATTCCTGCAGATCCTATCGGAGTAGCGCTACACATACAACATTGTATATAGAGTGCAATGATCAGAACACATAGAAACCACAAATATTGCTACCACCAATAATCTGACCAGTATTCACCTAATTGTTCACTGTAGGACCCTGGTGATCAACCTGCAGACCTTTGGTATATGTAGCCTTTGAACCTCAGCAATCTGTAGTGGGAACATTGATTAGGGTGAAAACATTGATCTCTACTAACCTCATGTAACATATTCTCCGTTTCATATTGTCTTCTGTACCGTATGTGCAGCCAAGAAGTACCATGTCCTCTATTAGTTCTGCAGTCTCTGACAGTCCTGTCAAGCATTACATATATTGAACATTATGTGTGGCCCTTTGGTGATGCTAGAGACTGCATTTGAGCCCCCCTTTAGCTCATAAGTTGACAACCACTGCTTTAGGACCTCAGTTTATTCCCTGTTTTAAGAAACACAATTTAAATCAAAGAAAGGTATGTGCTGTATGTAGCCTGGAGAGAAGCCAGGTGCTTGGCACCCCTGAGGGAAGGAAAGACACACACAGGTGTGGGAGTTACAGGAATTGTATTGCCAAGAACATTCCCACATACAGTAACAGAGTTTGTGCAGCAAATCCGAACTGGTGGCAACTCGCCCAGATGAATATACAGTACTTGCGGAGGGTGGTGCTGTTAGACTGACAGCATCTTTCGTAGGAGTCGGCTGGTAGGCAGTAGCAGCAAAGAACTAACAGCGGAAAGGTTCCCCACAGCAGCACTGACAAACAGTCCCTATGCTGTCCCTCTTCCTCTGGAACCTTTCCCTTACACTAGGCACACCCTATCCAATGGGTTCTTGTCCCTGTCCTAGCCACACACAGAATGCGCGCTAAAAGTGGTGAGCCAGTACTTTTTTTATAAGCACTGCCCTCACTAAAGATGGCCGACTGTGTAATTCAGGGTTGCAGCATCCAATCAGACAGCCGCTAACCTAATGACATGTATCGAGGCTTCAGAGGAACAAACATCCCCTTTTCCTCCATTCTCCTCCTGTAGCAGTGCCACGAAACAGCACCACCTACAGATTAGAGGCTGCACTGCACCTGCCTACATGTACATTACATACTGTACCTCTGACCATTGCGCAGTTCCACACATCAGATAGTTTAATGAAATGAATTGACATACATCAGCACTTATTACAGGGTATCTTATTATATTTTACACAGAAGTACTTATTCATAAGCACTCTGGTGTAAATCGCATCAACTGCTGTTGTATTTCAATAGGTTTCAGTGTCATATACAGCACAGCATATAGAGTACAATAGTAAGAACTACTGTATGTAACATACAACATAGCATATAGAGTGTAGTGATCGGGCATATGTAATGTACTGGCCATACTTTTGTGTTATTAAAAAAAATGTACCTTCAATTGTTGGTTAGAACTCCTCTTACTTTGGTGTTAGTGGAAGAAAGACTGCTTCTTCCATTGGTGTCAGTGAGTGGAAGAATATCCCAGCAATAATACCAACAGATACTTTCTTGAGAAATGAAAGGAGATGCTTCATGCCCCAGACCACCGTCTCCAGAATAATTCAGACACCATCAGGTGCTTGATTAATATACCAGATGGTGCTTGCAGCAAGCTGGTCATTGCTTACCTTGGGAACATGATCTGGAAGGCTGCATACGGCCCTAAGTATCCAGTCTAAGCAACCTAATGCTTAATATATATATATATATATATATATATATATATATATATATATATATATATGAAAAATAATAGTGCAGCGCAATAAATGTCCATGTATTAATGAACAATAATCAATTCTGAGATGCACCTGGCCAGAGGTCAGGTGCAGGCAGAAGGCTGGAGTGGTCACAGGCAAGCCAGGTCTATCACAGGTAAACAGTATACATGTTCTGGTATATCTGGGACTAGAACTGGTATATATTCTGGAGAGCTTGTGGTTTTGAAAAACAACAGACTTGCTGACTGGATCACCAAATGTAAATAGAAGAAAGAAAGCCTAAAAGGGAAATTAATACAGCCATCACATCTCAGAATTGATCATCTTCCCCTCATGGTGGAAAACAAGTGTTTTTGACCTCTTGTTCATTCAAAAGGTCCATCTGTTCCGGTAAGCAGGTTTTCCTTATATTGGATGCACAAGACATATACTGCATGAAGAAGATTATCATTATACTTCTACAGTTCAGATTTCTCATCATTGTTCATTAATACATGGACATTTATTGCGCTGCACTATTATTTTTCATTTATTCTGTTTGGGTTATTGTGTGATCTACCTATTGGCGTTCAGCTGCATCAGTTTCATTAGTCATATGTGCGCTGATTGCTTTTTATACTATATATATATATATATATATATATATATATATATATATATACACACAACCATATTTATTTATTTATCTGAATGCAGCTGCATTGTTTTCAATAGAATCATTCACACAGGTGTGTAAAAAACATGCACTGCGTTCAAATCTATAACCAAAAATCTGCATCTGAGGACACGCATATACATGTATACCATTGAGAAGAAAAAAAAAATTACCCATTAAAAATGTATCTATTTACTGATTATTTACACGGGAACTTTTATTCCTTGCCTAATTATCATTAAAAGTTTACGGCCGTGTTACAGCCATGTGAGTGTAGCCTAACAATTATTGATTACCGGTATCATATTAGAGCATAGTAGTTTGACAGCTGGATAATGCACTACCATCATAAATGGACAGCCATTAGTTGACTATCTTTAATTTAAACAAACTGACTAAACAAAGGGCTAAGTTTAGTGTCCTTCAGTTTAGGGGGCTACAGTGTGGCCAGTGGAAGTAAAAAATATGCTGATATCAGTGGGAGTAAACAATGCCCCATCTTTGGTATTAGGGGGAAGAATAATGCCCCATTGTTGGTGTCAGTGGGAGGAATATTGCCCCATTGTTGGTGTCAGTGACAGGAATAGTTCCCCATCATTGGTGTCAATGACAGTAATAGCACTCCACTGTTGGTGTCAGTGGGAGCAATAGTGCCCCATTGTTGGTATCAGTGGTAATAACAATGCCCCATTGTCGGTGTCAGTGGAAGGAATAGTTCCTCATTCTTGATGTCAGTGGGGGAAAGAGTGCCCCAAAGGCAAGCAAAGGGCCACATCCAGCCCCCAGGCCGCGGTTTGGAGACCGCTGATCTAGGGTTAGAAAGCACTGCTACTGTATAAAGCTTCAATTCTGGGCACCTATATATTAATTTAAAAAACATTAGTTGCACATTTAAATATCTCTGTCTTTATGTTAACTTCCATAATACATTTCACACCATAAATTAGGAGGCTCAGCACTGTGAGCAAGTCAAGCTGTGTTGAATTTTGCAGTGCCATTCTAATATGTTTTCAGACACTGGAGCCTAGAATTGGAGATGTTTAAAAGCAGCTTACACAAGAGGAGAGAAAATAACTAAGTGAGAACTTACCAGTGCTAATTCTTATTTGTGGTACAATAGAGAAGCTGGAGAACAGAGACAAGAAGCTAAAAAGCTGTAGATTTTTATAGTGGTGCCACTCTTCCATATATACAGTATATCTAGAAGCATGAACCTCAAAACTGACTTTAGAAAAACTTCAAGTGTTTTGGCCGGTATCCTGTTCATCATTTCAAATTTAAACAGTACCACGCTACAGTAACTGAAGTAATGGAACGATTATAATAATAACAATAATTATAAAACATGAAGGATCATAGTGCTCAATACATCAAAATATGCATAAATGAATCCAATATCAGTGGATAATTTAAATCAGTGCAAACAATCCTGAGATCATCTGAGGAAGACACGTGACCCTCTGTCGACACGCGTAGGGGAGGGGCCAGGATGGTGACAACATCTGCATCCATCGCGGAGCTGTGAGTCGGATCGTCTGCAAGGCTTGTGTGGAGAGAGTGGTGTGCTCAAAACACAGATTTTAATACTTGTCATAGCCTGGTGAGCTGGAAGCACCTGAGCAATGTGAGCAATATGTACTTATTTAGTTAATTTAAGTTTTATGGAGGCTATAAGCACTATTAGTTGTTTTTCTTTATATATACACTTTGGATACTACAAATCACCATGAGCCCTAGCTGAGAGGACAACAGAAAGGAATTTCAAAGCCCAGGGAGGCTAAAAGGCTTGTATTGATCTCACTTAATTGTAGAGATCACACTCCCTCAGGTGAGATTATTCCTGGAGGGGGAGACCTTGGGGGTGATCTGTTGATCTTTGAGCACTAATGAGGAATGGAGCACTCTTCTCAGCTGTCTGAGCACTAGTTGGGATGCACTCTGTTGGATATTGCAGCAGGATATTGCATCTTCATTTTTTCATCACTATTTCACTTTTATTATTTACACAGTTTTTTTGCATGGACTATCCATTGTTCGCACTGATTTAAATTATCCACTGATATTGGATTCATTTATTCATATTTTGATATATTGAGCACTTTGATCCTTAATTTTTATAATTATTGTGATTTAAATTATCCACTGATATTGGATTCATTTATGCATATTTTGATATATTGAGCACTTGGATCCTTAATTTTTATAATTATTGTTATTATTATTATAATCGTTCCATTACTTCAGTTACTGTAGCGCAGTACTATTTCAATTTGAAATATACTTGGCACTTTTTAATGAGAACAGTACCAGCAGCATAGTCAGTCTACCTTTTGGTTATCATTTAGGAGCTTGCAGGATTATTGCAATAAATCCAGTTCATCAATGCTTAATGTATTTCAAATGTATGTTTGGCTGGAGTCCTGCTTAACAAAACCTTTCAAGTAAATTCACGATGTTTCAAATGAGTTTATATAGCAGAAACATTTTATGTGATGATTTTTCCAGAATCAAACAAGTGTTTTTGTTTTATTCTGTGACATTTAAAGCTATTTTTGTTGTTTTCATTATTATTTATGTAGCGCTACCCCCAGTTAAGAGAGCCGCTGGTTTGATTCCGGGCCCTGTATACAGCACCGCCAACCCCCCGGCAATCTTACTCGACCCACTCTGGCACAGTTAGTCTAGGGTTATATTTGTACAACATTCAATTGTATTGCATGAAATAATCTCTAAACAGTAAGACAACACACTGAGGCGAGAGATCAGATATAACAGCTTTACTCTTATAGTAAATAGCATAGGTAGAACATAACACATGCAACTGGCTTGCAGAGCCCTGCAGCAATCAATTCAGCACACTATAATGGCGCTGTGCGGTACTCCACCACGCGTAGCTATTATGGTATGCGCGCCCTATGGCGCACTAAACAATATCTTAACTCCCCACCCCGGTCAGGACTGACATTGAATAAATCTCAGTCACCTCCTTTTAGGGATTTCTTCGCATGCCAGCTTTCGGTGGTGCACTTGATGAAAAGTATTTGTAATCCACAACAGCCAATAACTTGGAACACTATACTGGGGGGACACTTCAACTCTGTCCTGCTACCGGTCCCCCCCGGGAACAGCAGATAAACGAACTGTGGGCCTATGCAGTCTATAGGCCTGAACACGGCACAGTCTATTGGTTTGGGCAGGTGCCTGCTCACCACTCCGGAAGCGATCCCAGTCCGGGACTTCCACCTGCTGTGTATCCACACACAGCGTCTGCAACGATCGGGTCCCCGATCCAACTGATGTCCTCACTTGACAGGTCAGGTGCTACCCAGGCTCCGCAGTGGGGTGAAAGGCTCTCTGGAAGTTGCGCAAGGCCCAGGCTTCAGGCTTTGCACTGCAGCAGATCCGCACAGGAAGAAACTCTTGCTTGCAGCGCGGTGTCCAAAGAGGCCGAGCTCCGCCTCGCCTCCTCCTTAAATAACCCCTCCCATGAGTCTCTGCGGTGGCTAACTGCACTCTGGGTGCCAAACGGGGTTCTGGGTAACGTAGTCCCGGGGCCTTAAAGGAGACCCGCTACATTTATTTTTAATGTGAATGTAGATGTTAGCTTATAATAATGTGGCCATGAACATAGAAGGGTGGTTAGACATGCATGGCAGGTATTACTCAAACTCCCACAGGTATCACTGGTGTCATAGATGTGAGATTGTTACCTGACTCCGACTTTGAATGTCACTTATCTATGGCAAGCTTCATGGTTGGCTTAATTGAATAAATACCTGATATACCTGGTACTACTATTTATGTCAAACTAGTACGACTTTAGAGATGTTTATATGTACTTCACTTTACTTTGCTTGGCTTTCTTTATTAAAACAGTAAGGGGTTTAACTAATATCCTGCCAGGGTGTTAAAGCATGCCTAAAGTTTGTAACACTCCTGTTCATTTCCATCTTTCCCGCATGCCTGGATTCTCATAAAACCTGTGGTGCTTGGCCGTACAGATGTCAACCAGTTTCTATGGTTGAGTCTTGTTGTGCTCCATCCCTTTTTCTGCTGTTCACTATTGGTCAGTTAGGTAACCTAACACAGGTGATTAAGACCTGGAGCACAAACCTTGATCACGATAGCTAGTGCATGCCAGAGCCACCTCTGGGTTTTGAAGCACTAAGTTATACAGTAAAACCTTGGTTTGAGAGTAACTTGGTTTGAGAGCGTTTTGCAAGACAAGCAACATTTTTAAGTAAATTTTGACTTGATATACAAGCGATGTCTTGATATACAAGTAACGTCACGTCACAACTGAGTATAAAAGAGAAGACAGGCGCCTCTAAGTGTAGCAATACAGTTACAATAAGGTACAACATTTAGAAACTCACATGGTTGACGATTAAAACAGGCACATCTAAGTATGCAGGTATCTGGGGTAAAAATGTCCACATAGACTGTTCTCCTCACCGCCATTGACGTCTTCCCTTCCACACTGCGCTCCACGAGTGCTTCAAGCCTCGCTTTCAGAACGCTCTACTGCAGGGTACACCTCCCGGTTACGATTGCAGACAGCTTAATCCCAGATGCCTGCATACTTAGATGTGCCTGTTTTAATCGTCAACCACGTGAGTTTCTAAATGTTGTACCTTGATTAAATGTAACCATATTGCTACACTTAGAGGCGACTCTCTTTTCTTTTATACTCTGTAGCTCCTGCTGGATTTTGCTTCTAATCCCCTTGTGGAGGTTTCCATTTATGGATAGACATTTTATGGTTACACAACCTTTCACATTGCTATAATCTTTTTATATGGACTATAAACTGAAGGACCTATAAATAAAGGGTTGTGGAACGAATCATTGGAGTTTCCATTATTTCTTATGGGGAAGTTCGCTTTATTATACAAGTGCTTTGGATTACAAGCATGCTTCCGAAACGAATTATGCTTGCAATCCAAGGTTTTACTGTAGTTACGATAAATATGACTTTATATTCCAGATTTAAGTAGTAGTCTTTTTTGTGTTTTCCAATTTTAAAACCCTATTTTAAAAGTAGATCATGAGATACATCTTTGAGAATGTTGGGTAGGGTAAGAGAGGTTGTAGCTGTTTTTTATTGTTTCCTCTGCTGCGATTTGGAACACTTTCCTCCACTTCTTGACCAAGTGATACAACAAGAATAAGGAAACTCTTATGCCGCGTACACACGGTCGGAATTTCCGATGAAAAAAGTCTGACGGCATCTTTTCATCGGATGTTCCGACCGTGTGTGTGCCCCATCAGACTTTTTCCGTCGGAAATTCCGACGGAATTAGAAAGAGAACATGTTCTCTTTTTTCCCCCCCGACGAAAAAAATTTCTATCGGAAATTCCGTTCGTCTGTATGGAACTCCAACGGAGAAAATAACACGCCTGCTCAGAATCAAGTCGACGCATGCTCGGAAGCATTGAACTTCATTTTTCTCGGCTCGTTGTATTGTTGTACGTCACCGCGTTCTTGACGGTCAGAATTTGGTATGACAGTGTGTATGCAAGACAGCTTGAACGGAATTCCGTTGGAAAAATTCGTCTGAGTTTATCCCGACGGAAAATCCGATTGTGTGTACAAGGCATAAAAATGGGATAGATGGCAATAAAGAATTTACAGTGCTAACTCTTCTCCTCTCCACTAACAAAAGTGCTTTTATTTTGCCTGTGTTGCTGTTAAAAAAATGATCTTTACAGACAGCAATAAAAAGCTGGCACAGGTATTTAAACCCTTCCACACCAATAAAATAAATTGTCTGGAATTTAAATGTAATACAATCTTTGAATATGTAGATCTGCATTACTGCTCCCCCTTTCTCCCTTCTCTTCTCTCTTTGTTTTCTCTACCTCTGTTCAGTATCCATCTCTCTGCCTTTTTTCTTTTATATTTTCCCTTTTCTTTGCTACCTGTATATATCATGTGCATATCTTCCTTCCCAGTATTCCAAGATAAAACTGCTAACTAGGATCACTAATTCTATGCTTGCCTTCAACAGAACCCCCTCACTCCCACCCTTCCTGACACCATATTTAACTCAGGTGTTGGCGGCACTGTTATATTTTATTTTTAGTCTTCAATGTGCACATGCTCTTGGAATTCAAGCTATAGCGGTGTTTCTGTGCCTGATCCTAAGATGTCATTGCAAGATTCTGTATTATCTACTTGAGATAGTTGTAATATCATTTTTTTATGACTTTCTAAATGAGAGTGGCTAAATTCTTAAAAAGGAACATTCAACTCACAAATAAAACCTTTAAACGTGTCTTGCACCAAATTGCACGTCCGCTCATTAAATAGTGTTCCCATCCAAGTAAAAATGCCATATTACACCTTTAGAAAAACTACATGTGCAAAAAAAATATACCTACCCTTCTCCATAATTCCACTCACAGTGCCTAATGACAGTGATGTTACAATCTTTCTGGCGAAATCTTGGGAATGCTGAGAATCCCAAATGTCATGAAAAGATGTTCCTGCACTGTGCTGGAGTGCCTTCTCATGAGATTCTGTTGTTACAGAGATCAAGAATCATTATGTATTTTTTCAGAATGTTACATAACTAAGATCATTTTAACCACTTAAGGACCGCCGCACGCCGATGTACGTCGGCAGAATGGCACGGCTGGGCATATGGGCGTACAGGTACGTCCCCTTTAAGATGCCCAGCCGTAGGTCGCGAGTGGTCCTCTTCTCCGTGACCGTCCCCGCGGGAACAGCGGACCCGATAGCCGCTGGTGTCCTGCGATCGGGTCACAGAGAGGAAGAACGGGGAGAGGTAAGTGTAAACAAACCTCTCCCCGTGCTTCCTAGTGAGCCTGTCACTGATCGTCTGTTCCCTGTCATAGGGAACGACGATCAGTGATGTCACACGCTAAGCCACGCCCCCCCACAGTAAGAAACACACATCAGGGCACACTTAACCCCTACAGTGCCCCCTCCTGGTTAACCCCATTCACTGCCAGTGTCATTTTTACAGTATCCAGTGCATTTTTATAGCTGTAAAAATGACAATGGTCCCAAAATAGTGTCAAAAGTGTCCGATGTGTCTGCCATAATATCGCAGTCACGATAAAAATCGCTGATCACCACCATTACTAGAAAAAAAAAATTATTAATAAAAATGCAATAAAACTATCCCCTATTTGGTAGACGCTATAAATTTTGCGCAAACCAATCAATAAACGCTTATTGCAATTTTTTTTACCAAAAATATGTAGAAGAATACGTATCGACCTAAACTGAGGAAAAAAACACTTTTTTGTATATTTTTTGGGGATATTTACAGCTCCCTGTGTCCATTCTAACATAGACCTGCGGCCCACCCCCTTTCTCTCCTCATTGGCTGGCTGATTTTGATTGACAGCAGCGGGAGTCCTGGGCAGCCGAAACACTGCTGCAACATCGCTGGATCTGGATGGGGATCAGTTAAGTATTAGGGGGGCTACTGCACACAGAAGGATTTTTATCTAAATGCATAGAATGGATTAAGATAAAAAAAACTTTTGACTTTACAACCCCTTTATCTTAAAGTGATACTAAAGGTTTGAGTATTATTTTTCAAAAATAAAAAACATGTCATACTTACCTCTACTGTGCAGTTCGTTTTGCACAGAGTGGACCCGAATGCCATCTTCTGGGGTCCCCCGGCAGCTCTTGAGGCTTCTCCCTGCATCAGATAAGCCCCTAAGAGAAGGGGGGTTATCTTGCGGGCGTGCTCCAGAGTCCAGCATTCGGCGTTCATAGCTGACAAATGCAAGACTCGGCCCGCCCCCCCGGCGCCTGCATCATTGGATTTGATTGACAGCAGTGGGAGCCAATGGCTGCACTGCTATCAATCTATCCAATCAAGAGCCGAGACCCCCGGGCAGAGAGGCGGCTCGTCCTTGCCGTGGGACATTCCAGGGCTCAGGTAAGTAAAATGGGGGAGGGGCTTGGGGGCCGGTGACTGACAGTCATAGAATGCATTAGGGGGAAAAACAGGAGGGTTTACAACCCCTTTAAAGGTGGACATTATAGTTTTATACTAAAAGCATCAATTATCTGTAATAACATTGGTGCTTAATGTATATTAAAACTCAAGAACAAAAATGTTATACATTGCAGTTTACCATCCTTATATGTGGTACTGCATTCGTTTTCTTATTTCAGGCTAATACCATTTTCAGCAGGTACCAGAAATGCAGTGTCCATGTCACTTCCTGTGAGCTGAACTACAAGGACAAACAATGTTATCTTCCTTCTGTAAACTACTAATCACATACCAACCATGCAGTAGAGTAGAAGATCTGTTTGAAGTCCAATTTGTGTGACAATAATAGCTCCAGTGAAGTGACAGGATGTGCGTTATTTACAGGTTTAATGGGTAAAAATAAAGAAAACAAAGCTTTAAAGCAGAGCTCCACCCTAAAGTGGAACTTCCGCTCATCGGATTCCTCCCCCCCTCCGGTGCCACAATTGGCACCTTTCGGGGGGGAGGGGGGACAGGATACCTGTCAAAGACAGGTATCCTTACCCACTTACTGGAGTCCGACCGCAGCGGTGAAGTCGCGCGAGGCTCCCTCCTCCTCCTCCCCTGGCCGCTGGGCTAATAGGAGAGAGGAGCATGCGCAGTAGGGTTCCCGGCGTGAAGCCGAAAGTCTTCACTGCCGGGTTCCCTTACCCGCAATGGCGACGGAAGCACCGACAGCTGATGTGAAACATCAGCTGCGGTGCCGACATCGAGGGACACCAGGACAGGTAAGTCTCCATTTATTAAAAGCCAGCAGCTGCAGTATGTGTAGCTGCTGGCTTTTAATTATTATTTTTTTGCCCGGGGTTGCCTGGAACACCCCTTTAAGAAAGGAAACGAAAGCAGCCACTTCATCTAAGAACCAGTAAGCAGAAATATACAGTATATTTTTGTCTTCAGATTTAAATACGCTTTAAAGTTTACATAGAATAGCTAGAGTGGTCCAAATTTCTTAGCTGGTACCAAGAGCCCTCTGTCACTTCGATATATCAGAACCTGTATGACAGATTGCATTGGTCGCTGTCACGCTGTGTCATTCAGAAGTGCAGGAACCACTAACATGTTCAGTGAAGTATGTTTGAGCCTGGTAACATATCTTTGTGTCAGCTGAAGTGATTATCTCTGACTTGCTGCACAGCATATTATTATCATCTATATTCAAGGTGCCAGCACAATCTGTACCTAAGCTGGTGTCTGCAAAGATATTAAGCTTTTGCAGAAGTTTAGGGCCTTGTACATGCTAGGTAGGCTGCTGTATGGATTCTTACATCTATACCTGTTATTACAAAAGCTGATATAATGTTCTGAGATGTCAGGAGGACAGACTGACTGACTGATATTTTATTACGGAGAAACACTGATTTAACTAAAAAATTTACTTTTAACGGCACATAGGTAGATAATGTAAAAAATCTAGGGGTTTTTATTTGTAGAAAAACTGTAAAAGTACATTAATACATTTGAAAATTTCATTATAGTAAACATCAATATATGACCCAGAATAGTGCTCTAATCTCATTTCCAAAAGCTACAGTAACATTGGTAAACTCAAATTATAAGAGATACATATCCAACAAACAAAGAAATTGGTTCAACGGTGTGCGTGGGAAGTGGATAGCCTTAGTCGTGGATCTAGTATGTAGAAACGTAGTCTTGCTCTGCTCTACATGTTTCGCGTATCGTGACGCTTCTTCAGGAGCATAATAGTAAACAGGTCATATTGAATAGTGTAACACGAACCTGGATACCAATACACTGGCAGTATGTCTAAGACAGTTAACCAGTTGAGTTTGTAGAAATCATAGTAAACAACAGCAGGGTATATAAAAACGAGGCACAGTCTGCTGGTAAGCAGGGAAAGAGCATTTCCTCCAGGTGTGTTTGGCTAGAAACGGCAGGAAGTGTGCACCCGTAAGAACCTAGTGCGTGGGCTGGACAGAGGTAATCTGTCCATAGTGTAGCCCCAAAGCAGTAACGTGACCAAGCTTGAAGCTTGGACGTTGCGTATGCTAGCGAGCCTGTATGGAACCTCTCCTGTGAGCTGTCATGATATTTTATTACACTGGTGATAATAACTTTCCTTATCCAGGGGCTTGAAGGATGCAGTCATGTGTGTTCATAGATATACTGTATATTTTTTGTTGTTCAGTTATCTTAGTTATTTAATATTTGTTTTTGTTTTGATAAATTTATATTTAAGATTTTAAATATACAGTGAAGCAGAGCAGTTCAAAACATTGATACAAAATTCAAGGCTGTTTGTTAAGAATTGTTACAAAACTTTTACAAAATCACCCTCCACAAAAATTAAACATTTATGGGTGATCATCGTTTACATATGGAGGTGTCTCGTGGGTCTCAAATATCAGTTAATCAAATTTCAATGGTTCCTAAGGGAGCCACAAATGGAAGGGAGGGAGAGATTGCCTTGATGTATACTGCTTCTGGTATGAAACTGTTGATAGGTGAAAGTGGGAAATCAAAGAAAAAGAGGGAATGGAGTTATAGAGTGTTGAATTATTAATAATGTGTTTTACATATTCCGCTTAGAGTAGTAGTTGTGAGAGCTAGTAAAATAAATGTACACTGTTAGCAAAATTTGAAATCAAATCTTTGGGAAACACAACTTACCTGATGCATATTTAAGTTTTTCATCCAGTCTTTGCTTTAATACACTTGCCCAGCCCACGTCCATTCTTTTGGTGATCTGGTGATCCTTAAGCCTGGTACACACCACAATTTTTTTTTTCATTCAGTCCGAAAGCAAAACTGACAGCTCTGGTTGGATCCACTGTACTAATGATCCGACGTTAGTACAGCGATCTCCCCTGCTGTTCTCTGGTGTCTCACAGTAACATAGTCAGTGAGAACATGCAGATGGGTCTGTACTGATGGCAGGCAGAGACATGGTCAGCAAACAAGCAAATGATTGGTTCAGACACCAGGCATACACATGGTTGATAAACAGGCCAGGGTCAGTACAGGCAGCAGGTAGAGACGTGGTCAGCAAATAGCCAAAGGACTGATCCAGGCGGCTGGCAAAAACATGGTCAAATAACAGGCCAGAGACGTGGTCAGTATACAAGCAAAGGATCAGTCCAGGCGGCAGCCAGAAACATGATTGATAAACAGGCAAGTGTCAGTTCAGGCAGAAGGCAGAGATGTGGTCGGTATGCAGGTAAAGGTTCAGTAACGATCGCAACCAGAAACATGGTCGGGAAACAGGCAAAGGATTGGTCCAGGGAGCAGGCAGAAACATTGCTGATAAACAGGCCAGGGTAAGTACAGGCAGCAGGCAGACACACAGTTAGCAAATAGCCAAACTATTAATCCACATGGCAGCCAAAAACATGATTGATAAACAGGCCAGTGTCACTTAAGGCAGAAGGCAGAGATGTGGTCGGTATACAGGTAAAGGACCAGTCAAGGTGGCAGCCAGAAACGTGGATGATAATAAGGTCAGAGTCAGTTCAGACAGAAGGCAAAGATGTTGTCGGTATGCAGATAAATGATCAGTCCAGGCAGCAGGCAGAAATGTGGTTGAGAAAACAGACAAATGGTCGTTCCACAGGACATTAGATACAGGCAAATTGCAGGTAGTCAGACATAAGAGAAACACCTTCACCATACCTTCACTAATATCCTAGTGAGGTATTGTAGCGACTGAAGCAGTTCATTAAGCAGAGACCAGGTTGTGACAGACAGTTAGGACAATAGGTGTGTGCATCACCCCTTATTCCATATTTGGAGCAAACATGGCATTTTTTGGGTGGTGTTCAGCCTTGCCTCCTACAAGGGAGAATATCAAGGAACTGTCTCTCATGCAGCCTGCTGACTACATTAGAATGAAGGTTTTCAAGTGCAGGGCCTTTCTGCTAAATACGTTCTGTTACAATCTCTTCTTGGTAGTTTAGAAAAGAATCATATCTTCATGTAGTCTTGTAGATGGCGAAAGAGTTGTAAATGGCCAATTGGAATAGGAAGATGATACCTTTTTGTACCAGTGAATGGATCTTTATGTTGCCATGTAGGGCTTCATCATTTGGTCATTTAAATATACACCTTCTATGAACTGATTCTATTCATGTACGCAAAGAGGTTTTTGCACTAGCCCGTGCCTTTCTTGGATTTCCACGGATGTTTTTTGGTGGATGGAGGAAACAACCCAGACATCCCACTTCTCCTTCCATTTAATGGTCAAAATTTCCTTACTGTGCAAACTTACTGACACCATCCTTTTCAGCTTTGTGGTGACCAGGCTTTGTGGAAAACCATTGCAATTTGGTACATTGTACCACAAGCTACAGTTTACTACAGAAAAAGGTGTCAGAAAATTGTCAGGCTAGTATAGAAATTGTCCACATAGAGGTGGTATCCCTGATGGAACAAGGGTGACATAAAGTCCCATGCTACTTCTCCCCTGCTACCCATATTATGTGGGAATCCAGGGGACTCCAGGTGGCTATCTTTTCCTTTATAAACATGAAAGTCATATATGTACCTTGTGGCCCTCTCACAAAGTTTGTATAACTTCATCATGTATCTGGCACATTCACTGGGGAGATATTGCGTGATGCCCAGTCTTACCTGTAAAATGTACTGTATGAGGGGATCATCAACACAGATAATTTTTATTTGGAGTATGAATTTAAGAAACTTTTAGGGAAAACTAATTTATAAGTAGTTTAGTTTTATTAAGCCTGTATTACTCGGGTTGACTTTGTGGAGGGCACAGGGAGTAGGAAATGCAGGAATCTTATTATTATTTTATAGGATGTCCTGGTCATAACTGAAAAACACTATGGCATATGGTAAATGGGGTGTATGGACTAATAGGACAGCAGTTTTTTGTTTTTTTGCGAGCCACATTTTTAGGGTAAGGCCAAGAAAGATTTTAAAGTCATCAACTGTGATGGACTTCCACTCAAATGGAAAGGTATAAACGTAACTGGGATTTCTGGTGATATACTGCTGGGGAAACAGATTACATTGGTTCACAACTGAATTGAATAAGTCTTTGTCGAAAAAAAAAAAAAAACATTAACATTTTGTGTTTCTACCTGAAAGCCTGATTGCGCTGTAAATGAGCACTAGTGAGTTTGAAATCTCAGAATAGACTTACTGTACAAGTGAACTGGACTCTGCACAGAATCAAAAACCTTGCTTAAGCCACAGGTGGGAGTACCACGGCACCCAGCAAAAAACACATGATCTGACATACCCATAAGTGCCAGCGAGGAAAGGTGCCCTGAGCTCATGAAGACAGCAAAGATTTCACTCACCACTCACTGGAGTGGTAAGCATTCAACTTCTTCTATTGCAAGGGGGCAGCTAACTAGATTATTTAGAGGCGTGGCAGGGTCTTTTAAAAAAAATTAGAGCTTTCCTTATATTGCAAACCAAACTTTATAATATTGGCCCTACCTCTATATACAACGGCTTATAAACCACAGGCTGCCCCACAAATCTCTATGTGATTTGGGGCAAATAGGTTAATACTTTCTGTACTGTTATTGCTGACTCTGATTGTAATTTCTTCAAGCCTAATTTTCTCCAAGAGATTATTTTCTTTTAAGATTATTCTTTTCTAATCTCTTTAGAAATTATTGGAATAGTAATTTGATTCCAGTTCCCCGCTAGCCAGTTCCTCCTCTCCTTCGCTCTCTTTCTGTTTTATTTTCATTCTCATTTATTTTTTCTCTTTAAGTGAACAGGTTATGTACGTGTTCCTGAGAATTGATTTTTTCCTTTTTACCAGTGTAGATATATTGTTAAAAAAAAAAAAAGAAGCTTACTATGAAATAAAAATCACGACTAAGAAGACCATAACAGAAAATTCTACTTCCAAAAATGATTGTTTGAGCTGTAGGATGGTTTACTACTTTTGTTATATTCCCACAAGGCTAACATTAAGACATTAAACTGAAGATTCACAGCAACGGGTTTTGTCAAGTTTCATGAATAGTCTTAGAAAATGATCAGAGATTTCAATTGTGTAGAACAGATCCTGGGAAGTGGCAATCATATGTGTCAGTGAAACTAGCAGTAGGGTTATATAGACACAGAGCTCTGTAGAATAGGGACTCTGTCAATTCTCATGAAGCAATAAGAGCCTTATCTCGCAATTCAGCAAAGGAACTCTGATCTTGGGATGCTGGAAGCACTATGCTTACATTTGAAGATCTCCAGAGACCAGGAGTAGGGCGTGATCTCAAGAGGCTACATTAAGTGTTTTCCTCTGTCTGATTTTCATAGAAATAAATATTTGTTGGAAAGATGCCTGGAACTAAGATTAATTACAGACACAGATTAGCATGAATTTGCACTGCATGTCAGAGCTACATGGCAGACATTCTTGCAGTTGGATGATTTGCAGAGTTTTAGGGGTGCTCCAGAGATCACATTGTCTATTCCACATGCAATGCAAGTGGCTACTGTACTTTATAAGCAAATTGTCTGTGGTTTTGACCAGTGACCTAGTGAGATCTTTGATGGTCTGTAGTGGAATTATTAAACTCAATTAGTGCCAAGAAACAGTGTAACAAAGATATTACTGCAATCATGAGCAATCTGTAGTTTTTAGCTGGCAAATAATATGAAGTCCCATCAGGCCCTACCAGCCACCAGTTACCTTGTGTAGTTTTTGTGCTTTTTATTAATTCAAGCTGCATTTTAAACTTTATTGGAACCATTTTGTTGCATTATATTTGAGGATTTAGGCCTGGTTCACACTTGTCCGACAAACGCTCCGACATTAGGAGCTCATGTCGCATGACGTGTGAAAATCAATGAATCCCTATGAGAGCCGTCTTAACTGGTCCGACACAAGTCGGTCCGACATTAAAAATGCTCCCTGTACTACTTCTGTCCGACTTTGATCCTACTTCAGCCCATTGAATATCATTGAAGTCGGATCAAAGTAGGATCCTTGTCCTAACCATCCGACATTTGACATCCGACATGGTGATTACAGCAGCAGTAAAAGGAATTTATCTCACCCTGGGATTGTTTTGATTGGTCAAAGGACAAGTCAGACTAGCACAATGTCGGATCAAAGTAGTATCCTGTTCATGAATGTCGGATGGATGTCGGACCAATGTAGGATCAATGTAGGACTGATGTCGCAGAGCAAAGTAGGATGAAAGTCGGATGAATGTCGTGTCGTATCAGTGTGAACCCAGCCTTAGTCATACAGACTTTTACAAATGTACAAGGGTACCACTGAAGTGTGCTGCTTGTCTGCATTCAGTTGGGGTAGTACAGAGGAATGACTGCATTTTGCTGAATTCTTTGAGGATGTGTTCTGTATGGCTTTTGGTATAGGAAAGTTAAATACTGAGAGAATCAATAAAACCCTGTTTTTAAAAACTTTTTCTGCATGTAGCAAATCTACCTCTTCATTGAAAAACACTGAAAGATACTACTGGAGTTACACTGATGGCATCCTAGAGTACTCTATAATACTACTATATAACTATAGGTTATAGCAGTGTTTCTCAACTCCAGTCCTCAAAGTGCCCCAACAGGTCATGTTTTCCAGTATTTTGCACAGGTGATTTGATCAGTTTCACTGCCTTAGTAATTACCACAGCTGTTTCATCTGAAGGAAATCCTGAAAACATGACCTGTTGGGGCGCCTTGAGGACTGAAGTTGAGAAACACTGGGTTATAGCATGGCCTTCTGGGCAGAAGCAGGCGGGACATGCCAAACATTACTTCATCAACAGCTAAAAAATGTATATACCAAAGGAGTAAAGAATGTTAATTTGATTTCTTAAACAAAATGCTCAGCAAATAAAGAGAACCTGTGTTGACCTTGAATACCCAATAATTTGTAAGGGAATAAAAAAAAACTGTTTTGCTTACACATGAATGGAATGTTGAACACTACTTGCTTCATTCTCTAGGACAGTGTTTCTCAACTCCAGTCCTCAAGGCGCACCAACAGGTCATGTTTTTGGGATTTCCTGCAGATAAAACAGCTGTGATAATTACTAAGGCAGTGAAACTGCTCAAATCACCTGTGAAAATCAATGGAAATCCCAAAAACATGACCTGTTGGTGCGCCTTGAGGACTGGAGTTGAGAAACACTGCTCTAGGACAGGGGTAAGCAACCTCGGCACTCCAGCTGTGGTAAAAATACAAATCCCATCATGCCTCTGCCTCTAGGAGTCATGCCTGTGATTGTCAGGATCTTGCAATGTCTCATGGGACTTGTAGTTGCGAAACAGCTGGAGGGCCAAGGTTGCCTACCCCTGCTCTGGGATAAGACTTCAAAGTAAGTGAATATTTAATTTGCCAAGGGATAATTATCTTTCTGTTAGTTTCTAAGTAGTACGTTTATTGAACAATTTCCATACAAAACAAAGTACAGAGTCAGGGAATTGGGATTTGTTACAGACTTTAGGCAATCAGTGGTATATACAATCATTGGGAAAGGACTTCAACAACCTTATTAGACACATGGAAACATAGAAGAGTGATTGCAGGAAAAAGACCAGGTTGACAATTGAGTCTGCCCCAATTTTTTAAATTTATACATTGCTTTTTTTGTTAATTTTTTGTCTGAGTATAGCTCTAGGTTTGTTCCAAGCATGTTTGAACCCACTTACTGTTGACTGACTCACTACATCTGCTTGGAGGTCTTTTCCAAGTAGCAACTACCCTTTCAGTAATATAATACTTTCTAAGATTCGTTTTGAACTTTCTTCCTGCTAGTTTGAAGTCAAGTCCCCATGTTATTGATCTTGACTTCATATTAAAAATACTGCCCTCCTAACCCCTATTCACCTCCTTGATGTATTTAAAGGTCATATATACATATACATATAAATTCCTGAAGTCTCTCCTGACATGTTTTATCCTTCAGATCTTTCACCGTTTTTGTTGCCCATCTCTGGCTTTGTTCTATCTTATCAATATATTTTTGTAACTGAGGTTTCCAGAACTGGACACCAAATTCTAAATGAGGTCCAACTAGATGAAGCACCCTGTAGTTTAGGCAGGGAGTTCCTCACAAATTTACTTGTCAGGAGTAGTTATCCTGGTTGATCAATAGAGATCTATTGATTTCTCTCTAAGTTTGGCCTTGTTGCACTTTTCTCTTCTACCACTAGGTGGCCGGGTACTTGGTGGTGCTAGATATGAGAAGGGTGACCTAAGATCAGGTTATGGGTATGTGAGGTATCTTAGCCAATGGGCAGGGATTTTCTTGAATCCCTTGGCCTGCTGGAAGAACCTATATATTCGGGTGGAGTCAGGTGATCAAGGTTCTGTGCCACCTGGACGGCTGTCTGGGTGGACGTGTGTCGTATTGCCCGGGCTGCTAGGCCGGAGATGGGACCTATCCCAGGCACATCTGGCTGCTAGGCTGTCTGAGGGCTTATGCAGAATCAAGAGAGCAGTGCAGGGTTGGGACTGCGGCTTGCAGTCCAACCAAAAGTGCCGGTTCTGCCAGCTGGAGAACCTGTCATGGTCAGAGGTAGAGGGGAAGCTGTGGCCAGTATTCTTACCAGACGGGGATGGTGAAGAATCAGGAAACTTCAGTGGGAATCAAGCCAGGGACCCAGCCAGTGGAGGTGACACTTGCAGAGCAGCCTTGTGTGTCAAGCTAGGAACCGAGCGGACCAGCGTGGGTGAAGCTTGAGGAAGATACCAACGTGAAGATTGGAGGAGCTCAAGGGATTCAGTGGCAGAGAATCAGAGGGTCTAGTGAGAGACTGGTAGCTCAGTGTATGGAAGAACTACAAGGAGAAGTTGTAGTGAAGCTGAAAGAACTGTTACGCTTTGTATTAGGAACTGTTAAAGTGGAAGTAAACCCTCGTAAATATTGTTTTTTTTTAAACTAACCTGCAAGAGAAAGGCATAATGAGCTAGTATGCACAGCATATTAGCTCATTATGTGTCACTTACCTGAGATCGAAGCACCCGAAGTCCGCCTCGGTCCGTTCACCGCCGCCGCCATGTCCCCTCGTCGCTAGTTCCAGGTATTGCTGCTCCACCGCTCTGATTGGTCGGAGCAGCGATGGCGTCACACGCAGGCCGGCAAGGTCCCATTCATAAAACCGCCAATGACCCCGGCCTGCTAGTGCGCATGTGCGTGACATCATCGGCGCTATTTTTAAAAGCAAATATCTCCTTAACCGTGTAGGTAAAGGAGATATTTCATGCACCCACAGGTAAGCCTTAATCTAGGCTTACCTGTAGGTGCATGTTGTCAAAGTGGGTTTACAACCACTTTAAAGACTGTTGCCATAGGAGACAGCATTCCTACACGTGCAGATGTGGCTTCTTGCTGGAGGCCTTTCCCTGCACGGCTGTCCTCCTATTAAAGTCTCAGAATCTGCTAATTGAGATTGCAACTATCTAAGGGTGTCCTGGCCCTAACACTCTTTCCCCCCAAAAATACAAAAATAAATAAAACTTATTTTACATCCAAGATGTGTCTGGCGCCCAATGACTTTCACCATCTTTGCACCCACTATGCCTCACAACCCACTACATACAGAAGGATGTCAGCTATCACTGGCCCTGGAGGTTCTCATTAGACTAAAGGAGACCTGGGACCTTGCTACATAAAGATCTATCTAGAGGAATCAGGATCTCCTGTCTCCTGCTGGCGACCTCTCTATTGATGCATCCCTGAATTCTATTCATTTTTTTAATGCCTGGCCCCACTGTTTTCTCATTTTGCAATCATCTGGAATAAGTTCCCCCAAATCATTTCCCTCTGCAGTTCTGGTTAACACTGTATCCAATATTGTACTCTGTCAAGAGATTCTTTTTCCATAGGTGCATTACATTACTATTAGAAACATTGAACCGCAGTTTTCACTGATTTGTAAAATATTCCAGCAATGCCAAATCATGTTCCATGTTACAGGCTCCTCCAGGGGTATAAACCCTATTGCACACCTTTGTGTGGTCAGAAAAAAAAAATATTCCTTACCTACCAACCATTTAGTTATATCACTAACCTATAGATTAAATAGAACAGTACCTAGTACAGAGCCTTGTGGTATACCACAAGTGACTGGCATCTGTTCTGAATGAACTACATTTACAACCACACTCTGGTATCTGTATAAAATACTTTGATAAAATCAAGGCTATGTCCACAGCACCACCCTGGTCCAAAAGATTAGTGATATAGTAAAAAAAATTCAATCAGATTAGTCTGACAAGATTGGCCTTCAGTAAAGCTAAAGAAAAAAAGGCAAGCACACACAGTCCAGTGGTATAGTTCCATGAAACATCCTCCATATAATGCAGATAACAGAACACATGTTTGATGTACAGGACTGACTATTGGACTATGTCTTATGATGATAATATGGGGAAATTGTTTGGTACTGCGGTAATTGACGTTAGTTCCAGTCCTTGCCACCAGTGTGGTCCAGAGCAAAGCTCGGACCATTTACAGCTTTTTTCCCGCCCTTACTCTCCTAGTGGCTTTTCCTGTATTGTCTTTCCTTCTTGATTGGCCACAAGTTGGGACATGTTCTTTTCACCACATTGTGGTAGCACCAGACAAACTCCTAGAGTGGGTTTCTTACTGGAAGTAGAATCCCCCCATATTATCATCAAAAGACATAGCCCACTATCATCCACTATATCAGACTTGTGTCTCTTATGTGCATATTATGGAGGATGTTTCATGGAGCTATACCACCAAACTGTGTGCACTTGCCTCTTTTTCTTTCTCTTTACCAATCCACAAGGACTTATGCCAGCAAAGAACCAGCATAGTGTGGTTACTTTATAACCACTGAGATTTGGCTTGTTTTTGGCACCTAGATACTTACAGTATCTCACAAAAGTGAGTACACCCCTCACATTTTGGTAAATATTTTATTATAACTTTTCATATGACAACACTGAAGAAATGACACTTTGATACAATGTAAAGTAGTGAGTGTACAGCTTGTATAACAGTGTCGATTTTCTGTCCCCTCAAAATAACTCAACACACAGCCAATAATGTCTAAACCGCTGGTAACAAAAGTCAGTATACCCCTAAGTGAAATTGTCCAAATTGGGCCCAATTAGCCATTTTCCCTCCCAGTGTCATGTGACTCGTTAGTGTTATAAGGTCTCATGTGTGAATGGAGAGCAGGTGTGTTAAATTTGGTGTTATCGCTCTCAGTTTCTCATACTGATCACTGGAAGTTCAACATGGCACCTCATGGCAAAGAACTCTCTGAGGATCTGAACAAAAGAATTGTTGCTCTATATAAAAATGGCCGGGGCTATAAGAAGAATGCCAAGATCCTGAAACTGAGCTGCAGCACGGTGGCCAAGACCATACAGAGGTTTAACAGGACAGGTTTGACCCAGAACAGGCCTTGTCATGGTCAACCAAAGAAGTTGAGTGCATGTGCTCAGCGTCATATTTAGAGGTTGTCTTTTGGAAATAGATGTATGAGTGCTGCCAGCATTGCTGCAGAGGTTGAAGGGGTGGGGAATCAGCCTGTCAGTGCTCAGACCATATGCCGCACACTGGATCGAATTGGTCTGCATGGCTGTCATCCCAGAAGGAAGCCTCTTCTAAAGATGATGCACAAGAAAGCCCGCAAACAGTTTGCTGAAGACAAGCAGACTAAGGACATGGATTACTGGAACCATGCCCTGTGGTCTGATGAGACCAAGATAAACTTATTTGGTTCAGATGGTGTCAAGCATGTGTGACGGCAACCAGGAGAGAAGTACAAAGACAAGTGTGTCTTGCCTACAGTCAAGCATAGTGGTGGGAGTGTCATGGTCTGGGGTCTCTGCATGAGTGCTGCAGGCACTGGGTAACTACAGTTTATTGAGGGAACCATGAATGCAAACATGTACTGTCACTCCCTTTGGAGACTGGGCCGCAGGGCTGTATTCCAACATGATAACAACCTCAAACACACCTCCAAGACGACCACTGCCTTGCTAAAGAAGCTGAGGGTAAAGGTGATGGACTGGCCAAACATGTCTCCAGATCTAAACCCTATATAGCATCTGTGGGGCATCCTCAAACGGAAGGTCTCTAACATCCACCAGCTCCGTGATGTTGTCATAGAGGGGTGGAAGAGGATTCCAGTGGCAACCTGTGAAGCTCTGATGAACTCCATGCCCATGAGGGTTAAGGTAGTGCTGGAAAATAATGGTGGCCACACAAAATATTGACTATGTGTTGAGTTATTTTGAGGGGACAGCAAATTTAAACTGTTGTACAAGCTGTACACTCACTATTTTATTTTGTAGCAAAGTGTCAATTCTTCAGTGTTGTCACATGAAAAGATATAATAAAATGTTTGCAAAAATGTGAGGGGTGTACTCACTTTTGTGAGATACTGTATTTATACCTCAGTAAAGTCATGGCTTTACTGAGGGCAGATCATGTCAGACTAATCTGATCTAATTTTTTGCCAAAATCACTCATGTTTTGTTAAAATGATGAGTATGGTCCGGTAGAGGCCCATGCTCAGCATTGATTTCTGTGGACGTTATATTGTTGATATAACTGTGAGTAAGTAGTTATGTGTTCAGTTACCAATGAGAATGGGCCCAGTAAGGATCAGGTAAGAGAAGGCTATGGAGTAATATAGAGAAACATTACCAGATAGGATGAAATAAAGGAAGGAGATGGTAGGGAAGAGTATTAAGTAGCCACTGAGAGGAGCAACTTTTGCATGAATCCTATTGGTTGATGGTCCATTGTCTCATCATTGGCTTCTAAAGTGGTCTGAGCTCTTGTAGTGAATCCAAATGCTCCAAGTAGATACATATAGTTCAAATTTGTCTCAAAGTCAGGCTGTCAGCTCCTCTATGCATTGCAGGTGGGTAAGTTTGGAAACCCATTCCTTGATAGGAAGATTGTTAGTTCTCCAATGTCTGGATATTACCATTCTACCCACTATAACAAAGAAACAAAAGAGTTTTCTCCATTAGTTAATCAGAAATGTATCAAGAGTATGTGTTTATAGTCCCACATTGTTCCGTAGTTATATAGTTGCATTTCTTGCTGACACCACCAACTATGGAAGAGGATTCCACATCCTTACTGCTCTAACAGGAAAGTGTCCCTTATGCAGTGTAATCCCACTTTGGTGTAATGACTAAAACCAATATTTGTGATTGGATCTTCATCATCAGACCAGAAGTGATCAGATACACTTTAACATAGATGTTGAATACCAGATAGCCCCCTCCCACACTTTTCTCTATAATTTATTTCCTCTAAACAGGTCGGCAGGGGAGACATGTTCTGCGTTTTCCTAAGGAAATAAATATTTCAGACTTGACCATAAACATGGAAAAGCTACCGTAAATAAATAGGCTCACGGATCTGGCATAGTGTACAGTGCATATAACACTTCTCCTGCTTTAGAACGATTGACATTATGGCAACAATTATAGTCTCCAAAATTGCTAAATATATTTACAAACAAACAATTGTTGGCAAATTAACAAAGAATCTAACTTGTTTTGAAGGCCAATTATTACTAAACTTCCAGCTGCCTGCTTTTCACTTTTGCATTACAAACTGAGTTACTGATTTCTCTGTCTTGACCACATTTTTGCATAAGGATTTTTACTTATGTTTTCTGCCAATTTATTCGTAAGTTTAGAAGTGGTCTTAAATTGGTATAAATACTGCTATTGCATAGTTAGTACATATTTGTGTGTATTTGTAACATCCTCATCATGTTTTGTAATGCCTAGATTGTCTTGTGATTTATAGATCAACGCTAACAAATCATCTAGATCTTGAGCACTTTGATCAGTACACGTTACTTATTTCATTCCTGTACAGATTATGATCTAACACAATAAACTGAGAGTTAAAATTGTAACCATCAGGAAATTACTCTGTTAAAAAATCTTAGGCCATCGATGGACACGAGCAAGGAATGCTGCCAGTCTGTTTTTCCTTGCCAGAAAAGCAGGCCATTGCCAAGCCTTGGAGGTCACCTTTATAGATTTAGGATAATTCTTGTAGAGGGATATCATAGCAAACAAATACACTTTAAAAAAGATTTTAAAGGGATTTGAAGAGAAGCAAAAACCCCAATTACCTTGGACTCTTGTTCTAATGAAGACTGATGTTATAATCTTTTAGATTGTCAGCTCTTGTACTAAATGGCATTGTAACTGTACTGATTTTGTAAGGTGCTGTTGGTGCTGTGTAAATTCTGTAATACAATTATAATAATATTTGGCCCCTTCATTCTCTTTGTGGACAATGTCTGGACCTTCCTTTTGTACTTTTTGGAATGCTTAGTAGACTGAAGTTGATTATAAAAGCACATACGTTAAACACAATAGTGATAAAGGATTGTTATCAAAATAAGCATGAAAAAGTAGGCATATGTCTCCCTACTGGTTAAACAAAACCTTTTTTTTTACTCATAATAACACAATATTCTATAGCCCAATATTCTAAAGGAACCAATGATGCAGCACATAAGTAAACCACTAACACGTAATATGCTGCGTACACACAATCGTTTTTAATGTCATTTTCAAAAACAACGTTTTTCTCTACGTGATTTTTCTTGTTTCCTCTCAAGCCTGTCTTGCATACACACGTTCATTAAAAAAAACGCTCGAGCAAAGCGCAGTGACGTACAACACGTACGATGGCACTATAAAGGGGAAGTTCAGTTTGAATGGTGCCACCCTTCATGTTAGTAAAGTTTGTTGAGCGACGATTCGCGCTTTTCAGCCTCGTGCTATTCAGTCCGTTACAGCGTGACGAATGTGCTATCTCCATTACGAACGCTAGTTTTACCAGAACGAGCGCTCCCGGCTCATACTTGATTCTGAGCATGCGCGTTTTTTCCCCCTCGTAAAAGCATACAGACTATCGTTTTTAACGTCGTTAAAAAAAACGACAAGAAAAACGACGTGAAAAAATAGAGCAGGTTCTCATTTTTTTTAGGCCATTTTTCACATCGTGAAAAATGCTCTGGAGTATACACACGATCGTTTTTAATGCCCAATTTAAAAAATGGCATTTTTAACGACGTGAAAAACGATCATGTGTACGCGGCAATAGGTTATAAAATCACTTTACAATATACCGTTTATCAATACAAAACAAAGTCCCAGCTTGAGACAAATATCAACTCCTACTTCTTCAAACATGGTGAAAAACTTCACATAGTGTCCATTAATTCTACTTGATAATAGTATTGTTCAAGGTGAAAAAATGGGCAGATGTTGGGTGAATTTTGAAATGCATCAACATTCACTGAGTGATATATAGGATGAAAATTACAGTAAGACACTTTCCCATTGAAGAACAGCTGTTTGGCAAATCCTGCATGATTCTGAATTTGGAAAATGGAATCTTGGCTAAAAAGTGGATAAACTTTGTGTAGGATCATTTCTAAATAAATCAAATAGCCTTTTATCTCCCCCTAGATGTGCAAAAACAATAAAAAGGTTAGTAAGGTACAGTCCAAATCCCAACATGTTTCACCATTACAATTGCTTCATCAGGGTAAATACACTTTCCCATTAAACAACTGTTGGGCGGGGGGCGTGGCCAGGATCGGCATGTGAGCAGCCGCTTTTACACAGAGCTCCCACCAGTCACCCTGTAATTGATCCTGTTCCCGGCTTCCTCGGTTGGATCCGACGGCACAGAACGGTACCGGAACCACCGCAGGGTACCCCGACCCGTTGTGAGTCCTCCAGGGATGATGGTGACCCGCAAAAACAAGGAGGGAGCGGACGGCCCAATATCCAACATGGCACCGCCGGGACTCCTCAGCAGCGTGGCCAGCGCGGCAATGAGAAGAAGGACACAGTGAGTAGAATCCCCAAGTCCTCCAAACTACTAGCCAGCGATCAGCCCAAGGACATGAGATATTATGCCCAGAGACTTACAGGGCCGCCTACACTGGATGATAAGTCCGTGGCTGAGGCAGGGACAGAGGGAGAGGACATGGAGCAGGAGGAGGGGGATGGTGACCAGACGCAGGCAGCCATTGAAGAGCAGCAGGATGAGTCAGAGCCAGAGCCAGAGGCTGAGGACACTGAACAGCCGACTCTGGCTGATATACTACGGGCAGTTTCTAAATGCACTGCTTCAGTGAATGCGTTACAGGCTAGGTTTGGTGGGCTTGAAGAAGCAGTAATCCTGATCAGACAGGATATGCAAAAAATCAGGGAGAGAACAACTGCAGCGGAGAGCAGGATCAGTGACCTGGAGGACAAGCTCCCTCCCCTGATCAGGGAAACACAAGCTAACACCAGACTGATCAAATCGGTGGATATGCGTGCTGACGACCTCGAAAACAGGATGAGACGCAATAATGTGCGCATCATCGGTCTGCCAGAGAAGGTGGAGGGGAGAGATCCTACACAATTTGTGGAGCAATGGCTCGTGGACATTTTTGGGAAGAAGGCCTTCACCACCATGTATGCAATTGAAAGGGCGCATAGAGTCCCGTTGCGGCCCCTCCCACCGGGTCACCCTCCAAGGCCCATGCTGGCTCGGCTATTACATTATCGGGACAGGGAGATGATCCTGCGGCTGGCCAGGGAAAAACAGAATATACAGTTTAATGGCGTGCGGATTTCATTTTACCCTGACTTTTCGTCGGATGTGCAAAAACGCAGGGCGCGATTCACCGAAGTCAAAAAGCGGTTGCAAAAGTTGCAGGCGCCATATGCTATGTTATACCCTGCCAGGCTCCGGATCATAGCTCGGGGGCAAGCGCATTTCTTTGAAAACGCAGCAGAGGCTTCTGATTGGCTGGATGCCCATGCAAATGCATTTCCCCGGGTCGGACGGCAGGCTGAGGAAGAAGATTGAGTCGCTGCAGGTTCCCAGGAGGTTTCCGGGTTCCCGGGAGGACCGGCGGGTGATTTAATATGCAGTGCCGTCGGGGCGTCTGAGTGAGGAGACGGGAACATGCTTTCCTTTTTGGTTCAACGAGAGCGTTTTCTGTCAACAAGAAGTTTTTTCCTTTCCCAGTGGAATGTGTTATTCCCATTTTCTACTTTTATACAAGATGGTACTTTGGTCCCTGTTGGACCTCATGTTGCCAGGGATGGGGAGGACCTGTTGTCCTACCACTGATTCGGTGGTGATATGCACTGCCACAGGTACTGTAGGTGAGATCCCTCGGTGCACATTGGGGGATAGTGTCTGGCGGCCGGGGGTGCACGCTCAGCTTGCTGGTCGTGTGCATCGGACCCATTCCTGTGAGACTGTGATGATACACCACCTTTCAATTTTGTTGTTCTTATTGTTGTTTTTGTGTCTCCATTTTTTCAGAGCATCACCTATTTTCCGAGACATTTTCACAGGGCTGGTAGTTACAAATGTGCATCTTCCAAATCCAGTTAAATTGATGAGGGACATTGTGCTTTTTATTTACACTGTAACGTATAGATTTTTGGATCCAAAATGGCTGCGATCCCCGTAGTCTCATGGAATGTTAGGGGGATACATGATTCCCTGAAGCGTACCATGGTATTTACCTCTCTTCGCAAGTATATGCCCGCTATTTGTTCACTACAGGAGACTCACCTTACCGTTGACTCGGTCTCATGTTTGAAGCTGTCTTGGGTGGGGTGGTCGTATCACTCCACTCACACCGCCTATTCAAGGGGTGTGAGTGTACTGATTCATAACTCCTTAGACTATCAGGAGATAGAAAGTGTCATGGATGCAGAGGGGAGATATGTAATTCTGTTATGTCGCATTTTTACTCTGAAATGTATTCTTGCATTTGTGTACATCCCGCCTCCGTACAATCACCAGGTGCTCCGGACAGTGTTGGAATATCAGTTGTGTCACCAGGACGTCCCCTTATACATCATGGGTGATTTTAACTGTTTTTTGGACCCGGCATTCGATAAGCACCCGGCGGTAACTGCGCCGCGGGGCGCTTACCGCACACCTTTGAAAAAGTTCATTGAGGAGGTGGGCTGGACTGATCCCTGGCGCGATAGAAACCCGGGCAACAAAAGTTTTTCTTGCTTTTCTAAATCATATATGTCTCTATCCCGCATAGATCTAACTATTTGTTCTACAGTGGCCGCCCGGTTCATATCGGAGATCACGTATGCCGTTCGCAGCATATCTGATCACTCGCCAGTGATTACTAAATTAGAGGTGAGACCCCAGTCGACTATGACCAGGGCCCCCTGGAAGTTGAATGCCTTCTGGCTTAATCTGTTCTCATCACACTCTCAGATAGCGGACCAGATTGGGGAATTCTGGCAGGATCAGGGGGACCATACTGGGCCGGTGACTGCTTGGGAGGCCTTTAAGTCCTTCCTTCGCGGTATATTTATTAGGGAGATCCACGGGATTAAACAAACTACAAGTGCACAGAGGGAGGGATTGGAGCGACTGGTGAGTGATCTGGAGGCGAGGTTTATATCGGACCCTACTGTGGAAAGCAAGGACTCCTGGTTGGCTGCCAGTGAGGCACTCAGTCGGTGTGCTACTTCAGCAGCAGAAAGAAAACGTTTTTTTAATAAACTGGCTTACTATGAGGAGGGGGAGCAAACCGGTCGCCTGCTGGCCAAAATTGCCCATGCACAACAGAGGTCACCCTCCATTGGTGCACTTAGAACCAGGGCTGGTGCAGTAACCAATGCCCCAGATGTCATCATGTCTGAACTAGTATCGTACTACTCTACCCTATATCAGTCTAAACAGACCTACTCTGAGAGTTCCCTACTCACATACCTAGAAACGGTAGATCTGCCCAAAATATCTGAAGCTGCTAGGCGGCAATTGGATGCTCCTCTTACATTGGAGGAGCTCCAGTCGGCGGTCGGGATGTTCCCTAACTCTAAAGCTCCGGGGGAGGATGGTATACCGATTGAAGTGTACAAGCAATATGCGGGGGGTATGTTGCCCAAACTACTTAATGTGTTCGAGGTTGCCAAGGCAACAGGCTGCCTCCCACTGTCTATGATCAAAGCTATTATCGTATTGCTTCTGAAACCGGGCAAGGATCCCTTGGATCCAGGGTCCTATAGACCGATTTCCCTCTTACAGAATGATGTCAAGATTCTAGCAAAAGTTCTGGCAGTGCGTTTAAATGGGGTAATATCCACTGTTATACACTCTGATCAGGCGGGGTTCATGCCCCAGAAATCCACGGCAATAAATTTACGTAGACTTTATCTTAATATGCAGTCGGTGGCGGATAATGGGGGGGATAGGGCGCTACTGTCTTTGGACGCCCACAAGGCGTTCGACAGTATTGAATGGTCATTCCTGTGGGCTACTTTGAGGAAGTTTGGGTTTGGGGAGGAATTTATTTCATGGGTACAGTTGCTATATCACACCCCAAGGGCTGCCATCAGGGAGGCAGGCAGAGTGTCACCAGACTTTCGGCTGTACAGGGGCACTAGACAGGGGTGTCCCCTGTCGCCACTTCTATTTGCCCTGGCTGTTGAGCCACTGGCGGCCCTCATCCGCTCCAACAATGCTATCCGAAGGCTTTCAGTACGGGGACCTACAGGAAAAGTTAATGATGTATGCGGATGACACTATGCTGTTTCTGGGAGATACCGGGGGTTCACTGAGTGAAGCTATGAGGGTGGTTGAGACCTTCGGATTTTATTCAGGGCTGGTGGTGAACTGGACTAAATCCTCGCTCATGTTTCTTGACGAGGGTTCGGGCCAGCAGCTACCAACGATTCTTGATATCCCAGTGTCCAGGAAAATTAAATACTTAGGAATACACGTCACCCCTGATCCCTTGGAGTATGTTGGGCTGAATCTTACCCCTTGGCTGAATCGCAGTCGTGATAGGATCAAGGTGTGGTCCAGGCTAAAACTGTCACCAGTGGGTAGGATCAATCTGATAAAAATGATTCTTATGCCACAACTTCTTTATGTGTTGCATAACTCGCCTCTTGTAATCCCTCTAAAACAATTCCGAATCATTAACTCTATGTTCCGCTCCCTTATCTGGCATTCTTCTTCAGCTAGGGTGAGATTGGAACAGCTTCAGCGTCCTAAAGAGGCAGGTGGACTAGCACTGCCAAATCCCTGGCTGTACTACTTGGCTGCCCAATTGCAACACATAGCTAGATCATTGAACCCGGCCCCCGACCCAGAGTTGAACTTGGTGGACTCCACCACCTCACTCATTAAATTTACGATTAAACAGGGAGTAGCGGAGGGGTTGGAGGCTTTGCGGATGGGTAAATCTAATAAACGGTACCCCACTTATAACCTAATGCAAAAAATCTGGAATAAAGTCAGGTCACTACAGCAGGTCACGGGGTTTACTAAATTCAGCCCTATATGGCACAATGAACGGTACATGGAGATAGGAAAACTACAATACAGTAAACGGTGGCAGAAGTACGGTGTTAACTACCTGTATCAAATATTCAGAAATGGAGAGCTGCGTCCCTTTGCCGCTCTCCAAGAGGAATTCGGGCTCCCTGGTTCCATGCTATTTTACTATGTTCAGCTTCAGCATGCGGTGAGGGCCGAGAGGGGAGTGGAAGTCTGGGTCCAGACTAAAGCTCCTATCTTTAACTACATGGCGGAGGTGGAATCGTATAAAGGCTTCATATCCAGTACCTATTCTATGCTTCTTAACATGTTTCTGCCCGACCTGACCCGTAAGGTGATAGCCCAGTGGGAGGGAGATGTCGGGCCCTTTGAAGAGGAACAGTGGGAGGAAGCACTTTTGGCAGTCTCTCAGTGTTCGCTGAATGTAGCTCAGCGTCTATCGCAGTTGTATATACTTCTCCGAGTCCATTATACGCCCGCCAGACTGGCTAGAATGGGGGTGCGTGATGATCCAGCCTGCACACAATGTATGCGGGATCATGGGGACTTAATACACCTGCTATGGCGTTGCCCCAAACTTCATGCTTACTGGACGGGGGTGGTGGAGGTCCTTAACCAAACCTTTCAGGTTCAAATTGCTAAAGAGCCCAAACCCTGCGTGTTGGGTATTATTGAAGGTGACACGCTGGAGGAGATGCCCAGACAGGCGATTGCTAGGGCCCTCTTTCAGGCCCGAATGCTGATTCTACGGCACTGGAAGTCAACGGAACCCCCCACTGTGAAGGAGTGGATAAAACAAATGGGTAACACCTTGAAGTTAGAAAAACTTATTTACCAACATAGAGGCTGTACAGAAAAGTTTTCCAAATTATGGGATCCATGGTTGAGTGTACCAGGGTTGGCTCCGGTGGAATTAGTACTGGATAGGTTGTTGTGAGTTTCTCAGTGCTATTGCATTGGCAGCAGGGACCCAGTTGATTGGATGCACAATTGTCCCGGGGTATTGTTTATTGTCTTGAATGGGAAGATGCAAATAATGTACACGTTTGTGAGTAATGTGCTGTACTATCTGAAACCAAGAGTGGTTCAGGTCTAATGTATTATGATGCTCTGATGCCAATAATGGATGTAAAGTACTTTGTTCTTCAATAAAACATTTGTTTGAAGATAAAAAAAACAACTGTTGGGCAAATCCTGTTTAATTAAAATTTCACATGGTTAAATCTTGCATGATGCTGGATCTGGAAAATCAAATCTTTGCCAAAAAGTGGGTAAATATGTGTAGAACACAAAAAAAAAAAAAAAAAAAAACTCCCATAGCCTTTTAGCTCTCCCTTGATGAGCAAAAGCAATAAAAAAGTTAGTAAGGCATAATACAAATCCCAACATGTTTTACCATTACAATTGCTTCATCAGGGGAAAATATGTGAAATCTGTAAAATTAACCTTCAAAATAAACAATTAAATGGAGCTATGGGATGAAATGGGAACATTGTCTTAATACACACATTATAAAAAGAAAACAAAATTCGTTTTTTTTATAAAATCCCTTTTATAACAGTAATCATGTACGGGACTTCTTTGTAAACACATAGATGTGTGTCCCCCTAGAAGTGATAATCTGTTACTTTACCATGATCTTAATGACACACTGTCTTTTAGGACCATTCTATCTTTTATGGCCACAAAGCACTCCATTAAAGGAGGTTTGCCTGTTTTGTAGGGCAAGAATACCCCTTAAAAATGATTTACGTTTCCATTTTTTTGTTATACCCTTGACTCCCTGCACATTGTTCATCTAAGTATGTTGAATTTGGGATTTCAGCTTTACAGTTCAAATGCCCTGTGTTCTAACACCTGGTGGCCTATATAAACAATCTCAAGTAGTAGATTTATTCACAGTGTCGTATATTATAAATTGAAAAGAATCAAGGGCTTGCCGGCTGACTTCCCAAGGCAGGATTAGAAACCTTCTTTTATAAAAGTGACTTTTAAGAAAACTCTACTAAACCTTATTTTCTTTTGATGGCCACATAACATCTTTTTCCTAAATTCTTCTGTGTAAAAAACACTTTTCTTACTGAAAATAAATATTGAAAATGACTGCCTGAACTTCAAGAAAGTCAGCCAATTGAAGCCAAATGTCAGTTTGGCACAGAAATGTACCTCAGATCTTTCTGCTATAAATGCTCATGGTACAAGACCATCTTATAACAATAATTTTATATATATGTGGCATTTTTAGGAAGACTAGAGAAGAGACTTACAAACTTTTTCTGGCATCTCATTACCTTTAATATAGGGTGACCAGACATTCCCAGTTCCGGGCACAGTCCCCGGATTGAGGACACTGTCCCCGGACCAAGTCTGTCCCCGGATTGGATTTGAACAGGGGCTGAGGCAATTTCAAAGACAGTCAGTGCATAATAATAAAAAAAAAATCTCAATTACACCCCCCCCCCCCCGCTCCGCCGCTCCTACTAGCTTAGGGGGGTGTATTTTTTTCCATTATCTGTGCCCCTTTCTGATGATCATGTGCTGGTCGGAGCGGAGGGAATATTTCTTCAGTTTCGGGTGCCCATTCAGCTCCGCTCGCATGTTCTTCTGCCTTGGCTCAAGTCCCGGGCAGCCGCCTGCCTGCTTATCTCCTTGCCTTCCCTGGTGGAGTGATCTTTCTCCGCTCCCCACCCAGTAGTAGCCGGGGCCCGGAGAGTAAGACTTGACAGGCTGTGAGGTGGGTGGTGGCGGCGACGAGCAGAGAGTAGCTGATTGCCGCTATTACTAGTAAAAAAAAGAATATGTCCCCGGATTTCATTTTAAAAATCACAGGAATCCTGTAAATAACATAGGATCTCTGAATGGAGAACTGGTGAATGAATAATAGCTTCTCCTTATCTATTCATAGACCAGGGGTGCCCAACCTTTTGAAGAGCGAGGGCCACTTGGTCACAGGCCACAATGAGCGGATTGGGCAGATGATAGGGCCTTGTCCACTCTGCATATCCAGAGCAGACACAGACACAGCCCGCTCTACTCTATGGGCCCTCCGATCTTCCCAGATAAAACAGGAGGGATCCGCTTTTGTTTTTTGTGGATTGGATTGGAGGTAGGTAGGCATAAACGGACACAAGACCGTTTACACCTGCCGCTCCATAGAGGTGAATGGAGGGTCAGATTGGGTCGGACTGATCATATGAAAGGGGCCTAATGCTGATTTCACACTGATGCGCTGCAGTTTACCCACACCGCGGGTGCAGTGCAGTGCACCTGCGGCTTAGCTGCACTTTGCCCTAGACTTCTATTATATCCTGCAGGTGTGGAGTACTTTCTGAAAGCTCACCAAACATGCAGGTAATAACAGAAGTCTATGGCTCAGTGCAGGTAACCCACAGGTGCACTGCGCTACACATGCGGATCAGTTTGAAAGCAGTTTAATGGCACAAGAGATATGCCCATATATACACTGTAATTTTAGTAATAAACTTACCTTTAATTACAGTCTTCCTTTCAGGTATTACTGGCTGTTGTTGTCCCAGGTGGAGTGCATTTCGTATCACTCCACCTGGGACAGGAGCTGGCACTATATAGGAAGCATCGGCTTATGCGGCTCTACGCCACAGCTGCTTGCTTCCTCTACCCCTGGCTTCATTCACAACACCGGTGCTCTGGAAATGGCGGGTCGGCAACCTGCGATCTGGGCTTGCCGACCCGCCATCCCAGAGCAGGAGGTTGCGGGCCACATCAGAGGGTTCTGCGGGCCACATGAGGCCCCCAGGCCACTGGTTGGTTAACCCTGTCATAGACCCTGTGTCATTCATATGGCTTCTATAATTGGTGGATGGGGAGGAGAAGGCAGGCATAGTGGAGCGCTTTTGATGAGAGCTCCTGACAACTACCTTAGCTGTATTAACCCCCATCACACCAGAAGATTACGGCAGCAGGAGGCAAGGGATAGAGAAATAGAAGTTTCTACTAAGTAACAAAGAATCAGCACAAGGATCATATCACATTAAGGCTGGTCATACATTGTACAATTTTCTTGTTCAAATTCCTTTAGATTTATCTTCAACTATGTAGTTTTCACACCCTCACCGCCCATGTGAATGGGACCCTACTACCAAATGCATCTACAGAAAGTTGGATTTGTGCTGTTGAATTTGTGTACCTACTCGCTCTCTCACACACCTCATGTTGCTGTGAGGACAAACCTGCTCTGTCCCTTACATGCTAAGCCATTGTATTCCACTTGGGTCAGCATAGACATGTAGTTTTTGTGTTGGCGAGTACTGGAGAGTGGAGAGCTGCTAGTTTGTGTTTGTAAGGAGACGTAAGCCTCGTACACACGATCGGATTTTCATCGGACAAAGCGTAGGACTTTTGTCTGAAGGGCGTTGGCCAGGAACTTGTATTGCATACAAACGGCAAAGAATTGTCAGCCAACAAACACGAAAATACATGGTTTTTCAGCTCTTTAGCGTCACCCTTTGGGCAACTTCTGCTAATGTTGTGTTATGGTGAGCTGTTATTGCTTCCCAGCATGCGTGTTTGCACTTTGGAGTTTTGTCCGACGGACTTGTCCGAAATTGTTGGCGGACAATTTTAAAGCATGCTATCCCATTTGTCTGCGGAAAATCTGACAACAATTGTCCAATGGCGCATAAAAACGGTCGGATTTTCCAACAACAGCCTGTCATCACACAATTCCCGTCGGATAATCCGATCGTGTGTACGAGGCTTAAGAGAAACTATATATATAAATAATGCATACACTTTTTTTTTTACATTGAGAGATGTTATGTAATGATTGTACACCTTTAATTCATTTATTGCCTTCCTTCTTTTATACCCCCCTTATTGTACTTTCCAATTTAAATGTTTCTATAATCAAACTGCTTTTATCACCTTTGATTGTTTTCTGCTTGAATTATGCTTGTATGTCATTGTCTGTTATTAGTAGATGACACCTTAGCCCTGTTTGTAAAATTTGTGGTTTGTTTCAACACCACAATCTGATAATAAAAAAATCATTTTATGAAGCTCTGTTGCTCTGGGTAAGAATTCCAGGCAGTAAAAGAAACAAAATAAACAGAAAAAAAGTTTTCATCTGATTAATAAATTATGAGTGGACAGGAAATCATTAAAAACCTCTCTATGCTAAGAAACAATTTATAGAGGATCTCAAGGCTGATGTGGTTATGTCACTGTGTATGCAGAAAATTAATGAAAGCTCCTCTATCATTAAACAAGAACTTCATGAGCAAATATTGTCTAAATACAAGAAGCATGTCTATTCTTAATTTAATCTTGCCGTGATTTGTGTATTCCTTCCAAATCTGTGTAGTAATCCAATGTGATACTTTGCCTCTGTAATACAGACCAGTCACTGCTGCTGTCTCTTCTTGTGCAGAGAGACTGGTTTTGTATCCGCCCCCTCCTGTAGTTTTTGCAGGCAGTCTGTAATGGGTGTGGCCTGCTGAGCCCCTCCCACAGCTCTACTTTCTGCACAGGCTATGTACAGCACAGGAATGATGTTGCTGCAACTTTACCAAAGGTAATATCTGAGTTTGTAAAGGCATTTGGTGCATACACAGTGGATTTATATTCTTTGCTGCTATTAAAATGGTAGTAAAGCTACATTTTGAAAAAGTGCTGATAGACAGGATATTTATGACTGAAGAGACCCTATCAGTTTCTTCTGCCATAAAAGCTTCCTCCTGCCTGTCAGCCATTATGTACACTGAGCCACGCATGCGCAGCTCAGTTTACATTTGCAGCCCCTGATCTGTGCTGCAACAATGTGACTCCTGTGCACATGTGGGGGAGTGATGTCATCGCGGCCCGGCCATTCAAGTGAGTGAAGACACAGAACCCAGGAGGAAGCCTGGGTGAAGATGGAAGTGCCCAGGAGCTGAAGGGTTTCTTTCGCAGGTAAGTCTGCCATATTGGGCTAATATGCTGTGCATATTAGCATATTACAACATATACCTGCAGAGGACCTCTAAAAGAGAAACAATATAGTGGACTTTAATACCGATTTAAGGAATATATTTTAATGAGAATTTTTGTTACCAGAGTTGAGCTTTGAATTTTGCTGACTGTGTGTCATGGCCTTCCAGCCAGGGCCGCTGTTAGAAATCACGGGGCCCCGTACAGCCTACCTGACAGGGCCTCCCAGGCCCCCCCTAAATATATCAAAACAATATTTTTACAAACAAATACACTAAAATCATTATTAGCGGACACAAACATAACAGAGAACCTGTGTGAATTGGCCCTTTTTTAAATAGTTTTTTTAAATCTTTAACCACTTCCTTACTGGGCACATATACCCCCTTCCTGCCCAGGCGAAATTTCAGCTTTCAGCACTGTCATGCTTTGAATGACAATTGCGCGGTCGTGCGACGTGGCTCCCAAACAAAATTGACGTCCTTTTTTTCGCACAAATAGAGCTTTCTTTTGGTGGTATTTGATCACCTCGGCGGTTTTTATTTTTTGCGCTATAAACAAAAATAGAGCGACAATTTTGAAAAAAAAGCAATATTTCTTACACTTTGCTATAATAAATATCCCAATTTTTTTTTTTTTTATATATTTTTTTCCTCAGTTTAGGCCGATACGTATTCTTCTACATATTTTTGGTAAAAAAAAATCGCAATCAGCGTTTATTGATTGGTTTGCGCAAAAGTTATAGCGTTTACAAAATAGGGGGTAGTTTTATGGCATTTTTATAATTTTTTTTTTTTATTAGTAATGGCGGTGATCAGCGATTTTTTTTGTGACTGCGACATTATGGCGGACACATCGGACACTTTTGACACTAATTTGGGACCATTCACATTTATACAGCGAACAGTGCTATAAATATGCACTGATTACTGTATAAATATGACTGGCAGGGAAGGGGTTAACACTAGGGGGCGAGGAAAGGGTTAAATGTGTTCCCTATTAGTGATTTTTACTGTGGGGGGAGGGGACTGACTGGGGGAGGAGACCGATCTGTGTCCCTATGTACAAGGGACACAGCATCGGTCCCCTCTCCCTGACAGGACATGGATCTCTGTGTTTACACACAGAGATCCATGTCCTTGTCTCTGTAACCGCCGATCGCGGGTGCCTGGCGGACATCGCGGCCGCCAGGCACGCGCATCGGCATTGCAGTGAAGCGCCGGGCACGTGCGCGCGCCGCCGGCGGCGCTCGCGCGCCCCCCAGTGGCCAAATAGAGGAGGCCGTATAATAACGGCCTCCCGGCATTTGACAACCACCTTGCGGCCGTATATTCTCGTACGGCGGGCGCGAGGTGGTTAAACATTTTTTTTAATATAATTTTTTAAAGAATGTTAAAATTGATTTTATTTTACAATTTGTTATTTTTTTCTGTAATTGCCCCTCCATACGACCTCAACAATTTCCCTCTGCTGTCCGGGCCCCCCTGTTTGCCCGGGCCCCCTACAGGAGGACTGGTGGTCCCCCCTATCAGCGGCCCTGCTTCCAGCAACACCAGTCTTTGATGTCACTGCTGTGCATGGTAGTCCTTCAGATATTTTGTTTTCCTTCTGTAATATCTTTCATTAAAACCAATCCTAGTGTATGGCCCTATTATAGCATCAGGGACATTAACCACTTAAGGACCGCCTCACGCCGATATACGTGGGCAGAATGGCACGGCTGGGCACATCAATGTACAGGTACGTTGTCCTTTAAGAGCCCAGCTGTGGGTCGTGCGTGTGCCGCCGCCGGCGCGCTCGCGACCCGGTCCTGAGCTCCGTGACCGCGCCCGCGGCACCCGCGGACCCGATCGCCGCCGGTGTCCCGCGATCGGGTCACAGAGCTGAAGAACGGGGAGAGGTGAGTGTAAACAAACCTTTCCCCATTCTTCTCCGTGGCATGTCAGTGATCGTCTGTTCCCTGTCATCGGAACAGACGATCAGTGACGTGTAACGTGTAGCCACGCCCCCTACAGTAAGAATCACTTCCTAGGGAACACTTAACCCCTACAGCACCACCTAGAGGTTAAACCCTTCACTGCCAGTGTAATTTTCACAGTAATCAGTGCATTTCTATAGGACTGATCGCTGTAAAAATTACAATGGCCCCAAAATGGTGTCAAAAGTGTCCGATGTGTCCGCCATAATGTCGCAGTCACGATAAAAATCGCTGATTTGCCGCCATAACTAGTAAAAAAATTATTATTATTAAAAATGCCATAAAACAGTCCCCTACTTTGTAGAAGCTATAACTTTTGCGCAAACCAATCAATAAACGCCTATTGCGATTTTTTTTAACCAAAAATATGTGAAAGAATACATATCGGCCTAAACTGAGGAAAAAACATTTTTTTTATATATTTTTGGGGGATATTAATTATAGCAAATAGTAAAAAATATTGAATTTTTTTCAAAATTGTCGCTATATTTTTGTTTATAGCGCAAAAAATAAAAACCGCAGAGGTGATCAAATACCACCAAAAGACAGCTCTATTTGTGGGAAAAAAATACGTCAATTTTGTTTAGGAGCCACGTCGCACAACCGCGCAATTGTCAGTTAAAGCGACGCAGTGCCGAATCGCAAAAAGTGGCCTGGTCCTTTAGCTGCATAATGGTCCGGGGCTTAAGTGGTTATTAAAGTGTGATCAGGGGTTGGAATTTGCATGAATATGCTGGATAAAATGTCATCATACACAGATGTATAGTGTAAATTAATACAAGATATAGTGTATGTTCTTCTGTAATTTGGATAAGAGGAATTCATTTCATGTATGTACAATTTCAGGCTAACATCTATATCATATTTCTCTATTGTCTGTTTCCGGTAAGCGTTCTCACGGGGCTCCCTTACTTAGGTACTATTAGAATGCTGCAGACTATTTATTGTTTTCTATGTATAGCTATTGATTTATCCACTAATGTCATATCATTTATAATGTTATCAAATTTGTTTGATTTAATGGATATGTGTGTGGGCCATTCAAAAATATAGGTATGGGGTAATTGATTTACATTGGTTCACCCTGTAGCGTATCCTATAAAGTCTTGCGTTGTCATTCTTTTATATCCTCTCTGAAATATATAGCCTCTGCTGCAATAAAGGGTCTATGTTTTATGGATGATGCTATTGAGGTTAACTTTTCTACTATGGATCTTGGCACAGGTATCCTCATTCAAATACCATATAAAGATGATGGTTTTCCTTTGTTTTTTATTGTTATACATTTGGAGAGTCATATTTTTCACCATCTTTCGTGCTGTAGTAAGAATACACTGAACAAATGTGAAAACAGATCTGGTGAAATGTAGGATGAATTAAGGAAGTGGTCCCCAAACTCTTTCCATTATGACCCCTTTGGAAGCAGTGAAACTTTAGCTTGAAATACAGTGGGAGTCACTCAAAACTGTTGTTGCTAAGCTAAGTCTACATGGAATAGTTGAACATTTTGGATTATTAAGTAAACTAAATTTGCTAAGTATGGATATCGCATCCCTCTTTATTTTTGTATTGAGAGTAAGGCAGGTGGAATGGAGCCTGCTCAAAGCGGAGTTTCACCCTGAAAAAAAAAAACACACGAAAATACAGCAAAAAAAAAAAAGTACTCACCCGAAATACCGGTTGCTATGCGGAAGTCCCTAATCTGCCTCTTCCTTATCCGAGGTGGATCTTATTCATCCCTCCTACTCGTGTTGTCTTCTGGTGAATGGGCGTGCTGCCTTCTGGGAACTGTGAGTAATCACAGAGAGCAGCCGCCCATTCACGAATCGGCGCGAGACTCACGTATGCGCAGTAGGAAACGGGCAGTGAAGCTGTAAGGATGGCGGCGCGGGACCTGTCAGGATCGAGGGATCGGCATCGGGGGGGGCCATCATCGCGGGCGAGTAGGACAGGTAAGTGTCCTTATTAAAAGTCAGCAGCTACAGTGTTTGTAGCTGCTGACATTTAAAAAATAAATAAAATTGCGGGTGGAGCTCCGCTTTAATGTTGCATGTGCCTCAGGCGCCAGCTGTATGTGTGGGATCAGGGGGCACACTGGGAGCTCCATTCTCCCTGCTTCTCACTGACATGAATGACTGCGGTGTCAAGGTTTTTTTTGTCCAGAGCGAGGCAGTACTGTGTACCACCACCTCCAGCACTAGCCCTGTGTTGCCCACTGGCTGCTGTCACTTCTAAACACAGAAGCAGTTTCCAATGCTGTATCCAGTGTTTATAAGTGACAGCGCCCCCTCAGTGGAGGAGGAGAAGATTTGCCCCGCAGAACAGCATAACTGGCTGCACGGGGGGCGGGGGGGTTGGTCTGGAGCAGAGTTGGCTTTGTGTTCTGGGGTGGAGGTCTGAGTACTGGAGAGGGGCTCTGTGTACTGGAGGGCTCTATGTACTGGGGGGGCTCTGTGTACTGTGGGAGAGAAAGAAGCTCTGTACTGGGGAGAGAGGGAAGATGAGGGCTCTGTGTACTGGGGGGCAGAGTAAGGAATTAGTATGGAAGAGGGGGGAGAACTCTGTACTAAGGAGAGAGGGAGGAGGGGGGAGCTCTGTGTACTGGGGGTAGAGGCCATAAAAAATGACTACTGATGAGTAAAGTGAATATCATTGATTATCTCTTTACATCTGAAAGTATGGGGGATATATTAGGCAGCAAGTATACATGTTATCCCTAGACCAGTGTTTCTCAACTCCAGTCCTCAAGGCGCCCCAACAGGTCATGTTTTCAGGATTTCCCTCAGATGAAATGGCTGTGGGAATTACTAAAGCAGTGAAACTGATCAAATCACCTGTGCAAAACAATGGAGAGCCTGAAAACATGACCTGTTGGGGCGCCTTGAGGACTGGAGTTGAGAAACACTGCCCTAGACGACTGGGTCAGAGCGACTCCAAAACTGGAGCTCTCGTGGAATGTTCCCAGTTTGCGTGGTCATGACCTATCAAAAGTGGAGAAAACTGGTGAACCGGTGACAGGATCATGAGTGGCCAAGACTCATTGATGCACATAGGGAGCTGGCCTGAGTAGTCTGATCCGATAGAAGACCTATTGTAGCTCAAATTGCTGAAAAAGGTAATACTGGTTCCAATAGAAAGGTGTCACAGTTTGTCACAGCATACGGGGCTGGGTAGCCACAGACCAGTTAGGGTGCCCATGCTAACCCTTGTCTAAAGCCAAAAGCTCCTACAGTGGTAACAGGAGCATTAGAACTAGACCACAGAGCAATGAAACAAGGTGGTCAGGTCTGGGCTGGTGCTGGTGCGTGTGCATCGATTACCCAGAGAAGAGATGGCACCAAGACTATGGGAAGAAGGCAAGCTGGCACAGGCAGTGATCTGCTACTGACAGTTTGGTGACAGATACCACAGCATTCCTTCATGTAATGTTATGCATGTGCTGGGCTGTGTATTCTCCATGTGTTTTCCTGTCAACATCCCCTGCCATCTGGCACATACTTGCCCCAGGCCTTATGACAATGGACCTCCTCTTTCACGCGGTTTTAAGAGAATGTTCCCACCTTGAGGTTGGGAGAAGGAAGAGTCTACACAAAGAAAGCCACTTACCGAATTAACTTGAATGATGACAAATTGCATATGTACAACTTCAGTCATCTCAGACAGGTGATAGCATATTCCTAATAGTTGCAAACAATACAGAGATTTGATCAAGAGGAAGGAGTAACAAGGAATAATTTATATCTACAGGATAGGTTGCCCTGAGTTTAGCATTCCATGCCAATGGGATAAAACTAGTCCTAAAAATTCCTGCATCTTCATCCCCTGGAGTCCTGAATGGAATGTGGTTGGATAGTAAAAGCCGCTAAAGGTACAATAATCACTCTGATTATCCTTGAGAAAGATTGCCATTGCATTCTAAACACATTGGGTCGTTGTTTTGTTCAGTGAAGATGCAAATAATAGCAAAGTCCCTGGGTTAAGGTTGCTTTTGTCAAGTCACTGCATTATATAGTTTAGTGTATAAAGTATTTTGTACCATTTTGTGTTACAAAGGAAGGCAATGCTGGGGTTAAGTATTGTGTATTGTATTTTTGTGCGATTGATCTATATTCTCACTAATATCACACCACAGTCCCATTACCTCCCATCTGTGTTTGTATCGCCAGCTTGCAGTGATTGGATAATGGAAGGCATTGATATGCGAGAGCTGGCAATGCTGCCTCCTAATTACAACTGCAAATAAATGAGAATAAGAGTACATTAGAGGCGATTGTGGAGATCTGCTGGCAATTACAGCTGAAAACCAAACCCCATGAGCACTCCACTATGCCATTGGCTGTCAGGGCAATGAAAAATGCATCTTGTTTTGGAAGAAGTGCATTCGGCGTTTAAGGCAGGCAATGAGGGCGTGAACGATTGAGTGGTGAAAAGAAGGCGCACATCAAACCGACGTACATCACTGGAGACACTCAGCAAGTTGTTTAGAAAGTTTAGCTCATTAAAATGAAAGGTCTCAACTATTTTCTGCTAAGTTCTGTTAGTACAAAAGGGGAGAGATCTGTTCCATAGTGTCAGCTCTGTGCACCAGAGCACATTGAAATTGCTGAATTGTACACAGAATTGGGGCACCCTCAGGGCATTTATATGGTACCCTGTTTGGAGGCTTATAAATCTTTTCTGTCTCTTCAAGAGAAACTCTGTAGCTTGCTGTAAATAGCATTGTCTTTTATTGCCTATTCCTTTTGTTAATATTTGATGTCATAACAGACATTGTTTGCCAGCCTCTGAAAGGCTCTTGTATGACTCTCGTGCTAACCCTCTGTCTTCCATTCTTTGGGTCACCGACCCAGAAAAATATGCAGCATCTGTAATCACATCTTCTGATCTGCATACTTGTTCTGTTTTAATGGCTTAGAAATAGGGTTGTCATATAGAAATAGGTGGCATTCTGGGTGATATACATCAACATGATATAAAACGATCACTGTGAAAATGTATTTGTCAATAAAAAAGAAGCTGGTGAATTGGGCAAAGCTTAGATTAGCACATACCGTATATACTCGAGTATAAGCCGACCAGAGTATAAGCCGAAGTACCTAATATTACCCCAATAAACTGGGAAAACTTATTGACTTGAGTATAAGCCTAGGGGGGAAATGTGCCCATTGCCACCTCACTGTGCCAATTGCCCAACCTTACTGTGCCCATTGCCACCTCACTGTGCCACCTCACTGTGCCCATTGCCACCTCACTGTGCCACCTTACTGTGCCCATTGCCAGCTTACTGTGCCCAACCTCACTGTGTCCATTGCCACCTCACTGTGCCACCTTACTGTGCCCATTGCCAGCTTACTCTGCCCAACCTCACTGTGTCCATTGCAGCCTCCCTGTGCCCGAGTATGCCTGAAAATCTTCTTATACTGCAGCCGGCGTCCATTGTTTAAATATCGCACCTTTCTCCTGGTCCCTTCCGTGATAGTCGTTTCCAGCAAACACTGTGTTGAGTGTTCCGCCTATCACGGACGTCTTTTCATCCTCGGACAAGAGAATGTCCATGATAGGCTTCTCATTCTCAGACTCCGTTTCCCAGCAGACACTGTGTTCAGTGTTCCGCCAATCACGGACGTCTTTTCATCCTCGGACAAGAGAATGTACATGATAGGCTAGACTTCTTCCATTCTGCCAAACACGCACAATGCTCACACCTGTCTATGCATATTTATAACCATTAGGGCCAATTCACACCTGCACCATTGCTAGAATGGAGCCGCAGGTGTGCAGTAGGATTGCTTTACACCATGTTGCATGCCATTTTTTTTTAGCAAAGGACACCTTAACAGGGTTGTGTGAACTGGCCTGATAGCAGACAACGCATTTTGCTTTGACCCTCGGTGTGGCTATGTTGGACAAGGCCTAGCGCAGTCCTACCACTCCTATGCCGCGTACACACGGTTGGAATTTCCGACAACAAATGTTCAATGGGAGCTTGTTGTCGGAAATTCCGACCGTGTGTAGGCTCCATCGGACATTTGCTATTTCCGACAACAAAAATTTGAGAGCTGGTTCTCAAATTTTCCGAAAACAAAACTTGTTGTCGGAAATGCCGACCGTGTGTACACAATTCCGACGCACAAAAAAATCCACGCATGCTCGGAATCAAGCAGAAGAGCCGCACTGGCTATTGAACGTAATTTTTCTCGGCTCGTCATATGTGTTGTACGTCACCGCGTTCTTGACGTTCGGAATTTCCGACAACATTTGTGTGACCGTGTGTATGCAAGACAAGTTTGAGCCAACATCCATCGGAAATAAATGTTGTCGGAATGTCCGATCATCTGTACGCAGCACTAGTGTGAATTGGTCATTAGTGCATAACATCCATACACTGAAAATATTTAGATGAAAGAGACATTTCATCAAGTTCTATTGACTGCAGCATGGTGCGAGGTGGTAGATTCCCTTACACCGTGCTGTGCTGAAAAAAAGTACAGCATGCCATACTTTTTTAGTAAAAACCACCACAATGGGGTATTATAAACTGGCCTGATAGGGGAAAGAGCATTTTGCCTTGCCTTGCAGTGGGGCTACACTGGGCAAGGCTGCCCAGCGCAGTGCCACTGCACTTGGTGCATAACACCCATGTAAATGTTTATATAAAAGTACAGGAGCTGTACTGCTTAAAAAAACTTAAATAAATCAGGCATATTGTGGGTTCCTATGAGTGTCATAGATAACAGTGCATAAGTCATTGGACTATCCTTTCAGCTGCTAGACAAATTATGCCGTGTGTTTACTTTTCCAGTTCCTATTCCTATTTTTACAATGCACTAGCAATTTATATTAACATTGGAGCCCAACATATGCAGTAATAACTTATGCATTGGTCTTGTAAATAATTTACTGAGAAGAGATTTTGAAGGCATGTGTAGCGTTACCCCCGCAGGGGCCGCTAGTATTTATTGGTTCTTTCCCCACAAGTACAGAGGCTACCAGCTACCCAAGCAACAGTCCATTCTCCGCTACTCCAATAAGCAGTCTAGAGGTTGCCCTTTTATGATATATTGCTTGAAGAAACTTGTAACAGGAGAGGGGTAGGGGTATGGGATATTCCAAAATGCTCTGCAGTAGCCAGTAATCAGAGGAGCAGTAGCAATAATGGCTAATAGTGAAACGTCTGAGGCCCTACAGCTGTAGACCGTGGGGCAGCCTCAGGGATCCACTTGAAGTCACTACTTACAAGTCCCCAGGACAGCTGCCTCCTTCCAGCTTCCTCCGAACACAACCCAGTGAGTGAGACGACACCTCTTAGGACCAAATCCCCTTTGTTGTATGGTTCTGAAGTTAGCTCTGAGCAAAGTCCATTTGAGCCTTTGATCCTAGCACCTCTGAAATTTCCTTGAGCAGTTGTTATGTCTATGGGCTGCCTGGCAGCAGCAGCCCCTGCACCTCTGGCACCCTCTTGGGGAGAAGGAGCTATGCTCTCCAGTGCCTTAACCCCTAGGCGCCGAGCGCTTGCAAATATGCAGCCTCTCGGCAGCCAGGCCTTGGCACTGAGCGGCTGCATATTTGTGTGCAATAGCGCCGATAGGGCTCCCGACACAGTTATCAGTGGCTAACTAAAAGCTCCCATTCTCTGCTTGCGATCAGGAGCTGTGACAGACAATCACGGTGGTCACATGACCATAAGCCCCACCCTGCCCCCTGGTGTTCTTAAGCTCTTAAAGGGCCGGCAGGCACCGGCTCTAAGGGATTCAACTATTTATTCACACTCCTGTCCCCTTCTGAAAACTTCCCTTCCAGGGAATGGCCAGACCCTGATAAATATGCAGGCTGGGCTAATTGAATCTCCCACCCTAAGCTCTGGAAGCTTCTTCCAGAGGCAGGGTGAAGCAATCAAACTCCAAGCCTGTAGGACACTGAACAGGCCAAACTAAACAATTACTGCTCCCTTGATTACAAAGGAGCCAACGCCTAAATTTGCCTAGCAACTTATGCTAGGAGGGTGATACACATGCAATGCAATTAAAGAATCCAGAAAGAAGAAGGGAGAACCAAGCACTATAAAAGCCAACGGTAGTTAATTTAAGCAAAGTGATGCACCGCACCAACAGTCCACCTGCTGCCAAAACAGCCATATTACATTTCACTTCTTTAAAGAGCTTAATTATATGCTTAAGCCTCTTTGAAACGCGTTAAAACATTTTTGGCACCAGGTGGAGCATCGATGCATCGTTTTGCTTCAATAAAGATGGGGAAATTTCTGTTTGCACAACATGAGAAGAATGCAAACCAGATTGAATATAAGGTCACCCAGTCAGAAATGACCTGACAAATCCCATAGGTGGTTTCTAAAGGTTAGTCTTTTCATCTTTATGTTTTGCATCTTTTCTTTTTCGGTTTTGGTTAATATGAAAAGAAATGGCTATAAATAAATTTATGTTGAATAGATAGATAGATAGATAGATGGCTACGAGAAAGATAGATAATTTCTGCTGTAATGACCAGTAATAGCTGAGATTGGACACAGCTAAGATAAACTGACGCTTTTTCTTCACAATATTGTTTTGTTCAAACTGTCTGTGTTTTGGAAAAACAATCCATCTCTCCAACTACCATTTTTCAGAGCAAGCTTATTGGTTGCTGAAAGGCAATAAACAGTTGTTATTACAGACACTTTGATGAATGGGGCACACTATTATGTAGCTGTATCCAGGGCTTAGGGTGCATCAATGAGTACTGGCAACTAAGTATTCACATTATCTGTGTTGCCCCGTAAACACCAACAAGATTCAAAATATATACATTTAAGGCACTTTACTGTGTTTCTTATGAGGTGTATTAATTTGTACAAGGACAGCGCACTTTGGAATATTGTTTTATTGTAGATTCAAAATGTAGACTGGAAAATTACAGTATTTTTATTTCTGACAATGAAAATCCAAGCTTACTTTATTGTTGTTTGGCATGGGTTAAACATACCTGGATTCGGCTGGCAGGACATTCACCGAACAGACAGTATCACAAATTTGGCTGCCGAATCCAAACCCGATTAAAGTCAATGTGAGCGAATCTTCAAAATAAATAATGTAATAGGCAAGGGATTGGCAAAACATGGGATGTAAGGCTACAGTAGGTACTATCCTGGGAGATATCTACCAATGTGTATAAAAAAAAGCTGGGAATAGTGTGTCCATGCAGCCACTGTGTCCCAATAGACATCAATGGGGCTGCCTGCATGAGGATGCATGGACCACCTGCACATCCCGTGTGGGTAAACACGGCCCTGCACGGGCATATAATATTGTACAGTACACCCAGTCTGAGCTAGGCCTAAAACATACACACAAACTAATCTCATGACATACCCCTTTGTTTTCATTATTGGGCAATCCCACATTTCCCAGAAAAAAAAATGTGCAGGGCTATAAGTGAGACAGTCTAAGGCTTAAGAATCTTTTGTAACTTTTTCAAAAACTATAGTGCCATATTAATAGACTGTGTAATTTACTTCTAGCTTTTATTTTATCTCATTGGTCATGGCTCATGTTGTAAGCTATAAGACTACGTTAGTCTTTCTTATGATGCTTTACTTACCTTGGTTATCACTTGTCATCGATGAGTACAAAATATGCCTACAATGTTCTATAAACTGGTTGTAAACAATATGTACAGATGTAACTTTTCCATGAGAATGCTTTATTCTTTGGAAACCAATACAGATTTATTGAACGAAAAAAAAAAAATAGCTTGGGGCTTTCCCTTGAACCTGCCCCTGAAGTGGCACATCTCCAGGATTTTACTGGTAATTTTCATTTTCCTGCAAGCTTCCTTTATTTTATAACAAAAAATTGCATGGGGGCCAAACAAAATACAGACCACACCCTCATCAAGGAGAATGAGGGTCTCGAATATTAGAGAGGTTCCTAAGCCATTAAAAAAAACAGCCGTCTGGAAAAAGTTGAAAACTAGCAAATTTAAAAAAAAAAAATTGTCACTATTGCTTGAAAAAAAAATGGGGATCCCCCATATTTTGTTCAAAACAACACAGAGGCCTTACGTATTTCTCCTATATCTCCGTTCCTTTCTTTCATCCCACTGTCCACACTCACTGCCACCTCTCAAAAATATCTACCTGATCTTACTGTTTGCCCTTTGTAATTTGGGTCTGAATATCAAACACCTCTAAGCTCAAGCAATTTCTCAGAATGTGAATAAACTGTCCTCCGGGAATGAACTGTCCTCTAGGAATCACTCTCACTTCATGTTTTGGATGACAGCTTTTTGCGTGAAGTATTGAGTTCTTTGAGATTAGTTTTCCATATGATGGTACTTTTTCTTTCTTCTGGTGCGGTTAATGTTAAATCCAAGAATTGAATCCAGTCCTTAACAAAAGTAAATCTCAAATTTGAAAAACTGTTCTTCAGGATTTACATAAATTTGGGGGTGACAAGAGCCTCATCCACCACAAAAATAAGGTATACTGTATATTGTACCTCACAAAGAAATATACTTTCTGTCAGAAAGTGTTACTATTTTCAAAATGTGGCACTCCTCCCACCAACCCATGTATATCTTGGTGTATGTGGTGTAATATGGGGGAATGTCTAGCTCACAACCAACAGGAAATTCAGGTTTTAGGGTTTGGTAGCCCACTTTTATTAAAAGTAACAAAAATGAAAGTTCATACATGCATGGGTTGCCCACACAGCGGTTCTTCTCCAGAAAAAACACAACAAAACGAAAATACCAAGCCACCTGGCTCTCAAGGCTCACTCAGCCTTGGTCACAGCACAAAGCTGCGCAGGCCCACTCCTGGCCTCTAGGAAGGGTCTCTCCGGAAACTCAAGGCTTTCACATTCCTCCAAGACTCCCGGTGCCCTCTGGTCCCCAGGACTCTCTCTTCCAGTTGTGTCAGCTATGGTCTCCCCAACACTCTCAGCTGGCCCAACTCTCTCAGTCCACTGACCTGGAACCCCTGGAGTGTCATCTCAAGGATATTGCCTGGGTTCTTAAACAGTAGCACACCTCCCACCTGGCTGCAGCAAATGCTCCAACACCAGCTCCTACTCCACGGTAGTTCTCCGGCACTAGTTCTGCTAAGATGGTATTGCAGTCGGGTGTTAGCCAGCTTTCCGTGATGAAGAGGCAGTCTATGTTGTGTTGAGTGAAGAAATCATGAATTTCCTGTCTGTGTTTGACTGCAGATCTGGTGTTGATTAGGGCACTTGATAGGTGTTGGAGTTTTCGTGATGCTATACTGTTTTTTTCTGTTGATAGTTGACTGATTCTTAGGATTCGTTCTTTTTTCAGTTTTTTTTGGATGGGTGTCGGTAGTGTTGTGGCGGATTTCTTTAGGCTTCGGATGGTGTCGGCTGAGTATTTAATGTTGACCATGTTAAGAAAGTGCTGATAATGATGAAGCGATTAGATGATGTTGATGTGGATAACGATGATGATCCTGATGGCACTGATGTTGATGATGATGATGAGCGATGGGATGAGAAAGCTGCTGAGGTGTGCTAATGCTTGAAGTTGGTGTTTGATGTTGACAAGGATGATGATGAAGATGATAATCCGATAGTGATGATGATCCGATGATGGTGATGATCCGATGGTGGTGATGATGATCCGATGATGATGATCCAATAATGATGATGATCCAATGATGATGACGATCCAATGCTGATGATGATCCAATGGTGATCCAATGATGATGATGATCCTAATGATGATAAATTCCTTCCTGATCCCTGGAGGCGATTGGGGCTACCCTGGATCTGCTGGCTAATGGAAGACGCCCCATATACTTACCTTGTTGTCAGGTTTGATGGACAACTAGTGATGATCCTGAGAAGAGGATGAGGATGAGGATGATGATGATGATGTTAGGATGATGGTGATGATGATGATGATGATGATAGGATGAAGATGATGATGATGGTGATGATGATGGTGATGATGGTGCTGGTGAAGACGGTGATGATCCCGACTATCTAACCCCCCCGTTGAGGAAAAACCCCAGCCATGCATAGTGCTACAGCGGGGGAAAAAATTCCTTCCTGATCCCTCTAGAGGCGATCGGGTCAGCCCTGGATCAGCTAACGAATGGATGGAGCCCGGTATACTTACCTAGTTGTCAGGTTTGCCAGGACAACTGGTAATGATGCTGAGAAGAGGATGAGGATGATGATGATATGAATGCAGCTGAGGATGAGGATGGTGATGACGAGAATGAGGATGCCGATGATGATGAGGATGCGGAGGATGATGAGGATGAGGAGGATGATGAGGATGAGAGTGATGATGGTGCCAAGAGTGAGGATGATGATGCTGATGAGAATGAGGACAAGGATGCGGATGATGGTATTGGCAAAGTGTATTTGCTATTTTACTTCTTTATGCTACTGTCAATTCCTGGTAGATATAGGCCCAGGTGTACCAAGATGGCCACTGGTGCCTAGACTAGGTCGGGAGAGTGCTGAGGTCGGGCGGGTGTACCAAGATGGCTGACGCGGCTGTAGCTAGGCCGAAGCCGCGGGCTGTCCTGAAAAGGACAGGCGGTGGTGGTTGCGGCTTCGGGTCTGCTGCCGGCTGGGGGAGCTCCGATGCGGGAGGCACGGTGTGCCCGCTAAGGATGGGGGTGAGGGGGGACGATGCTGGGCTAGAGAAGGGCCGGAACTAGGCCTCAGCCACGGACTATCTTGCCGGCGGTTGCCGGTAAACGACGAATGGCGGCCTGGATGGTGGCGGTAGCGGCTTCCGACGGTGAGTGGAGAAGCTCTGGGAGCAGCTGTGGAGGGGCAGCTGTGGAGGAGTAGGGCCAGGTGTCGGGGGCCGTAGCCTGTTAGGCAGCCCCTGTAAGGGAGGAAGAACCGTTGGATGTGCCTGGGAAAGCCCTGGAAGGCAGAAGGCAGGAGCTTCTGCAACACACGTCCGTTCTCTACGGACTCACACTGACACTGCTCAAGGGTGTAATCCAACTCCTTCTATTATCTTAATGTCCAATGAATCCTCAAATAGTCACCATGACATTCCAAAGGATATTTTACCACCATCCCGTGGGGGATTGATGAATACAATGATGTCATATGACAAGTCAACCAGTTGTGACCATATTGCCAAGACTATTCCTTAATCCTGGACTTACAATGTGTCACTTTTGGAATTAGACAGAAAGCATGTTAAGTCTGAGAACAGCTGAGACAATGATGTGCTTTTTCACTACACAAGTGGTCAGCTTAGCGCCTGGAAATGTGTCAGTGTATTGCTTAGGAAACCGTAGTGGGTCCTAGCACAATTGAGAATAGGCAAGATTTCTATCTGGCCATTGTTCTTTTTGTTTTGTTTGTATATTAGTTGGTAAAATGGTATTTCAAGTTAGCTTCCAGTGGTATAAATTGGCTCATACCTTGGATGTCCTGCCTGGAGATTAGGGCATTGGATTTGTACTCACAATTAAATACATTTTAATCATTAGAATTTGCATGAATGCTGTATGAGCTCCCTTTCCCTTTCCCCTTTTTCCAGCACCTACTAAACAGTCCAATCAATGATAGAGGAGGGTGTATGATGTGGTGTTATGCCATGCAGCAGTTTCCAGTGCTATGAAAGTACCTATCTAAAAACTTGCCCTTTCTGTCTGGAAGAGCAAGTAGGTGAAAGGTCTGTTATATAGACACAACCTTTAAACATGGCCATATTTTGACTACACTGACAACCCCCTGAAGCACATTTTGTGCCTCAGCAGTTTTCATTTTCCAGAGCTCTGTGGTGCCTTTGATCATTTAGACCCCTTTCACACTTGTGCGACCTGAAAGTCACGCAACTTTGACGTGACTTTGTCGTGTGACTTTGCCGTGACTTTGACACGACTGAACGGGACTCATTGGAAATTATGGGGTACTACTTGTCATGCGCCTTTTCAGTCCCAAGTCGCAGGACAAGTAACACAAGTGTGAAAATGGCCTTACAGACATAACAATGCAACTGCTGGTTCCATACAGACTGCTGAGAAAAACAACAAGACTCTCATGGTATCATAACAATTTTTATTTTGTCATAAAATCCTCATCAATGTGAAAAGAGATTTCTAGAGCATTGTGGGTGAGCTAAAGGGATAGCACATAGGTAATCATCTAATTTCAGGCATGCTGACTGTCATTGCAATAAAGAATGGCAGTGGAATGCGTCATTCATGTGTACATGCACATTTCAGCATATTTCAAACAATGGGGCGAATAGAGGGAATAGTGAAAAATAGCCTAAAGCCTAAAACTGTTGGTTTAAAGGGAGAGCAATGGTATAAGTAGGTTAAAGGTCTTTTGATATATAGACATGTAGCACACAGACCCTTCTGCTTCACCCATTTGCAGTAAGGCACACCTGCTACTTGCCCGGTATCCAACTCCATTTATGGAGAGGCAAGCGGTGTTAGATTTTGGGCCTTGCGGTGAGTTACCTCTCACGAGTGGATCCTTGTGCTCCGCCCTCCGGGGTAGAAAGTCTCTCACTTGAATAAAGTCAATGTCCACACAGGAGTAAAACCTGAACAGCAAGGCTTTATTCTTTTGCTTGGGGCATAACTTGAGATAAAGAGAGAGGACTGACAGAGTAGGGGAAGGTTCAGGAACACAACACTCAAAGAACACTTTCGTCACCACTCAAGCCTGAGTGGGTATAGCTCACCCAGGTAGTCCCTTTAAAAGCGGTCCTAGCAGCCGGAGTGGAGCACGGATTAAAGCTTTCCTTTCCTTTTCATAGGATGCGATCAGGAGAATTCCTCTGCCACAGGAATGATTACTGTCCTGAACCTCCACAAATAAAGATGGCGGATCCCTCTTTAGGCAAGTCTCCAGGCCTCTCCCTGAGACAGCAGTACCGTCACTGATCTCCTCTTGGGACCGATCCTCCTCTTTATTCCTTTCCTAAAGTTGGGCTCCCAAATGGTGGGCAGCCTGGGATCCCCCGTAAGGTGTAGGCCCCAGCCAGCCGAGCCGGGCCTACCAAACAGCGATGCAGCAATCGGGCTGAAGGTGCCCGAGACTGAAACACACGCACGCACCCCCTGGCCATGAGGGCCACAAAGGTGGGGCATGCGCCACACGTCCTCCAGGACCAAGGGGTCTCCTGGAGTCCAACCACCCCGCCTGATGGCGTCTGCCCCTTAAGTACCCCCTCCCAGCAGGCACAGCAGACCGACCACGCCCACCGCACTGCCGCCAAGAGAGGACACCCAATAGCGCTGCGATACCTCCTGTGGTTCAACCTGAGCCCGAAGTGACAGCGCCACCCCCAGGCAACAGGTAACTGTACTGCCAGGCAGCATCGTACCCAGAGCAGAAACACAATTTGTTCTAATCAACAGGTCCGAGCCCAACTATGGGCTCGGACCACCCCTAAATTTACACATATAGCGTCCCATAAATTGGGATGGGCGCTACAGACACATCCTGCAAACATGCCCAGACTATGACCACACTGACATCCCGCTGTATCATATTATGTACAGTGGCATTGTTCTCTTCCCATGAGCCCTGGGGTGCCCTTGATAAATTAGAAACATAACAAAGAAACTGCTGGCTCCATAGGAAGGACATTAAAAAACAACAAGGCTCAAATGATAGAGCAACAATACAGATTTTTTCATAAAAATACGCATGCCACATATAACATCCAGGCCCTACATATTTTATAAATTGTCAGCAAAAACAAATTTTAGATGTGGCTTCAAATATATCTGACGCACGCATTTTACACTGCAGTAACCAGGGCTTGCTTCATGTACCATCATTATTATTCTGGAGAGCAACAGTTTTTTTCCTTTTGTGTTATTAACAATAACTGTAGCCGGGATGATCAGATTCCTCTTAAATAAGGACACATGAAAAATGCATGATGCAGGCATATAATAATTCTATTTTTATCATTTACTCTCTAAAAGGCAGGGTTTCGGAGATAACCTAAGGTTATTATGTAATTAACTTTGGTCAAAAGTATAATTGAGTTTGACATTTCAGAGAATGTTATCATATTAACTTGCCATTATATTTTATTTTCCATGGAGAACATGTTTTAGATATGTTTGAAATGATCAAATCCTGATTCAGAATGATTTCCGGGAGGTAGCCATTTTCCATACATTTCCTCTCCATTGTCAGATGACTTTGCTTTTGATGCAGACCTTGTGTTACTTTTCAGCCTGTGCTCTTAACCAGTGCTTAGAGGAAAAATCACATTGGGTTTAATGTACCCAGCACATCTTACGTTACGTTGTGTTAATGCATGTTAACTATCAAGCAGCAAGTGCATAATACAAATGTTATTTGCCAATGAGACATAAAACACATTTCCTGCCAATGCTCCCACATTCCATTTACTTAATACAGAAGATATATTAGATTTGCTGCTGCATTATATTGAGAGGAATATAATGATGTCATTTGAATAAGAAGTCTAGGATTTAATATCAAGAGAATGCTTTCCTTTTGGAATGCAAAAAAAAGGCTTCAAAATAGTCTGTTACTGAACATGTTCTTGCAAGGAATTCAGTATTTAGTATTTTGTAACAACCAAGCAGAAATTAGAAACAGTAACTGTCAGTCTTGCAATGCTTCATGGGACTTGTAGTTCCGCCACAGCTGGAGGGCCGCCAAATTGACACCTGTGCCCTAATGCATATTCTGCATTAAGGTAAAAAACCTTTTGTGCACAGGATCCCCCCCCCCAGCCCCTCCTTATACATACCAGATCTTGAATTAGATCAAGCGCTGTTCCAAAGAGCAGTGGCTCTCTCCACTCTCTCTGCTCACTGGACATGGAGGCAGCAGCGGAAGCCATTGGCTCCTGCTGCTGTCAATCACAGCCTGTGAGGAGAGAGCGGGGGGGGGACCAAGGCAGGCTGTGTGTATGTATGGACAGCGTGGCTTGGGTTTGAGTATGCATGGGGCAATTGGCAGGGGGGAAGAGCCAGGAGCACCTAAAGTCTAAAGTTAGGTGTGCTTCACTAAGTCAGACTGGTGTTGGAAAGGGATAATGGAACCAAAGTGCTGCTGAAGTTTCAAATACGTGACCTGAAACTGCAGCAGAAGTACGCAAGGCCACTCACAGCAGATATGTTTTAAAGCGTATCTAAATCCCCAAAAATATATTGCAGCCTACAAATCCTTAGATGCGGTGGCTGCACATTTCCTTTCTCCTACATTTATTTTCCCTTGTTGATCTCTGTTTAAGTCAAACTGCATGAAGATACCGATGTTATTGGTATTCCCAATGCAAAGATGCATGTCAATGACCTAACACTGTCTTCAGGTTACTTGACACAGAGTAAAAATTCTAGGGGCATCCTTCTACCGCTGATGCTTCTATTATTGCCACTTTTCCCAATGCCTATATGATAGAGCAAAGTGAATCAAACTTTTTAACCTCCCTGGCGGTATGATTATGTCAGATTTTTATAACTGAAAGCGGGACAATGTTTTGCATGGAAATTTCGCGTTTTATATTGTAGGCCTGTAATTCTTAGGAATAAGTCACTTAAATCTGTCCAAACAAGAGTCTAGTAGACATCCCGGGTAAGATAAAGTTTGAAACACGAAATCATAAATTATAATATAATAAATAACTATAAATAATTATAACAAATAACAATATAATAATAATACAATTTATTCAATAATGTAATCAAATCAAAAACACGGAAATTTGCTCAGTTGCAGAATTGTCGCTGTCGTTACTTTCAGTGTTTGATGATAAATTTCCCCACAAATCACTATCGCTCATTTCTGCAAGTGTTTCTAATTTATTATCGCTGTTTTCTTTTGGCGACTTTGGGGTGCGATTTCCATTGACATCTGTGCAGTAACCCGCACAGATGTCTCTGAAATCGCCCCGAAGTTGGGACTGACATGCGGGAATGAAATTGTGTGAGTTCAGCTGAACTCACATGATTTCATTCCCGCTGTCAGCGTAAACCTGGGCTTAAACTCATGGTAGCTAGAACAGGGTTTCCCAACTCCAGTGATAATTGGGACATTTTTTTTTATTCTATATATTTTTTGTTGTGTTTTTATCTATACGTACACAATATTTGCTGTACAAATTAACATACTTTGTAATACATGACAATGGGTTTTGAGAGCACCGAGGGTTAGATAAAGAGACAGCACAGCAATCTCCTTTCAAGCAGACCAGCCATTACTGAAACATTGGTTTGGGCTGTGTGAATTCTGCAAACAATAGGAGAAACGGAGATGATAAAAAAGCCCACCAATAGCCAAATAGGAGAATACAAAATATTAATAAGCAATATTTCACATTAAAAAAAGAAAAAAAATATATTTTTAAAATTGTTATTTCACTTCTGACTAGGGATGAGCCCGATGTTTAAGTCGAACGTCTCGAGCATCGGATGTTCACCTGAATAGCAAACAATATGGGGTGTTCGAGGCAAATTCAAAAGCCGCGGAACACCCTTTAAAAGTCTGTGGGAGAAATCAAAAGTGCTAATTTTAAAGGCTTATATGCATGGTATTGTCATAAAAAGTGTTTGGGGACCTGGGTCCTGCACCAGGGGACATGTATCAATGCAAAAAAAAGTTTTAAAAACGTTCGTTTTTTCGGGAGCAGTGATTTTAATAATGCTTAAAGTGAAACAATAAAAGTTAAATATTCCTTTAAATTTCGTACCTGGGGTGTCTATAGTATGCCTGTAAAGTGGCACATTTTTCCCTAGTTTAGAACAGTCCCTGCACAAAAGTAAATTTCTAAAGGAAAAAAAGTCATTTAAAACTACTCGCGGCTATAATCAATTGTCAGATCCCGGCAATACAGATAAAAGTCATTGAAAAAAACGGCATGCCCCCCCCCCCCCAGTCCATTACCAGGCCCTTTGGGTCTGGTATGAAAATTAAGGTGAACCCCGAACCAAAATTAAATAAAAAAATTGCGTGGGTGTCCCCCCAAATTCCATACCAGGCCCTTCAGGTCTGGAATGGATATTAAAGGGAACCCTGCGCTAAATTTAAAAAAAATGGTGTAGGGGTCCCCCTCAAAATCCATACCAGGCCCTTCAGGTCTGGTATGGATTTTGAGGGGAACCCCGCGCCAAAATTAAAAAAAAAATGGGTTCCTATTTTATATAAAACTGGTTAAAATCATTCCTATTTCCCTAAGACTTTTAGTAGTTTATATGTTGAAAGAAGTGAACAAACGCCTAATTTAAGGTACTTGTTTGTTTCTTCTAGCCAAATAATTGAATGGGCCTGAAGGCTGAATACATTTTTGCCTGTGGAAAAATAAAGGGCAACAAATACCTTCTTACCTAATCTAGCTTATGTAGCTATATTTTTCCTGAGCAGCAATGCTTTACTACTACTTATGTGTTTTCTCTGCAATACAAACCTTGCTAGGAATAATAACACAATATTCTAAAGGAGTAGATGTCAGTGATGTCGATGCTTACTTCGAACATCATACAGCCTTCATAGCATTAAATAAACAAAGTAGAAATTCCCTCTAAACATAAATATTTAAAGTGAAAATAAGACTAGAATAAAGTCTTATAGTAAATCTGCCTATATATATGTATATATGTATATGTATATATGCCTATATATATGTATATGTATATGTATATATATATATATATATATATATATATATATATATATATATATACATATATATATATATATATCTCACATACACTATATTGTCAAAAGTATTGGGACGCCTGCCTTTACACGCATCATGTCTTTAATGGCATCCCAGTCTTAGTCCGTAGGGTTCAATACTTAGCTGGCCCACCCTTTGCAGCTATAACAGCTTCAACTATTCTGGGAAGGCTATCTACAAGGTTTAGGAGTGTGGCCTCGTACACACGACCGATTTTCTCGGCAAGAAACAGCAAGAAACTTGCTGGCAGAGAGGTCTTGCCGAGTAAATCGGTCGTGTGTACGCTGCTATCGGGTTTCTCGTCGAGAAAACCGACAAGAAACCTCGACGAGAAAATAGAGAACCTGCTCTCTATTTTCTCGTCGAGATTCTCCTCGGCATGTTTCTCGACGAGAAAAGTGAGTGTGTGTACACTTACCTGTCCTCCCGGAAGCCCGCGCATGTTCGAAATGAATTTGACGCATGCGCGGTAGCTTCCTAGGCATACGTAGGGTATACCAAGATGGCGGCGACGGCATCGAATGTGACGAGCGCATGCTCGACGTAGTCGATGACGTCACCGCGTACACTCCTTTCAAAGAACCGCGGGTTCTTTGAAACGAGCGTGTGTACACTCGGCCGGGACAAGTTTCTTGTCCAAGAATCTCGTCGAAAAAAACGACATGTTTTTTTCAACGAGAATCTCGGCCGTGTGTACGAGGCCTGTGTCTATTTGACCATTCTTCCAGAACCGCATTTGTGAGATCAGGCACTGATGTGGACGTGAAGGCCTGGCTCTCATTTTCTGCTCTAATTAATCCCAAAGATGTTCTATCAGGTCGAGTTCAGGACTCTGTGCAGGTCAGTCAAATTCCTCCACCCCAAACTTGCTCATTCATGTCTTTATGGACCTTGCTTTGTGCACTGGTCCAAATCATTTGATGGAGGGTGGATTATGGTGTCGGGTTGTTTTTCAGGGGTTGGGCTTTGCCCCTTAGTTCCAGCGAAAGGAACTCTTAAGCCATCAGCATATCAAGACATTTTGGACAAATTTAATGCTCCCAACTTTGTGGGAACAGTTTGGGGATGGCCCCTTCCTGTTCCAACATGACTGCACACCAGTGCTCAAAACAAGGTCCATAAAGATATTGATGAGCGAGTTTGGGGTGGAGGAACTTGACTGGCCTGCATAGAGTCCTGACCCCAACCCAATAGACCACCTTTGGGATTGAAACCTACGGACTAAGACTGGGATGCTATTAAAGTTCATGTGTGTGTAAAGTCGAGGGTCCCAATACTTTTGAAAATATAGTGTATAAGGTTGATGTTTTTTGGAAAGCCCTCTGGGCTCATCCCCGTAGACCTGTAATTTTTACTTTTTTTCTGTGCACACCCCTTTCCCAAGTCTTTTTTTCTATACGTACCTTTTTTCTACATCTTCATGCTGGTCATTGGATGCGCAGAGCCCCCTATGGATCTTCCCTCTCCAGCCCCTGTTACAGAACACAATAGTGCTGTAGGGGCTGGCAGATTGAACTGCTGAGCTCAATGGGGTATCAGGCATCTAAAACCCCCTGATTTTTAAGCAGCTGTAATGCCTCAGAACAGCTACATTTGGTGACATAAGCAGGGGGGGAGGTAAGTATTTTATCTGTCTTGCAGGGAGCAAGTTTAATAAAAAGAAAGTTATTCAAGTGCCAGAGTTGCTTTATATGTTGAATTCTAGGCAGATAATACCATTTAGTTCAGCTGTGCTTTGCATTTTACTAGCTTATGTATAAGATTCTGTCTTCTGTAATACCCTGCATAGTAACTTTCAGACTAAGAGAGGGAGGCGCAGTATTTTAAACTGATCTATCTTCCACATTGTAAACAGCCCGATACCTAAAACATGCTTACAGGATCACAGGATTGGCTGAACAGAGCTATAGAGCAATTCATAAAATATTTCATATCCAGGTGTTTCCTCGGAGTTCAGCTTTAGATGGCATTGATGATTTGTAGCTATCTCCTTTTTTTTAATTGTTTGTGCACAGTCTCAGAAAATAGAACAACTGTTAATTTTATTTCCCCTAAGTGAATGATGACACTACTCACAAAGCTACACATTTACACTTTGGAAACCACAACGGTTTTTAGAACAGCTGCAGGAACATTAAAGATTAATCTGGAATCCTTGGCAGATGTTTGTAGAAACATAAAATATAAATCAGACCGTTATTACAGTATAGTCATTAATGGATAATAGGAGGTGGGGAGCTGATGAATATTTGGGGTTACCTTCATGGCAAATTATTTTTTTTTTTTAATTCCTCAGCCTCTTTTAATATTAAAGGTACACACTAGACAGACACAAACATTAAGGGCTCATTCACACCATATTGTGCATACAAAATATTAAAAAAGCAAGCATTGATACATGTTTACATATGTTTTTAATGCATTTTTATGCAATAAAACGCGTCGGGAGGACTCCACTGTTGCTGAAAGTACTTTGATACGTGCTGTTTTGACATTCCTAATGTAAGTTTTTCCACTACATTAAAAGTCGATCATTTTTACAGTATTACGCTATGCGCCTTTTCTTCTTCTTCCTATTTGTATAAAATCATCCGATTCAATCTTCTGTCATTACCTGAGTCATTGCATATAAGAACACAATACCAGGATAACCTCCCTTCATCGGTGTGGTGTGCCAGGCTTATGTTTGAACTGCTGCTGAGGATTCATCTTTCTACAGAGATTTACATCATGCTCAGTTGACCCTTTGAACGTATGTTCTTTAGGGTTCACTGTTTCCGGTAAGCCTCTTACCCGTTGGTGGCGGTTGACTCTATCCTATCCAGTCTTCACTCAATACTCACCATTATTTAGAGCATCATCACTTTGAACTTTCACTTGTTCTTTTTTCATTTTTTATTTGTATTCAATCTTTCTCAGTGCATTTAGAGCACGGGTCACAGAGACTTTCTCATTGACTACTGTTTATTGTTTTTTATATAAATTTTTGGCACTGTGTTTATTCACCCATAGGTGCGTTTTATATTTTTAGCGCTACACGGATTCCAGAAACTGTTAGGATTTTGTGAGCAGGCAAAGACCTTGGCAGGCTACATTCCCCTGAATCACTTAAAGCTGAACAAAATCTTTCTATCACTTAGAGAAAAGGAAGCTGCCATCTTAGCCACTGTTTGATCTGCAGTTGCCATTGTACTGCACATGTGATCAGCTATCAAACTCAACATTTGATGATAATCGGGGGGGGGGGATTTAGGGTCGTAGGACTTTAAATGAGATGATGACGTGGTCATCAATCTCTATCCCTGTCAATATATATAAGTAAAAACATAGGGGCGGGACTTTGAATGAAGTACTCGATGGGTTAAAAAAGGTTTGGTAAATTGGTAAATGTAATTTACCAAACATTTTTTGACCCATCGAGTACTTCATTCAAAGTCCCGCCCCTATGTTTTAACTTATCAACATTTGATGGCTTGACAGTTTGTGTGAGAGCTAACATAAGCACACATTTAACTGTGAGGCCCTGTACACACGATCGGTTTTACCGATGAAAACAGTCCGATGGACTTTTTTCATCGGACAAACCGATCGTGTATGGGACCCATCGGTCTTTTTTCCATCGGTTTTAAAAAATAGAACACGTTTTAAATTTTTCCGATGGATCAAAAACCAATAGCATATTACGATTGTCTATGGGCAAGTCCATCGGATAAAAAACCCACGCATGCTCAGAATCAAGTCGACGCATGCTCAGAAGCATTAAACTTAATTTTTCTCGGCTCATCTGAGTGTTTTACGTCACCGCGTTTGGAACGGTCGGTTTTTTGACTGATGGTGTGTAGGCAAGACTGATGGAAGTCAGCTTCATCAGATTTCCGATGGACAAAACCATTGGATTAGAATCCATAGGATATCCGATCGTGTGTACGAGGCTTGACAGTTATCATTCAAGGCATGCCCTGAATGTAACTCTTTTGAGAAACAATTAAAGCAGGACTAAAATCTCCATAATTACCTGTCCGACTGTCCTGCGCCGGCACCAACATCTTCTACTGAGTGCCGGTCTTCAGGCCTCTTAGTTGGCCGGCTGAGGATGAAGTCACTCCTGTACGTGCAAAGGTGGCCATCATCCCAACGCTCGGAGGCCAGCCTGGCACTGTGTGCGCAGCCCGGCACAGCATGAGCAGCTCAGTTTTCAGTGCTGGAGGTGATGGTGAGCAGGCAGGTAAGGGCATTTTATTGCAGAAGAGACTGTGCATGCCTGTTCCTCAATAAAAGCCTGCCTGCTTGCAGTTTTTTACAGCAGGATTTTAATTCCACTTTAAATCAGTGGATTTAGTTCTGCTTTAAATGAAAACTGTTTTATTTCAACTTATTTTTTTTTCTTAAGCGGTACATTAAGCTGCCATGTAGTTTTGTGGGTGTTTTCCAAGAGCGTGTAACTTACAGATTCTAGTAAGGCTCATCAAACACAATAAATGTGGAACATATGTTTTACTGCCTATTTAAGGGAAGATAAACTTTACTGAACCTATAAGACACACAATTCTTCTAAAATTCTACTGATAGTCAGGTAATTAGTTTGCTCTTGCATGTTATCTATGTTTACTAATTGATAATACTTAGAGCGGAAGGTAAAACTGATTATGGAAATTCCATGGAAGTTGGACAGGAAAGTGTCACCTGACCACCTATACGGTACAGGCTGCTAATAATTACTGTACCTTCCTTGTGTTTTCCCACTGCCCTTTTACTTGCTGGAGATAAGGAAAAAAGCCCTGTGTAAGCTCAAAGTCTTACTGGTTGGAGCTTACACAGGGATAAGCACACCCCTCTCTCTCCACTCACAAGGGCTAGTACTCAGGCCTGGTGATTAATTGCCCAGACACCTAGTGCTGCATTGTGGGAAGAAGGAGAGAGTAATGCCACGTACACACGATCGGAAAATCCGACAAGAAAACCGTCAATTTTTTTTCTGACGGAATGTTGGCTCAAACTTGTGTTGCATACACACGGTCACACAAAATTCTGACCGTCAAGAACGCGGTGACGTACAAGACGTACGACGAGCCGAGATCAATGAAGTTTAATAGGCAGTTCAGCTCTTCTGCTTGATTCTGAGAATGCGTGTTGTTTGCATACAGACGATCAGAATTTCCGACAAGAACTTTTCTTTTTTTTTAAGAACTTTTCTTGTCGGAAAATTTGAGAACCAGCTCTCAAATTTTTCTTGGCGGAAATTCCGACAGAAAAAGTCAGATGGAGCCTACACACAGTCGGAATTTCCGACCAAAAGCTCACTGCAAACTTTTCTTGTCGGAAATTCCGACCATGTATACGCGGCATTACATGCTCCCCCATACTCACAAGTACCACGCATTTCAATTTGCTCTAGTGGGCCAATGGGGCGGTGGAGGAATGTAGTGAAGGTAAGTATCAGCAGCAGGGCAGGATGGACTTTCAACTCAACCTATTACTTTGCCCTAAATGAGTACAGCACAGTTTTACTTTAGGATTTTTTTGTTTGTAACAAAGTAAACATGTGTATTTGGATTGCCCAAGCATGCATAATAATTTAAATGGAGTAAAGAGTGCAGGCAGACACCTCTGGCACTAGGCTAATCCTGGGGGGAAAAAAAGTAGCAGTCGGAAAGAGGCATCCAACCTGGCTGATTTTTTTCGGCAGTGTCTGCTGTCTCCTGGTACCAGTAGACATGAGAATCATCATCTAGCTAGATTTAGCGACAATCTTTTTACTTTAACACTATTGGCTGGCTTGATGCCCAGCACAGTCTCTGGACTCACACTATAGAAAGAAAAACTGTTATACAGAATTCAATATGGAATGCCTAATTGGGTAGTATGGGTGTTAACAAAACAGGCAGTTATAATCTGTAGAAGCTTTAACAAGCATTGATACGTAAGGCTTTATGAAAAAAAAATATCACAGAAGTGAACAGTTGTTAAAGCCTTACAGCATGTGTGCTTGGGGACTTGTTTTGAGTGTGGAATCTTTTCAGATCTTTAAATGAGAGCTTTAAAAATATATCTTAAAACAACAAATGACAATTAACCTAATGCATATTTTTGCAACAATAATGAGATATGACTACCGTATATACTCGAGTATAAGCCGACTCGAGTATAAGCCGAGGTACCTAATGTTGCCTAAAAAAACTGGGAAAACTTACTGACTCGAGTATAAGCCGAGGGTCATCCTTACTGTTCCTATCCTCACTGTTCCCTATCCTCACTGTTCCCATCCTTACTGTTCCTATCCCCACTGTTTCCCATCCTCACTGTTTCCTATCCTCACTGTTCCCTATCCTCACTGTTCCCATCCTTACTGTTCCTATCCCCACTGTTTCCTATCCTCACTGTTTCCTATACTCACTGTTTCCTATCCTCACTGTTTCCTATCCTCACTGTTCCCTAGCTCACTGTTTCCTATCCTATAATTTTACATTGTAAACAGTACCTGTAAAGAAGTTGCGGCTGCGGCGTCCATCCTTCGAATTCCGCGGCCTCTTCCTGTTCCTTCCGTGATAGGCGATTCTCATCAGACACTCTCCGCCTATCACGATCATTCTCTCATCCTCAGTTTCCCAGCAGACACTGTGTTGGGTGTTCCGCCAATCACAGACGTCTGCTGGGAAACCGAGGGGGGGACTTTCAGCCCAAAAAAAAGGCCTGAAAATCTCGGCTTATACTCGAGTATATACGGTAATTGTGTCACTGTTCTTTAGATAAGTTGTTTCTAATTAGTAGTGTATATAATATTTTTGTCAATCAAGAAACCTCATAGAATAAATGTAAGGCTTGCTCAGTGTGTGTTTATATGTGCCTCTCTAGCAGGATGCACTGCATAGTGCTCAGCGAGGAACAAACCAAGCTATATTTAAAACTGTGAGGAGTCCAACTACCCATACCTACGGGACTTTTTGATAGACAGAGAAGGAAATTGAATGCAGTGCCTCTTGTTTTCTTTGCTCAATACTCATTGAAGTGATGCAATTCTTATAGGATTCAGCAAAGTCTTATTTCACTGTCAAACTTAAAACACAGTAAAGCTACCCCTGGTGAAAAACACCAGTGGACATAAATCCCTAGTATCAAAGTGACCTGGAACAGAACATTAATTAGCTTGTTGTGTACACTTTTCATTATATAAGTGTTGCTTTTTGACTGATGGCTTGTTGTAAGCTATTTATCTACGATTAAGCCCCTACTGAGCAAAACATGCTAGAGGGGTTCTCCCATGGGTAGAAAATCAAGCTGAAGAATTTTTTTTTAACTAAAAGAAGCTTACTATATGCCGAGGCAGTGTGCAGACTGGTGCCATTTTGTTGTAGTCCTTGATGTGTTTGATGAACCAGTATTCAACCTGACCAGCACCTGCAAACATTGTGGTCAGTTGACTGGGATAGCAGATTGGGGCATTTGAGCGTTATCAATTTTATTCGTTTTTTTGAAGAACAAACAGAGCTATATTTAAAACTGGGAGGAGTCCAACTTCCCATACCTACGGGACTCTTTGACAGACAGGGAAGGAAATTGCATGCAGTGTCTTATATTTTCTTTTTTCAGTAGTCGTTAAAGGGATCTTAAAGGATCAAGCACAAACCTATTTCACTGTTAAACTTAAGGTGTCTTTCCTTGTAAATAATATTTATTGGTTGCATAATAATAAATACATACTTTGGTTATTTATGCAAGGATACAGATAAATAAAATTTACATAAAAATATTCTATAAGTAAATAATACATAACATAAAATATTTAAATTAAATTAATTAGATCTTCACTAACTAGATAGTCGGTGGGTAACATTGTATTCATGCCCACCGTGTCTTAACGTGTAACAAATTGCCATTACGTTATACACAAAGATTGTGGTATAATAACTTATGTTAATTGTAGTGAAGAACAATATTACCTATAATAAAAATAAAGGGGAGTAAAAAGAGAAAGAAAATAGTGAGAGAGAGAGAAAGTCCACAAGGTCGGTCCATGAACTAGTACGATGTGTATGGTTTACCATTCCTTAGGTACATGGGATTTGCATTGAAGCTATTAATCCGCTACCATGGCAAAAGGACCTCATTGTTAAAATCCGGAGGTAAATAGACTTAAGCCTCGTACACACGATCGGATATCCTATGGATTCTAATCCGATGGTTTTGTCCATCGGAAATCCGATGAAGCTGACTTCCATCAGTCTTGCCTACACACCATCAGTCAAAAAACCGACCGTTCCAAACGCGGTGACGTAAAACACTCAGATGAGCCGAGAAAAATGAAGTTTAATGCTTCTGAGCATGCGTCGACTTGATTCTGAGCATGCGTGGGTTTTTTATCCGATGGACTTGCCCATAGACGATCGGAATTTGCTATCGGTTTTTGATCCATCTGAAAAATTTAAAACATGTTCTATATTTTAAAAAAGACCGATGGGTCCCATACACGATCGGTTTGTCCGATGAAAAAAGTCCATCGGACTGTTTTCATCGGTAAAACCGATCGTGTGTACAGGGCTTTAAGGTGTCTTTCAAGCCTGAAGGTTTTTTTATTTTAATGCATTCTATGCATTAAGGTAAAAAACATTCTGTATGCAGCTCCCCCCAGCCCCCTTCCCTCCCATCCTTATACTTACCTGAGCCTGATCTCAATCCTGCGATGTGCACAAGAACAGAGACTCTCTCAGTTCTTTCCCTCCTCATTGGTTCAGACACAATAGCAGGAGCCATTGTACTATAGTACTATGAGATCTGATAAGTTACAACACTTTAGAAATCATTATTAGACATGTGCATTCGTTTTCATCCGAATGCATTTTCGTCCGAATTTCGGGGATTTTCGCGTTCATTTTAACAAACAATAATGAATGCACAGAATCCAAAATCCGAAAGATCCGACATAAAAAATGCTTGATTTTCTTTTAGTTGCGACAACAGTTCAATATAGATAGAAGTTTCGACATGGCGCCAACAATAGCGATCTGTGTCTATTGAACCTGTGGTTAAATGTGCCTAACCTAACTCTATTAGTCCAAGATTATTCGACATAGAGAGAAAAGATTCGACATGAAGATTCGACGAAGCAGTCACCGCGAGCGGACATTTATGGTGAAATGCTCCGCCCACAGGCTATAGAAGAATTCTAATGTTGGTTGACTAGTAATAATATTTAATAAATATAATTATTACTAGTCATACAACATTAGAATTCTACTAAAGCTTGTGGGCGGAGCATTTGACCGGAAATGTATGATTGCAGCGTCGTACAGTTTAGCTGCTTCGTCGATTCTTCTTAGAACATTCGACAGACACCATAAGCCTTCAATTGACAGATTCAACCTTAATTCGGATTTTCAGACTAATGCATTTTTTAACGAAGCAAAATAAATAAAAACTAATTTCGGGAGTAACTAAATAATTTTTTTTCGGACGAAAATGAAATTCCGAAAATAAATATTTCAGTGTGCACATGTCGAAACATTATTGCTATTTGAACTGCCTAAGTGTGCTTCTGCTCGAGCGCGAGCTCTATACCCACCCACCCAAGAGCTCTACACCCACAAACTCCTACTGAATTTGACAAACATATGTTTAGGACCACATTTTGAAATGCATAAAATGTATTTCACAGACTTCCAATGACAACTTGAGATAGTTGCCCAAGTTGGCAGATGTTGGCAGACTTACAGAGGTACTTGCACATGTAAAAACATGCTTAGGCTAAGTTTACACAAATGTAAAAAATGGGTAATCGGGAGGTGTTACTCAGTTATTACTTATAGAATTTGTGCTGCATTTTTCAAATGATTTCAATTTGTTCGCCCAGCATGATTGACTTTGTGGGCTAAATGAGGCCTACAAAACAGAAGTAATAAATGCTATTTTGCATCCAATGTTTGTATAAATGTAACCTTAGTGGATGACTTCATGACATGTTAAAACTGATCTTTAAATCTCGTGGACTCGTGTCTCTCAGAATTAGCAAGTGCTGGCATTCACATTTTTTTTTTTCTTAATGTGAGGTGTGGAGGGCTGTGACCTGGAACAGCAGCAATGCAGTGTGCTTAATTAACTGGCACACTGTCAGTGGATAAGGTAACTTGGCACACCTTCTGTATAAAAGGCTTAGTCTATGTAAGGGTCACCTTGGCACTCATCCTGAAACAAGGTTGTTTTTCAGATAAATCAGTTATTAGTTTATGTGAAAACAATCATAAAAGATGGATTTATTACACATCTATCAAAACAGTATCAAGCTTTGCACAGTTATACAGTATTTTCCATCTCACTTTTAAATAAGTTCTTTAAAGTGATTCTAAAGGCTCAAGGTTTTTTACCTTCATGCATTCCATGCATGAAGGTAAAAATCATTCTCTGTGCAGCAATAACCTGAGCCCCATCGCAATCCAGCAATGTGCCTGAGAGCCTCAGCTCTCCGGGAACTCTCCCTCCTCAGTGGCTGAGACAGCGGTGAAAGCCATTGGTTCCTGCTGCTGTCAATCACAGCCAGTGAGCCAATGAGCAAAGAGAGGAGGTGGTGCCGAGCCACGGCTCTGTATGAATATGGACACACAGAGCAGCTACTCGGGAGTGAGCCTGCCTTGGTTCACCCATTGCAAGCTTATTGCTCTGGGGGCACTCAGCAGGAGGGAGGGGCCCGGAGCACTGGCAGGGAAGCTAAGAAGAGGAGGATTGGGGCTGCTCTGTGCAATACCGCTGCATAGAGCAGGTAGGTATAAAAAAAAAAATATTATTATAAAAATGTCCTTTAATATCACTTTAAAACCAAACTTTAAGCACAACACAAAATTCTGAAATAAATATTTATTTTCTGTTAGTATTTGTCCATGAGTGCTTTTTGCTTTTTGATGTGCCTTTAGGAACAAAAAGTTAAACCCCATAGCTTTGGGCCTGTAGCAGGAAATTGAGCCTTCTTTACATAATGCTCTGGCTCTCTGTGCTGTGTAGAGCATTAAAGTGTATGTAAAGGGCCAGTAGCTCCTGCTGCTGCTGCTGCCGAGTCTCCTGTGGGAGTGGAGAGAGAAGAGCAGCACTGCTGCAGACCTGCACAGTGCTGGATTGAGATCAGGCTTGGGGTAAGTATTTCAGGGTGCCAGGGGGAGCTGAACATGGAGAGGTTTTTTACTTTAAAGTGGAAGTAAATTGTTTTTAAAACAAATGACTGACAGCCAAAGTATTAATGGCAGAAGAGACGCTATTGGTTTCTTCTTCCATAAATGCATCGTTCTGCCTATCAGCTGTCATGTTCACTGAGCCACGCATGCGCAGCTCAGTAAACATTTACAACCCTCATCCGTGCCATGGCGCTGTGACTCCCATGCGCATGTGCGGGAGTGACGCCATCGGGGCCTGGCCTATCGCATGGCCGAAGCACGGGACCCGGAAGGAAGACGGGGCGAAGATGGAAGCGCCGGGGGCCCAGTGGAGAGATTCCACCACAGCGCTGGAGGACACCATATCACAGGTAAGTCTGCCATAATGTACTGGGGGGCCCGAATGTTATAGTGGACTTTACTTCCGCTTTAATGCTGAGAGTGCATTAAGGTAAAAAAAATTAAATAAACTTTTACCTTTGCAACCACTTTAACCACTTAACGACCGCTCACTGTATATATACGTCGGCAGAATGGCACCGACAGGCACAATCACGTAGAGCATACGTGATTGCCTTTGTATAGTTGGGGGGTCCAATCGGACCCCCCTCCTATACAGTGAGCGGTGGCTAAGTGTCCAGGAGCGTTCCGGGATGAGGGGGCAGCCATTCGTTTCCGGCCACCCCCTCGCGATCGCTCCCGGCGAATGGAAATGCCCCCTCTGTCTGTGTCAGACAGAGGGAGCAGGAGGAAGTGATGTCATCTCTGGTGCGGCGCTCACATATACCGAGCGCCGTACAAGAGAAGACATCAGGTCAGTGCACACAACACTACACTGACACCAGGACACATAGGGACATAAATCGCCCCCCAGACCCCCCCAGACACCCCAGATCACCCCCCAGATCACCCCCCCAGCCCCCAGTCACAGTGTCACTGATTGCAGTGACCATTTATTTAGTGATCACTGCAATCAGTGACATTTGTGACTGTAAAAGTGTCACCAAAGTTTAGTCTTAGGTCCAGTGTAGCCCCCTAACCCCCCCTAATAAAGGTTTAACCCCCTGATCACCCCCCAGATAACCCTTTCACCCCCTATCACCACTGTCGCTAAGCGATCATTTTTCTGATCGCTGTCTTAGCGTCAGTGATGCCGATCGGCAGCCAGTAATTTTTTTTAGGTTCGCCGCATGTTTTTATAGCGTCAGGTACACCAATATATTATCTAATAAAGGTTTAACCCCCTTGATCGCCCCCCAGGTAACCCTTTCACCCCCTATCACCACTGTCACTAAGCGATCGTTTTTCTAAACGCTGTCTTAGTGTCTGTGATGCAGATCGGTAGCCGGTAATTTTTTTTAGGTTCGCCGCAGGTTTTTATAGCGTCAGGTACCCCAATATATTATCTAATAAATGTTTAACCCCCTTGATCGCCCCCCAGGTAACCCTTTCACCCCCTATCACCACTGTCGCTAAGCAATTGTTTTTCTAAACGCTGTCTTAGTGTCGGTGATGCAGATCGGTAGCCAGTAATTTTTTTTAGGTTCGCCGCATGTTTTTATAGCGTCAGGTACCCCAATATATTATCTAATAAAGGTTTAACCCCCTTGATCACCCCCCAGGTAACCCTTTCACCCCCATCACCACTGTCGCTAAGCGATCATTTTTCTAAACGCTGTCTTAGTGTCGGTGATGCAGATCGGTAGCTGGTAATTTTTTTAGGTTCGCCGCATGTTTTTATAGCGTCAGGTACCCCAATATATTATCTAATAAAGGTTTAACCCCCTTGATCACCCCCCAGGTAACCCTTTCACCCCCATCACCACTGTCGCTAAGCGATCGTTTTTCTAAACGCTGTCTTAGTGTCGGTGATTCAGATCGGTAGCTGGTAATTTTTTTTAGGTTCGCCGCAGGTTTTTATAGCGTCAGGTACCCCCATATATTATCTAATAAAGGTTTTAACCCCCTGATTGCCCCTAGTTAACCCTTTCACCAGTGATCACCATATAAGTGTTACGGGTGACGCTGGTTAGTTAGTTTGCTTTTTATAGTGTCAGGGCACCCGCCGTATATAACCCAATAAAGGTTTAACCCCCTGATCGCCCGGCGGGTGATATCAATTAGGTTTTAGCGTCAGAGAGGGTCTGTGTCACACCCCAGGCAGCGTCAGGTTAGTGCCAGTAACGCTAACACCCACGCGTGAAGCATACACCCCCCTTAGTGGTATAGTATCTGAACAGATCAATATCTGATCTGATCAGATCTATACTAGCGTCCCCAGCAGTTTAGGGTTCCCAAAAACGCAGTGTTAGCGGGATCAGCCCAGATACCTGCTAGCACCTGCGTTTTGCCCCTCCGTCCAGCCCAGGCCACCCAAGTGCAGTATCGATCGATCACTGTCACTTACAAAACAAAAACACACATAACTGCAGCGTTCGCAGAGACAGGCCTGATCCCTGCGACTCCAGTGCTGTAGGAGGTGATTTCACCACCACAGTTAAAAAAAAAAAGCAAATATGCCGAAGCATTGGGGCAGCAGGGGCGGAGGAGCGATTTTGCTCCTAATGCCGCGTACATACGGTCGAAATTCCGACGGAGGCTTGCCCGTGGAAAAGTCCGACCATGTGTGTGCGGCATAACTTTTTTGCGGGAGGATGCCCCCATGCTTCGGCAAATATAAATGGTGCGTGTATGCCCATCATTGGAAGTGGGTGGATGAAGGGCGGTATTCTAATGGTGGGCATACCCACCGATCAATCTCTTTTTTCGTTCAGCCAACTGGCTGCATGAAAAAAAAAGATTACAATACATGTCCAACAAGGACCAGCAACGTACTGGTATGTTGCTGGACTTTGAATGTTTATACCAGAATGATGCCTGTGGGTTTAGGTATCATCTTGGTATCATTCTTTTCAGCCTGCGGCCGGATTTCATGTAAAAGCAATCCTAGTGGCTAATTAGCCTCTGGACTGCTTTTACAAGCAGTGGGAGGGAATGTCCCCCCCCCCCCCTGGATATAAAAAGCGCCATTGGGAAATTGGGAAAGCATTTTATCACACCGATCTTGGTGTGGTCAGATGCTTTGAGGGCAGAGGAAAAATCTAGGGTCTAGAAGACCCCAGTTTTTTCAAAAAAAGAGTACCTGTCACTACCTATTGCTATCATAGGGGATATTTACATTCCCTGAGATAACAATAAAAATGATAAAAAAAAAAATACTTGGAAGGAACAATTTAAAAATAAAATAAAAAAGCAAAATTAATAAGAAAAAAAAAAAGAAAAAAAAAAAAAGCACCCCTGTCCTGCCCTGCTCTTGCCCAATGGCGAACGCAAGTGTCGGTCTGGCGTCATATGTAAACAGCAATTGCACCATGCATGTGAGGTATCACCGCGAAGGTCAGATCGAGGGCAGTCATTTTAGCAGTAGACCTCCTCTGTAAATCTACTGGGGTAACCTGTAAAGGCTTTTAAAGGCTTTTAAAAATGTATGTAGTTTGTCGCCAATGCGCGTTTGTGCGAAATTTTAAAGCATGTCGTGTTTGGTATCTATGTACTCGGCCTAAGATCATCTTTTTTATTTCATCAAACATTTGGGCAATATAGTGTGTTTTAGTGCATTAAAATTAAAAAAAGTGTATTTTTTAACCCAAAAAATGCGTTTGAAAAATCGCTGCACAAATACTGTGTAGAAAAAAAAAATGCAACACCCACCATTTTAATCTGTAGGGCCTTTTCTTTAAAAATATATATAATGTTTGGGGCTTCAACATAATTTTCTTGCAAAAAAAAAATGTTTTCATGTAAACAAAAAGTGTCAAAAAGGGCTTTGTCTTCAAGTGGTTAGAAGAGTGGATGTAAGCTTCCTAATGTTGTGTATAAAATGCCAGAACAGTTCAAAACCCCCCCCCCCCAAATGACCCCATTTTGGAAAGTAGACACCCCAAGCTATATACTGAGAGGCATGTCGAGTCCATGGAATATTTTATATGTTGACACAAGTTGCGGAAAAACGAATTTTTTTTTTTTTTTTTGCACAAAGTTGTCACTAAATGATATATTGCTCAAACATGCCATGGGCATATGTGGAATTACACCCCAAAATACATTCTGTTGCTTCTCCTGAGTACGGGGATACCACATGTGTGAGACTTTTTGGGAGCCTAGCCACGTACGGGACCCCAAAAACCAAGCACCGCCTTCAGGCTTTCTAAGGGTGTAAATTTTTGATTTCACTTCTCACTGCCTATCACAGTTTCGGAGGCCATGGAATGCCCAGATAGCACAAACCCCCAAATGACCCCATTTTGGAAAGTAGACACCCCAAGCTATTTGCTGAGAGGTATTGTGAGTATTTTGCAGATCTCACTTTTTGTCACAAAGTTTTGAAAATTGAAAAAAAAAATATATATATATATATTTTCTTTCTTCATTTTCAAAAACAAATGAGAGCTGTAAAATACTCGCCATTCCTCTCAACAAATAGCTTGGGGTGTCTATATTCCAAAATGGGGTCATTTGGGGGGGTTTTGTGCGATTTTGGCATTTTATGGCCTTCGAAACTGTGATAGGTAGTGAGGAGTGAAATCAAAAATTTGTGCCTAGAAATCTTGAAGGCGGTGCTTGGTTTTCGGGGTCCCGTACGCGGCTAGGCTCCTAAAAAGTCCCACACATGTGGTATCCCCGTACTCAGGAGAAGCAGAAAAATGTATTTTGGGGTGTAATTCCACATATAACCATGGCATGTGTGAGCAATATATCATTTAGTGACAACTTTTTGTAATTTTTTTTTTTTTTTTGTCATTATTCAATCACTTGGGACAAAAAAAAATATATTCAATGGGCTCAACAGGCCTCTCAGCAATTTCCTTGGGGTGTCTACTTTCTAAAATGGGGTCATTTGGGGGGGTTTTGTGCTATTTTGGCATTTTATGGCCTTCGAAACTGTGATAGGTAGTGAGGAGTGAAATCAAAAATTTGCGCCCTTAGAAATCCTGAAGGCGGTGCTTGGTTTCCGGGGTCCCGTACGCGGCTAGGCTCCCAAAAAGTCCCACACATGTGGTATCCCTGTACTCAGGAGAAGCAGCAAAATGTATTTTGGGGTGAAATTCCACATATAACCATGGCATGTGTGAGCAATATATCATTTAGTGACAACTTTTTGTAATTTTTTATTTTTTTTTAGTCATTATTCAATCACTTGGGACAAAAAAATAAATAAAATCAATGGGCTCAACATGCCTCTCAGCAATTTCCTTGGGGTGTCTACTTTCCAAAATGGGGTCATTTGGGGGGGGGGGTTTGTACTGCCCTGTCATTTTAGCACCTCAAGAAATGAGATAGGCAGTCATAAATTTAAAGCTGTGTAAATTTCAGAAAATGTACCCTAGTTTGTAAACTCTATAACTTTTGCGCAAACCAATAAATATACGCTTATTGACATTTTTTTTACTAAAAACATGTGGCTGAATACATTTTGGCCTAAATGTATGACTACAATTGAGTTTATTCGATTTTTCTTATAACAAAAAGTAGAAAATATCATTTTTTTTCAAAATTTTCGGTCTTTTTCCGTTTATATCGCAAAAAATAAAAATCGCAGAGGCAATCAAATACCATTAAAAGAAAGCTCTATTTGTGGGAAGAAAAGGACGCAAATTTTGTTTGGGTACAACATTGCATGTCCGCACAATTTACAGTTAAAGCAGCGCAGTGCAAAATTCTGAATTCACCTCTGGTCCTTTAGATACCAAATGGTCCGGGGCTTAAGTGGTTAAATATAATGCAGTTCAGGTCAGAAGTGGCTCTTGTCATCCAAGTGATAAAACTGGAAATGTGCTGGGAACGAATTAGTAAACATCACAACTAATCTGCAACTACTATAGAATTAAGGCTATCCAAACATGCAAAACCTGACATGTACTGTGCATGGGATGTTGTATGGAACTAAATAATTCATAAGCATATATAAAACCATATACCGTATATACTCGAATATAAGTCAAATTTTTTAGCACATTTTTTTGTGTCCATCTTCAGCTTTGTGCGCCTGATCCCGGCCAGCCGTAGGTCCCCTGGACCCCAAACTGGCACACATGTAGCCCCACTCTTCCTCTACAAGTGTGCAAAGTTTGTTGTCCGGGGGATCTACGGCCGGGGAGCACTGATTTTTCAAACTGGGCACCCCTTCCATAGACACCCATGTTAAACCGTCATTTCTCCTGTGATTTTGGGGACCCGGTACTGGCCCCTTCCATAGACTCCCATGTTAAACATCAGTCTAGTCACACAGCGCCGGAGATCAGGTAGGGAGATTTGGCACAGTGAGGCATGGACACAGTGAGGCATGGGCACAGTGACATTGAGGCATGGGCACAGTGAGGCATAGGCACAGTAAGGCATGGGCACAGTGAGGCATGGGCACAGTAAGGCACAGTGAGGCATGCACATGGACACAGTGAGGCAAAGTGAGCTACAGTGAGGCATGCAGATGGACACCCTAGGCTTATACTCGAGTCAATACGTTTTCCCAGTTTTTGTGGTAAAATTAGGTGCCTCGGTTTATATTCGGGTCGGCTTATACTCGAGTATATACAGTACTGTAATGCCTTGTACACACGATCGGAATTTCCCATGGAAAAAGTCAGACGGACTTTTTCCATCGAATATTCCGACCATGTGTATGCCCCATCTGACTTTTCCATTGGAAATTCCGAGGAATTCCATCGGAGTTTAGATAGAGAACATGTTCTCTTTTACTCCGATGTGATTTTGGCCAGGCAAAAGTCCGACCGTGTGTACGGGGCATAACAGTGAAGTTTAGACCAAGAGACCATTATGTGATAAAATAAAGGACACTGTGTTTATTAAAGGGTTACCTTATTTGAACCAGCGGAATATATTACATGACCTACATAACAAACCCAGCTACAGAAGCATGGGCACAAACACAATCATTATAAGTAGGTTCACTTAGCTTCAAGCAAAATGACCATCCACACTAAGTACACCGTAACAAACATGTAGGAAAGGGGGTAGGAGGGAGGAGAGCTCTGATATAGATAGAATAAAGCTAGATTCCACCAGAAGGGCAGCGATGGCAGTTAGACCTTTTAAAGACACAGGTCCCAACAGCTCAGCATAGGGTGCCAAATGGATGAAACTGGCACCATATACAATAGCCTGGTGAATCCTTGGTTCTGAATAGATACCTGGCTGGCCAGACAGCTGACAAATCATAACTTTCTTGCTACCCAGGCACCAACTTTAACACAAAACATCTGGTTGTAATCACCTAGTTATAAAAAACACTGTTCATAAAATCGTCCCGCAGTCCATCCCATGTGGCACCTCGTTATATACTACTATGCCTTTCATGCACTGACGGTGTTTTTCATCCTGACTGGCTTCTCCTTTTAAAGGTTTTGACCAAATTCATTCTCTACAAAAAATATTTCTGTCTGTACATTATTAAATCCCGACAGTCTTTAAGTGACACTTCTTGTGCCAGTATCTAGCATTTATGGTGCCCTAGGCTATTATGAATACATTTGCCCTAAATTAGTACTCAGGAATCCAGCAAGCTTGGGCTTGAATCTTTACACTTTGTGCCATAAATTGTTTCATAAATTGTGTGTCTGGCTGAATGCACTACTTAAATGTAGCTAGAAAAAAAAAAATAAAAGACATTGTTGCTGCACAGCCTCCCAGAAAACAGTTTTCCGAGGACACATTCATTACAGTAAGCAAAGCTTATGTTCAGAGTTTCTACTATTTACTGTTAAATTGCACAAAAACCTGAAGAGGTTCAGGGATTTGAATTCAGCACCATGGTCAGTTGCAGAGCCTAGTCAATTTTGTGGATTTCTTTCTGCACATAAAAGGACCCTCCATAATGTTTAAATTGCATTGTCCATCTTCTTGTGCTTATCGAGGTTTCCTTCCAAGGCTCACTGCTGTTCACATCATTCGCTGGAGCTTATCTGCCACAAGGTTATAAATGTTTGAAATTACGGGCTGGTCCCAATTCCCTCCCAAGCAACAGTTGCTAAGAGAGTTTCACACCCAGACTCGCTATTATGGAAGTAATAGATGCCATTTTCCCTAAAGTGGAAACATCTTGGCAGTTCTTAAGAAGATACAAGAGATTGGGAAAATTAGTGGAAAAGCTAGCATTATGCGGCTTATATGCTGGGTACTGCTATGTGTAACAGGTACTTTAAAGATTTTTTTTTTTTTAAGAATTATGGCCTAAATAAAATGCAGAATAATGTTTGAAATGTATGAGCTGACACAGTAATTTAATGAAAAAATCAACATGCTGTCTACACACCATTACCCGACACCCTTGAAAATGATGTGTCTGTGCCCACTTTCTCCACTAACATATGTTGATAGTGGTCTCAAAATACATAGGAAAGCTTTAGGACCAGTTCACACCAGATGCAGTTCCGTGCACTTTTTTTCTGCGCTAAAAATGCATGCACAGGGTTTTCCATGTATTCCAATGGCTCTAGTTCACACCATGCAGTCAGTTTCCAGTGCAGAAACTGACCAGAAACTGACTGCATGGTGTGAACTAGAGCCATTGGAATACAAGGAAAACACTGTGCATGCATTTTGTGCAGAAAAAAAGCACACGGAACTGCATCTGGTGTGAACTGGCCCTTAGATTTTATTTTATCATGGAAGATGAGACCTTTTTTTGTTCAGATCTTTTCAGCTGTGACAGGTTGGAAAGAAGTAGCCACACGCTGGAAGTAAAAATGAAACCTCTATATATGTTTTATAAGGAAAACATTAATGCCCTGTACACACGATCGGATTTCCGATGGAATTTTCCGTCAGAATTCCGATGAAGCTGACTTACATCAGTCTTGCCCAGGGCCGATCCTGGGTGGGTGCGCAGGGTGCACTGCACCCAGGCGCCGCAGAGCGGGGGGAGCGCCAAAGTGCCAGGGTATCCTGATCGTCAGTCCCGAGTGTGCTGCCTCGCGCCCGCGGCAGTGTGCATATTCCCCGCCCCCCCGTCACGCCCGCGGCACTGAGTATATTAGCAGAATATTCCTTCCCCGCCCCCCGGCAGTGTGCATATTCCCCACCCCCTTCACGGAGTATATTAGCAGCATATTCCCCGCCCCCCGGTGCGGCAGCAGCAGTGTGCATAAAATATAGTTAGCTTCAAATTCCCCGCCTCACGGCAATGTGCATATTGGCCGCCCGCTCGCCTGCTGCACATACTCATCCCTCGCCCGGCACCCACTGTATATTCCGTACGAGCCGGAGGAGGTAGACTAGGTCAGGTCTGCCCCACCTCCTCCCCATGTCCCACCTGTGCCCGCCCATTAACCCCTTCGTGCAGCCAATCTGTGCCTGGGAAGAGGGTGTGGGCGGGAGAATTCAAACAAGCCAGCCCAGTGATCCTGCCTGATGTCGCTGCCTGATGTCGCTGCCTGAGTGCCTGTGCCTCTGAAAACAATGCAGCCTGGGTGAGTGATCTCTCCCCTCTCTTCTCTAAATGTGTCATAGTCTTCCAGGCTTCCATGTATTGTCTTCCATGTTCCATAGCCTTCCAGCCTTCCATGTGCCATAGCCTTCCATGTTACATAGCCTTCCAGCCTTCCATGTGCCATAGCCTTCCATGTTTCATAGCCTTCCAGCCTTCCATGTGCCATAGCCTTCCATGTTCCATAGCCTTCCAGCCTTCCATGTGCCATAGCCTTCCATGTTCCATAGCCTTCCAGCCTTCTATGTGCCATAGCCTTCCATGTTCCATAGCCTTCCAGCCTTCCATGTGCCATAGCCTTCCAACCTTTCATGTGCCATAGCCTTCCATGTTCCATAGCCTTCCAGCCTTCCATGTGCCATAGCTGTCCAGCCTTCCATGTGCCATAGCCTTCCATGTTCCATAGCCTTCCAGCCTTCCATGTGACATAGCTGTCCAGCCTTCCATGTGCCATAGCCTTCCAACCTTCCATGTGCCATAGCCTTCCATGTGCCATAGTGTTCCAGCCTTCCATGTGCCATAGCCTATCAGCCTCCCATGAGCAGTAGCCTTCCATGTGCCATAGCCTTTCAGCCTTTCATGTGCCATAGTCTTCCAGCCTTTCTTGGGCCATAGCCTTCCAGCCTTCCATGTTCCATAGCCTTCCAGCCTTCCATGTTCCATAGCCTTCCAGCCTTCCATGTTCCATAGCCTTCCATGTTCCATATCCATCCAGCCTTTCATGTACCATAGTCTTCCAGCCTTCCATGTGCCATAGCCTTTCAGCCTTCCATGTGCCAAAGTTTTCCAGCCTTCCATGTGTCATAGTCTTCAAGCCTTCCATGTCCCATAGCCTTCCATGTGCCACAGTCTTCCAGCCTTCCATGTACCATAGACTTCCAGCCTTCCATGTGCCATAGTCTTCCAGGCTTCCATGTGCCATAGCCTTCCAGCCTTCCATGTGCGATAGCTTTCCATGTCCTATAGTCTTCCAGCCTTCCATGTGCCATAGTCTTCCTGCCTTACATGTACCTTAGTGATCCTTCCTGCCTTCCATGTGCCATAGTGGTTCTTCCTTCCTGTCTTCCACGTGCCATAGTGACCCTTCCTTCCTGCCTTCCATGTACTATAGTGATCCTTCCTTTCTACCTTCCATGTACCATAGTGATCCTTCCTTCCTGCCTTCCATGTACCATAGTGTCCCCTCTTCTTTTCTTCCTTACACCATAGTGATTCTTCCCTCTCTCTCTCTCCCTAAGGGGTCATACTGCAGTACTTATTCTTTGGCTTCAGCCCGGGTTCCTCAGATTCTTTATAATCCTCTATTTTAAGCTCTTTGTCTATTCTCAGTGTATACAAAACCAGATGTATTGGAAGTAATTTTCTAAATGATTGTGTTGAGGTTTATATGTATCCCTGAGACTCCAGCTTGTGGCACACAATCAAAGCATATTTAGAGGGACACGGAAGCCCGGGTTTTGTTTAACCATGGCCCTTAAGCCCCTCCCACAATCATGTTTGGTGACACCCACTTTTTGCTGTGGTGCAAATCTCCCTGAAGTGCCCCTTATTCTCAAGTTCAAAAGTTGGGAGGTATGCGTAATACATGGGCAGGACAAAGGGGGTGGAGTCAGCGGCAGATCTAGGGGGAGGGGGTTGGGCAAAATGAGGTTTCGCCTAGGGTGTTGAAAATCCTTGCACCAACCCTGTTTGGTGGGCACTGGTAGGCTGTAATTGGTGGGCACTGGTAGGCTGCAATTGGTGGGCACTGGTAGGCTGCATTTGGTGGGCACTGATAAGGCTACATTTGATGGGCACTGATAAGGCTGCAATTGATGGGCACTGGTAGGCTGCATTTAGTGGGCACTGATAAACTGCATTTGGTGAGCACTGATAAGCTGCATTTGGTGGGCACTGATGAGCTGCATTTGGTGGGCACTGGTGAGGCTGCATTTGGTGGGCACTGGTGAGGCTGCATTTGATGGGCACTGGTGAGGCTGCATTTGATGGGCACTGGTACGCTGCATTTGGTGGGCACTGATAAGGCTGCACTTGGTGGGCACTTATGAGCTGCACTTGGTGGGCACTGATGAGCTGCACTTGGTGGGCACTGATGAGCTGCATTTGGTGGGCACTGATGAGCTGCATTTGGTGGGCACTGATAAGGCTGCATTTGGTGGGCACTGATAAGGCTGCATTTGGTGGGCACTGATGAGGCTGCATTTGGTGGGCACTGATAAGGCTGCATTTGGTGGGCACTGATGAGGCTACATTTGGTGGGCACTGATAAGGCTGTATTTGGTGGGCACTGATAAGGCTGCATTTGGTGGGCACTGATGAGGCTACATTGATCTCTTGTATAATTTTTGCCATCTCTAACCATTTCTTGTATCATGTTTGCAGTCCCTGACCATCTCCTCTAGTATATCTGCAGCCTCTGACCACCTTTTGTGTCATGTCTGTAGTCATCTCCTGTATTATGGGTCCTCTCTGTGTGCATTCGAGAGGCCCCTCCCTCCAGGTCCCATTAGCGTACTCCTTGCTCTTTCTGTATTTTGTTGTTAAGAGATCATGGGAGGATCCCAGGGTAACGAAGACTCCTTAGGGGAGAATCTCTGTGTTTGAGTCATTGCCATAGAAACACATGTAAAGGGGAGGAGTTAGTAAAGATAACCACGCCCATGTGAGGGCGCCAGAAATATTTCTGCACACAGGCGTCTGTGACCCTAGGAACGGCCCTGGTCTTGCCTACACACCATCAGACAAAATTACGACCGTCCCAAACGTACAACACGTACGACTGCACTATAAATGGGAAGTTCAAATCCAATGGCGCCACCCTTTGGGCTGCTTTTGCTGATTTCGTGTTACCGCGTGTTAGCAAAAGTTTGGTGTTAGCCGATTCGTGCCTTTCATTCTCCATGCTTTTCAGTCCGTTACAGCATGACGAATGTGCTATCTCCATTACGAACACTAGTTTTACCAGAACGAGCGCTCCTGTCTTGTAATTTAGTCTGAGCATGCATGGATTTTTCTCCGATGGAGTTCCACACAGACGATCGGAATTTCCTATCGTATTTTTTCCAACAGAAAAATTTAAAACATGTTCTATTTTTTAACGCCGGTGGAAAAAAGTCAGATGGGGCCCACACACAATCGTTTTTTCCGATGAAAAAAGTCCATCGGACTTTTTTCATCGGAAAAACCGACCGTGTGTACAGGGCATAAGAGTAAGATCTGATGGAAGGCAACAACAGAGAAAAAAAACTTTGTGAACTTTGTCAAATTTGCACCATAGGGAAAACATTTCTTATAGACCCCATAAGAGCAATCAGAAAGAGCCTCCAGATTGAAATATTTCCAAATTATTGTTTAACAGTTAAAATCATAGTTCTTATTCATTAAAGGAGTTGTAAAGGCAAAAGTTTTTTTTTTTATCTTAATGCATTCTATGCATTAAGATAAAAAGCCTTCTGTGTGCAGCAGCCTTCCCAGCACCACCTAATTACTTACCTGAGCCCCATCTCTATCCAGCGTTGTCCACGCTTGTCTTAGCCATCCGGGACTCCCCTCCTGATTGGCTGAGACACAGCAGCAGTGCCATTGGCTCCCACGGCTGTCAATCAAAGTCAATTAGCCAATCAAAAGAGAGAAAGAGGGAGCGGGGCCGGGTCGGGCTCCGTGTCTGAATGGACACATGGAGCTGTGACTCGGCTCGGGTGCCCCCCTAGCAAGCTGTTTGCTGTTGGGGCACTCAACAGGAGCAGAGAAGAGGGACCCGAGAAGAGGAGGATCTGGGCTGTTCTGTGCAAATCCACTGCAACAGAGCAGGTAAGTATAATGAGTATTATTGTTATTTAAAAAAAACAAGACTTTACAATCACTTAAAGCCCTTGTTCAAAACCCATTTTAAATCACTGATTTCATCATTGCTTCCTCACTCAGGAAGCCACTCCACTGCATAATAAATATTATTTTTCTTAGAGGCTTTCAGAGTGTAAAGTGGTTGTAAACCTCAGACATGAAATATGAATATGTTTCATTCCTCTGCTTTCAGCATTAATCGTTTCTGATGAGTTTTCCTGACACCAAGAGAAAAAAATGTGAAAAGGGGAGGGATCTCCAGCTGATTGGCAGCTTCAGCATTGTTCCTGTGTCCTGCGTGAAGAGGGGTGTGTCCCTTCCCTCCAGTCAGCTCTTAGAGCTCTCCTCACTTAGCTCTGCAGTGTGTCATTTTAGCTCTCCACCCCTTTTTTGTGAACTCTCAGACAAGCTCTATAAATTCTGCACTTTGAATGACTGTAGAGAAGAGAAGTCAGCTCTCTGCCCCCTTTTTTCTGACTGCTCAGACAAGCTTTAGGCCTCATGCACACTGGACGTTTTTACAGCTGCTGTTTTTAGCTTCAGGCGTTTTTTTTTCTGCAGCCAGTAAACTCTCCAGCATGTTATCCTATATGTGCCCATGCACACATAGGCTGTTATCAGCGTTTTTTGGCAGGGGCATTTGCTGGCTGGAAAAAAAAACAGAACTAGTGAATGTTAAGAGGAGTTTTTCAGCTGTAAAAACGCTCTAACTCTGATAAAAGTTTAAACATGCTGAAAAACGCAAAAAAATGCTAAAAACCTTGGCTATTCTGCGTTTATCAGCATTTTTGAACCATAAGCTATTGTGAGAGTAAAGTTTTTCCCCAAAAAATCTAAAAAAAATGCTAAAGCTAAAAAAAGCTGAAAAACACTGCAAAAACGCTGCAAAATTCATTCTACAGCTACAGCTTTCTACAGCTAACGCTACTGACATTTTTATAACGTCCAGTGTGCATGAGGCCTTAAAATTCAGCACTTTGAATAGATGTAGATAAGAGAAGACTGCAGATAAACCGGTACAAACTACGTAGCAGAATTTGTTTCATCTCTGTGTATCAGCTGAGGCCAGTCACTTCACTGGGTATATGTAAGGGATTACAACCACTTTAATGCTGTCTTACCTGCAACCAGTAGTAGAGCAAAAAAAATGAATGTCCAGGAAGGTCCTACAAACACACTCTGTTTATGGTAAAATATGCAATTTCCCATTTATCTTGACAAGCCATTTTTGCAAATACCTATACAGTGGAACCTCGGATTGCGAGTTACGCGGTTAACGAGCGTTTTCGCAATACGAGCACCATATTTTTAAAAATCCTGACTCGGTTTGCGAGTGTTGCCTCGCAAAACAAGCAGGATTCAAGCCAAAGCGGTATGCAATACAGCGTTTGGCCTGAGGTGGGGGGGGCGCCGGGCCGAGCAGAGCCGAACGGCGCAGATCGGAGCGGATCGGTGGCATTCGGAAATGCTCGGAAAATCTCAGAAATACTCAGTTCCAGAGCCTTTCCGAGGTTTTCCGAGTTCAGCCAAGGTGTCCTCTGGCCTTTCTGTGTGTTTCCGAGGCCCCCCACCTCTGGCCACATGCGGTATTGCATGCCTTTGAAGTCAATGCGGAACAAATTATTTTTGTTTCCATTGACTTCAATGGGTAAACTCGCTTTGATATGCGAGTTCTTTGGATTACGAGCATTCTCCTGGAACGGATTATGCTCATAGTCCAAGGTTCCCCTGTATAAATACTTGCATATTTTCTGTGTATTTTTTCTGTGGTTAATCTAATATAAAAGGAGCCTATGTAATGTATATGTATATATACAAGTTCTTTGCGTACTAAACTACCACACAATACTTAAGGCCATATCATTTTCCAGGTGGGTGCAGCCAAGACATTTTGTACACTTTAAAAACGTAGTTTTAGGGCTTGTGTACATGAGCCTTTTGGGCCAGTTATTGATAAATTTGTATGGCTCATTTAAGATTGGATATAGTTCTACTATTTGGATGAGGTTATATGGAACAGTGCTTGAATAATGTACTGGAAATTTCTCATTAGCTTTGTGTGTAGTGTAAAGTTGGCCACACACCGTTCAGTCTCTTACTTTTAAAAATTAGACATGTGCACAACAAAAAAATTTGTTTAGTTTAATTTTGTTTCGTCTCGTTCCGTAGATTCGTAAAGATTCGTAATTTCGTAAGACGCGAGTTTTCCTATTCTGACTCGTTCGTACTTTCGTAACAGTTCAATTTTCGTTGATACTGAATTCTGTCTAATTTATTTTAGTTTATTCGAAATTCGTAATTTTGTTAGATAAAAATTTCCGTTTATTCGGTACACTATTCGTAAATTTTCATTGATATTGAATGATTAGTAATTGTGTTTATTTTATTTTCGTTTATTCGAAATTCATAATTTACGGTAGTTTGATAATAATTTTCGTTTATTCGGTACACTACTCGTAATTTAGTTATTGTTGTTACTTATGTGAGATTGCCGCTTCCGTTGATTCGTAAAATTGTTTTGTTTTCCTTGATTCGTGTCTACTACCTTGCTTTGAATGGATTCATAATTTTATACTTTCGTAAATACATCGCGGCGTGGTCATTCGCAATCTCGTTTGTTATTTTTATTTTCAACACGCAGCTATATCCCCGGGATATAGCCGCGTGTTGAAAATGAAACTAAAATACGTCCAGTGCTTCGAATGCATTCATACTTCCGTAAATACATTGCGGCCATTCGCAATCTCGTATTTTAGTTTCGTTTTCAACACGCGGCTATAGCCTCCGCCCCTGTACGCCATTTTGAGAGGGTGTACAGTGGTGTGGTGAGGGAGGAGCAGAGAGCAGTGCAGAGAGTGATATTGTGGTTTTTGTAGTTGTTTTTGTGTGGTTTGGTGGAATCTACGTTTTTTTCGAATTGTCGTTTTGATTTCCGTTTTCCGAAGATTCGTAATTCTTTATTTCGTTCATTTTGATTTTCGTTAATATGGATCTTTGTTCGTTATTTTCGATGTTTTGTTTTACATTTTCCGAATATTCGTAATATCGCGTTTTCGTTCATTTTCATTTTCGTTATTTTTTTATCTTTGTTTGGTATTTTCGCGTTTTTATGTTTTCGTTTTCTTACTCTTTCGTATTTTGGCTGTTTCAAATTTACTAAATTCATATTTTCGTTGTTTTCTATATTTGTTCGTTTCGATAATTCGTTGTTCGTTTGTAGTTTTAGCAAACCGTTCGTTCATTCGTATGTTTACGAATCAACGAATAAAACGAATCTTGACGAATAACGAATTAGTAACTAAACGAATTGCACATGTCTATTAAAAATGTTTCTAACATTTCACTTGTAAGCAGTTTCCAGTGGTCTCGAAACTGCGCCTCGGGGGCCAGATTTGGCCCTTTGCTTGCCTTTATCAGGCATTTGGGACACTACTCCTTCCACTGATACAAGGCACTATTTCCTCTAAACATAGAAAGAGTGCAGCGCTGGATAATAAACTAAGTGAAACGTATAACTCAATATATATAAATAGTGAATCTTAAATGATCAAATAAGTGAAAATAAATGACCATGAACACAAAAATGCTGAAAATATGTGCTATCTATGGAAGGAAATGCCCATTGAAGCGAATGGATTGCCTCTTGGAAGTGTGTCTATGACTGCCAGCTGATCTTTCGTGGATGAAGCTCCCAACGTTCCAGTGAGGATCCCATCACTCTACTGAGCCTTGTTTAACCCCCCTGAACAATGGTGGTCGCAGCCTTTCTGGTAAGCCTCCAATTTTATCTAAGGTGGCGGGCAGCACAAGAGTTGAATGATTATATCCATGTTTCTACACTGGAAATCTTTTATTGGATATCTACATATATGAACTATTTTTTTGCTTGTTTTTTGTTTCATATTTTTTATGCACGTTTACTGGGGATGCAGTAATCATATGTAGACTAACTTCAGCACAAATTTTCAGCATTTTTGTGTTTATGGTCATTTATTTTCACTTATTTGATCATTTAGGATTCACTATTTATATATATTGAGTTATATTGTTCACTTAGTTTATTATCCAGTGCTGCACTCTTTCTATGTTTATACTCTATGTGCCCCATATCAGGGTTATAGCGTTCAGCTGCAGGATATCTGTCACAGATTTTTTTCTATTCATTTTTTCACTTTTATCACGCACCTAGAGCAAATTTTCTTTCTCATTTTTGCACTATTTCCTCTACACCAACAATGGGGCATCATTTCTGTCACTGATACCAACAATAGGACATTATTCCTCCCACTGACACCAACTGCAGGGCCCTGTTCTTCTCACTAACACCAATAATGCAAGACTATTCCTTCTCCTGATACCAACAATGAGGCATTATTCCTCCCAATGGCACCAATGGTGGAGCACAATTTCTTCCCCTAATACCAACAATGGGGCAATATTCATTCCACTGATACCAATGATGGGGACGTCTTTACTCCCATTAAGGCCAGGGCATTTTCTACTCACACTGGCCACAGTACAACCCCCTCAAAGTCTTAAGGACAGTAAACTGGCCATTTTTTCAGAAAGTTTGGAGACCACTGAGTTAGAGTAACGCTGGAAGGTGCATGGCTAATTTAAGAAGAAACAAAAAGTAAACTGTTGAAGCACATTGATTCCTTTATTATATAGATGAAACAGAGACATAATTGAAACTTTAACTGTACTTTCTTGTCTATTTCAAATATACTTCTGTAGCACTACCCCCGTAGGAGCTGCTGGTTTAATTTGGGCCTTGCACGTTACCTCAATGTTCGTTGTCTAGGGGAATAAAGTCTGTAAGAACTCCAATCCTCCACACAGGATGTAATACCTTATGCTATTAGGTCTTATTTTATTTTGCTTAAAACATATGAAGGATAGTAGAAGGATGAAGGAAAAGGGGTAGGTTCAGGTACGCAGCACAGATCACTGGGGAAAACTCCTCAACTATAAAGTCATTCATCACTCCTCCTCGAGTGGGTATTGCTCACCCGGATAGGCCCCTCTCACCTGGCCTAGCAGCCGGAATTATGCACGGACAATGATCAGGACCAGTCTCTGCCACAGACTGGTTGTGCACAAAATTGGATAGTCCGGGATCCTCTGCCACGGGACTTAGCGCCCGAACTTCCAGCCAAACTGTCAAAGAGCCTTTAAGCCGACCCGGCAGACTGCAAGGTGAACTTTAGCTACGGTGCATCCTCCAAAAGAATCACCAGGCCTTCCTCAAGATACCAGCCTTCCGCTCGGTCTTTTAAGGACAGGCCCTCCCCTGGTTTCCTCCATTAAATGGCTTCCTCCCGCAGGACGGACAGCACAGGATCACCTTCAAAGTGTAGGCCCCAACATAGTCCGAGGCCAAAATCACACGACACGCTCCTCACGCCAGGAGGGCCGCGAGTGGAAGAAGGGCCCCAAGAAATGGCATCTGCCCCTTAAGTACCCTTCCCCGGCATGCTCAGCGGGTAGACCACGTCCACTGAACTGTTCCCGAGGAAGGATACCCAATGCACTCTGGCCTGTCAGTCTTCCACATTGGCCTGAGGTGGTAACGCCACCTACAGGCAAACAGTGGGAAGTCTTCCCAACACAGCCATAGCCGGAACAGAGGCTAATTTAGCATAATTATATGCAGAGTCTGAGCCCAATTATTGGCTCAGATACCCACTAGATTTGACATAGCGCCCAGTCATTGGGAGCAGGGCGCTACACTTCCATTTATTTATACTATCTTTCAAGAGGCTGAGGGCTCCATAAAGTATTTTAGTTTTCTAATTGAAGAGCTGCTAAGTCTCAAAAGTCTTAATAGCCAATAGAAGACTGCCCAAGCATCATTCGTTTTCCATCAGGTCTCTAGTGGAGCCCGTAACAAAGAATGTGATCAAAGGAAGGACATTAATTTAATTAAAAATGAACCTAAGAATCACTTGCGATTGTCATGTTTCTTCACATGTTCCTAATGCTAAGGATGTTTTCAATAGGACCCTTCTATAAAAGGCTCAAATTGCTTTCTCTGATCAGACTAGTTCCACCCAAATACAATATCACTGCCATATACCTTTTCTTTGCCACTGCATTTGTTAAGACTTAACATGCTTTTACTTTTTTGCTTTTACCTGAGCTTCTCACTCTTAAATTAAGAAATCTCTCCTGCATTTACTGCTCCTTTGTTTCGAGGTCACACTTGCTAACCTTGCTTTTTTTTTACTTTAAACTACAGATGTGTAATCCCAAGAGCTTACAGTCTTTATTTGATATGAGTCTGATCCCAAACCTAACTCTTTTAATGCCAGGAAAAAAAAACTGTCAGTTTGATATGGAACTTCCAGTGCAAGCCACCTGATGCCGCGTACACACGATCATTTTTCCCGTCAGGAAAAATTACATTTTTTCCTTTGGACGAGAAAAACGATCGTCTGTGGGCTTTTTGCCGTTTTTCCCGACGGGAAAACCGGCATTAATCACGATGAGAAAAATTAGAACATGTTCTAATTTTTCTCATCGTTTTTTCCAGCATTTTTTTCCGCGGCAGTTTTCCCATAGGGAATCACTGCCACGGAGCCCACACACGGTCGTTTTTCTCGACAAAGAAAAAAATGACGGGAAAAACGGTCGTGTGTGGGGGAACATGCCGTTCCATCGTTTTTCTTTTTTTTTCATGTCGTGATTCACGGCGGTGTTTTCACCACCGTGAATCACGATCGTGTGTACGCGGCATTAGCCTTTGAGTATTTTTTGTGTCATTGCTAAAAAGAAACCAAAGCTGACTTTGCCTCCTGCTTAGTAGAACTGCACAGTGATTGGGCTTTATTGCTCGTTTTTCAGAGCAAATCTATAGGTCATCTGGGATCCAAACTGATTGAAAATATTAGATTCTCAATAAGGCTGTCTGAGCTAATTTCAGCAATTGTTAGGCAGTGTGTGTTAATCATGTTAACTGTCATGGAGATGACAGCTATAGGGAGTATTTGAAAATGCTTTATATTAGATGTAATAATCAAAATACAAAACAGCCAGTGCTTGCTTTTGTATAGACGAGGCATTTTTATCTCTAGAGGGCTGTTTTTTGTAATTATTTTTAGATATTTTAATCATTTGTGCAGGCACCATGTAGCAAAGTATATGTCTGACAAGGCCTATATGGTTAGGGTCTGAAAGTGGAAACAAAGAAGCATACCCTGTGTTTGCACATAAACTTTAAAAATAATTTAAACTCATATGCAGCTCATATATTTTCCTTATCTAGAAAAAAACATCCAGCCATTAGGCTCTTTTTCATTGAACCTAGTATGCCAGTTTGAGCTTTATTGCTTACATCTGTACTCAGGAACTGTTAAGAGAGCATGGCATGGCTAAAATAAGACAGGTGGCCAACCACATCACCCAGCTAAAAGTGTTGGCACCATCTGTATGGCCAACCTTCTTGTCCCTAGATGACCTTCTTCACATTCCTCTGGAGACAGCTATAAAAATGTGGACAGAGAGACTCATTCATTAGATCTTTGTACAGCTGGATAAAGAACATCTTTAGTTGTAAAAGTAATTATGTCTTGTCTGTGGCTCATCTATGCCTGCCTCTGCCTCCCTTGCCTAAAACCCAAGAGATGCCTGAGTACATACTGCTGCACCTATCAAACACTTTCTGTATGTCTAATGAATGTTATCAAATTAGGCATGGTTCAGAACATTAAAATATTGGCATCCTGCATAGGTGTGCGCAGCCTATTGCATTAGGGTGTGCACCCCAAATGTATTAAAACATGGATGATGTCGGTTGAGCTGTGGACTTGTCAGTAGAGCAGAGGTTGGTGTTAGTAGGGCCGTGGACAGTGTCAGTAGCTTTTTATTTTTATTATTTTAATCTTTTTATTTTTTACAATTTTTTTTTTCAGGCATTGGTGCAATATCAGCAGGGGGAATCTGCACCTCAAGCAGTGATTAGGGTGTGCCCAGGCACACCTGGCACACCCCCTGTGCACGCCTATGGCATCCTGGTTTATGATTGTGTAGCATTACTCCTTCAGGAGCTGCTGGTGATGATGGGTTCTCTGTTCTGCCACAACTCCTAAAGTTGGTCGGTCCCCACTGACACACCTGGTTGTAGATTGGAGCTGCCCACACCATTATAACCTAAGTGTTATCCCGCGTACACACGGTTGGAATTCCCGACAACAAATGTTCGATGTGAGCTTGTTGTGAGAAAATCCAACCGTGTGTATGCCCCATCGGACATTTGCTGTCTGAATTTCCGACAACAAAAATTTGAGAGCTGGTTCTCAAATTTTCCGACAACAAAGGTTGTTGTCGGAAATTCCGACCGTGTGTACACAATTCAACGCACAAAAATTCTATGCATGCTCGGAATCAATTCGACGCATGCTCGGAATCATTGAACGTAGTTTTTCTTAGCTCGTCGTAGTGTTGTACGTCACCGCGTTTTTGACGTTCCCAATTTCCAACAACATTTGTGTGACCGTGTGTATGCAAGACAAGTTTGAGCAAACATCCGTCGGAAAAAAAATACATGGTTTTGTTGACGGAATGTCTGATCGTGTGTACATGGCATAAGTATGCTACCACTCTATTAAATTACACAGAAGGTAGACCATGCAACTGGTGGTAGGTTACATGAATGTATTAAAGCAATGCAGTTAAACAATACATTAATCAATAAACATGCAAGCAAACAGGTTTAAGTATGCTGTACTAGATAAATAGGCAATGCCCTATAAGCTTTCTTTAACTGTAGCAATGTTAAACCAAATTAAAACTAATGAAAACAGGGTTTAATTGGCATCAACTAAACCAAGAAAATAAAGGTCATCATATGCAAAACCATACATATAGCCCCAATAGCAGATAGGCATACGTGTTGTTGACATAGGGGTACCCCTGGAATTGTTTACAAGTACCTGATGCCTAATTGTCCACTTTGGCCAGCTTTCTTTGGGGCCCTTCTGTGGGTGGTGCAGGTGTCGCTGTCCCTTTAGGAGTGTGTATTTAAATGGCCGACGGGCTCCTAAAAAAAGTGCATACTCTGTTGCGGTACCTGTGTGTAATGTGTAGTAAAAGGTTGAGTGCTGTATCGCTGCTCACCAGTCTTGGCAGGTGACAGGTCTGGTCCCATAAGCCAGGCGGTCAGCTATCCCAGGAGTCCCAGTCCTCACAATTGGTCCCTCGCTGGCTCGGTCTCTCAGCTTTGGTGTAGACATTCACCTGAAAAAAATTTCAAGGGTTCTTCAGGGGTAAAAATGTTAAGAAAGGCTGGTCTAGAGAGTACACTGGAGAACTGCGGAATGCAAAGCTCACCAGGAGAGTTTGTAACCTAACAGCAGTAAGTAATAAGCTTCAAACAACATCATGCTTAATAGAATTTTTATCTCGCCAGATGTTTATGGTAGTTGCAGTACTTTATGGCACAAATGGAACAGACATCGGACAGTAGCCCATGAAAAGCTTAGAAAAATCTCAGTTGTTTTTTTCCAGGAACCTGTTTGATAAATTCTTCAGCTCTATAACTAAATCTTGTACACATTGGGGTTGAATTACTAAAGGCAAATATGCTGTATACACTTCACTTTGCAAAGAATACCAAATCACCTGCAAAGAAAAAAATCATTTTTGCTTGCACATGATTGAATGATGGACATCAGGGGAGCTTCACCTCATTCACTAACCTCTGGGGCCAATTGACTTCCAATGTGCAACTTCCTTTGCAAAGAGAACAGTTTATCTGCCTTTAGTAATTCAACCCCATTGTGCTCTGTACACTCAACACTTTAACAGATTGTATCAGTTTCTATTTGGCGATGTCTGCTTTTACTAGTACATTCTATTACAACTGTTCTTTTTCTTGCTGGCTGGCTGCTTCCTACCATGATTTTTCCCCATGCTGTCAGATTCAGAATTTAGCTATTAAACTAAAATGGAGGATTTTTATGGAAACCTCAAAGGCTCAACCTTTGAGAATAATTGGCTGATAGTGGCAGAAAATTGTAATCATTTTAAGGGCAATGTCCTGACCATTACCTCCATCTTGTTATGCGTTGTTCTAGCTGTAATTTTCAGGTCCTTTTCATGACTTAAATCGTTTTGCATTTTTATCAATGTAGGTTGATCTCTATGACTACTGATGTGTTGCCTGCCTACAGGATGACTGGTTCAGCTGACAATCTTGTATGCAGTGCAAGTGTGGGGTTCTATATGCAGTTTCAAGCAGAGGGGCTTATAATACTGTATATTGTGCTGTATGAGATTGCAGGGCCTTATTAAAGCAAATGTGTTCCATATTCCAGAATCCAAGACATTCTTATTATTCTCCTATCTACACAATGCATATTCCAATTAGCTGCTTCTTACTGGTGCTAAAAATAAAACAAGCTCCTTTTCTTCCTGTGCTTCTCACAAAAGGGTTGTCTTTCTTTTCTTTATCTAATTGGAGCTTTCTTTCCACCTGATTTTTCTTATCCAACACATTCCAAAGCCGCTGTCTGTCTCCGTATTCCAGCCTTTCCAGTCTCTTTCTACTCACTGATCATAAGGGTTCACCCTATGACACAGTATAGGCATTAACAGAAGAAAACAGTAAGAGTGCACGGAACTTGCACAAAAAAATCAAATAACATTTATTAAATAAGAACTAAGGTAGAAACTCCCATTTTGGCAACTTGAAATTTGCACATTAGGCCATAAGGAAACAGTCCAGCTGCAGTCTGCATGCCATGACTAGTGGTGAGGCTGAGGAGGTGTTCTTGCAGCTGTCACTTCTGCTGGGTGGGCCTTTCTGTACCTCTGTACTCATCCCCTGGGAGGAGATGGATAGCTAAGGATCTACTTATTCTAAAGAGGGCTTCCAGATTCAATTTTTTCAGAGACAGAATGTGGGGAAGAAGCCCTTGTCGCTCATTATTTGGATAAGGAGCCCTGCAACGGGTTTGCTGTCCCTTCCTTGCAAGGTACCTTTCCAATGTTGAAATGCATGTAACCTGGTAACCATGTAACCTGGTATGCTACAAAAATGGGGGCTGCATGCTTGCTACATGCCTGTATAAGGGCCTGGTTAGAATATTAGGTGAACCCCATGCCATTTTTTATTGTTTTTTCACTTTTTCCTTTTAAGGACTAAAAAGTACTGTTCTGTAACACCACCCACAGCTGTAAGGCATCTCCCAAGCATGTTATTTAAAGCATGTTTTTCCCTGTATTTAACTTACCTCTTCTCTTGCCCCCCATCCTGTCAACATTTATCTCTTCTCTCTGATATTTTAGCTTGTGAGTGAGCCCCCAGCTTTCTCACATACAATGCAGGCCTATTGGGTAATTATACCCTAATAAGGATTTCTGTATTTTCTTTTTAATTCACATTTTATATTTCCTTTTAATTCACATAAAAGTGCCCTTTTTTCAACAATAGCTTCTCTACTAGCCTCGGAAAAGGTCATTAGTAGAGAATGTAATATTACAGAAAGATGAGCAACAGGAGGTGGTCAGATACTATGGGCATGCTATAATTTACAAGGGATGGTCAGAGACTGAGGATATTCTATAAGACATGGTCAGGGATTACGGGCTACAATAGATGGTCAATGACTAGGAGCATGCTAGGAGAGATGGTCAGACATCCTACAGGAAATGAGCAAAGCTTTAAATCATAGACTGAAGAAAAGTTACATGAGACTGCTAGAGATCAAGGCTATTAGCACCCCTTACAACTAGTTGCTTTCACATTTGTGCTACTCACAACCCCATTAAAAATCACTTATGCCATATTTGATATTTCTCTAAACAATATTCTTTATCAAACCATAACATAAAAACGGAAAATACCATAGTGTTAAAGAAATAAACCAAACCATGTAACTACTAGAAGCCAGTCTAAAAAATATTTTTTCTTCTTGAGTAAGCACAGACCGTCTGGAGGGGCCCTGATGGCTGCAAGATAGGTGCCAAAGGTCATAGGTTGAGCACCGGGGGTCTATTTGTTTTGTAAGTTTACCCCTTTCTTGGTGACCCCTCTTAAAGCCCCTCCAAGTTTGGAGAACGGGCAGAGCCTGTGGTAAGGGCATACTTTTAAAAATTGCTGTACATGTTTAGCACTATATAGTGTGCTGGTATCACACCCACTGGCTTTATATACAGCTAAACAAAGCTAATACTGTACTTAAACATTTGTCAACATTAATTATATAGATATATACATATATACTGCACACACATACATACAGTCATAGCCAAAATTGTTGGCACCCCAGATATTTTTCCAGAAAATCAAGTATTTCTCACAGAAAAGTATTGCAGTAACACATGTTTTGCTATACACATGTTTATTCCCTTTGTGTGTATTGGAACAAAACAAAAAAAGGGAGGAAAAAAAGCAAATTGGACATAATGTCACACAAAACTTCAAAAATGGGCTGGTCAAAATTCTTGGCACCCTTAACTTAATATTTGGTTGCACACCCTTTGGAAAAAATAACTGAAATCAGTCACTTCCTATAACCATCAATAAGCTTCTTACACCTCTCACCCGGAATTTTGGACCACTCTTCCTTTGCAAACTGCTCCAGGTCTCTCTTATTGGAAGGGCGCCTTTTCCCAACAGCAATTTTAAGATCTCTCCACGGGTGTTCAATGGGATTTAGATCTGGACTCATTGCTGGCCACTTTAGAACTCTCCAGCGCTTTGTTGCCATCCATTTCTGGGTGCTTTTTGACATATGTTTGGGGTCATTGTCCTGCTGGAAGACCCAAGATCTCGGATGCAAACCCAGCTTTCTGACACTGGGCTCTACAGTGCGACCCAAAATCCTTTGGTAATCCTCAGATATCATGATGCCTTGCACACATTCAAGGCACCCAGTGCCAGAGGCAGCACAACAACCCCAAAACATCATTGAACCTCCACCATATTTCACTGTAGGTACTGTGTTCTTTTCTTTGTAGGCCTCATTCCGTTTTCGGTAAACAGTAGAATGATGTGCTTTACCAAAAAGCTCTATCTTGGTCTCATCTGTCCACAAGATGTTTTCCCAGAAGGATTTTGGCTTACTCAAGTACATTTTGGCAAACTGTAGTCTTGCTTTTTTATGTCTCTGTGTCAGCACTGCAGTGAGGTCCTCCTGGGTCTCCTGCTATAGCGTTTAATTTCATTTAAATGTCGACGGATAGTTTGCGCTGACACTGATGCTCCCTGAGCCTGCAGGACAGCTTGAATTTCTTTGGAACTTGTTTGGGGCTGCTTATCCACCATCCGGACTATCCTGCGTTGCAACCATTCATAATTTTTTTTCTTCCATCCACGCCCAGAGAGATTAGCTACAGTGCCATGGGTTGCAAACTTCTTGATAATGTTGCGCACTGTGGACAAAGGCAAATCTAGATCTCTGGAGATGGACTTGTAACCTCGAGATTGTTGATATTTTTCCACAATTTTGGTTCTGAAGTCATCAGACAGTTCTCTTCTCCTCTTTCTGTTGTCCATGCTTAGTGTGGCACACCAGACACACAATGCAAAGACTAAGTGAACTTCTCTCCTTTTTATCTGCTTTCAGGTGTGATTTTTATATTGCCCACACCTGTTACTTGCCCCAGGTGAGTTTAAAGGAGCATCACATTCTTGAAACAATCTTATTTATCTACAATTTTGAAAGGGTGCCACGAATTTTGACCAGCCCATTTTTGGAGTTTTGTGTGACGTTATGTCCAATTTGCTTTTTTTCCTCCCTTTTTTTGTTTTGTTCCAATACACACAAAGGGAATAAACATGTGTATAGCAAAACATGTGTTACTGCAATACTTTTTTGTGAGAAATACTTGATTTTCTAGAAGAATTTCTGGGGTGCCAACAATTTCGGCTATGACTGTGTATGTATATATATATACAACATATATATATATATATATATATATATATATATATATATATATATATATATATATATTCACAGTTATGTATGTGCATTTATACCATATTATCTTCCCCCTTTTTCCTCATCGGATCACCCTGTTTTTTTTCCCCACATATCGTCTTCCTCTGACAAACTCTACCCATCTCATATATTTCTGCAGCTCCACATATAAGTATAATCCATCTTCCGTCCTATCTCTTGAGCTTTCATTCCTAATCCCTTTTTCCATTTGGACTCCCCACACTGTGGGGGTGCAGAATTCCTTTCTCTCTGATAAGCTCAGGCTGAGCAAGGTGCTTGCATGGTAATGTGAATCTTATAAATCAATTAATTGGTGTATTTTTCTGTAACACGTGATTTATCCACATCCTTTTCCTTTTCTGCATCTGACATATACTGTAGACATTCAGCTGATTGCAGTTCTGCCTAAAGTATTGAAAGCAGTTTCTGAAGTTAGATGGCAAGCTGTTTTCATACAATTCCAATGCTCTTTGCTCTCTATCTGTCACACCATTTGTGTGGCATCATCAGTTCAGTATTAAATATAACACAGGATTTGCATTATTTAGCATTTTTCTCCTGCATCAGAAACTGTTGAGAAATTATAGAATTTGTTATCCTGACTTCTGCACAGAATGCATCTTGGGAAAAGTGTGAGCAGAAAACATGTTGGCTCTTTGTAATTCTCATGAATAATGCCAAGAAAATGCTTATTTTATGACTTCTTCAAATGTTTCTTTTATTGTCACTGTATAGAAAAGATTCTATACTCTGCAATATAGCAGACAGCTATAAAGTAGAAAATTCTGCACGGTGCAGGTATTATCTACTTGTAGCATTTTTACAAAGCACTTTTAAGTGGTATTGAACCCAATAACAAAAGTGTAATATATTGCAGCTTACCAATTCTTTTATGTGGTAACTGAACTTATTTTATTTTTTTTAGCCTTTTTTGCCTGTATTATTACCTGGTGATTCTGCCAATAAGTGTGGTATTTTCAACTTCAATTAACAGACCAAGATATACAGGAAAAGTGGCAGTTAGCGGGTTGAGGCAAACCATTTATCTCTGAAAGGGTTGTCTACAATGTCAGCTTTTAATCATTTATTTAAAGCCGTCATTCCAAAAGGGATGCTGTAACTACTTAAAAGATGTTAGCTGGAGTTCAGCTTTAATTTGTTAATCCAGTCCATCGAAGACGCATGTAACAATACCCTCTCCCGGATTGACAATCCTTTTGTCCAAACGTGTCTCTGTTGATCTTCCAGTGGAGTGGAAGACCCGAAGTGTGCTACTGGCTGGATAACCGGTTGAAAATAAATGAAAAAATATTAAAAAAGAAAAGAAATGCAACCACCATAATGAAAGATTGGTAAATTGCAGTATATTACATTTTTGTATCTGGATTTAATACTAGGGACATTTCTGCAGCAATTGCTGATTTATTTTCTTCCACTCATTTCCTGGAATAACATGTCAATCATAGCTCATCTGTCAGTATATGTCCCATAATTTCTTGCCACAAGGCACAAGATTTGCTCTCTCTAAGAATCCCTGTGACCTTTGAATGCCTTTTTCTGGTCCAATGATAAGGCAATGTGTGATAGAAAGTTAGCCTTGAAAGAGGCGCATCGTCTTTTATATTATGTAATGAATTTCTAAATAAAGCATTGGCATGCCCAGACGCAGTGTATAGCTGGGTTTAAAATGCAGGGTCATAGGTCTGTAAACAGAAATGCCTTCAAGGTTGCTGCTCTTGGGAGCTTATAGAAAAGTTGAATCACATCCGAGGATGATTATGTTTTCCCAGCAGGCTTACACATTGTACAGTGGCTTTAAAAGGGAAACACAGATCGTTCGCAGAAAACAGTAACTATTTAAATAAAGCATTGTGACATTAATCTTACAGTGTCCGCAATACATTTAAACAGTTTGTGCTCAAGTTGTATAATATCATCTAATCCTGAGGATATTTAGTCATTTAGACTAGCCTACTGGTAAATTACTTTTACATTTGCAGTTCCTGTTGGTCAATATCACTCAGAGCTGTGTGTGTATGCGTAGCCATAATGGTACTGTTACTAGTGGCTTACCACTATATTTGCCACGTCGGATGGCAAAAACACAAAGGAGTCATCTCTCACTGGCCCACAATGCTGCAAAATCTCACTTGCTAATAAATTTGCTATGAGGGTTGAGGGATGAGGGATAAACAACTCACTGGACTGGCCAGCCAGGGAGCCACTCTATGGAAGTTAGTAAGTTATCCCCTGTAACAGGGCTGCTCCTCCGACAGCAGCTTAACTGCCATACCCTGGGCCATGGTGTTGGAAATAATACAACGACCAACAAGTGTGTTATATTCATTACAACCCTGTCACAAAAGGCCACAAAAACATGGTTCAGCTTTTGATTGATTGATTTCCATTCCTTGTTTTTAGCATCTTGAGAAGAAGTCCAGATAAACATAGAGGAAGGATTTACATTTAATGCAGGCAGATTCCAGTATTCTGTAAGGCCATTGGATCTAGAGCTGTGGGATAGTATTAATAATAGAAAAATAATACTCTGGTTAGGCTTTTTCAGAATCTAGAAAGACTAGGGGCAAGGTACAAGTAAAAGCCTCAACTCCAAAAAAGATCAGTAACATGTCTTTGTCAATTGGAGAAACCCATTTTAATTACAGTGCTGAACTGGTACAAAGCACATTTCGAGTTGCCCATTCTTCAGGTTATCCACCCAGTCAATATACAGATTTTTTTCCAAGAGGGCTACAAAGTGTCTGTCATATCTCTTCACATATGTAGAGTGTAGGACCACCAAAACATTTCAGTTTTTCAGTTTTGGATGGAGTTAGGAAGGTTTAGAACCTTTATTGCTTTCATTGTTACCAAGGCAAGAAGAAAGAATCCCCAAAAGGGCGCAGACAATATTATACCTATTTGGCTAGTAGAAGAAAGGTATGGGGCACTGGATCTCTTAAAGCAGTAGGTGTTCTCAGTCAGTTCTTAAACAGTGTAGAGATAATATACCTTATATCCTTGGGCAGATCTCCAAGGAGTGATGGCCGAAGGTTGGCTTTTTTTCAAGTGGGGACTGGGTGTGCATTGAAGAATGTGCCAAAAGGAGAACATGAAATCTTTATAAAGTGTATGAACTCAGATTATTTTTTACATTTTTTGTAGTGTACAAATTAAGATTTTTGATGCAGCCGCAATATATTTGAAACCTTAGAGTAAGCTTGGTTTGAACAGTTTACAGTGTCCTTTGGCTAATTTGAGTTCTCTGATATGCTGTCTTTAATTAAGTAGAAGTGGTATTTTAATGAAAATTCTGTGGGATTTTCATTTTAGCTCAGCAAACACCATTTGCATGTTTGTACATGTTGATCAAATGATTTCAGGCACTCCACTCCTTGAACACTGAACTTACTGTTATAAATAGTAGTGCAATTAGCAATATGCTCATTTTTTTTTTATCTCACAAAGCAGGATAGATCTGCCACAGAATGTAGTCCTCGTCTTTGTATTATAGTCTCTTTAAAAAATAAATTAAAAAAATTAGTACTGTTGGTGAAAATTAACAATAAAATGGGGAACCTGTGCAGGATTCTTGGATTGTTATCAATATTATGAGGTGGGAGCATGGGACAATTTATACATGTAAACAAATACAATTATTTAAATCCTTATCTCAAAAGTAGCCACATATACAGTACTTTGATCTCAAACAATGTTTCCCCTAATTACAATAAAAGACGTAATCTTTCATCCTTGTTGCCTTGTCTATCACTTTGGTGAATACTCAGGTCACTTGGAAAAGTCCAGATTCTGACAGTTTTACTTTCAAGCTCAATGCTTGACCCCTTTTATTCTCTAGCTTTTACTGATTTCAAGAACATATTAATCTATGACACAACAGAACTCCATTCAGTAGACTGGGAAAGAAGCAAGGACCGGAACAACATCCAACTTGATCCAATGTAGCTCAACATTTGATTGATGAATTAGCAAGCCAGCAGAAAATAACCCTGAAGCAATTCAGAAATGGGCACCCTATCAACAACTACTAGAATATACAGTACAAAGTATTCCACTAAAATAATAATTTTCCCTGGAGTTGTTGGCAGGTCTTATGTAGGAACTGCCAATCACAGTATTCAGGGAGTCCTTAGACAAGTTGTAGTGACATATTGCGGAACCAACATACAGTATATAGAAAACACATTACAACAAATTGAACAAAGATGCAACACAAAGCTGCAAAGATGTAGATATGTCATGTACAGCAAAAGTACAACATTGTAACCCATGTGACCCTTATTTCAATTTCATACTCATAAGGATGTGCAGTTGCTTCTACACTTGGGGCTCCTGATCAGTCTCGGTAAAGAAAGCTGGCTTCTGACATGTGTTTCCTTATGTACAGTTTCTTAGTCTGGAGTTAAGTGTATACAGTATCTTATTCAGTATTATGTTATAAGGAACCTCTAAGAACAATGGGTAGGTGCAATGATCAGTCACCCACAGCAAATAATGAGATTTCACCTTTCATTACTTTTTAATAGTGTCTGTAACAAATGTGGATTACTGATTTATTTCTAGGAGTACTTTGGTTTGGAGTCTGAGCATACCTAGAATGTACTCCCTGATGAATCAAATGAGATCTGTCCATGTTTCTTTCACCATTATAATTTATTTCAAAGTAAAAAATGTTCAGTAAACAAAACGAATAGCACAAAGTATACCAACAGATTCATTGACTTCCATTAACATTGGCTAAAAAAAACATAATAAGTGGTCCTTTGTCATCCCAGAATATCAGTGAATAGATAAGTGATATTTGTTTGAACAGGTAACAGACTTCATTGCCTTAATTGATTACTAACTTAACTTATGCTTCCCAGTAAGTAAAGATGCCAAGTGGCAAAAATTATGTGTGACTGAGGGTGTACTGTGAAAATAGCTTTTAAGACGGAGATCAACACTACAGTTTTATGCATGCTATCATAAAGTCTATATAGCAAGCAGAGATTTAAAACAGTCAACAATGTCATTGCATAACAATTTAATTAAAGCCCATTTGAAGTTGCATGCCTTTTTCTCTTTATAGTCCTGTACCACCATATATTATGATTTTTTACCCATTTTTACTAGTGCTATACACTGGTACATATGAGTAACAACCACACTCCTCATCTCAAACTACCTTACTCAAATTGAAAGTGTGGAGGGGAAGGGTGGCATGTCTGATGCACTGTACAACTACTTTAACCACTTCAATACAGGGCACTTTCACCCCCCTCCTGCCCAGGCCAATTTTCAGCTTTTAGCGCTGTCGCACTTTAAATGACAATAGTGTGGTCATGCAACAATGTACCCATATGAAATTTTTATTATTTTTTTGAGACAGATAGAGCTGTCTTTTGGTGGTATTTAATCACTACTGGGTTTTTTATTTTTTTGCTAAACAAATGGAAAAAGACAGACATTTTTCTTTGTTTCTGTTATACAATTTTACGAATAAGTAATTTTTTTCTTCACTGATGTGCGCTGATGAGGCTGTACTGATGGACACTGATAGGCTGCAGTGATGGGCACTGATAGGCTGCATTGATGGGCACTGATGAGGCTGCTTTTTAATGGACACTGATAAGGCTGCACTGATGATAATGATTGGGCTGCGCTGATGGTACTGATGAGGGGGGAACTGATTAGCACTGATGAGAAGGCACTGATGGGCACTGATAAGCTGCACTCATGGGCACTGATGAGGCTGCACTAATAAGGCAGCACTGATGGGCACTGATACACGGCATTGAAATGCTGCATTTATGGGCACTAATATGCTGCACTGATGGACACTGATATGTTGTACTGATGGATACTGATATGCTGCATTGATGGAGCTGCACTGATAATCAGGACACTAATGATCAGTGTCAGGATTACCAGTGTAAATGTCCCCTGTAACTGGAAAGCCAGTTATCGGCTTTCCTTTCCTCAGACACAGACAGCGCTGAGGAAAGAAAATGTTGATAACCGGCATTTGTTTACATGTGATCAGCTGTGATTAGACATTGGCTCTTTACCAATGTGTCCAAGAGACACAGCTCATCGCCGATCATCACGCTGCGCTTCCCCTGGGGGCACGCATGAGCAGCACGATGTGAAGGTCGTCATATGATGTCCAGTCAGGATGGTAAAGTACTCCCTATAGCAGATTGACCGCCAGGCAGAAAGGTGTTAACAGGAAAAATGGGGTTGATTTACTTAACTTTGTAAATAGCAAACTCTACTATAAATATACAGTCATGCTCGAAATTGTTGGCACCCCAGAATTTTTTCCAGAAAATCAAGTATTTCTCACAGAAAAGTATTGCAGTAACACATGTTTTGCTATACACATGTTTATTCCCTTTTGTGTGTATTGGAACAAATCAAAAAAAGGGAGGAAAAAAAGCAAATTTGACATAATGTCACACAAAACTTAAAAAATGCTCAAAATTCTTAGCACCCTTAACTTAATATTTGGTTGCACACCCTTTGGAAAAAATAACTGAAATCAGTCACTTCCTATAACCATCAATAAGCTTCTTACACCTCTCACCCAGAATTTTGGACCACTCTTCCTTTGCAAACTGCTCCAGGTCTCTCTTATTGGAAGGGCACCTTTTCCCAACAGCAATTTTAAGATCTCTCCACAGGTGTTCAATGGGATTTAGATCTGGACTCATTGCTGGCCACCTTAGAGCTCTCTATCGCTTTGTTGCCATCCATTTCTGGGTGCTTTTTGACATATGTTTGGGGTCATTTTCCTGCTGGAAGATCTAAGATCTTGGACGCAAACCCAGCTTTCTGACACTGGGCTCTACAGTGCGACCCAAAATCCTTTATTAATCCTCAGATTTCATGATGCCTTGCACACATTCAAGGCACCCAGTGCCAGAGTCAGCAAAACAACCCCAAAACTTCAATGAACCTCCACCATATTTCTCAGTAGGTACTGTGTTCTTTTCTTTGTAGGCCTCATTCTGTTTTTGGTAAACAGTAGAATGATGTGCTTTACCAAAAAGCTCTATCTTGGTCTCATCTGTCCACAAGACGTTTTCCCAGAAGGATTTTGGCTTACTCAAGTACATTTTGGCAAACTGTAGTCTTGCTTTTTAATGTCTCTGTGTAAGTAGTGGGGTCCTCCTGGGTCTCCTGCCATAGCCTTTCATTTCATTTAAATGTCGACGGATAGTTCGCGCTGACACTGATGTTCCCTGAGCCTGCAGGACAGCTTGAACTTCTTTGGAACTTGTTTGGGGCTGCTTATCCACCATCCGGACTATCCTGCGTTGCGACCTTTCATAAATTTTTTCTCTTCCTTCCTCGCCCAGAGAGATTAGCTACAGTGCCATGGGTTGCAAACTTCTTGATAATGTTGCGCACTGTGGACAAAGGCAAATCTAGATCTCTGGAGATGGACTTGTAACCTTGAGATTGTTGATATTTTTTCACAATTTTGGTTCTCAAGTCCTCAGACAGTTCTCTTTTTCTCTTTCTGTTGTCCATGCTTAGTGTGGCACACACACACACAATGCAAAGACTAAGTGAACTTCTCTCCTTTTTATCTGCTTTCAGATGTTTTTTTTATATTGCCCACACCTGTTACTTGCCCCAGGTGAGTTTAAAGGCACATCACATGCTTGGAACAATCTTATTTATCCACAATTTTTAAAGGGTGCCAAGAATTTTGAGCAGCCCATTTTTGAAGTTTTGTGTGACATTATGTCCAATTTGCTTTTTTTCCTCCCTTTTTTTGATTTGTTCCAATACACACAAAGGAAATAAACATGTGTATAGCAAAACATGTGTTACTGCAATACTTTTCTGTGAGAAATACTTGATTTTCTGGAAAAAATTCTGGGGTGCCAACAATTTCGAGCATGACTGTATGGGACTGGGAAGGTGCCCAAATATGTATACAATATAGACCACTGTTAAAACTTCACCATTTTTTAAGACATTAAAAGTACTGATGTGGTGTGATGCACTTTTAGCGTCTATTAAAAAATGGTGAACTGTCTCTCATAATATATGGTATGTGTGTGGTATAGAAATTAAGTATCCATGGATTAGGGCAGAATGTTTGTACATGGGTGAAGAGATAGTTAAAGTAGAACAAAGCTTTTTTGTATTGTATAGAGTTTCTGTTTAGGGAGGTTTATAACCCCTGTCAGTTTTATTTTTTGCCACCTGTGTCCCAGTGGGGAGATTTACCTTTATTTCCTGTCCCATATTCACAACAGAAAGTGAAAATAAATCCTTTTAAGGGAAGTCCCTTGTTGACACCAGGGTCATCGGTACTAGTGTCCCCGTTAGAATGCTTCCACTCTATTTCTTTTCTGGAGACAACCCAAAATTTAGGATTTTCTTTCACTTTCACTCTTGATAACAGTCATCAGGAACCAATAGTGAGGGTGAATTCCTCAAAGACAGGCATACAAACCTGACAGCTGAACCTATCCAGGGCTGTCTTAATGAGAGGGCACACCTGGGCACTGCCCTGGGGCCCCAGCTGCATGGGGGGCCCCTGCACTTTCCCCAAAGCAGCTGGTCCTTGAGCCCACGCTGCCCCAAAATTGGGAGTCAGAGTGCTGGGGGATATCTTGTGTGTAGAGGGGTCAGAGTGCTGGGGGGATATCTGGGGCGTAGAGAGGCCACAGTGCTGGGGAGGCATCATTTTAGCAGATATATTATATGCACAGGACAGCTTTGTTACTTTATATATGTAGTATTTTCCCACTGTTTCTTTGCTGTACAGAATGATTGTTCATGTAGTTAAAGAGGAAGTAAAGCCAAATTTTTTTTTTTAAAACACTGAAAAAGAAAGGCATAATGAGCTAGTATGCTAGCTCATTATTAATGACTTACCTGAGATCGAAGCCCCCTCAGCGGTCCTCGGTCACCTCCGCCGCCGCCGCCGCCATCTTGCTTCGATGTCCCGTCACTGCCGTCAGTGCATCGCCACTCCGGCGTTGTGATTGGTCGTGAGATGACATCACACGCATGCGTGCTCAGGCCGGCAAGAACCCATTCAGAAAACTGGCAATGAAGACGGCCCGCTAGTGCACATGCGTGTGACGTCATCGGCGCATCGGTTTATAGTAAATATCTTCTAAACCATGTAGGTTAAGGAGATATTTCTTACACCTACAGGTAAGAAAGACAGGCTTACCTGTAGGTGCAAGTTGTCTAAGTGGGTTTACAACCACTTTAATGCGGAGCTCCACCCAAAAGGGGAAGCTCCGCTTGTCTGCCTCCTACCTACTTAATGTCTGTAGAGGCCCCAGAGCATTACTTTGCCCAGGGGCCCATGATGCTATTAAGACGGCCCTGATCCTATCTAAAACTAAAAAATAATTTTTTATTTTAATTGCAATTTAAAGGATGGAAGACAAAAGGTAGTTGTAAATGAAACATATTTAGAAAATGCCAAAATTTACAATAGTGTTTGGTATCAGTATTGTTCCCAATTTCCAGTATGTTTATTAATGACTTGTTGGATAGAATAGAAAATAATGTTGCTATTTTGCTGATTATACAAAATATGTGGAATTAAAACTTGGCAGGATGGCAGCATATCACAGAAGGATCTTGACAAGTGGCAATATGGGCAGTTTAAATGCTAAGTGAAATTTAATGTTGATAAATGTATGAGGGCCTAGGCTATGGTGCTGGAACTGTCCACTGGACATTAAACTGATTACAGTTGGGGGACAGAACAGAGCGGGCGAATGACTTGAAATATTGGTTACCCATAAACTAAACAGCAGCACACAATACCAAGCCATACTTGCAAATACAACTACAATCTTGAGATGTAAAAAAGGTAATGCAGTTGTGGTCTTTTACCTGAATATGGAGTACGGTTTTGGGTACTGTACTTTCCAACCTCACCCTAGATAATAGTAGTTCACAAGGGTTTTTGATCAGGTAGCTTTAGCAACAACACAAGCTTTTTCTTCAAAAAGACATGCCTTTGATTGGCATTAGGAAATTAGCTAGTAGTATGCTTTTTTGGCTGGCGCTGTTCTCGCTGATGCAAAACTGTCCTGCCACTGGACAATTTCAATCAAGCTCTAATTAAGAGTTAAGAGATCACAAAAAATACAGCAGTGTAAAATTGGCCAGCAGCATGGCATTTTAATGGGGGGAGAATTGGCTTAAATGTATTAGAGAAAACGAGTATGGCAGGTGCTTTATTAAAGGCACCACCGATTATATAGCAGAGTAGAATTAGCCAGCAGCAGGACAATTTTAATGAGCAAAACTATGACACAATTTACTAGAGACAAAGAGCGCAAGCTGAGGTTTTACTACAAGAATTAATATACTGTAGAATAGGGGTATTAAATTCAAATTGAAGGCGGTCCGGTCAGTAAAATTTTCATCCAGCAGAAGTCCGCATCTTTAGTTTGTGCTAAGACACAGATACTAGTATATATTTAGTCATTTTATGTAGATCAAAAAATAAGCAATGTACAATTTCCTTTCATTTCAATAATATTTATTGTCGGTTTTCAATGTGCCCCCTTACATCAGGTGTCTCCATCAGCATGCCCCCTTACATCGGATGTCTCCTTCAGCATGCCCCCTTACATCAGGTGCTTTCATCAGAATGCCTATTTACATTAGGTGTCCCCATCAGAGTTCCCCTAACCTCCAGTAACTCCATCACAGTGCCCCCTTACATCAGGTGTCCACATGAGAGTGCCCCCATACCTTTTGCGCCAGGAGAAGGCTGCGGGTCTGGACAGAGGAAGTTCCATTTCTGGCCTCCTGTGGTACTCCTATAATACAGCAAAGTAAAAAAAAATTCCCCCACTTGGATTTTTTAGCCAGTAGGTAAGTACCCCTGTACACACAACCAGTTTTCCCGGCAGGAAAACTGCCAGGAGAGCTTTTGGCTGGGAATCCCAGCCATGTGTATGCTCCCTAGCAGTTTTCCTGACAGGAAAACTGCTGGAAAAAAATAGAAAACCTGCTCTCTAATTTCCCGTCGGAATTCCCGGCAGAGTGTTTCCTGACGAGAAAACCAGTCGTCGCGCATGCTCAATAAAAATTTGACGCATGCCTGGTAGCATAGAACGTAATTTAGCCGACTCGTCATAGTCTTTGACGTCACCGCGTTCTTGCCATTCAAAAGAATGGCGGGTCTTTTGTGTGGCCGTGTGTATACATGGGTTTTCAAGGCAAGCTTGGCAGGAATCCCGTCAGGAAAACCGACGGGATTCCCGGCCGTGTGTACAGGGCTTAATGGTGGTGGAAAATATAAAATCAATACATTTTATTCAAAAGGTATAACAGTGATACATATCACAATACAAAATGAAATATGACAATACATATATATTGCCTACAGATACCATACAATCAAAGTGAAGGACCCCTGGATGGGTCTATTGGAAGTATAAATACCCAAGCATGGGATTCACATTGACATATCCAACATGTTTCGGAATATAAATACATTTTTCTTCTAGGGAAGATGTTCGTAGGGTACTAGGGTCTAAAGAAATAATAGCAAACAAATAAGTACATGCAAATAATCAATAGCAAGTAAGATCGTTACAGGCAAATCCATAAGCAACTCATGGCAAACATATTATACTCACAATGAGGTTAAAATTAACAGGAATTAACAGGAATTAAGCCAGTTAATTGCTATTCCTGTTGATTTTAACCTCTTTGTGAGGACAATATTTTATTGTCATATTTCCATTTGTATTGTGATATGTATCACTGTTTTACCTTTTGAATAAAATGTATTGATTTTTTATTTTCCACCATCATTACTCTACTTACCTACTGCCTAAAAAATCCCAGTGGGGGTATTTGTCTTTTTCCTTTGTACAATTATTAGGGATGTGGCAGACAGTCCTTTGGACTTTCCCACACAAAGCTCTGCATTTATCTTTGACTCCTATAATGCAACAGTCAATATCTAAAGATCTTTGCTGTGTCCTTCGATGAATGCAGAGAATAGGATGTTAAGTAAGTAAAACAAACCCTATTTTTGTGCAGTGTATTCCGATGTGCTGAAATGCATACAATTATATAGAGTGCATTGCCCTGCAATACCAGCGCACACATGTTATGGAGTAAGCACCACTTAAAATGATTGTAAAGTATTTTTTTTATTTTATTTTTTATAATAAACATGTCATACATACCTGCTCTGTGCAATAGTATAGCACAGAGCAGCTCCCCATCACCTCTTCTAGGGTTCCCCACTGCCGCTTCAGGCTCCTCCTTTTATGCATGTGCCACCATAGGAAGCTACTTCCTATGGTGGCACACATGCGGGCTCGCTCCCGAGCAAGGCTCTGTGTGTCCATTCACACACACACGGTGGGGCTCAGCCCCACCCTTACTTGATTTGACTGACAGCGACAGGAGCCAATGGCTTCTGCTGCTCTCAGCCAAGCCTGTAAGAGAGCGGAGAGAAGTCCTGCAGATGAGCACAGCGCTAGATACATGGTGCAGTATTTACAGTAGGTATGCATTAGGGTGAAAGACCATATTACTTTAGAACTACTTTAAAGCGGAGGTCCCGCAGAAAAAATAAAATAAAATGAAAAGCCAGCAGCTACAAATACTGCAGCTGCTGACTTTTAATAAATGGGCACTTACCTGTCCAGGGTGCCCGCGATGTCGGCAGCTGAAGCCGAAGCCGAGCAATCGCTCGTCTCTCGGCTGCCCCCCGCCGCCATCCTCGGTGAGGGAATCAGGAAGTTAGCGCAGCATATTCCCAGTGGTCCCGCTCTCTCCTGGGACCAGTGTGTTTCCCAGAAGACAGTGGGGGAGGATGGGAAGTGGAGTGACTCCCGTGGGAGTCTCTCTCTGGAAGTGGGAGCAAATATCTGTATTATATAGGCATCTGCATCCCCCTCCCCCCTGAAAGGTGCCAAATGTGACACCGGAGGGGGGAGGGTTCCGAAAAGCGGAAGTTCCATTTTTGGGTGGAACTCCGCTTTAATGTGCATGCATTACTATTTTACTATATATAACATGTAATATGTGCCTCAGGGAAAGAGTGGTAGATGTTGTTTGTAATGGGGTTTGTTGTCTTTTATATGTTGTTTCTTGTAATAAATGGCCTTAAAGATTACATCACTGTTTTGGAATTGTTTATATATTTTTTTATAGTTTATTAAATGTTTCTCATTTTTTCTATACATTTAATTCAGGATCCGTTGTAGTCTGTATAGTGGTGTATGATGTTTCTTTGATTTTTTTTTATGTTGAAAGTCACCATGGACTCTGGATAGGTAAGGAGTTTGTTAGGCCCCTTTTTTGTTCTGTGGTGGCCTTACTATTTTACTAATTATTTTACATGGCTTGCTTAAGAAGGCAAAATGCATCCATCAGTTATCCAGAACAGCCAATTATAATTAATCTTTCATTTCATTACAGAGAAATCTAGTTGTTGCTTTACTTTTCATAATAGGGTACCTGCACATGGTACTGATGTATGAACATCAGATTCCTGGCAGAAAATTCCTGCATAAAAACACAAGGGTGGGCTGTATAATAAATGCATGTATTTACGCATTGGTGCAAGTATGCATACAGAAATGTAAAAAATTTCTAGCGTTTCTTGGGTTGTGTTGTACGCACATAAAATACTGTCCAGCAATGCACATTTTTGTATTTACACATGTAGCGACCTCACCCCTCTCACCCCTTCTTCTTCTCGGCTTGTTGTCTCGTCTAGGGGGGAGTATGGGAGGAGGGATGCGATACACCACAGCCCATGTCCTCTTTTGGGTAGAGGTGAAGGCCAGAACCAATTTTACCATCGGGTCGCGTGCATAACCCAGAGCCAAGTCTTTTCTGTAAATGACCCCCTCTGCTCCCAGTAACTGGAGTTCCACACCACTGAAAAGGGTCCAACTCGTATTTATTCTCCAATAGCAATAAATCGTCATTTAGCACAGACAGGTTGTGACCCAAAGAACAGTTCAGTATAAGTGGGGAGTAGGTCGAGGCACAATCCCTAGATAGAACTAACCATTGTAGTGTCACCAACGGTTATGGCGCACAGCCGCTGCCACCGACTGTGTAGAACAGAAAGTGAATTACCTTCGCTAAGCGCAGCCCCTGTCAGAGGGAAGACATCCGTCCAAGAGAGTTACCAGAGGCCCCTCCGTCACCGGCGAATGCTGCACCGGACTATCCAGGGAAGTTCTTCTTACTGGCCTCCTCGTCTCAGATTCGGGCACCCAAGGCTTTAGGGCCCCCTCGGATTCCTCCACCCTTGCGGGACCCAGTCAAAGGTACTGGGCTCCAGGCCTCCTCCATAGTACTTCACCCAAGGCTAAAGGTGCCTGGGATGGACTCCATCTCGCGCTCCGGCCAGGTCAAGGGCACCTGGGCCCGGAACTCCGGAACGCCGGCACCCAGGCCGAAGGTGCCTGGGCGTGACTCTGACCTCCGACTCTGAACCCCGTGTTCCGGGCGTCCGCCCCTTTTATATCCTCTCCCCAGCGTCACAGCAGGTTCCCCGCCCCGCTGTACAACTGCCGGAAGAGGACAAAAAGGGCACAGTACTGCAGGCAGGGTTCAACCCCGGCCCAGTGCGACAGTGCCACCCACAGGCCGAAGGGAACCTCACACCACCAGAGTCCTCCATGAACAACAAATGGTCCCAAATTTCCTAACAATCAGTGCATCTGGGTTACACTACCACCCAGATGCCTCCCCTAAATTCAAATACCCGCTACACACACAATGCAGCGCAATGTAAAGTCCATCATGAATGCTATTGCCAGACTCATCCACCTTATCAACCGTGCATTGTCTGCTACCCCTCTCTGCAAGTCTCTCTATTGGCTTCCACTCACCCAACGAATACAATTCAAAATTCTAACAATAGCATACAAAGCCATTCACAATTTTTCCCCCAGCTACATCACTAACTTGGTCTAAAAATACCAACCAAACAGCTCTCTTCGGTCCTCCTAAGACCTCCTCCTCTTTAACTTCCTCATCACCTCCTCCCATGCTTGCCTCCAGGACTTCTCAAGAGCCTCTCCCGTCCTTTGGAACTCCTTACCCCAATCTGTCCAACTATCTCTTAATCTATATATCTTTAGGTTATCGCTGAAAACCCATCTCTTTAAAGAAGTCTATCCTGCTCCTAACTAATACACAATGGGGATTATTTAGTAAAACTGGAGAGTGCAAAAGCTGGTGCAGCTCTGCATAGAACCCAATCAGCTTCCAGGTTTTATTGCCAAAGCCTAACTGAACAAGCTGAAGTTAGAAGCTGACTGGCTGCCATGCACAGTTGCACCAGATTCTGAGTGCTCCAGTTTTAATAAATCTATCCCTGTGTTTTTACCTTTTCCATCAGCTTATGCCCACAGTTATTACTTGACCCTCCCTCTTATATTGTAAGCTCTAATGAGCAGGGCCCTCTGATTCCTTTTGCAATAAATTGTTTGGTAACTTGCCTTCATTTTGTAAAGCGCTGCGCAAACTGTTGGTGCTATATAAATCCTAAATAATAATAATAATATTCAGAGCCATTAAAAACGATAGTCTGCATTTAGATCAGTAAGTAAGTAAGTAAAAAAAACGCCTACATTTCTAAAAACGTGGCATTTTTAGGTGTCCATATGCGAGAGGCCTAATTGTTGCTTTTTCCTCTTATCAAATACAGTAAAACCTTGGATTGCGAGCATAATTCATTCCAGAGACATGCTTGTAATCCAAAGCACTTGTATATCAAAGCAAATTTCTCCATAAGAAATAATGATAACTCAAATGATTCTTTCCACACCCATTTATTTATAGGTCCTTCAGTTTATAGTCCATATAAAAAGATTATAGCAATGTGATAGGTTGTGTAACCATAAAATGTTCATCCACAAATCAAAGCCTCCACAAGGGGATTAGATGCAAAATCAAGCAAGGAACTACAGAGTATAAGGCCCCTTCCACACGAGGCAGAATCTATCGCTACGGAGTCCGCCAGCTCAGCGGAAGATCTCTCTGATGATCTCCGCTGAGCCGGCGGATGACAGGTCCCTCTCTGCTCACTGAGCGGGGAGGGGCTTGTCCAGCGCTGCTATCTCCTATGGAGAGATCGGACGAATACAGACAGCATGTCCGTTTTCATCAGATCTCACCTGATCCGATCCGCCATGGACGGATGGGGACGGATGTCAGCGGACATGTCACGGCTGACATCCGATGCTCCATAGAGAGGTCCGCCAAAAAAACTGACAGGCGGACCTGAACGGTCCGACCGTGTGAAAGGGGCCTAAAAGAGAAGAGAGGCGCCTCTAAGTGTAGCGATACATTGCTAAATGTTGTACCTTCATTAAATGTAACCATATTGCTACACTTAAGCCCGATCGGATTTCCGATGGAATCAAATCCGATGGATTTTTCCATCGGAATTCCGATGAAGCTGACTTCCATCAGTCTTGCTTACACACCATCAGACAAAATTCCAACCGTCCCAAACGCTGTGACGTACAACACATACGACGGCACTATAAATGGGAAGTTCAAATCCAATAGCGCCACCCGTTGGGCTGCTTTTGATGATTTCGTGTTACTGCGTGTTAGTAAAAATTTGGTGTTAGCCGATTTGCGCTTTTCCGTCTCTGTGCTTTTCAGTTCCTTACAGCGTGACGAATGTGCTATCTCCATTACGAACGCTAGTTTTACCAGAACGAGCGCTCCCGTCTTTTAATTCAGTCTGAGCATGCATGGGTTTTTTCTCCGATGGAGTTCCACACAGACGATCGGAATTTGCTATGGTTTTTTTTTTCCATCGGAAAAATTTAAAACATTTTTGTTCACTTTTCATTGGTAAAACCAATCGTGTGTACAGGGCTTTAGAGGTGCCTCTCTTCTCTTTATACTCAGTTGTGACCTGATGCTACTTGTATATCAAGACATCGCTTTTATATCAAGTCAAAATGTATTATTTCTTAAAAAATTTTGCTTGTCTTGCAAAACGCTCTCAAACCAAGTTACTCTAAAACCAAGGTTTTACTGGTACTGTAAGTATGTTGTAACAACCAATCAGCAGTTGTTATCTCCTAGTTTGACCTTACATCTTCACTATAGTGCATTGCTGCTGTCCATGGTCCTGAACAGTCTGCAGCTTTTGCAGGTCAAATAAAAGTCTTCTGCCCAATTGTTTTTCATTATTTATTTTTTTTAACCATGGCTTGAAAGTTATATCCCAGCTGGTTCCCTATCACCCACAAAACAGCTCTGTTTACCTGCTCTATTTAGCACTTTCAGGACGCCTTTATTTTTTCAATTACTCCCAGACTGTTGTCTGTGTTGATTTATCCCCAGCTCTCAGAACTGGTCATTTTCCTGCCTATTGAAGAGTTAGTGATGCGCAGATGAATTATTCTGTTCTCTGGCTGAGAGAGCAAAGGAGAAGTGAAGTGGGGGGGGGGGGGTGGCGGAGGGAGGGGAATGAAGTGGGGGGGGGTGGCGGAGGGAGGGGAAGGTTTAACTCCTTTGCTACTAGGCGAGGGCGCTGAGCAGACCAACATGGTGTTTGACTGTCTGTTAATGAAGCCACAATGTCTTCTGAACAGGAACTAATGATGCAACAATTAAAATATCTGAACCAGAGCCTACAAATCAGACACCTGGTGCCAGAGAGAGGGAATAGAGAGCATGCAAAGAAATCTTTTCTTGTTAATGCCTCATTAGGAAGGCAAGTGAGAGGAGATTTGTAGCAGCAGTGATTCCTGTCCACTTGTAATAAACAGACTGCTAGTCATATTGTTGCTTCTGGAAGGTGTCAGAGAGTCAGAATGGGCTGTACGTCAGCCAAGAGTCCTAAAAATATAGTAGAGAACTGCAGGTCATCTTCTAGGTTCTAGCGCTCCAGGCGCTTGTGAGAGTCGAGTACCATAGAGGATTGATTTCATTACTAACACCGTATATGGTATGTGACTGTCGTTAGTAGTAGAGCATGCCTACTGTCAGGGGATCTCTCTGCATCTGACGCAATTGACAATTTTTGACACTTTTCCAGCCAATATATCATTGTATTTCATATTCACACGCCACAAAAAAAAATCTATATATCATTATAAAAATCTGATGATGGACTTTTTCCTTATCCTGTGTGTCTAAGAAGATGGTACTGTAGTCAAACGATTCAGATTTAAAGCAGTATTAAACACAAAAGCAAACTGTTATTGCAACTTACCAATTCTAAAGTCCCGCAGACACGGGCAGAATGTCAGGAGACATTTGCCTGTTCAAAAAAAAAAACGTCCGACATTCTGCCTGTGTGTATGTTGGTCTGTTGAACGAGCATGCTGGAAAACCAGCAGCGACCGCCTCCCGATGAGCGCTCTTAGCCAATGGCAGAGAGCGCTGATCAGAGTGTTCTGGCAGGGGGGCCGTCCCCATGTCAGAACAGCTCAGCGGGGGAGATTGCTGGACTTAAGCCTCGTAAACACGGTCGGACTTCAAACAAACTTTTCCGTGGATTTTTGTCCGAAAGGAGTTGGCCGGGCACACCCATAGCATACACATGGCAGGACTTTTCTGCAAACTTTCCTAAAACTTTCCCAACATCACGTGGTTTTTCTGCTCTTTTCTGCTCTTTACCGCCACCCTTTGGTCAACTTCTGCTATTGTTGGTTGATTTTAACATTGGTTCTGGGCATGCGTATTTGTACTTCGGACAAAAGTCCGATGGATTTCTGTACACACGATAGGACTTTGCACCGTAGGACTTTTGTTGCCGAAAAGTTTGTCCGTTTGCAGAGCGAACTTTTGTCCGATGAAAACCGAAAAAGTTTGTCCAATGGAGCGTACACACGGTCGGATTTTTTAGAAAACTTGCTCATTTTGAAGTTTGTTGTCAAGAAGTCCTATCGTGTGTATGGGGCTTAACTTACATGGTTGGTATAGTGTCTCCAACCGGAGCTGTCAGTTTTTTTTTCATGCAACCCGCTGAATTGCACGAAAAAAAACGAATAGTGTGTACCAGGCTTAAGATGTGATGGCTGCACTAGGTTTCTTTTTTAGGCTTTCTTTAATCTGGTGATCCAGCCAGTAAGTCTGTTGTTTTTCAACAGAAAAGCTCTCTTGCAGTTACAGGGATGAGAAAAACCATTTAACACTGGGAGGGGTGCTTTAAATGATCAAATGTTATTTATTTATGTAAAACCTTTATCCCAAAAGGAAAAAACAGTTTGCTGTAAACAGGTACATCCCCTTTAAGAACCCATCCATGGGTCGCGGGCGCCGCCGACGGCACGCTCGCGACCCGGTCCGAAGCTCCGTGACCACGCCCGCAGGATCCGCGGACCTGATCGCCGCCGGTGTCCCGCGATCGGGTCACAGAGCTGAAAAACAGGGAGAGGTAAGTGTAAACAAACCTTTCCCCGTTCTTCCTAGTGGCATGTCAGTGATCGTCTGTTCCCTGTCATAGGGAATGACGATCAGTGACGTCACACGCCAAGCCACGCCCCCCCTACAGTAAGAATCACTCATTAGGTCACACTTAACCCCTACAGCGCCACCTAGAGGTTAACCCCTTCACTGCCAGTGTCATTTTCACAGTAATCAGTGCATATTTATAGCACTGATACCTGTAAAAATGACAATGGTCCCAAAAATGTGTCAAAAGTGTCTGATGTGTCCGCCATAATGTCGCAGTCACGATAAAAATCGCTGATCGCCGCTATTACTAGTAAAAAAAAAAAATTATTAATAAAAATGCCATAAAACTACCCCCTATTTTGTAGACGCTATAACTTTTGGAAAACCAATCAATAAACACTTATTGCGATTTTTTTTACCAAAAATATGTAGAAGAATACGTATCGGCCTAAACTGAGAAAAAAAAATTATATATTTTTTGGGGAATATTTATTATAGCAAAAAGTAAAAAATATGTAATTTTTTTCAAAATTGTCGTTCTATTTTTGTTTATAGCGCAAAAAAATAAAACCGCATTGGTGATCAAATACCACCAAAAGAAAGCTCTATTTGTGGGAAAAAAGGACCTCAATTTTGTTTTGGAGCCATGTCGCACGACCGCGCAATTGTCAGTTAAAGCGACGCAGTGATGTATCGCAAAAAGGGGCCTGGTCCTTTAGCAACAAAATGGTCCGGGGCTTAAGTGGTTAAGAAAAGTATTAGTTCAACTTCAATTTGTTACTGTTTTTAATCCGTTATGCGCCGTACACGCGATCGAACCTTTTTCCGACCAAACTGCCATCGGAAAAAAATAGAACATATTCTATTTGAACATTCTGATGGAATTCATCGGAATTTCTCCGATGGGGCCCACACACGGTTGGAATTTCTGATGAAAAAACTCCAACGGACTGCATCTAACTTTTTTCATCGGAAATTTTGTGTGTACGCGGCATTAGTACATCTAACACTCACCCCCCCAGATTAACAGTGCTGCTGTCCAAAGGTGCCCCCTTTGCCCTGTGGGGGCATTCTAAAACAATAGGTGTGTTACTGGCCAGATCACAAGGTGAAAACAGAGGGGAAAAAAAATAAAAAGAGAAAACGAATGCAGCCACCACATCTAATGATTGGAAAACAGCAATGTATTACATTTTTGGGTTTGGAATTAATACATCTTTAAAACTGGAACTATATTAGGATGTTATCCGGGACCTTTTCCTTTATCCAGTCTTTTAATTGGTAATCTCTGGAACCATTGATAACGTTGATAAGCTAGTTCCACATATGTGCGATATATAGTTTTGCACATTGATGTGGACACACACAAATAGACGAGTAGGTTTTATGTATGTTTTTTATTGAGGGGTTGAGACCTCAGGCCACATCTAAAAGAGCTAGCCCTTCAATCACCAAGCCATATAAATGGATTGAATCGGTCACAATGTCTTTTTGTTCTGTGATGATCGAGCCACTTAACCTAATCATCAGGAGCAAGACCTTTGTCAGCACGGGCCATATTTATTATCTTAATGCTTGCTTAAAATAATTGCTTCAATGTATATGTGAGGCTGTCATTGATTGCTGAAAACATATTGATGATCACCAGATAATATTTTTGCCCCATATTTAAACTATATGACAATGAAAGTGACATTCAAATTCCATCAGACATAAATGATGAAGACACTGTTACTAAATCCAGAAGAAGCTGTGCGGCAGTGAATGTGGTGCATTGTTTACAAAATTCAGTAGTTGCAATGTCCTTTCATGCACGTCCGCAACTGTGTTGTTGAAGAAATATGTCATTTTTATCACAAGCTGCCTTTTTGTACAGTTGATTGGGTGTCTTAGATAACCAAGTTCCTGGGGACTTCAAACCTGCAGAATGTCTGTGTTTGAGGAGGCCTCACACCTAGCGCTTGATGTATCCTAAAGTCATTGACATAATGAGCTGAGGCTACCTCTCCACTACAGACAAATCCTGTTCTTTTTTTCTCTGGCATTTTCTAATTGCATCAAAGCTTGTTGGCGCCATCCACTTCTATAATTGACCATTGAGGCAGGCCATGAAAATGATGGCCCAAGAGGAATATGTGTAAAGTTAAGAGGGAACAGGCAGTCTTTAACAATATCAGGAAGTATGAAGCCCCGTACACACGATCGGTTTAACTGATGAAAACCGTCCGATGGATGGTTTTCATCAGACAAACCGATCGTGTATGGTACCCATCGGTCTTTTTTCCATCGGATGGAAAAAATAGAACTTGTTTCTAATTTTTCCGATGGATCAAGAACCGATGGTAATTTCCGATCGTCTATGGGCAAGTCCATCGGTTAAAAAACCCACGCATGCTCAGAATCAAGTCGACGCATGCTCAGAAGCATTAAACTTCATTTTTCTCGGCTCATCGGAGTGTTTTACGTCACCACGTTTGGAACGGTCGGTTTTTTGACTGATGGTGTGTGGCCAAGACTGATGAAAAACAGTTTCATCGGATTTCCGATGGTCAAATCCATCGGACGAAAATCCATAGGTTATCCGATCGTGTGTACAGGGCTTAAGAGCTCGGTCATAGTTTCCGGTGTAGCAGTGGAAATTTAAAGGGGTTGTAAAGGTTTGTTTTTTATTTTCTAAATAGGTTCCTTTAAAGTGGAAGCAAACCCTCCTATCATTTTCAGCCAAGGAAGCTGCATAGTTGCCAACATTGTAAAAAAATGTATAGGGACACTTTTTTGTCTGTAGGCGGAGTTTGTTTGTTTGTAAGTGTGAAGTAGGGGGGGGATAACATTGTCTCTGCCGGCCGCGGACCTCTAGCGGTGGCAGCGAAAAGTCAGGAAAACAAGGATTTTCCTGGGACATTTCCCTGGAATCGCAAAAAAAAAAAGAAAAAAGGTCTGAATCCCAGGAATGTCCCGGGAAATTTGGGACAGTTGGCAAGTATGAAGCTGCCATCTTGGCCTCTGTTTAATCTTCAACTGCCATGATGCTGCACATGTGATCAGTTATTACACCAGCCATTGGATGGTGTGACAGTTTGGTTGAGAGCACAGCCAATGTGACAGTTAGCATTTCCGGCATGCCGGGAATGTACCGTATTTATCGGCGTATAACACGCACCCCAAGTTTAGGAGGGAATTTTAGGGAAAAAAACTTTTAGGAGGGAAGTTTAAGGAAAAAAAACTTACATTTAAATGCAGCCTTACCAGTGTCCATTGCAGCCTTGTCAGTGCAGCCTTGCCAGTAGTGTCCATTGCAGCCTTGCCCCAGTGTCCATTGCAGCCTTACCAGTGTCCATTGCAGCCTTGCCCCAGTGTCCATTGCAGCCTTACCAGTGTCCATTGCAGCCTTACCAGTGTCCATTGCAGCCTTGCCCCAGTGTCCATTGCAGCCTTTTCAGTGCAGCCTTGCCAGTAGTGTCCATTGCAGCCTTTCCCCAGTGTCTATTGCACCCTTTCCCCAGTGTCCATTACAGCCTTTCCCCAGTGTCCAGTGCAGCCTTGCCCCAGCGTCCAGTGCAGCCTTGCCCCAGTGTCCAGTGCAGCCTTGCCCCCAGTGTCCATTGCAGCCTTTCCCCAGTGTCCAGTGCAGCCTTGCCCCAGTGTCCAGTGCAGCCTTGCCCCAGCGTCCAGTGCAGCCTTGCCCCAGTGTCCATTGCAGCCTTTCCCCAGTGTCCAGTGCAGCCTTTCCCCAGTGTCCAGTGCAGCCTTGCCCCAGTGTCCAGTGCAGCCTTGCCCCAGTGTCCAGTGCAGCCTTGCCCCCAGTTTTCATTGCAGCCTTGCCCGAATTTCAAAATTGGCGCCGCCGAGATCGCCGCTGAGACTGGGCGGAGCGGGGCGAACGCCGTAGAGAACGCAGGGACTGGGCGGAGCCGAGATACACATAGCCGAGTGTACTCGGCTCTAGTCGGCTCTTCTCTGCTCCGCTCACAGTCACGCCGAGTCCCGCCCTATGATGGACATAATACAGGTCCAATGGCGGGACTGGGCGTGACTGTGAGCGGAGCCGAGAAAAGCCGAGTACACTCGGCTATGTGTATCTCGGCGGTGATCGCTGCGCTCCGCTCAGTTAGCGGAGATCGCCGGGATCTGTGAGTATCAGCGTATAACACGCACCCACGATTTTCCCCTGATTTTAAGGGGAAAAAAGTGCGTGTTATACGCCGATAAATACGGTAACTGTTTTTTGAAACTATTAAATGTTGGGTTTACTTCCGCTTTAAGCTAGCGCAATGTTGGTTCACTTACCTTTTCCTTCGATTTCCCTTCTAAATGTTTTTTTTCTTTGTCTGAATTTCTCACTTCCTGTTCCTCCTCAGTAAGCTTGCCCCCATCATCTGAGGCGTTCTGGCTGGGGGTTAGTCAGCGTGCTCGCCCCCTCCCTTGGGACTACATCCCTGCGGGGAGACGCTGTGAATGTTCTCAGCGTCCCCCCCGCAGGAATGTAGTCCCAAGGGAGGGGGCGAGCACGCTGACTAGCCCCCAGCCAAAACAGCTCGGATGATGGGGGCAAGCTTACTGAGGAGGAACAGGAAGTGAGAAATTCAGACAAAGAAAAAAAACATTTAGAAGGGAAATCGAAGGAAAAGGTAAGTGAACCAACAATGCACTAGCTTAAAGGAACCTATTTAGAAAATAAAAAACGAACCTTTACAACCCCTTTAACTACAGGTATCTGCACTTTATACTTTTACCAGCGTTTTCTTCTTTTCAAGTGATAGAGTCACTACTAGGGCAGGTCTAGATATGTTTTGTTGTTGTGGAGAGCTCCAGATTTTAGCTCTCCAGATGCAAAAGGTCCTTTGCTTGCAATATTCCCCCCACCGTCAGCAACAGTGGGGCATAGTTCCTGCCACTGACACAGACAAAGAGGCACTATTCTTCCCATTGACACAATGATGGGGCACTATTCTTCCCACTGACACCAATGATGGGGCACTATTTTTTCCATTGACGCCAATGATGGGGCACTATTTCTTCCACTGATACCAATGATGGGGCAGTGTTTACTCCCAATGACACCAGGACATTTTCTTCTCCCACTGGCCACTGTCCAGCCCCCCTAAAGTTTGAAGGACAGGAAACTGGCCCTTTGTTTATAAAGTTTGGAGACGTTGCTTTAAAAGATTGAATTATTTTTATTTTACTGTATATTAATCAAAGTGATACTATAGGTTCACATTTAAAAATAAATAAAAAACAAACATGTCATACTTACCTCCACTGTGCAGTTAGTTTTGCACAGAGTGGCCCCGAATGTCCTCTTCTGGGGTCCTACGGCGGCTCTCGAGGCTCCTCCCCACAATAGCTAACCCCCCTCTGGGAAGCTCTCTCCCGAGGGGTTTACCTTGCGGGCGCGCTCCCGTGTCATACACTCGGAGTACATAGCCACCGAGTGTATGACTTGGCCCCGCCCCTCGGCGGCCGCGTCATTAAATTTGATTGACAGCAGCGGGAGCCAATGGCTGCGCTGCTATCAATCTATCCAATAAAGAGCCGAGAAGCCACGGGGAGAACGACGCGGGATCACGCCCACGGAAGTTCGGGGCTCAGGTAAGTAAAATGGGGGCTCGGGGGGGCCGGACAGTGCAAGGTGTTTTTTTCACCTTAATGCTTTACAACCCCTTTAAGCTTTATTTTTTTTAAGAGACTTTGTTATCTCATTTTACAATATCTGCTAATCAGTTTTTTGCAATGTCCACAATATCCAATTAGGTCACTGGACAGTTTTGTCCTAGCAATCCTGCGACAATGCTGTCTTTCTTAATGTCTCCACCACGTACACCTCATACTTCTTCTAAGCCAAGCTTAGCATGTCCATCAGCAAGGATATGCTTACATCTTCATGGTCCCCTATATCTGCACAATAGTATAGATAGTGACTTTGTAGTATTGTAGCTGTGAGACTTTGCTACTATTTGTAGTTATAGATTGATGACTGGGGAAGGAAAGGGAGTAGCTATAGGAGGCAAAGTTGTGAAAGACTTTGACGCTCCAGGAGGTGTCAGATTTTCGAGTGATAAGTATGAATAACTCTGCATGGATTAGTACAGCAGTGGGATCTCATTATTATGTACAATATATTGTACAGTTTGCAAAAATGTTATCAGCAGATGTTGGAAAATGTAGTGACAGAGTCTCTTTACCATTTGAATCTGATTGGTTGCTGTGGGGAAATAACTTTATATATTGGCCCTTACACTCATGCATATATCATCATTAAAGCATATTTATGGTCAAAGTGTAATATCATATATTCCTTTACATATTGTATTTCAATAATTTCGAACCTACTCCTATTAATTTTAATGAAATTTGTAAACTGACTTTGTGAAGATGTCTACACATTTACTTCCTTGACTTCTGTGACACATATTCTCTATGCCCTGTGAATATGCACTGCTTTGTCACACATTTCATAGAGCCTGCTTTCTTAACTACAGAGGTGCTAAGAGGAGGAGTTTCGGGAGGCGGAGTCAGTATTTTTTTTTAACAGGAGCCTGCAAAGCATTGCACTCGCCATCAGTGGATTGTGGCTGCAATGTGAGGGTCCTGCAACCAGGGCCGCTGATAAGCCAGTACAACTGGCCCTGTTGTACCGGGCCCGGCCAGCAGGGGGGGCCCGGGCAATCTAGGATGAAAGAATGCAGAAAAATAATAATAATAAAAAAAAAATGTCACCAACATTCGCCATAACGGCATTGGCAGCATGGGTGGCACTGTCTCTGCAGGCAGCACATGCGCTATGGCATTGGCAGCACGGGTGTCACTTTTGTCACTGCAGGCAGCACATGCGTTATGGAATTGGCATGGAGGGCACTGTCTGCAGCACATAATGGCATTGGTATATCCCACTGTCAAGTCGCTGATCGCCACCATTACCTGCACTTTGTTTCAAAGCGGGATCTGGGGAGGGGCCAGGGGTGGGGCTGAAGGGGGCCCCATCAGGTAGGCTTTACGGGGCCCTGTGATTTCTATCAGCGGCCCTGCCTGCAACTCTTCCTCCAGCTCTCTACCCGTACGGACTATCAGTTGGAGAACTTGAGTAAGATTCAATGGACTACAAGTGTGCTGATTACCGCATTCGTAGTCCATTGAGACTTACAAGTCCCTCTGCTGTAGTGGCAGACAAGACTTGTAATTCAGTCATTTATTTACACATTCCTGGAAATGAATGAAATGGATGTGCATATGGGACACAGCTGAGCAGGTTTTAAATGTGACAGTGGCTGCATGAAAAAAAAAAACAACCCCACGGTCATGGCTCGGGGAGTCGGTTCAAATGTGGAAGGGGAGGCATTTGCACCAAGTTACAAGTTACACTTTAAATGCAGGTGTAATGTAACATGGAGCAAAAAGTGAGCTTAGGCTTTAAATATTGAAAATAAACAAGTTGAATCTGCAAATCATGCAGGGATTCTAGGATGTTGTGGAAAGAGATGGCTAGCAGACACGCAACAACCACAACATGAAAGGAAATTTTTCAAGTAAGCTTACAGTGCCTTGAAAAAGAATTCATACCACTTGAAATTTTCCACATTTTGTCATGTGGGACTGAATACAGACTGTGCTGGCCCTGGGCAGGTAAAAACAAGGACACACTGACATTTACCAATATATAAGGTATGGAGTTCTGTTATACCATATTTATTGATGAAGAGGTTGTGGGAGAGGACAAAGGGAAGGTATTTATGGAGTTGCACTTGTCCTTAATATCGGTATTGTATATTGTTTTGGATAAGTGGTTGTTTCTGTATAAAGATGTTTGCACACAAAATGAACATTTTAATTATACAGTACTTACATGTCAGCATGCAACCTCCACACTAAAAATTAAGGAAAACCGTATCAGTGATGTCCATCAGAGATCTCTGCCTCCGGACAGTGATTACCTTATAAAGAATTGTATGTAACACACGGACCTTTTTCTCACCTGGCTCACTTGTGAGATAAGGCACACCGTACTATATGCCCGTACCCTCTTGTTTGAAGAGGTTAAACGGTGTTCACAATTGTTGGGTCCTGCAGCGAGTTACCTCCCTTCAGCTGGTTCTCACCCCCAGAGTGTAGGGAAGAGTCTGTTGTAGGTGCACCAATAAGGCCAATGTCCAAACAAGGTTAAACCTTAACCCCCCCGGCGGTATTCCCGAGTCTGGCTCGGGGTTAAATTTTAGCACCAAAAGTGGTAACCCCGAGCCAGACTCGGGATTGCATCGCAGTGATCCAGGCAGAGTTACTTACCTTGTCCCCTGGATCCTGCGATGCCTCCCCGCTGTGTGATCGAGCTGTCTCCTCGCTCGATTCACACAGTGCCCGAGTGCCGCCGAGCTCCGTTCCCTGCGACGTTACGATGCACAGGGATGGAGATTGGCACTAAATTCAAAAAAGTTAAAACACAGTACACATACAGTACACTGTAATCTTACAGATTACAGTACTGTATGTAATAATTACACACCCCCATTGTCCCTAGTGGTCTGCCCAGTGTCCTGCATGAACTTTTATATAATAAAAACTGTTCTTTCTGCCTGGAATTTGGAGATTATCCATAGCAACCAAAAAGTGTCCCTTTATGTCAAAAGTGGTTTTAGACCAGCTAGAAAACAGCGATAATAAATTAGAATCACTCGCAGAATTGAGCGATAGCGATTTGTGGGGAAATTCGTCATCAAACACTGAAAAACACTTTTATTATTATATTATTATTTGTTATAATTATTTTATAGTTATTTATTATATTATAATTTATGATTTTTTTTTTTTTTTACTTTATCATACCCGGGATGTCTACTAGACTCTGGTTTGGACAGATTTAAGTGAGTGAATAAGAATTACAGGCCTACAATATAAAATGCCAAATTTCCATGCAGAATAATTGTACCACTTTCAGCACCTAAAATCTGACAGAATCATACCGCCAGGCAGGTTAATGAAGGAAGGTTTATTTTTTTTATGCTGAAAACTGGATAGGAAAGTTGAAGTTGAAGAATAAAGGAACAGGGAGGCAGGTTCAGGCACACGGCACTTAATCTCACCACTCAATCCCCAGTGGCTCTGCTTATCCGAATAGTCCCCTCTCACGCTCCTAGCAACCGGAATGACACTCAGGCGTTCACTTAAGTTTCTTTCAAGATACGATCGGGAGATTCTCTGCCACAGAATCTCTGAGCCCCGAACTTCTCAGCGCTTGTAACTCAAGAACAGGTGCAAGTTCCTGCAGATTACAAGACCTTGGATGAACAGTGGAATCCCTCCAGAAGTTTACCGAGCCTCTCTTTCACCCTGAACTTTCACCGGTCCATCAGAAAGGTCCTCCCCCGGTCTCCTCTTCTTAGAGCGGTTCCCCTCTCAGGGGCACCCTGGGATTCCTCCTATTAGAGATGCTGGGCCCAATGGCAAAGCTGCAGCCCCAGGCTAAAGGTGCCTGGGACCGATGCACACGCGCACCCCTGGCCTGGAGGGTCAGGTCACGCGACCCGAATTCCAGAACTACTCACTCCAGGTGGCGTCTGCCTTTATGTATCCTCTCCCGGCATGCACAGCAGGTTGAACACGCCCACTGTACTACTGCCGAGAGAGGACACCTCAAGGCACAGCACTGTCACCAGTGGTTCAACCCTGACCTGTCATGGCAGTGCCACCTACAGGCCACAGGGAACTGCACCCCAGTACAACACCTGCAGAAACAAAGTAACAGAACCTATCAATAAAAACGGTCTGAGCCTGGCTACTAGCTCAGACCAGTCCCTAAATTTAGGCACATAGCACCCCTCAAAGTAGAGGGGCGCTACATGTATATTGGTCATTGTTCTGTCTTGAAAACATTCATCTGAGCATATTTATCTAATAGAGAAAGGGGAGGCAGACATTGTGCCTTGGCAATTTTTGGCTACGTGAAATCAGACTTTCCCATTTCACTAAATATCACACCGGCATACAGCTCTGCATGCTTATATGAGATCATCCTACAATCATTAGTTAAACAAACCTCTTTTGCCTTTACTTTCAATTACTGTTTTTTCCACTTCCTGGTTGAGTGAGGCACTGGTGATATAACCCTGGCTGCACAACTGCATCCTGGGAACTTCCTGTCACATGGTTCAGGAGGCCGACCCAGAGTTCTAGCAAACAAAGGGAGATGGATTAATCTGCCCTTAGTGAAAATGGCCACCGTTAGAAGAATGGGGAAGCAAAGCAAAAAAGTATGCAAAGAACAAAAAGCCTGCAGTTATCTATAAGAATGTGATTGTAAATTGCCATTACTAAACATTTCTAAAGATGGCTTTCTTGTAAATTTAAGAAAAAGATCAAGCTTCTCTTTAATACCTTATGCATGTTTTTTAGTGTGATACATTCTGCACTTGTTTTACATCCATTACTACTCCCCTATATGGAAGTTGCACTTGTAGAAACTGCACCAGAGATGCAGCAAGCCCCATACCCCACTAAAATGCAGATGTCTGAATTTAGCCTTTGGCAAGTTTTTGAATAAATAAAGCTGTCCATAATGATTTATTCATTAGGGCCCAGTTCACAATAGCACAACTTCGGATGTGACAGAATCGCATGACAAGGAAATTCTCATTGTTTTCCTTGTCAAATTTGTTTATTGTTTTGAATAAAATAAAGGAGAACAATCTGAATTTTACAAGGATTGTGGTACATATTCAAAGGGTAACAAACTAATTACTTCAATTGGAAAGAGATAAATAAAAATTTAAATGCAATACCGCACTATATAAAGGATCAAATAGACTGTGAAATGTCAAAAATATCATATACCGTATTTATCGGCGTATAACACGCACTTTTTTCCCCTTAAAATCAGGGGGAAATCGTGGGTGCGTGTTATACGCCGAACCGCTGCTTCGGAGGGGAAGGAGGGAACGAGCGCTGCCGAATTAGACAGAGCCGAGTGTACTGTGTACTCAGCTCCGCTTGCAGTCACGTCCAGTCCCGCCTCCTAGCATTTACGTCCCGCCATTGGACCGATGTTATGTCCATCATAGGAGCCGGGCCAAGGGGCCGGACTGAGCGGGACTGCGAGACGAGCCGAGAGGAGCCGAGTACACAGGACATCCGGATCTGTCTATCTCGGTGGCGCTCGTTCCCTCCTTTGCAGGCAAAAGGAAGGTTTATGTGTTGTTCACAGCAGCTGGAGTTATCTGCCTATTCAACTAAACACTTCACAATGCAAAGTGAAAAACTGAGTAGCAGTAACAATTTAAAACCCATCATTGATCATGCTGCAATTTTTGGCAAGGCTGCAGATGGACACTGTTGGGCAAGGCTGCAGATGGACACTGATCATTCTGCAATGTTGGGCAAGGCTGCAGATGGACACTGATCATTCTGCAATGTTGGGCAAGGCTGCAGATGGACACTGATCATTCTGCAATGTTGGGCAAGGCTACAGATGGACACTAATCATTCTGCAATGATGGGCAAGGCTGCAGATGGACACTGATAAGGCTGCATTGATGGGCATTTCAAATGTAAGTTTTTTTCCTTAAACTTCCCTCCTAAACTTGGGGTGCGTGTTATACACATGTGCGTGTTAGACGCCAATAAATATGGTAATTGAAAAGAAATAGAAAGGTAGATTGTTGACTGTCGGTCTAGTTTAAAAACAAGGTGATTAGTAAATCGGTAAAGCAAAAGTACATTTCAATGGGTCTGAAGAACAACAATCTCACTGTTCATCAAAGGTGCCCGTTCTAATCTAATACGACTCAGCATGGTGCGATTTTGGAAAAGGTTCCTGCACTACTTTGGTGTGATTTACAGTGCAACTTGGCCCCATAGAATATGTAAAGTCACACCATATAATCACGCTGTAAATCTCATCAAAGTCACATCGCAGTAGTGGGAACCAAGCCTAAAACCCAATGGTGCCTGTGCCTGTGTAACCCCCTGGAAATTCAGGATATTGTAAACAAAGCAAAGAAAATAATAATAGGGAAAAACAGTATTCTATTAAGCCAAATCCCAGCATCCCTCTTTTTGATCTGATGCCTTGTGATTGTTGTTGCAGCCACTGCACATTTTGCTCGGCTGTGCGTGGAATTGCGTGGCAGCGTTTCAAGTTATTATCCGGGTCCTGGGCAGATAAATGCTGGACATTTATTCAGTGTTTTTTTACCTGTTATGACAAATGGTAGAGTGTCTACCTATGCTCTGCGTGATTGCTTTTGAATCTGATGAGTCCAAACACAGTCGTTTTCCCCTGGAATTTGGCATTTAGTTGTGGAATGGTTTTTTGATAAACAATAACAGATCTTAAGCTTTCACGTTTCATTTCAGTTTTTCCTCTGCACCTTCATTTGTAAATGCATGCCACACAGTCTGATGTCAAGGTATATTTCCACTAAGTTATTAAAAATTTACGAATGAGTGAACACAATTATATCTTTGTTTATTTGTTACAGTTTTACCTTTCATTACTTTTTTATGTCTCACATATTTGCAAGATTATCGTTTGAAACAATTAACACAGCCCATGTGCTGTAACGCATGTGTATACAAAAAACACATTACTGTATGCATTAGTGCAATGCAGTGCCATTTAATTTTTTGACACATATGTGTTGCAATGCATTTTTTATTTATTTATTGGGCATTATGGTGCATTGGTAGCCCATACAAATTAAAGGGTAACTCCACTTTCGTGGGAAAAAAAATTGTGAATAAAGAAATAATAATAATGTAGTGTATACAACTGAAAAAAGTCTTATTGTAATTGAATGTTCTTGAAAATGACCTTTCCTTTTCAATCTGCAGCTCTGTAATTTTCTGTAAAATGCAATGCAATATGGCTACCTGTAGGCGTCCTGTACACAGATGGTGTACAGAACGCCCCAAGAAACATAATTTCCTGCTTGTGTGATTGGCTTACTGATTTTCCCAGAAGTCTTCACTTAGATACAAATCAGATTTTGAGCATCCCCTGCAACAAGAATGTCATTTTTGGTGAGGTCCTCTCAAAGGGAAATTGCGTCTAAAGGGATGCAGACCCTGCCCCGTAAGTGCAGCAGCTGATTGATAATTATAAAATCACTCCCATACAGATTCACTCTGCACATAGATAAAGACAAACTAACAGCTATTTCTTCAGAATACCAAAGGGTAAAATCTGCAACAAAGTTTATTAAAGTCCTTGCAATGTACATAGATCCCCCAGAGGGGAGTGTTTTTTTTTTCTCAACAAAAGTGGAGTTATCCTTTAAAAAAACCTGAATAGAAAAGTGCCACTGGGCTCTTAGGAATTTTGGTAACATCCTGCCCTAACAATATTCATGCCTCCGCTCGTAAATCCTTTAAGCCGGATTTACAGTTGTGCTATGGTAAATGAGTTACTGCAATGAGTTGCAATGCATGTTTTGCACATTGGTGTGCTGCATTCCCGTTCTTCTGGATGGAACCCCAATACACCTGCGTTGCAGTACACCACAATGCACAGCAATACTACTGTATGTTGTGTAGTGCAATGCATTGCTTTAAAAAGTTCATGCACCTGATTTGGTACGTTAGGAAGCCAACTCAGAATGTTAATGAACCACAGAGATGTAAATGGTCCCTAAATCACTTAACGTCCGCCCGATAGCAGTTTTACTGCTATGGGGTGGCACCTCTGCGCCGGATCACGTATATATATACATGATCCGACTCTACTGGGTAGGGGGCACACATGCGCGCTGGTGGTGGCTTGCTACCACCGGCACCCGCTGATCATCAAGCAGCGAGGCAGAACGGCGGTCTGACAGGAGGGAAGGCGTGGACACTGTGTCTCGGAATGGGATCCGTCTTCCCTTAGAGAAAGCACCTCCCACAGTTTAGAAAAACACAGGCTAGGAACAGAGCTTACCCTTTGATCACCCCTGATGTTAACCCCTTCCTAGCCAGTGTCATTAGTACAGTGACCGTGCATATTTTTTAGCACTGATAACTGTATTAGTGTCTCTGGTCCCCAAAAAGTGTCAGAATGTACGCCGCAATGTACGCCCACTATAAGTTGCTGATCACTGCCAATTACTAGTATAAAATAAATAAATAAAAATATTCCAAAGATTGTAGATGTTATAACTTTTGCGCAAACCAATCAATATACACTTATTGGGATTTTTTTACCAAAAATATGTAGCAAAATACATATTTGCCTAAATTTCTGAAGCAATTAGATTTTTTTAATTTTTTTATTGGATATGTTTTATAGCAGAAAGTAAAAAAATATTGTGTTTTTTTTTTTTTTTTTTAAATTGACGGTCTTTTTTTGTTTATAGCACAAACCAATACCACCAAAGGAAAGTTGCATTTGTGGGAAAAAAGGACATACATTTTTTTTGGATACAGCGTCGCATGACTGTGCAATTGTCGGTTAAAATAGCGCAGTGCCGTGTCGCAAAAAATGGCGAGAAAAGTGAGTGTGTGTACACTTACCTGTCCGCCGGGAAGCCCGCGCATGTTCGAAATTAATTTGACGCATGCGCGGTAGCTTCCTAGGCATACGTAGGGTATACCAAGATGGCGGCGACGGCATCGAATGTGACGAGCGCATGCTCGACGTAGTCGATGACGTCACCGCGTACACTCCTTTCAAAGAACCGCGGGTTCTTTGAAACGAGCGTGTGTACACTCGGCCGGGACAAGTTTCTTGTCCAAGAATCTCGTCAAAAAAAACGACATGTTTTTTTCAACGAGAATCTCGGCCGTGTGTACGAGGCCTTAGACTGGGAGATTGAGAAAAAGCACAAGGAGCCAGTCAATTGTGCTGCCAGGTTCATGTGCTAAAAAAAATCTGATAGAAGAAGACAACAGAGTGATGGAGAGATGAGCTCATCAGTGTGCTGTTTCTCTTCTCACTGTCCAGTTTCAGGCGGGGGGGGGGGGGGGGGGGGGTTTATTTCAACAATAATTTTTTCCCATTAGATTATATGTGCATCAAACATATTTTAGCTGGTTTCAGCTGTAAATGTTATTCTGAACCATTGGTCTGTGGTACTTTGACAGTCCTCAGAGCTGCCAGTCTTTCTGTGTCAATCTTTTTACAGGAAGTCCCCGAGTTATCAACATCCGACTTGCGAACGACTCCTACTTATGAACGGGAGGCTGCGTGGCCACTTTTCGACGACGGGCACATTCGACGGAACCTTTTCGGCGGCGGGCACATTCAACAGAACCTTTTAGACGGCGGCCACATTTGACGGAACATCAGAAAACGACGTATTTGCCGTTCTGCACATGCGCGGCCACTTTTCGATGGCGGGCACATTCGACGGAACATCGGAAAACGACGTATCTGCCGCTCTGCGCATGCGGTTCCGACTTACGAACATATTCGACTTAAGAACAAACCTACAGTCCCTAGCCCGTTTGTAACTCGGGGACTGCCTGTATTTAGTTTCCAAAATAACAAAATTAACTTTACAGTTTAATACCAGAAAACGTGCAATATGGTTTCAACATCATAAAGGGTAAAAAGTTTAAGGCAGGAGTCGAGCTGCCAGTCTTTCAAAAGGGAACTTAGTTCAGTGGACAACCCATTTTTGGTCTGGGAAGCCCACAAGCCAGTAATAAGGGGCACCCTGATCAAGATAGGAGCACGTTTGAAGCCGGAAAGGACTCTGCAGGTTGATACCCAACTTGCCCGTCTTCGTCGCCTTGAAAGCGCCCACAAAGCCAGTATTGCCCGCTCGGTACATTGCAAGCTACTTAAGACCCGTGAGGAACTCAACTCCCTCCTTTTTCATAAAACAAACAGAAATTGGCCTGGTCCCATCGTACTATGTACGAGTTTTCAAACAAACCCAGCACCCTCCTCGAGTTGGGCTCTAAGAAATGTTTTTAAGTGCTATCTGACTTGCTTGAAAGCCTTTTCCACAGAATTTTTTGAGGTAAGTCACCAGGTTTTTCCTCAGGCCTTGGCAATTGCTTGGGGCTAGCATGTATATGTGCACCCACACTAAGGCCAATTTATTAAGGAGCCAGTCAACCTACCAGCATGTCTTTTGGCATGTGGGAGGAAACCCACGTGAACAAGAACATGCAGATAGTATCCTGGCCAAGATTGAAGCCAAGGATCCCAGTGCTGCAAGGCATAAGTGACAACCACTAAGCCAATGTACTGTCTGAACCATACTGTACTTTAAATTTAATGGCACTTCAGACCAGATTTTTTTGATACTCTGCTCTCTAAAGGAAAGACACATACCAGTCTTTTTGAAGAGAAACCACAGTAAGATGTTCCATATTTTGATGCTGAGCTATTAGCTGGCTCCCTGATTGTAACGTCCTGACAGAAAGGGCTTTTTATTAGCTAGTTTGAGCGGATTTCTGTTTGTTCAGTCTGAGCATAGAAGATGTGCCTAGCTCACAGTAAGACATTCATATTCCAATCTCTTTGATATTACAAACTATGCAATTATGACATCTCAAATAAAATCAACCCAGATATCCCCTTACTGTCATAAGTTATTCAAGTTCTGGAAAAGGATCAAGCAAACAACCCTAGTGTGCTGCAATCCTAACTCCACAAATTTTGAGTCTCCAAAGTAGGAGCACATATATAATAATGGACAGATTAAGAGCAGGCATGCCTGGAGGGAGCTCACTCCTTAGAGGAGGAGTCCCTTCTTAAAGGCACAGGGGTGCACTGGACACCCAGCAGCAATAGCACAATGGCAGCAAATTGGTTTGTTGCAGGATGGTTGGGAAGTGAGCTTGGAATTTTTCTCTGTTGTTTTTTACATGCGTCACCATTCCATGTGCTCCTTGCTGCAAAGGCCAGTTACAGGCTGGGGTGGTTTTGTTTGTACTGTTGGTGAATTAGTGAGGGGTGCACTGGATACCTTGGCTGCCATTGTGCTATTGCTGGGTGTCCAGTGTGCCCCTGTGCCTTTAAGGAGGGGTGGGCGCCCTTCAGGCATACCTGCCCTCCATCTGTCAATTATTAAATATGTGCTCTAACTTTGGGGACTCTCAACATTTGTAGAGTTAGGACTGCAGCATACCAGGATGCTGTGAAGTGGCTCTGCAGTTAAACATATATTTGCAATCGTGTGCAAAATAAACTCCTGTTTTTAACATGAACTGTTAGACAGGACAATTCGGTTTGTTGCAGGCTGGCTGGTAAGTAAGCTTAGAATTGTTCTTTGTTGTTTTTTGACATGCGTCGCCCTTTCATTGCTGCAAAGACCAGTTAAAGGCTAGGGTGGTTGCCCATTTGTTTGTATTGAAGGGATAAGTAAGGTGCGGAGTCAAGAGACAAGCTAGAGGTCAGGTACCAGAGTGATCGAGATCAGGCGTAGTCAGAAAGCAAACCACGTTTATCACAAGAGCAAACAGGGACTGGTCACGGGTCACAGGCGCTAACGACCACTCAACAACTCTTGAGTCTTGCAGTGTTTCAGATAGGCCACTGGGAACCAAAGTCAATTCAACAAGGGGAAGTGCACATGTCCCTAGTTCCATGAACAGTTCTGCAGACTGTTCTGCGCAGTTCTTTGAGCAGGGGCATGTACTTGGTTTTCCTTACACCATGATATGTTGCTTCCAATTTAAAAGGAGAAACAATAGAAACATACTTTTTACTTGTTGTTTGGTAAAGGGATACTAGTGCGAACCCATGGTATGTATGTGAGCTGCTCAGGCTGTATGAAAGTGTAGTCCTATGCCTGCTGCTGTGAGTCCTGGCTGGGAAGGTATCTGCCCACGCTCCAGACAATGACAGATAAGAGCAGAAGATCCCGGGAGCCGCACACCGGAACAAGACCTGCTGTGCATAGACAAGTGGCAGTCTCAGCCTGGACCCCACCAGACCACGCACCCAACGCATTTTACTCCGCCCACTGGAGCTTACTCATGGGGAGCAGGGGCATGTACTTGGTTTTCCTTACATCATGACATGTTGCTTCCAATTTAAAAGGAGAAAAAGTAGAAACTTACTTTTTTTTGTTGTTATTTGGCAAAGATATACTAGTACTAAAGTCTGGGGTCTGGGTCATTGTGATAGCACTGCCCTAACTTTGAAGCCTCCACTCAGCCTGACAAGAGACTCCATTTAATATGTTTTTTTTTTATGGCTTCTATCTCCCTCTCTCTGTGTTTGTTATGTGCCAGGCTTATAAAATATATGAGTAATCTTTAGGTATCTTCGGTAATAAAAGTATATGGGTAAATGTTAATCAGGCATGAGGCTTTAGAAGGGTGCACACCCAGAATTCTTTGCTATAGGTCTTCTACGTAGTTCAAGGGAAGGGAACAATCTGTTGAGATGACTTCCCCTTTGGTGATAAATTTTATGATATGGTGGTAAGAACATCAGCAAACAGTAATGATCTTTATTTAATAGCACGGTACAAAGAGTAATGATGTGTCACTATCAACCAACCAGATGTCAGCTATCATTAGCCTGACTGCACTAAACTGTTAAAAACAGCCTAATTGGCTGCTATGCTTCACGGCACTTCATTGCTCTTCATAACAAGTTATTACGAAAAGCCCAAATTGTTAAAAAGAATGAGAATGCTTTGCTATGCAGTATGAATAGCATAGTACCTAAATATTGAGGCAGGTCACACAGGAAAGAAGAGCTGAGAAGGGCAAAATCTACTGAATTTTTTATAAAAACAAGTAAAAGAGAGTTTCATAGTTCACAGGGAGACAGAAGATAGGGACAGCATGACCTACATTATGCACTGGCCTGCAGCTGGACCGACTGTGACCTGTGATTTCTTTAACAGGCTACTGAGATTGCTGAGACAGACTTTTGCAGGAAACTCCGGGGTGTAATTTAGTGGCATACCAAGAAGAAGAGGACAGCAAGTGCTTGGCAACAAAAAAAATGGGAACACCACAAAAATATCTATAATTTACTGCCAGGCAAACACAATAAGGAGAATAACTGCTGGCAAATCACTGCATTTTTTTCTCCAAGCAACCCGTGGTCAGACGGTTCAAGGTTAGGTTAGCAATTCTAACAACACAAAGAACACAACAATTACTACCATTCCCTCTGCATAAAATAAAGAGACTTTTTAGATATGCTGCCCATTAAAAAAGTCCATGCATTTGGCTGCTGTAAAAATCTGAAGCATACCTTCTGATATTAAAAAAACAAAATGTGGGTTGTATTTAAGCCCTGTCCAATCCAACCAAACCCTGTTTTCATGTATCCCTATGATTCAATAAAGTGTTTCTAAACCTGTAACGGCACCCCAAGTATGAAAGGGGTTAACGCCGTTTAGGATATTCCCTTTCCTAACACACATCAGCTACCGACACTCCACAGTCAGGCGACCGAGACCCATAGGAACAATTCTCCCCCAGATACGAGACAAACGCTCTCTATGAGGTTCAAACAGGGAATGAATCTTTATTGCAAGCACATGGTAACACCCTTCTCTTCAAAACACTTCCCTCCCATCCTTGGGAAACAGGGTGGGTTAAACTGTCCAATGACAATGGTGATACAGGTCAGGTGTGTTCAAACTTCTCCTTCAGTAAACAGTCTTAGCGGGGGGGGGGGGTTTGCTGGAGTGATCCCCCCCCTTTCCTCACAGCAAGACACTTAAACATCCCATAATAGGCAGCCAGGCTGTCTACCAAGCTCCAATCCACATCACCACAAACAACAATGAAAAGGTCTTTAGAAGCTAGTCTGGATTCATTAACATTACATCAGGCATCCAGGTGGTTGGAGGTGATGACATTAACATCTTTCAACTAACATGTTGAATTCAGAATCAAACACACAGTAAATAGTTCTTTACAGATATCCTGGGGAATATTGTGGATGAATATTACAGACCCATTTTACAGCAATCCAAGACATATTCTCAATGTCCATTATTTTCTGGCTCATACTTTCTAAGAACTTCTGGGTTCCACAGGCCCACCCGTTACAAAGCCCAAAACAAAAAAGGGATGCATTGCAGCTTACTTTTCTTTAGATGTGGTGGCTGCATTGGTTTTCTTTTTAAGGCTTCTTTTCCCTTTTATTGTTACATGTTGACTTTGCAAGTAACACACAATGTCACCAGCTTTCCTAGGTATCTTCTTCAAGTACGATACATCTCACTGCTATGTAATGGAGAAGAAGAGAAAGGAAGGTGTTTGTTGTCCAAATCAGGGTGGCAATGCTACTCCTCCACACATATATTACAGTGAGTGAGCGAGCATTGTCACCTTAGGACATTGTCACCTTTTCTAAGGTGACAATGCTCGCTCACTCACTGTAATATATGTGTGGAGGATTAGCATTGCCACCTTGATTTGGACAAAAAACACCTTCCTTTCTCTTCTTCTCCATTACATAGCGGTGTGCTGTATCATACTTGAAGAAGATACCTGGGAAAGCTGGTGACATTGTTTGAGATATCAGTTCAGGGCTTTTCTCACCTCAGTCAATCTCATACTGTCATTTCACAAATATGCACTTGCACTAACTCTCATTTTTGATTTGTCTTTTTGCTTGCTTTTTCACAAGCACTTTTGCAAATGCTATTCATGTTTTTTGCAATGAAAGTGGGCACAATTAAGGAGCCCACAACATGGGATTGTGGCCACCACGTTTGTTTATAAAGTTTTTAAGCTTTATTTAATTTTAAAAAAAAGAGCGGGCTTGTCACGAGGCTGCTAGGCGGGAAACAGGTGTTGGGGGGCTACATAAACCCCTGTTCTGACAGACCCCGCTCACAGTTGTCCTGAAGCGGCTTGGCTGAGCTCTCCTTCCCTCCCACCCTTTTCACTGGCACCATTATGTGGTTATGTCACCCTTGAGGGGACTTTGGTTTTGTGAATTGATTCATTTATAGCTTTGGGTTCTATGACTGAGCAAGTTTAGAGTTTGTTTTTTTAAATTTTAGATATCATTTTATTTATTTATTCATAGATTTTTATTTGAATCAAGTTATTAGATTTAATTAATATACCAATAAAGGTGCCGCGGCCATTTTAACACCAAATTGGTTGTATCGTGTTTTATTAATAATAATAGAAGTGTGCGACCTACAATGTGTGTTAACAAGCTTTCTCTTTGTGTGGTAGGCAAATTAGTTGAAACAACATTCTGCACTATGGAAATAGAAATATTACTAAAATTTAATAAAAATGTGGAACATTTGTAATGTCTTCTATTGATGTTGATTGGTCTTGGTAATGTGTGGTTGTAAACCCGGAATTTATATATATATATTTTAAAAACACCTGCAAGACAAAGCCATAATGAGCTAGTATGACAAGCATACTAGCTCATTATGCATCACTTACCTTAGATCGGGGCCCCCGAAGCCGTCCTCATCTCCCCCTCCAGCCGCAGCCATCGCTCCACAGATACACGGAAGGTTACTTCCGGGTATCGCCACTCCGGCCAATCACGGCGCTGTGATTGGCCGGAGCTGCGAAGATGTCACTCCGTGCATGTGCGCGGGAGCCGTCAAATCCGGCAAAGCCGGATTTGTGAATGGGGATTAACCATGTGAATGCACCGTTGTCTACGGCGCACATGCGCCGTAGATATCGGTGCATGTCTTTTTTTGCAAATATCTCCTAAACCGTGTAGGTTTAGGAGATATTTCTTGCACCTACAGGTAAGCCTTAATCTAGGCTTACCTGTAGGTACAAGTTGCGTAAGTGGGTTTACAACCACTTTAATATACTAAAACGTAGCATGCAGAAAATTTCCTGCAGTGCAATGATGTGAACAGCCTCCATAGGAAATAAGGTTTTTATACCATGCATGACAAACTGTTCTTACATACCCTAGCAGCTAATCAAATATTCTGTTTTATGTACCCAGTGCGGTATAGAAATATAAAAACACGAATCTGTCTGATTGTTGTTGGCAGCAAAAACAGTTCTTCATTTTTACACTGTATAAGAATTTTGTTTTTTATTGTCTGTTGAAATGTTGTGTTTCAACTTTGTAGAAGTCATTTATAGAACATTTATTAGTCTATAGAACAATTTAAACCCTACTGTGGCACATTTGCTTAGCAGGGCTGGAACAATTGGCAAACCATGCAATGCTCGTGCTGTAACAGTAAAAGGGCACCTTTGCCAAATAAATATTTGTGATACCGTGGTGAAGTGTCCTATTTTCAGTTACTGCTCTGAGGCAATTAGCTACTGGTGCCTAGTTTCATGCATTTCAAATCTAAAAAATGGCAACTACAGTACTTCATCGTGCTATCCAATGTAACTACTAATGCATAGCTCCCAACTGTCCCTGATTTCGAGGGTCTGTCCCTGATTCGGAACAAAGTCCCTCTGTCCCTCTTTCCTCCTGATTTGTCCCTCCTTTTGGTCTGATCTATATACCGTATATACTCGAGTATAAGCCGACCCGAATATAAGCCGAGGCACCTAATTTTACCACAAAAACCTGGGAAACCGTATTGACTCGAGTATAAGCCTACGGTGTCCATCTGCATGCCTCACTGTGCCTCACTTTTCCTCACTGTGTCCATGTGCATACCTCACTGTGCCCATGCCTCACTGTGCCCATGCCTCACTGTGTCCATGACTCACTGTGTCCATGACTATAGACTGACGTTTAACATGGGAGTCTATAGAAGGGGTGCCCGGTTTGAAAAATCCCCCAGACAAAAAACTTTGCACACTTGTAGAGGAGAAATGGGGCTACCTGTGCGCCAAGTTTCGGGTCCAGGGGACCTATGACCGTCCGGTACCGGGTCCCCAAATTCACCAGAGAAATGACCGTTCAACATGGGAGTCTATGGAAGGGGTGCCCGGCTTTGAAAAATCGGTGCTCCCCGGCCGTAGGACAACAAACTTTGCAAAGTCCGGGAGATCAGGCGCAAAAATGTGACTCGAGTATAAGCCGAGGGGGGCATTTTCAGCACAAAAAAATGTGCTGAAAAACTCGGCTTATGTTTGAGTATATACGGTAGTTCTATATAAAATGTACTTTTTATCTTTCAAAAAGTCTTTCAAAATTGCTGCATTTGTAAATTTCAAAAGCCAATATAAGGGAATAGTAGTGGTAAAAAAAAAAAAAGCACTTGTGAGTTGAATCTTTTTTTTTTTGTATAATTCTCCTTTAAAGAGGAAGTAAAACCTGCAAGGCAAAGGAATAATGAGCTAGTATGACTAGCATACTAGCTCATTATGAATAACTTACCTTAGATCGAAGCCCCCAAAGCCGTCCTCGTCTCCCCCTCCGGCCGCAGACATCTCTCCCGGAGGTTACTTCCGGGTATCGCGGCTCCGGCGCTGTGATTGGCCGGAGCCGCAATGACGTCTCTCCACGCATTCGCGTGGTAACGGCACACGCTAGGGAAGAAACGACACAGAGTTTAGTTTCTTCCCAACGCATGCGCCGTTTGTATTATCGGCGGACTACAAGTGAAATATCTCCTAAACGATGCACGTTTAGGAGATATTTCCACTACCTATAGGTAAGCCTTATTCTAGGCTTACCTATAGGTAGAAGTAAAAAAATAGGGTTTACAACCACTTTAAGGGGGTGTGGCAGGAGGTGTGTCCTATACCTACATACTTTCGCTAATAGGTGTCTCTCGTACCCATCTCAAAAAGTTGGGAGGTATGTTAATAATCATATTACACCAACAAATCATGTCTGCCTACATTCTGTATGTATTGTAGCCAACTACAGCTGAAAATTGTGAAAAGGATTTGTAACTGCTACAGATCCCTTCTACTAAACTGCTTTTATGACATGATGTCAATAGATGACTCAATGTGATAAACTGAGTGCAGAAAAAAGCCAAGAAGATTAGCTGCCAAGCAGTGTCGGGACAAGGTCATCCAGCGCCCAGGGCAAAGATGCCAAACAGTGTCCCCTCCTCCCAAGTTCATGATGTGCAAGCTTAGAGGATCCTATGCCCACCAGTCACTAGTTTGTCAAAATCACTGCTATTGTCACTACTTCTGCCTTGTAACAGAAGGAAGGCACCCTCATCCCTACAAGAAACTATTGCGGCCAGGGCAACCGCCCCTCTCGCCCACCCCTTGTCCTGGCCCTGCTGCCAAGAAACCAAAAAAAGCCAAGTAGGCTTGCCACCAATCCTACAAAATTACCAGATTATGTGGCCCTAATGATGCCCTTACACAGGTCTGAAGGTCTGTAATCTTCATACCTTCCTTCTCTAGGTTTAGCAGTTATCAATTGCCTTTTACAAACCTTCATCCATTTCTATGAGTGAATGGAAGACATGGCAGATGACAGTGCAGGTTCCAACTTCAGTGATCCAAAAATGCAACTGTGTGAATTCTGGTCTGCTCATGTGCAGGATTACACTCTCATCTGCCATGTCTGGCGATAACCTCCATGTCTTGTAATGAACTAAGGTTTTCAGACAGCCTCTGTTGGCTGTTAAAGTTGGTGGAGGAGGACAGCCATGAATATCACAGTCCACACTTACCACGAAAGGTAGCCTAAGGGCCAGTGTTTACAAGCTTTGTCTATAGGGAATTAACCTCCCTGGCAGTATGATTATGTCAGATTTTTGATGCTGAAAGCGGTACCATTATTTTGCATGGAAATTTGGCGTTTTATATCGTAGGCCTGTAATTCTTAGAAATAACTCACTTAAATCTGTCCAAACAAGAGTCTAGTAGACCTCACGGGTATGATAAAGTTTGAAACACAAAATCATTAATTATAATATAATAAATAACTATAAATAATTATAACAAATAATAATATAATAATAATAAAAATGTATCAATAATGTAATCAAATCAAAAACACAGAAATTTGCTCAGTTGCAGAATTGTTGCTGTCAGATTTAGTGTTTGATGACGAATTTCCCCACAAATCGCTATCGCTCAATTCTGCAAGTGATTCTAGATTATTATCGCTGTTTTCTAGCTGGTCTAAAATCACTTTTGACATAAAGGGACACTTTTTGGTTGCTATGGACAATCTCCAGTTTCCAGGCAGAAAGAACAGTATTTATAGTATAAAACTGCATGCAGGGCACTGGACAGACCACTAGGGTCAAAGGGGATGTGTAATTATTTGATACAGTACTGTAATCTGTAATATTACAGTATACTGTATCTATACTGTGTTTTTTACTTTTTGAATTTGGCGCTGTGCGCCGTCCCCGTCTGTTGCAACGCTCGCAGGGAACGGAGCTCGGCACTGTGAATCGAGCGAGACATGGCGGCTTGCAGATCACAGCGGGGAGACATCGCAGGATCTAGGGGACAAGGTAAGTAACCTCTACATGGATCCTGCGATGCAATCCCGAGTGTGGCTCGGGGTTACCGCTTTTGGTATGAAAAATTCACCCCGAGCCAGACTCAGGAATACCGCCAGGGAGGTTAACGCTGCACAACGATCAGCTCCAAGGTATATGGAAGTGGAGACCCAGCTTCTCCTGACAGCTATGCCCATTGTTGCATTTCGCCCAACCTACCGGGGGCTTAGTCATATGGGACTGCTTTTTGTCCCATACAAATCTGTGGGAATGTAAATGCAGTTCAAAATGATCATCACAATGATCTCAGAAGTGTCTCAAACTGACGTCAAAAGCATGATGCATTTACTTATTGAAGCCTATCAACACAGACCCTAATTTTAATAATTCTTTTGATGAACCTGCATATCAATACAGTAATTAATAAGAGGCTTGGATGCAGAAACATGTGAAAAAAGTCAAAGTTTTTAGCAAAAGTCAAAATTTGGATATATTTTGTCCAGAACGCTTCCCATGCTTATTTCCGGTTCTTCAAGCCCTGCTCTTACTACCCAGTGTTGGGTAATAAATATATCGACCTAGAGGTCTACTGTTTTATACAGCAATATTATTTTCTGTTGTGCCCAAAGCATAATAAGAAATAATACAAAGATTTCCTTTTTCATTTTAATTATGTTTTACAGGGCTTTCCCAGAGAGGTACCCAAATTATGACAGGTGTTTCAAAACTGGGCTAATAATAACTAATTTTAACAGCTAGAGCAGTACTGCATACAGATCAGTATCGGTGACTCTGCTATATCTCAAATGCAGGTATTATACCAATGTAGAGATCTTGATATAGCACCAAAATATACAATATTTGTAATATATACTGTACAAGACACACATCCAGATGGACTAAGCATTTATCATTTTGAAAATGAGTAGGCTGCCTTCAATTGCTCACTGTTTATGGCAAAAAATGTTTGGTATTTTATAAAACATTACACTTCTGTATGCAAAGCAGACAAGGCTAAAGCTACAGAGAGAGGGGTTCTGCGCAGCAGTATGATCATGGCACTGGAACCCAAAAATAAAAATTCACACCATATACAGTGACTCCTTAAAAGTGAGATAAAAGAATTGATTTACTAAAGGCAAATAAGCTGTTCACTTTGCAAGGGAAGTTGCATGTTGCAAGGGAATTTTCCCCAGAGCTTAGTGAATGCATTGAAATTTTATTTTACAAAAAATACCCTGGAACAAAAAAAAAAAAAACAGTCACGTGCAAAGTAATAAAAAACATAATTTTTGCTTGCACATTATTGGATGATGGAAGTTACTTCATTCACTAAAATTTCCTTGCAAAGTGAGCAGTCTATTTGCCTTTAGTAATTAAAACCCAAAAGAAACAGGAAAAAACACATTTGCAACTAGAATTATGCCGCGTACACACAACCGTTTTTCATGACGAGAAAAATGCAATTTTTTTATTTAGTCATTAAAACGATCGTGTGTGGGCATAGGCGTGCGCACAGGGTGTGCCAGGTGTGCCCAGGCACACCCTAATCACCCTGTGCAGAACAGATTCCCCCTACTGACCTGGCTCCCCTCCTTCCCCCCACAGCACTGCCAGCTTCCCTCCTCTGCCACTGGTTGTTGCTGTGGATGTTTTTGGATAAGTGGGGGAAGGGGCCAGTAAATATGCCATTTACCGGCCCCTTCCCTTTCTGAATGAACATTGTGAGTGATCGGTAGAGTGTGTTTGATCTTTGGGGTGCACACCCTAATGCCAAAGGCTGTGCACACCTATGTGTGTGGGCTCCAGAGCATTTTTCACGACGTGAAAAATGGGCATTAAAAATTTGGAACATGCTCTAATTTTTCTCGTCGTTTTTCACGTCGTCGTTTTTCTCGTCATGAAAAATGGCCGTGTGTGGGCTTTAACGACGTGAAAAAAACGTGCATGCTCAGAAGCAAGTGATGAGACGGGAGCGCTCGTTCTGGTAAAACTAGCGTTCGTAATGGAGATAGCACATTCGTCACACTGTAACGGACTGAAGAGCACGAGGCTGAAAAGCACGAATCGTCTCTCACCAAACTTTACTAATACGAAGGGTCAGCAAAAGCAGCCCAAAGGGTGGCGCCATCCGAATGGAACTTCCCCTTTATAGTGCCGTCATACATTTCGTACGTCACCGCGCTTTGCTCAAGCATTTTTTTTCATGATCGTGTGTAGGCAAGGCAGGCTTGAGAAGAATCACGTCGAGAAAAACTTGTTTTTTTTCAATTACATTAAAAACGGTCGTGTGTACGCGGCATTAGAAATAAATATTAGAAGTGGCTGATATGGTTGACTAGATGAAAGTAATTGTAAAGGCTATTTTTTTTTAAATTAAATTAACAAACATGTCATACTTACCTGTTCTGTTCAATGGTTTTGCATAGAGCAACCCTGATCTTCCTTTTCTCAGGTCCCCAGCCAGGACTCCTGGCTCCCCCCCCCCCCCGCGCGCCGAGTGCCCCCATAGCAAGCTGCTTGCTATGGGGGCACTCGTACCTGCTCGCTCCCAAGCCTTTCTCTAAAGCCTCGTACACACGATCGGATATCCTATGGATTCTAATCCGATGGTTTTGTCCATCGGAAATCCGATGAAGCTGACTTCCATCAGTCTTGCCTACACACCATCAGTCAAAAAACCGACCGTTCCAAACGCGGTGACGTAAAACACTCCGATGAGCCGAGAAAAATGAAGTTCAATGCTTCTAAGCATGCGTCGACTTGATTCTGAGCATGCGTGGGTTTTTTATTTAAAACATGTTCTATTATTTAAAACCGATGGAAAAAAGACCGATGGGTCCCATACACGATCGGTTTGTCTGATGAAAACAATCCATCGGACGGTTTTCATCGGTAAAACCGATCATGTGTACAGGGCTTGAGTGTCGCCCCCTGATCCCTCATCACTGGCTGTGATTGACAGAAGCAGGAACCAATGGCTTCCACTGCTGTATCTCAGCCAATGAGGAGGGAGAGGGCCAAGAGAGCCTTGGCTCTCATGCACATCACTGGATCGTGATCAGGCTCAGGTATGTATTTAGGGGCTGCAGGGGAAGGTACACTTGTTTTTTTACCTGACTGCATAGAATTTAGTAAGGTTTAGTAAGGTTAAAAATCTTCTGCTGGTACAACCACTTTAAGAAGATACATCATGGTTTAAAAGATTACATATTTAGTGCAATGTAACAATTTACCTGTTACATGCACCAGTCAACAAATCTCAGCTGCACTTTAACCGCCAGAAAAGTGTAATAAATAGTGCGATGATTTAGGAGGCCCAGCCAAGTGTAGTCAAGGATAGCAATGATGCAGTCAGGCAGACAGAAACATGATTTCTCGGCCTGGTACCTTCTATGATGAGGAAGTGAGACCCATTAAAAGGATATACGCTATGCTAAAAACAAACCGTGAGAAAAGGATCATGCTACCAGAGGATCGTTCTCCAATCCCAGGCCATTTTTTTTTTAATCAACGATTACTTTTGAACATATCCCAGTTTTAAATGTTTAGGCTTTATATAATGACATCTAGTCATAGTAGATTTTTAAGGTATGTTCTTTTTAACACATCTTTGTCCATTCACATTAGCTGCTGCATTGGGAAGCATGGATGAATATATATTTTTTTACCTTAACCACTTCAGCCCCAGAAGGTTTTACCCCCTTAATGACCAGGTCATTTTTTGCGATACGGCACTGCATTACTTTAACTGACAATTGTGCAACGCTGTACCCAAATAACATTTATGTCCCTTTTTTCCCACAAATAGAGCTTTCTTTTTGGTGGTATTTGACCACCTCTGCGGTTTTTATTTTTTGTGCTATAAACAAAAAAATAATAATACATTTTGAAAACAAATGTACCTTCTGCTATAAAACACATCCAATAAAAAAAATTAAAAAATCGAATTTCCTCACCAATATGTATTCAGCTACGTATTTGGTAACAAAAAAAAATCCCAAGACGTGTATATTGATTTGTTTTTATGGATTAAATTTTTATTTATTTTTTACTAGTACTGTTGGCGATCTGCAATTTTTAGCGGGACTGTCACATTGCGGTGGACAAATCGGACACCTAACTGACACTTTTTTGAAGACCAGTGACACTAATACAGTGATCAGTGCTAAAAATATGCACTGTTACTGTACTAATGACATTGGCAAGGAAGGGGTTAACACCAGGGGCGATCAAAGGGTTAAGTGTGTCCCTAGGGGGTGCTTGCTAACTGTGTGGGGAATGGTCTGACTAAATGAAGACAGAGATCCATGTTCCTGCTTAGCAGGAACACAAGATCTCCATCTTCTCCCCTGTCAGAACGGCGATCTGCTTTGTTTACATAGAAAAAGGATCGCAGGTGGCCGGCGGACATCGGGTCCGCCGGACCTGCTGATTGGCTCTACCTCTACCTCAACCAGCGCGCGACCGTGCCTCTGGCGGTGCGCACGTGCCCCCCAGTGGCCACGGGCCAGATGTGGCCCTTTGCTTGCCTTTATAGGGCTCTTGGAGCACTATTCCTTCCACTGATACGAGGTATAATTCCTCCCACTGACACCCGATATGGGGCATTTTCTACTTCCACTGTCCACAGTCTGGCCCCCCCCTAAAGTTTGAAGGGCAGAAAACTGGGCATTTGCTGCAAAAGTTTGGAGACCCCTGTTTTAAGGGTGCCCTATAGCCCAATATTGAGCTGACATTGCTGCTAAGACAGGGAAAAAATACAAATGAACAACAGCACACTTTTCTATCCCTGAGGGAAAAATCTGAATCATTATACAAATAAAAAATTGGAGATGCATATTCTTACAAATGCCCTGTAACTTGTTTGTTTTAAACAATTTGATTACTAGATCTAACAATGTTCATCTCTGAATTAGGTACACAAATGGAAACAGAATAGATTCATTTATTTAGCTTATATTTAAAAGAATAATAATGTTGACACTTTTCAAGAATTTTTACATTTTATATTGTGTTAATTATATTCACAAATGTCAAGTGTATAAGTAAGTGTAATGCAGATATCTCTTCTGCAAGATGTTGATATTCTAATTTGCCTGACATTTTTATTTATTTAATGGTGACATGCAGTGACCACTGGGGGACTTATCTATCAATTTAATTTACCATGCAAAAAATAAAATCTCTATGGCTAAGAAATGAAATGTATACTACACAACAATATACAGTATATACAGTAATTTATAAATGTCTTCTATAGGAAATATCAGCTGTAACATACAACCCTTTCTCTACTATAACATGCATCGCATATGACCATTTGAGGACAACTGGGCGCTCATGCTGGGAAAATTAGCTCAATAAGCATAAATACGCTGTTTTCAGTCTAATTAATTTAATTGCCTTTTATTAAGACAGCATAAAAAAAAACAGTGAGCTATATAACCTTAAACATGTTTTAATTAATTTAACATTTAAATCCCTGGTAGCTTTTGATACATGTTTAGTTGGGTTTGAAATGTACAAAAAAAGCACTGTGTGACTAATAGAACAAATGTACTTTGTGTAATTGTTTTTCCGAGGTTTAAAAATTGACAGTTTGATAAATAGTGAACCAGTCCAAAATCTGGAAAGTATCAATGAGATTATTTATTTTTCTCTTGATAGTAGCAGACATGACAGAAGACAAAATCTATAAAGTCCAACCTTTAAATGTTCAACTCGTTACAATTTTACATGCTGATCCACTAAAAGGAAATTTTTTCTTCGTTGTGGATAGAGTAGGAGGGTCAGCACCTGTGACAGTTTTTTATGGCTGTGCTTGGTCTTTATTGGAGAGATTTCCCCTTTCTTCGTATCCATTGTCCTTGTGAAAAGTGGAAATCTCTTCAAGAGTCACACAAGTAGCCATAAAGTACCTATTCTGTAGAGCATGGGTGCTCAACCTGTGGCCCTCCAGCTGTTGTGGAACTACAAGTCCCATCATGTCTCTGCCTTTGGGAGTCTTGCTTGTTTAACTGAAAGCCATGCAATGCCTCATGGGAATTGAAGTTCTGCAAACAGCTGGAGGGCCACATGTTGAGCACCCATGCAGTAGAGTGAAGAAATGGTAGTGTCTGTGTCAGGTTCCTATTCCTGTCAGTGTGTCCAGTGCTGATATGTATTCCTCTGCAGCAACTGCATTTATTTATGTCCACTTAATAGTAAGTTGCTACTTCCTGTTAAGTAGCAGCTTCCACCTGCAGCACCTAGGCTACCATGACTTTACCATCCTGCCAGGGAGATCTTGGAAACAGAGATCTCAATAGACATCACAAATCTCATGAGAAGACCGAGCCCTGCAATTCAGAAGATTGTGATTATGTAAGTATTTATTAAAAAATTTCTCCCTATAGGTACATTTGTGTACTACTATTCTACAGTAATTTAGAAGGAGGAGGGCTAATGAAGGGGCCTTGTATTTTCTTGCATGCTAATCAGCATGACTTCCAGCCAACTCGTGATTTGGCAGAAAAGGTCCGCAATAACAAACTACGTACAGTATTTTCCCTGGTATAGGTTATTTTTAAAGAGCAATATGAAGGTCTACAGTTTCCAGGCAAGTTTACAAAACTACATTTAATATACTGGATAATGCTGGATAATTGGTGAGCCTCCAAGAATGGAGTCTCTCATATGGTTTGGTCACTTGCAGATTTTAGCAGAACAGTAGACAAATGTATTTGGCAGGAAAGGTTCGCAATAACAAACTACCGTATATACTCGAGTATAAGCCAAGTTTTTCAGCCCATTTTTTTGTGCTGAAAATGCCCCCCTCGGCTTATTCTCGAGTCACCTTTTTGCGCCTGATCTCCCGGACTTTGGGGACCCATTACCAGCCGACCAAACTTGGCACATATGTAGCCCCACTCTTCCTATATAAGTGTGAAAAGTTTGTTGTCCAGGGGACCTACGGTCTGGGAGCACCGATTTTTCAAACCGGGCACCTCTTCCATAGACTCCCATGTTAAATGGTAATTTCTCCAGTGACTTTGGGGACCCGGTACCGGCCGGTAGTAAGTCCCCTGGACCCGAAACTTGGCACACATGTAGCCCCATTCCTCCTCTACAAGTGTGCAAAGTTTGTTGCCTGGGGAACGGTCGAGGAGCAACAATTTTTCAAAGCCGGGCACCCCTTCCATAGACTCCCATGTTAAACGTCAGTCTAGTCATGGGCACAGTGAGGCATGGGCACAGTGAGGCATGCACATGGACACAGTGAGGCACAGTGAGGCACAGTGAGGCATGCAGATGGACACCCTAGGCTTATACTTGAGTCAATACGTTTTCCCATTTTTTTGTGGTAAAATTAGGTGCCTCGGCTTATATTCGGGTCGGTTTATACTCGAGTATATACGGTACATACAGTATTTTCCTTGGTATAAGTTATTTTTAAAGAGCAATATGAAGGTCTAAAGTTTCCAGGAAAGTTTACAAAACTACATTTAATATACTGGATAATGCTGGATAATTAGCTTCTAAAAATGGTGTCTCTCATATGGTTTGGTCACTTGCAGATTTTAGCAGAACAATAGACAAATGTATCTCTGAAAGAACCATTCAAGCTTTCACACTTGAAAATAGCAATTCAGTTTGTCTAAAAAAAACAAAAAAACAATGCAACCGAAAAAAATATAAAGGTCCTTTGGGACCTCTACTGGAGCTCTGTTAGTGGTTTGGTCAATCATTTGGTTAGGAAGGTTCCCCCATTTATTTTTTTGCAGATATACTGCATTTTTCTACAGTATATGATTCTTCTTGCAGCTCTGAACAAACTCTTGGATGTAATCTAACATTATAAAAATGAGTTGAAATAAAAAGTTTGGGTAAATCTCCAAAATCCCTTTGCATACTTGGCAACATTTTAAAATAATAATGTAGCAGAATAACTGTTGAGCTTGTGTTCCCAGGCTAGTCACACTATGCACATGTCTGTCTTGAAGATTCAAGGAATAGTACAAAGACCTATTATGTCATGGTTGCTTACTGGAGATATACATTTTTTATGTTTTAACTAATGTTCTTCAATACGTATTCACCTAAAGATCACACACAGCGTTGCTGAGGATACAGAAGTACAGCAGAAGTGTATTTAATTTTTTTACATATATCCTGCCAATGCTGAGTAATCAGCAATAGGGGATCAGCTCTTTTAGTGCCGTTTATTGCAATTTGCATACTTTTGCAAAGGTGCATTCGTTTTCAGGGCCAGAAGCCAGTCACTAGTTCTTGGTGTGGGTCTTTTGGTACTGAAAAAAATAAATTAAACCATGTAACAAAATCACCCTGACATTTAAGCCTTAAGCCTTAAAGCCCAGTTGAAGCTTATAAGTAAAGTATGTAGATACAGTTAATGTGCAGCAAAGCATACTATAAGAATATACTACTTTACTACATACGTTACTTGAAAGTTTCAATTGAGCTTTAACCTAACCCTAACACTTAAGTATCACATGACCTACCTCTGAAAATTAAGTCATATACTGATCCCTAACAACATACCACCTAAAGTGTTTGTAAATCCATTCACTAAAATGTTTATATGAGCTTTACATATTAGTATGTTTTGAAAGTAATTTTATATATTCTTTAATCTGTAACATTCATTAAAATAATGTCTGGTAAACTTGCCATTAAGGTCCTTATTCAGGTATTCCTATTACAGGGTAAAAAAACACTCTGTACCTTCTCACAGTTATGCCCTGTGTTTTCCCCCTGTCACACAGGCCTCTGATGTAGATTTAGTTAGGGTTTACATCTTCCACCTAAACTCTAACATTATCCTTTAGCGTGAATCCCATTTCCTTTCCTTAACCATTTAATGACCACCCTGTAGCAGATATACATATACATATACGTGATTCTGCACTTCCGCCTAGGGGGCGTGCGCGAGCCACCGGCAGGCTGCTTCTGCTGTGACTACTCACAGCAATAGCCGATCTGTGGGTGCCGGGCAATGGATGTCTGCCTGCACCCGCCGATCGTCAGGCACAGACACAGAACTGAGCTCTGCCGATGTAAACAAGGCAGAGCTCCGTTCTGACAGGGGGGAAGTGATAGATTTTGTGTCCCTGAAAAGCAGAGAATAAAATCCATCACTTCCCTTAGTAAAAGCAGAACATAGTTTACACAAAAACACTGGCTAGGCACACAGTTAACTGTTTGAGCGCCCTAGATGTTTAACCCCTTCCCAGCCAGTGTCATTAGTACAATGAAAATTGATATTTTTAGCACTGATCACTGTATTAGTGTCACTGGTTCCCAAAAAGTGTCAAAAGTGGCATTTCGTGTCTGATTGTCCCCCCGCAATATCGCAGTCCTGCTATAAGTTGCTGATCGCTCCCATAAATAATAAATAAATAACAATTTCAGTATATATACCAAAGTTTGGAGAATACATATTGGTCTAAATTTTTGAAGAAATTTTATTTTTTTATTTTTTTATTTATTGAATAGGTTTTATAGGAGAAAGTAAAAAATATTTTTTTTTTCAACATTTTCAGCCTTTTTTTGTTTATTGTGCAAAAAAATAAAATCCACAGTGATGATCAAATAACACCAAAAGAAAGCTCTATTTGTAAGAAGGAAATTACATACATTTTATTTGGATAAAGTGTTGCACGACGATGCAATTGTCAGTTAAACGCAGTGCCGTATCGCAAAAAATGGCCTAATCATTAAAGGGGTAAATCTTCTGGAGGTCAAGTGGTTAAAGTGGTTCTAAAGTCTAAATATGTTTTTTTGTGCATTCCTAGCATTAAGGTAAAAAAAAAACATTTATCTCCCTTTTTAAACCCCCAATCCGTTAAACACTTTCCTGTCTCCTCTGATCAATCCAGTGCTGTGTCTGGCTGCAGCTCTCCTCCCTTCATCTTCATCTTGTGAGGAGGGAGTAGGGGCATGGCTGAACCATGCTGTGTGTGTCTATGGACGCACAGAGCCCAGTTTGGGAGCATGCTCACATAGGTCCCCCCATAGCACACATCTTGCTATAGGGGTACCCACACAAAGAAGATGGGACAGCGGGGCTGCTAAAGAAGAGATTAGTACCGCTCTGTGCAACAATATTGTAAGTATAAACCTGTTTTTTACTTTTATATAAAAAAATCTTTATTATCCATCTAAAGTAACTCTGCCATGTCACTATTGAAGTATATTTTTCATATAAGAGAAACATGTGCTCAGAAAATTGTATAGGCTAAAACTGCAAGGGAACTTGCCTGGCAGCCATCCCGATTCAACTGCTTAAATACTTTTTGTATCACTGACCAGGAAAAAATATGTAGATCAGGAGTTCTCTTTTGCTCTGGGCTAGTGACTTAGAAAGCATTGATGCCAGAGACATCCAAGGATGAATCATTTTCAAAAGAAAATCAGCAAAGGCAACCAATATCATTCTTTCAGGACATGTTTCCTGCAATCCCAATACTTACCCAATTGAGTTCCTTAAAGCTGTACTGGGTATTTAAAAAAAAATACCCTTGCAGGGGGGTTCCCCTGCACTGCATGGGTTAAATGCTCGTTATTTCTAGGGGTATTGGAATAGTCTGTATTACTTACTGCACTCCCTGCTCTGGCTAGCTTCAGTGATATCCTCTTCTTTCTGGGCTGTGGACAGCCCTTGGCACCATCAAATACAATGCAGGACTAATAACCTTGCTTTGTATTTGGAGGGGGCAAGCATGTCACCACGGTTGTGGGAGGTGGTGGGAGTGTCATGGTCTGGGGCTGCATGAGTGCTGCCGGCACTGGGGAATTAAAGTTCATTGAGGGAACCATGAATGCCAACATGTACTGTGACATACTGAAGAAGAGCATAATCCCCTCCCTTCAGAGACTGGGCTGCAGGGCATTTAGCATTTGTGGGGCAACCATAAATGGAAGGTGGAGGCGCGCAAGGTCTATCATCCACCAGCTCCGTAATGTCGTCATGGAAGAGGACTCCAGTGGCAACCTGTGAAGCTCTGGTGAACTCTATGCCCAAGAGGGTTAAGGAAGTGCTGGAAAATAATGATGGCCACACAAAATATTGACACTTTGGGCCCAATTTGGACATTTTCACTTAGGGGTGTACTCACTTTTGTTGCCAGTGGTTTAGACATTAATGGCTGTGTGTTGAGTTATTTTGAGTGGACAGCAAATTTACACTGTTATACAAGCTGTACACTCACTACTTTACATTGTAGCAAAGTGTCATTTCTTCAGTGTTGTCACATGAAAAGATATAATAAAATATTTACAAAAATGTGAGGGGTGTACTCACTTTTGTGAGATACTGGGGGTTATTTACTAAAGGCAAATCCACTTTGCACTACAAGTGCAAACTACAAGTGCAAAGTGCACTTCAAATTGCACTGAAAGTGCACTTGGAAGTGCAGTCGCTGTAAATCTGAGTGGTAGATCTGAAACGAGGGGAAGCTCTGCTGATTTTATCATCCAATTATGTGCAAGCTAAAATGCTGTTTTTTATTTTCCTTGCATGCCCCCCTCAGATCTACAGCGACTGCACTTCAAGGTGCACTTTCAGTGCAGTTTTCAAGTGCACTTTGCACTTGTAGTTTGCATTTGCCTTTATTAAATAACCCCCACTGTGTCTTTGTAAAAAAAAAAAAAATAAGTGGCACTTATCTTAGTATAGACTTGTTACATTTTCAATTTTATTTTTTTTATTTTTTCCGATTGCATACATGGCTGTTCCTGTGGTGAGACGGCTGTAGTATTTTTGACTTTATATAGTAAGCTAATATATACAGTATGTGTACATATAGAAAACAGCTATGTTAGTGCATGATGTACAGAATAAGAAATCATGTATATATTTTTGATGTTCTCCTATAAAGGTCTACTTTATTTGAACCCAGTAACAATTATATCCACTTTTTTTATAAAATAATGTGAGCAGCGCTTTCTAATAATATAGGTAGGGTTTGGTTAAGTGGTAATAATAGAAATAGAGCGTTAAAGAAAGGGTATTCTGCTGAGGATAAGCAATATGTACAAATGATGTGCTCTTAAACTACCTTTAGTCATAACTCATGTTGTAAAGAAAAGGTTAAGGTCAGACTCATGCAGAATGGTCTTTAGTTTTGTGGTCTAGGCCTTATCTGCCCTCTCTTGTGCATGTGCTTTAATGACTTATTAGTATTGTTCCCTGGGTCTGTAAGGCCTGGAGGTCCCGAATGTCATTCTAAGTTTAATCCGGACAGTCAAGTGAATCTTTCCTACATCCCCTCCCAATTGTCCCCAAGGCAAGAGGGGGAGCAGGGAGGCTGTGTAGGAGGGAGATGGTGACATATCCCTGATTAAGCGGGAGGAATGGAAGCTCAATATGTTCACGGCTGAGAAAAGCGCATTGCTGATGGGAGCCGAAGCAAACTCTCCCCACGCAGCCGGCTGGACAGGAAATGTGCTTGTTTGGCTTGTGTCTTGCCCAACATTCGATCCACCATGCCAGCAACACTTGTATTGTTTTTCCTTGGCACCATAACATGCCAAAGATGTCAGTAGGCTCCGGACGGCAGCGAGGCTGGCATCTGCCTATCTTGTGCAGCAGAGTTTGCAATTTACTGTACACCCACAAGGAAGACTGGGCAGAGAGATCTTACACTTTTCAGTAATATCAATAAACACTTATTTGTACCTAAAATGGCTACAGGGCCCCAGTGTATTTTCAGAGAAAAATGATTTCCTATGTTGTAAATAACATCATTTACGGTGTCTGGGACTTCAAACTGCTAAGGACGTGTTTGCAAATCTTAATCTGTGTTCCTGTTTGTAGTCACTCCTACTCATCAGTATGTTAGCTGAGTATGACATTATTAAAAAATAAAAATAGGCTAATTTCCCATGAATCATTACTTTCCCTGTTCTACTCTTACGGGTGGTTGTCAGTCTCAATGATGTAATATATATACAGGGAGAACACTGACACAAAGGGTTTCATTTACTGAAAAATCTGGTGCAGCTCTGCACAGGAAGCAATTAGCTTCCAGTTTTTATTTTTTTTGTCAAAGCTTATTTGAACAAGCTGAAGTCAGAAGCTGATTGGCTGCAAAGATTTTTCACTCTCCAGTTTTAGTGAAACAACCCCATAGTTTGTAAAGGTGTTGGGTATTTTCCTATACTAATACCGCGTACACACGATCGGACCTTTTTCCGAACCAAACTCCCATCGGAAAAAAATAGAACAGGTTCTATATTTAAAATCCGATGAAATTCATCGGAATTTCTCCGATGGGGCCCACACACAGTGGGAATTTCCGATGAAAAAACACCGTCGGACTACATCTGACTTTTTTCATCGGAAATTCCTATCGTGTGTACAAGGCATTAGGGGGTTATTTACAAAAGGCAAATCCACTTTGTGCTACAAGTGCAAAGTGCACTTGAAATTCCACTGAAAGTGCACTTGGAAGTGCAGTCGCTGTAGATCTGAGGGGGACATGCAAAAAAAACTGCATTTTAGCTTGCACATAATTGGATAATAAAATCAGCAGAGCTTCCCCTCATTTCAGATCTACCCCTCAGATTTACAGAGACTGCACTTCCAAGTGCACTTTCAAGTGTACTTTGCGCTTGTAGTTTGCACTTGTAGTGCAAAGTGGATTTGCCTTTAGTAAATAACCCCCAGTATCTCACAAAAGTGAGTACACCCCTCACATTTTTGTAAATATTTTATTCGCCTTTGGATTTGGACTTGCCTTTCATAAATAACCCCCTAAATGTAGTTCTTATGAAGAAGTGATTCTCTTTATACAGTATATACAGGTCCTTCTCAAAAAATTAGCATATTGTGATAAAGTTCATTATTTTCTGTAATGTACTGATAAACATTAGACTTTCATATATTTTAGATTCATTACACACAACTGAAGTAGTTCAAGCCTTTTCTTGTTTTAATATTGATGATTTTGGCATACAGCTCATGAAAACCCAAAAATCCTATCTCAAAAAATTAGCATATTTCATCCGACCAATAAAAGAAAAGTGTTTTTAATACAAAAAAAGTCAACCTTCAAATAATTATGTTCAGTTATGCACTCAATACTTGGTCGGGAATCCTTTTGCAGAAATGACTGCTTCAATGCGGCGTGGCATGAAGGCAACCAGCCTGTGGCACTGCTGAGGTGTTATGGAGGCCCAGGATGCTTCGATAGCGGCCTTAAGCTCATCCAGAGTGTTGGGTCTTGCATCTCTCAACTTTCTCTTCCCAATATCCCACAGATTCTCTATGGGGTTCAGGTCAGGAGAGTTGGCAGGCCAATTGAGCACAGTAATACCATGGTCAGTAAACCATTTACCAGTGGTTTTGGCACTGTGAGCAGGTGCCAGGTCGTGCTGAAAAATGAAATCTTCATCTCCATAAAGCTTTTCAGCAGATGGAAGCATGAAGTGCTCCAAAATCTCCTGATAGCTAGCTGCATTGACCCTGCCCTTGATAAAACACAGTAGACCAACACCAGCAGCTGACATGGCACCCCAGACCATCACTGACTGTGGGTACTTGACACTGGACTTCAGGCATTTTGGCATTTCCCTCTCCCCAGTCTTCCTCCAGACTCTGGCACCTTGATTTCCGAATGTACTTTGGACCACTGAGCAACAGTCCAGTGCTGCTTCTCTGTAGCCCAGGTCAGGCGCTTCTGCCGCTGTTTCTGGTTCAAAAGTGGCTTGACCTGGGGAATGCGGCACCTGTAGCCCATTTCCTGCACACGCCTGTTCACGGTGGCTCTGGATGTTTCTACTCCAGACTCAGTCCACTGCTTCCGCAGGTCCTCCAAGGTCTGGAATCGGTCCTTCTCCACAATCTTCTTCAGGGTCCGGTCACCTCTTCTCGTTGTGCAGCGTTTTCTGCCACACTTTTTCCTTCCCACAGACTTCCCACTGAGGTGCCTTGATACAGCACTCTGGGAACAGCCTATTCGTTCAGAAATTTCTTTCTGTGTCTTACCCTCTTGCTTGAGGGTGTCAATGATGGCCTTCTGGACAGCAGTCAGGTCGGCAGTCTTACCCATGATTGCGGTTTTGAGTAATGAACCAGGCTGGGAGTTTTTAAAAGCCTCAGGAATCTTTTGCAGGTGTTTAGAGTTAATTAGTTGATTCAGATGATTAGGTTAATAGCTCGTTTAGAGAACCTTTTCATGATATGCTAATTTTTTGAGATAGGATTTTTGGGTTTTCATGAGCTGTATGCCAAAATCATCAATATTAAAACAAGAAAAGGCTTGAACTACTTCAGTTGTGTGTAATGAATCTAAAATATATGAAAGTCTAATGTTTATCAGTACATTGCAGAAAATAATGAACTTTATCACAATATGCTAATTTTTTGAGAAGGACCTGTACAGTGCTTTCTATTAGACTCTTTTGGACATTTCTAGATTTTGTATTATTAAAATCTTTTAATCTTTGATTTGCACAACATAACATTCTGAAGGTGCAAAATGTATTCTATTGTTGCACAAAGGTGTTTGCATAAGTATTTAATCCACTGAGTCAGTACTTGAGAGAACCCCATTTGTGAAAACCACATTAATTAGGTTATTTGGACTATCATCATTCTATTATGATGGACAATTTAAGGACATTTTATTGCTATATAGATTTTATGGGCTTATACACACATATTTTTACAGTTTTTTTTTTTTTTATACATTAGCCTTGAAGAAGGGGGAGATTTATCCCCGGAAACACGTTGGACTCTATCTGAAGTTTTTAACCATTAAAGTGATTGCAAAGTTTTATTTTTTTCTATAACAAATAACAAACATGTTATACTTACCTGCTCTGTTGCAGTAAATTTGCACAGAGAAGCCCAGATTCTCCTCTTCTCGGCACCCAAGTCGAGCTGCAGCTCTGTGTGTCCATTCAGACACAGAGCTGTGGTTCGGCCCCACCCCATCTATCTCCTGATTGGCTAACTGACTTTGATTGACAGCAGCAGAAGCCAATGGCACCGCTGCTGTGTCTCTGCTAATCAGGAAGGGAGTCCTGGACGGCCGAGACACTCATGGACATCGCTGGACAGAGAGATGGGGCCCAGGTAAGTATTAGGGGGGCTGAGGGGGGCTGCACACAGAAGGCTTTTTATTTTAATGCATAGAATGCATTAAGATAAAAAACCTTCTGACTTTACAACTCCTTCAAATGTTTCAAAAAGTCCTTTAAGTGAGATTCATTTTTGTACTAGGCCCTTCTCCATTCAAAAATCTACTGTCTGCCGAGCGCTTCCTTGTGTCAGAGAGATAGCAGCCTAGGACCAGAACAGGGTCCACCCACACTAGACTTCAATCTTGGATCCATTAGTACCAATTTTTACTTCTATTGGTCCGGCCGTATTAAGATGTTTAGCTTCTTGGATTAAATCCAATCTAGTGTAGCTTTGGCTGTTTTTTAAGCTCACTATAGATGTATGGACATTCGGCTAATTCAGCAGGAACCAGTCGAATTTCGATGTATGGGCAGGCTGGTTATATTGAAGTCAGTCTATCGATCAGCTTCAATACAATCAGCCTGTCAGTTTTTTTTTTCTCATTTTATTTGCGGTTATAGCCGCAAGCAGTGATTATTGTATTCTGGTGGCTGGAAAATCCCCAGCTGTCAGAATATAATAGCTCCACGGGAGGGATTCCCCTATCAACACTAAATGTGTTGATGGGTGAATCAAGCAATTTTCTTTCCTTTTCTTTCCTTTTCTTTCCTTCAATCTGTGGTAAAGGAAAGAAAATTGCATAATGTATGGTCTTAGGGTCATTGTCCTGCTGCAGACTGAAATAGGTTTTCCTCGAGAACTGCTCTTTATTTGGCTCTGTCCATCTTGTCCTTAGTCATAGTACTTGCCAATAAAAAGCAATGCTACAACATATCTCTGTAGATACGTTGTTCTCAGGGTGATGAGCAGCGTTGGCTCTCCGACACACTTTCTGTCTCCAAACATTCACTGGTGGTGAATCAATCACTGTCATTAACCACTTGCAGACCGCTGCCTGTACATATACGTCGGCAGAATGGCACGGCTGGCACGGCTGGGCAAAGCTCAGTGAGCGTGCCCGGGGGTCCAGCGGACTCGATGTTCGCTGGGTGCCCGTGATCGTCGAGCGGGGAGTTGCCTATGTAAACAAGGCATTTCCCTGTTCTGCCTAGTGACAGGACAGTTATCTACTGCTTCTTGTCATCGGGAGCGGTGATCAATGTTGTGTTACTTGTAGCCCACCTCCCTCACAGTTAGAATCACTCCCTGGGACACACTTAACCCCTTTATCGCTCCCTAGTGTTTAACCCCTTCTCTGCCAGTGTCATTTACACAGTAATCAGTGCATTTTTATAGTGTCAATAGTGTCAAAGGTGTTCGATGTGTCTGCCATTATGTCGCAGTCCGAATAAAAATCGCAGATCCCACCATTACTAGTAAAAAAAAAAAATATATAATAAAAATGCCATAAAACTATCCCCTATTTTGTAAACGCTATAACTTTTGCGAAAACCAATCAATATACGCTTATTGCGAGTTTTTTTACCAAAAATATGTAGAATACATTTCGGCCTAAACTGAGGAAAAATAATTTTTTGTGGAAAAAAAATGTGGGATATTTAATATATAAAGAAAGAAAATACTGCGCTAATCTAAAATAGTGAATAAAAATAAAGCTGCTACATAAAATGTGACTAAAATTAATAAACATGGAATGAAGATGTAGCGCTAAGTGAAGAAATGAAGCCCAATGATTTGGGCCTCCAATCAAACCAAAGTGATAAATAATATCAATATAATGAGTCCATACAGTGTCCATAGAAAATTTTTCGTGTTGTGAAGCAAGAACATGTAGCACTGAAGGGTCATCACATAACTCTTGTAGAAAAAGAGAGGTAGAATACTCTTACCGGAACATTAGACCTGTGGTTTAGGCAGGTCAAATAGGCATACGAAATCCCAGTGGCACTCCTCATCAGTTAGTCTGGAAACTGGATCAGATGGGTCCCCAATGTAGACTGTCCGGTAGGCTCCCCGACTTGACAGCAGACTCTGGGTTTCACACCAATCCAGGTGGTCCTCCGATGGAACTGGAACCACCACTCAGCAAGGAGACTCTTTACCACGGTGAATATTAGTAACCAGTGGCCAAAGGAAGCTATTACTTGACCAACCACCCATGTGAGGAGAAAAGAAGGGAAGGAATGCTCCAATGGTGCAGGTCAATGAGGGTTTATTCAACCAACATAAAAGTGATCACAAACAATAAAAACGTTTAAAAAGGGGCAGTGAATGAGGTAGTGTACCAAGCCCAACTTGGTAGGACCACCTGGATTGGTGTGAAACCCAGAGTCTGCTGTCAAGTCGGGGAGCCTACCGGACAGTCTACATTGGGGACCCATCTGATCCAGTTTCCAGACTAACTGATGAGGAGTGCCACTGGGATTTGGTATGGATATTTAATATAGCAAAAAGTAAAAGATATTGTGTTTTTTTTTTAAATTGTCGCTCTTTTTTTGTTTATAGCGCAAAAAATAAAAACCGCAGAGGTGATCAATTACCACCAAAAGAAAGCTCTGTTTGTGGGGAAAAAAGGACGCCAATTTTGTTTGGGTGCAACGTCGCACGTCCGCACGATTGTCAGTTAAAGCGACGCAGTGCCGAATCGCAAAAAGTGTTCTGGTCAGGAAGGGGGTAAATTCTTCCGGGGCTGATGTAGTTAAACACACATGTACCTGGAAGATGTACCTGCATTAAATGCATTGCATTGCAGATGCTCCATAGTGAGGTCTCATCAGTCCCGAGAACCTTTTTTCACATGTTTGCTGTGTCTATGGCATGCCTTTGACAAGCTCCAAACATTGTTTTTAGCAATTGCTTTTTTCTCATTACTATTCCATACAATCCAGCTTTGTGGAGCACCCGGGTTATAGTTATTATATGGACTGTATCTCCTATCTCAATTCTGCATCTCTGCAGCTTATTCACATAAGCCTCGTTCTTGCTTTTCTAATGATTGCCTATCTTTTTCTTCACTACCCAACCAGAAGGTCCCAGGCAGAGGTAAGACACCATGGTATTCCTTATCCCTAGCAGAGGAAATAGAGTCACCCCCTGGCTGTGCTGTCTGGCAGAGGTGTACAGATCTCAAAAGTGGTTTGAAAGAATTAAAAATCTTTTGGCAAATAAGGCAGTTCACACACTGTATGTTTATTTAAACATTTTATTTTGCTGTATGGTTGGAGTTCAGCTTTGATTAAACACAGATGGACTCCGGACTCCATTTAGCCAATTCTGTGACTCTGAATATTTATTTCTTTTTTTATTTGTAAGTAATTTGTAAAATTATTGTTTTTTTAGTTCAGCGTTATGGACTATGTTATGTTGAGGGGTGATCTGTGTATTAATGGAAGTGCAGGATTTAAGGCATGGATTTTTGATTTATTTAGTTGAGCTATAATAAGCATTTTTAGAAAGGCATCCTTACTTTCTTTGTAGTATATCCCAGCTGTGGTTTAAATGTCTTATAGAGAAATGTAGTGTAAGATCAGTAATATACTGTTTACTATAAAAAAAATAATTAATATATTACTTCCTGTTACCCTTGTTTCATATATTTATAACAGTTTATGTTCCCTGGCAGTTAAAGTGGAACTTCACCCAAAAAGGTAAAGTTCCACTTTTCAGCCCCCTCCTCCTCCCTCCTCTATCACCTTTGGAAACATTTTTTGTTTTTGTTTTGTTTTGGGGAGTGGGTACCCATTTTTGACAATTATCCGCTCCCACTTAGCCTAGGCGATCTGATAGGAAGTTCGCACCCCCTACCTGAAACCATCTGGGACACGTCACAAGTCCGAGAAGGCTGCGTGACCATTCACAAGGCACAGCATGACTTACGTATGCACAGTAGGAAGCCAGCTGTGAAGCCGCAAGGAGTCACAGCCGGCTTCCCACACTGAAGTCTGGTACACACTACAAGTTTTTTTTTCCTTCAACCCGAAAAAATTGACAGCTGTGGTAGGAGCCGCTGTACTAACCATCCAAAGTTAGTACAGCTATCTCCCCCACTGAGCTGTTGTGTTCTGTGGGACAGACTGACATACACAGGGGCCGAATGTCGGGCAGTTTTTATTGAACTGGCTGATGTTTCCCGACATTCGGCCCGTCTGTACGGGGCTTTCAGAGGCCAGCAGCAGGGGCCCAAAGACCAGTGAAGAACCAGCTGGGTGGAGGACAGTGCTGGACCCTTGGACAGGTAAGTCTCCTTTTATTAAAAGTCAGCAGCTATAGTATTTGTAGATGCTGACTTAAAAAAAATTATTTCATAGGGTGAAGAACCTCTTTAAGGGCCAACTTGCACCTAAGCCCATTTTTGTGCGTTGAGGGGCATTGTATTAAGCAGCCAAAAATGAATGAACTGTAAAGCATCGTTTTTTTAACAGTGCACCACAACTCACAACGCTGTATCCCAGCTGAGTTCCGAAAGTGTGTTGGGGCGCCACTCAGAATAAAGAATGGTCCTGCGGTGTACTAACGTGTGCTACTGGATTGTGGTAGCTTAAGCAATTATTGTGTTAATATGCAGATAGTTGTAGTGTACCCAACATACTGTCCTGCCACCTTAAAGGATGTTGGGTAGTGGTTAAAATAGACCTGAATTCAAAAAGTGAATATTTGCTCTTATAGAGAGATTCTAGATATGGCAATTGTATCTAAGGAGTACACTAAAAATGTATCTTAAAATCTACCTGAAAAAGCGTGCGTTCCCTGTGCCTTTGGCCTCATAGCTGTATGGCTGCAATGTTAACTTATCTAAGGGAATGGTTCCCAACTTCAGTCCTCAAGCTCCCCCAACAGGTCAAATTCAGGACTATTGCAGGGGACCACCATTTGGATTTTGAGGAAAGAGTTTGGGAAACACTGATCTGCTGCATGTGGTTGCTGGTGTAATGTAATTTGGAGTGAGATTTCGTGATCTCACCACTGTGCTGCTCACTGTTCTACTTGCTGGAGAGAAAGCTGTATCAGAGTATCCACTTATGCTTTAGTCATTCTGTGTATATGTGCTTTCTGTACTTCCTTTGATTTTTTTTCCGAAAAGATCCCCCACCAGTCGTTAGCTCAACAGTCATCAGATCAGAAGTCATCAGGGGCAACTCAGGGAATAGTCAACACAGTGGGGAATTTTTTAGCTCTCTTCCCACATTTCTCTTTCAGTCAGTTAAAGTCTTGAGACAAGTATCTGCCTCTTTTTAATAAGGGAGATTGAGGTGCAGACAGACAGTCCTCAGAAGCTGCTTGGATGGGGATCCTTAAAGTAACCTTGTCAGTCACCGGAAAAATCTTAGTGGTAGTTCCCTACAATATAGGCCTATGTCTCCTACGTTCCTCTGGTGCTAGAACTGCAGCCATCAGACTCTTTACAATTGAACACTTCTGAGAGCACCTGTGTCCCCCACCCCATGCTGTGGTTCCATCCTCCAATCCCTAAGTAATTTCTGTGTCCTATAGTGAAATAGGGGTAGTGGTATAAAGCATAGTGGTTGACGGAGGACACGGGCATCCTATTCTCAAAAGGGTTGAATGCTGAATAGGCTAATGAAGGCTACAATGATGGAACTGAGCAGAGTAAGGAGAAATGGTCCCTCAGAGAGGTGGTATAATACCTCTTCTGTTGCAGGATACTGCCATTAGGATTTTTTCAGTGATTACTGGGGTCCCTTTAAGCAGGAAGAAAACAGAGTACCAGCTCAAAGAGCATAGTGCAGTATGTGTAAACTATGTAATTTACTCACAAAACTATTAAAAAGGAGGGCATGTCTGTACATACTGAGGCCACAGAGTCACTAAATCCACATGAATACACCAACGGTCCAGAAGAAGCCTGGCCAGGCTGCCAGGAGAACTGCACCACGATGCACTGGAGGGGCACTGGCTCATGCAGACAAGGAAGTCATCCGCTGTTAGAGGTTGACCCGCCCCACCAGAATGATGTCATCAGGCCTTTAAACATAGTTTAAAGAGACATGAGCAAAAAGGTCAGTGACTTTTTAGACTCTACATTTTCCACACCCCTGGGGTCCTGATCCCAGATTGCTGAACTTTTTTTGAGCTTTCCTTTTAAACCAGAACATTATTCAAAGGCAAAACCCCAGTAAACATTTTGATGAAGTATGGCAAAAGCTAGAAATCTTTCAGGTTTTTTATTGTTATTTGTGTCCATTGAAGTGATTTATGGTTCCAGTTTAGATGATTGAACTTAAAAGAGAAGTATGGGTTTAGGTTTTTTCCCCCCGTCATACTTACCTAGGTGGATGCAGCATCGGTCCAATGCTGCATCTGTCCCCCGGCGCCTCTATACTGAGAACCGAGCGATCAAACATCGCAGATGGCTCGGTTCTCACAGCTCCCAGAGCAGAGAGCTGCTGACTGTCAATCAGAATCTCTCCACTCTGCTCCTCCACGCTCAGTAGAGCACTGAGCTGTGAAGGGGGTGGAGCAGCCGTCTTAGGCTCTCAGCGGCTGTGGCATTATTCAGGGGAAATACTATTAGACTATTTTGCTGATGTGGTCGCCAGTGAATGTGGATTATATCAGTGGTTGTGAAATGCATGGTAATTGATGTTAATCCTCATACTGATCTATTGATTTCATTCTATCCATTGTCTTCTCTGTGGAGGATATCTAAAGTTTCAATAAGCCACTTCATCATTAACTCTTACCTGAATACCATTAAGGAGCTAATTGGATAAGTAGTCCGGTATAGTGACTCTGGGTGTTTTCTGCCCAAATGGGGCATTCTGGTCTATTGGCTGATTGATCTAGGGATGATATTGCTGATCTGGGTGCCTCTGGATAGCACATGGCATGTTACATATATGAGGGCTCTCTTTGATCTAACCCCTCTGTTTACAGTCAAGGAAATAAGGTCCTGAGGAAGCATAAAGCGAAACGTCAACCTCTTTGACCCAGCAGTAATGGGGATTTACATCAATTACCATGCATTTCACAACCACTGATATAATCAATGAGAGCTTCAATTTTCTTGTTTTTATCTTGTACTTAATTTTAGAATCTATTTTTGTAATACATTTGTAATAAATTGAATTTCGTAAATTTATGTAGTGTTCCTTTACTGGTACCTGTTAAGTCTGCTCAAAATGTCCTAATCTTTCAAACAGCCTGAGACGGGTGTCAGTCCAGGCACCTGGCAGATCCCGACTTCCATTGCCGCGATGACGCGGTGCCTGGACTGATTCCAGTGATGTCAGCAGAGAGCGGACTTCAGTCAGCTCTCTGCTGAAAACGAGTAACAGGAGTGCAAAACTAATTGCACTTTTGTGACCCATAGGAGAAGCCCAGCCAAACGAGATTAGGCTGGGCTTCTTTAAAGTGATACTAAAGTCTAGTTTTTATTTTAGTTAAAAATAACAAACATGATATACCTACCTGCTCTGTGTAACGGTTTTGCACAGACCAGCCCAGACTCTCTGCTTCTCGGGTCCCTCTTCTGTGCTCCTGGTCCCTCCCTCCTGTTGAGTGCCCCCACGGCAAGCAGCTTGCTATGGGGGCACCTGAGCCAAGCCACAGCTGTCTCAGCCAATAAGGAGGGGAGTGCCGGGCAGTCGAGACACTCCTGCAACATTGTTGAATCTAGATGGAGCTCAGGTAAGTATTAGGGGGGCTGAAGGGGGCTGCTGCACACAGAAGGCTTTTTATCTTAATGCATAGAATGCATTAAGATAAAAAAAGCTTCTGACTTTACAATCACTTTAAATATATATTTTTTTCATTTTGAATAGATTAAGGGCAGATAATAACCCCTGTCTTTTTTGCCACCTGTGTCCCATTGGGCATGTTTTCCTTCACTTCCTGTCCCATAGCCAAAAATGGAAAGTGAGAAGCACTCTTTCTAAATTGAGGCGAATCCTTGGTTGTCACCATGGTCACCAAAACAAAAACCCAATTTGAAGATTTCCTTCTATTCCTGTTCTTGGGACAACCCACAATTTGAGATTTCCCTTCACTTTCAGTATCTACCTAACAGGGACACAGGCAGCAATAAAAACCTGACAGGCATTCTAATCCCTCCCCATGCTGTTGTAAACAACAAAAAAAGTTTGCCTCTAGTTAAACTTTAAGCTTTGTCTGGAATTCAATATTAGATAATCTAATTAGGTATTTCTTTTTGTACCATTTTTTTAATTATAGACAATAAAGAAGTAGTTTTATAAACAGAAAGTAATGAGAAGTCGGATGACAAATTTGTTATAAATGGTGCATTTGCCTAATGTGAATATAATTTCATAAATCAATAAGTTGTTTGTTCAGTATACGGCTTCCATGTCTTTTCCCAGCAGGTATGATTGTGGTCTAAACAGTAAACACCTACACACAAAGCAAGCTACATTTTGCTATTTATACTGGCCCTGCAGTATTTATTTTGTTAATTAGATTTTTTGTCAGCGATCAGGAGAAAAGGATGGAGTTTTTATAAAGCTTTTCTTGTATAAAATCTAGGTGCCAAATTCAAATGTGATTAGTTATTATAATCTAAATATGGGAGGAAAATAATGTTATTTCATTGCTGCATAAATATTCAGATATATACTGTAGTCATCATTTGGAAACACACCAAGACATCATTCATTTTGAAATTGCCTGTGAATTTCTGCTGCATTGTTCAGCAGAATGATAAAACTCACTGACTGAAAAAGTGTTCTGCGAGCATTCATTAGGATTTCGGGCACAGGTAAATTGAAAGTACAATTGAGATATGAGAATATGTCTTGTTTCACCCATACAGCTAGTCCCAATTGACTTTGAGGTGTTGATTTCACGCTGATGTAAAATACTCCTTGAAGAGGTTGGATTTCCGAGAATGATTTAAAGAAAAATGTATTATATGGAAATAGATTTCTGCACATGATACGCTGCTTGAAAGGGCATTTTGTTCCTATTGCTATTGTGGTGATCCCACTGGGAACATCTTGACAATCCAATGACCATTGTCTGACAATCCAGCAGAATATATTAAAACCAGAATTTCTCTGGCCGTGCAAATTGGAAAAAGTCAGCAGAAACAAAATAAAATTCTTAACGTTCTTATTAATTTACTGTCTTATGTTAAGGGACAGCATAAAATAATCTTTTGATTGTAGTATATATTTTTTATTGTTCCTTTGAGATCACTAACCTATTCATTTACCAATCAATACCAGTAAAGATTGGATATTGGGGTTGGGAGGGACTCTTTAACCTCCCTTCCCCATCTTTCGCCCCCCTCTTTTTTTTTCGCCCCCTTCTTTTCCTTTTTTTTGTTGTCCTGGGGTTTGACTCTAACCCCCCCCCCCCATATATAAAATATAGAACTAAAAACGGGAGGATCAATATGACCTGGTGTGTAGGCGAGATATGCTGCCTGCCTACCACCTTTTTGTATTTATAGGGTCCATGCATCCTTGTCCAATGTATGCTTCTTGGCTATGTAACGCGGTCTCTCACTTCTTGTATATATCGTGACTATGTGTTTTGACTTTTCGAACTGTAATGCTGCTTCTTCAAAATAAAGAATTAAAAGGAAAAAAAAGACTGGATATTGGATTACTGTTCTGCCTCTTTAATCTAAGCACTGAAAGTGCAGTCTCTATAACTGTTCCAGTTGTGGCAAGATAGCTGTAACTTACAGTCCCAGTAGAATTGGCAGACAGTGACTCAATCCAAATGACATTTTGCTGATCATAGGAAGCTTTAATACAAAATTTGTGAAGATCATAACAGATGAACGTCAATTAAGTCAAAAAATCATAGTGTCTAGCTCCAGCAGAATACAGTATGTGGTGAATGGAGGCTAAAGCATAAAGAAGGAGGGTGGGACTAACTCAAAAGAGCATCCCCTAGCTAAAAAGTGAGGTAGGGACAAAATAATTTGAAGGTAAACAAACAACAATGCATGTGTAACATGATAGGTACCATGTTAGTGAAGATAGAGGATGCAGTTAATTTAGGAGTCTGACTTAAAGCCTCTTTGTTGGAGCAATTTTGTTTCAGTACTATGTAAACTCTGTTCTAAATTTGGCATTTTATAAAAGATAGTATGATACAAAAAAATATTTTGTACTGAGTAGATTAAACTTGATGTGAGCTGCATGTCTGAAAACTGAAGGACGCGACTGCGGTATTCTAACAAATGACTGAGACAATGAAGTTGTTTTGGTTCCTTTGAAGGTTAAAAAAATCCATTAAAAATTATGTTACAGCATATGTTGTAATGACATCAAATAGATGAATCAACACACACATAGTACAGAGCAAACAAAAACTGGAACATAATTTAGAAGGAAAGGTAAAATTATATTTGTTATTTTATGTATGCTTCTATTTTAAATAGGATCAAATTATTGATTGTATTAATAGAGTAAGATAGTACTATGCTTGTGTATGTGTGTATATCTATCTATCTATCTATCTATCTATCTATCTGTCTATCTATCTATCTATCTATCTATCTATATATAGATATCTATAAATATAGATATAGACATATAAAAAAAAAAATCATGACAACAGATTTGATGGTACAGTATGTTCTGGCTATCTCCAAGCCATGTCTTAAATTAGGACAGAATAAAATGCTTATATATTACCCAGCTTTGATGGCCCTTCTTTTGCAAAATGATCACGTACTCCAATACTTATGTGTGAATAGAACTCTTACATTGTCCAGCACTGATGCCTTTTCCACCATAGAATGCTTTTTCGTTGATTAACTTCAGTGACTATTCCCAGTAGAGTATTTATGCCCCAACCAGCCCTGATTTTCATCCCTGCATTCAAAATTGTCCTGAGCACATATTGAACAGTTTTGATGGTTCTTCCTGTGTTTTGAGTGGCCACAAATTGATAACCTCTGATGTCCTTTGTTGTTGGTAGAGTGCTAAAGTATTGTTAAGCTTTGATGGCCTTCCCTGTAGGGTTATTCTACCAATGTATTGATAAGCTTTGATGGCCTTCCCATGTGAAAAAGTACAGGTCATGTTCCAGATCAGTTCCCTATTCAAAGTGCCTCTATATTGCCATCTTTGATGCTTTTATTTATTTATAAAATGTTATGCATTAGCCAGATGAATGTTATTTTTAGTATATCAATGGCTATTTTGAGTTTATTTTCTATTATTATATATTGCCTATTTTTTTTTTTTAGTAAATGTTCAATTATTTTTATTTTTAACTCGCTTTACCTGATGTAAGGGTGTAATTCATATACAAACCCATCAGTGGGCTGGTAATACTGATCATTAAACATTACAACTGTGCTATTTTTCAAAAATACACTTACTGGCCTGTTCATAAAGGAAGGCAGGCACCACTATCCCCTCTGTTGGACACCACAATTTTTACTCCATGATGCACCTTCATTAAATGAATGATTCATAAAATGCAGGCTACGTTGTTGAGACTACGGGGTCCGACTACTAAGGGATACTGCTACTTTATAGTTCTCAGGAAGACAGCAGTGCAAGGTAACACAACAACCTCCATTTTCACAAGCTAAATCAGCGGTGGTCAACTTATTAAATTAGAACTAAAGGCAAAACTTTTTTTTTTCATTTTGGGTAGAGCAAGGGAGGGTTATAACCCCTAACAGATTTTTTTTCACCATCAGTGTCCCATTACGGAGATTTACTTTTCAATTTTTGTCCCAAGTCATTCCTTGGGGACCCCAAGGTCACCAGAATTAATGTCTCTAATGGAAAATGTCCCCTCTATTACTCTTCTGGGGACAACCCAAAATTTGGTAATTTCATTTACTTCATCAATGATAATGATTTAATAATTTACAGGGCAAATAGAGAGGGTGAATCTCCTTAGTGGGGCACAGACAGCAATAAAAACGGACAGATAATCCCTCTCCACTCTATCCAAACCCCCCCAAAAAAGTTTTGCATTTAGTTATACTTTAAATATAGGGGGGTCTCAAGTGGGGCCACTGACATCACCAAAGGGTTGAACATTTTATTCAGCATACACAGTGCTACAGAAAAATGTCAGAGGCTGAAGACATTCTAAGGGAGAAGGTCAGAGACTGGAAAATAGCTACAGAAATGATTAGAGACTGTATATGTCACAAGAGATTTCTAGTGATGTCATTACATTCCTTTTATGAATAATGCTCCCACATTTAAGCTCCCTACAGGTCCTTTAAAAATGACTATCCCCGCAGTCTTCTTGACTTCCTCATTAGTGTGGTGTGTAGCACAGAGAAAGAGGTAGCAATTACAACCTTTCTCAAATAATATAGCGATACATAGACAGTCTATGAATGATGCTCCTCATATTGTTTCAAGCTCTTATGTGGAGAAAGCAAAAACCACTGTAAGCTGGGGCCACAGCATAAGTTCATTGTGCCATATGTGGGCTCCAGGGGACTAAAGGCTACTATAGATACTAGAGGGTGGTTAATCATGCAAACACAATCTGACTTCCCTCAGGCAGCTGATAAATCCAGTGATGCCTTGTGGTCAGAAGGACACATTAGCCAACTGTTTGTGTAAAGGCCTTTAGAGAGGGGTGGGGTGCTGTAGTCACATCTGGCACCAGCTCATTATCGGGAATACAATAGCAATTCAATAATGTTTTCTCTTTCAAGCGTTTTTATTGTTATTTTTAAAAAGGATAGAAAGGTACAAAGAAATACAAAACGTTGTATAAGCACCACATTTAAAGCATATATTTTTAATGTTCCCATACATTAACTTCTGAACAGCGAAGATAAGGTGCAGTGACATCTTCTTAACCATACCAATCTTGTCTGGTTTACAATATATGGATGGCAACTCGACATGGAGTAAATTCCACCTGCCCCTCCACTCAGTAGGAGAAGGGCCTCCCCATGGGAGAAAAATAAAATTATACTGAGGTATAACATAGCAGTTGCCCTGGGGGAATTTCCCATAGGAAACATCTTGCAGTGATGAATGCACCTTTAATAAAAATATACGAACGCTCATTACACAATTGTATGTATCATAACTAAAGCTAAAGGTAAAGGGGAAGATGAGAAGAGAAAGAAAAAGTGTTAAGGTGAGAAGAAGTCAAGTCAATCCAGGGGTAAAAACAGAGAACTTTTTTTCCAGATGGAGAGTTTATCATTATCCATGTCATTTTGTAGGAATGTATCAGTGGGAACTTATCTAAGAGGCATAAATTGCTCATTGCTCAAAGACCCCCTAGCAACCTCTGGAGGAACCCTAGGGTTGAGACACCCTATTGTAAGGGCTCATACATATGGGTGCTTTTTGGCATATAAAGTCAATTGCATACACATTTCTGTGCCCGGGATACACAGCTGTTGGGTATGGCTGAACATAATAAATGACTGTATGCAGTTATATTCTATGCCATTACTTGCATAAACCTGCACATGCATAAAGCCACACATACAGTCTGCCTGGTGAATATTGTCGCATCAACAGATATCCAAGCATTAGGGGGTCACCTCTGAGATGAGGAAGCAAAGCTCTGCTCTTCTACCAGAATAGCTACCCCAGCACAGAGATACAGGAACAAGGCATGGTAATTCAGCTATGGAGAAAATATTGAGCCTACAGGCAATGGCAGTTACTAGTCCTTTACCCTGCATTTGCCTTTTTTGGGAACAGCAAGCACCGTACAAGACCTCCTAGCAGAAAATTTGATCTTAAAACATACATGACAAAGACTGTATTTATGCTGAGTTTCTTTTGTTCAGCCTGTCCAACCCAAATAATTTATTGTAAAACGGCAAAGAACAGTCTCTCTGCGTCTGCCTCCTGAATGAGTAGGTCACGTGGTCCTCAGATCTCTTGTTGGATGGTGCCTCAGATGTTTATCTCTCCCTCTTTCCATGACAAAGTTACAGGGGCGTCAGTATGATTAGCCTTTCTGAGTGATGCCCACACCCTGGGGACACACACCGAGGAAATGGTGACAAATGAGATCGCATCAATCCGTATTTTCCTCCTCAATTCTCACCGAATGTTGCTTTATAGAAGCTGGACAGGTGTATGTGATTTTATATAAATGTAAACATGTGCACATGTAGCATACAGCACAAGAACTGGCATCCACTAAAAAGATGTTTTCTCTAATTTGTCTTCAAATAAAAGACCAGCATGGTTTACAGTGTAACATCTTTTCAAGATCTTCTGAATATTAAGCCTAGTACACACAGCTGAGATTCTCATCAGGAAAAAACCCGTCTTTTTTCCTGACGAGATTCTTGGCAAGAATCTTGTGCCGGCCGAGTGTACACACACTCCATTCCAAAGAACCGCCGTTCTTTTGAATGGAACGAACGCGGTGACGCCATCGACTACGACGAGCATGCGCTCGTCACATTCAATGTCGTCGCCGCCATCTTGCTACACCCTACCTATGCCTAGGAAGCTACCGCGCATGCGTCAAAGTCATTTTGAGCATGCGCGGGCTTACCAGAGGACAGGTAAGCTTGTTGCCGCATACACACACACAGTTTTCTCGTCGGGAAACAGGCCGATGAGAATCCCGACGAGAAAATAGAGAGCAGGTTCTCTATTTTTCTCGTCGAGATTCCCGGCAGTTTTCTCGACGAGAAACCGAACACACGACCGTTTTTCTCGGCAAGAAAGCTCTCCCAGCAGTTTGCTTGTCGTTTCTTGCCGAGAAAACCGACCATGTGTACGAGGCCTAAGTCTTAAAAATTGTAAGGTGTTCGTGATGTGGATAAGGTGCCAAAACAAGCAAAAACATTTTTTTTTCTGTTGTGGTTGAGTGTCCCTGTATCCAGCAGTAGATGCGGCATATGATGGGCTCTGAGCCATGTACATCATTATCAGGTTCATGAATAAAGGAGACAACATGTGGGCGTCAATCAGATTTGCATATTGATGCAGCTAATGTACTAACCAAATATACAAACCTGGGGAAAAAATTGTCCTAATGTAAGCTAGCTGTGGAATCCAACCCAAAACATAAACAGGATAATTAAAGAGGCGAAAACTAAAATAATAATTGTGTGTGTTTTTGAAAAGACCATGCTTGTTATCACTAATTAAAATAATAGAATTTATTTAAACCAGGTATTTTTTACTTAAAATGTTATAACATTTATTTAATGTAACAAGTACAACTATCTGAGCCAGTTTTTATTAGGTATACAGCAGGACATGGAAGACCTGGAAGAAGGGCCAGCAGTGTGTGCTAATCAGGCTGTATTGCATTGATGACCTCATGGGTGAGCTGCTTCTCCCTCATTCTCGAATCAATAGACTCTGTGGCAAGGGTGCCTGGGTCACAAGAAAGGCTGAACAGAATTTGTAAGTCCTCCTGTCAACTAATTTTTAAATTGCTTTAAAGCCCAACTCAAGGAAAGTCAAAAAAAAAATCCATCCTTGAAGTGTCCCCCCTACACTGCAAGGGCAGATTTCACCTAAAGTGATACTAAAGTCTTATATTTTTTTCATTAAAAATAACAAACATGCTATACTTACCTCCTCTGTGCAGTTGGTTTTGCGCAGACCAGCCCAGATCCTCCTCTTCTCAGGTCCCTCTTTAGTGCTCCTGGCCCCTCCCCCCTGACTAGTGCTCCCACGGTATGCAGCTTGCATTGGCGGCACCTGAGCCGAGCCGCAGCTCCTTGTGTCCATTCAGACTCTGAGCCGCAGTTCGGCCGTCCCCTCTCTCTCCTGATTGGCTAACTGGCTTTGATTGACAGCAGCGGGAGCCAATGGCGCTGCTACTGTGTCTCATTCAATGAGGAGGGAGAGTCCCGGATGCCCGAGGCACTCTTGCACATCGTTGGATAGAGATGGGGCTCAGGTAAGTATTAGGGGGGCTGCTACACACAGAAGTGTTTTTATCTTAATGTTTGGAATGTATAGAATTAAGAAAAAAACCTTCTGCCTTTACAATCACTTTAATTGCTTAATATGTCTCAGCTGACATATTAAGCAATTACAATCCCAAAAAAATGGCTTCAAGTAGAGAAGCCATCTATAAAAGAATGGATACAGAGAGTAGATTATGTGTGCGATATGGAGTACTTGTGCAGCAGGCAGCAGGGAATGGAGAAAAGACATAGAACAACTTGGATGAAATGGAGTGAGTTTAAACGAACAGAGAAATACGCAGTAGCTACCTGTATGATAGAAATGGATGGGCCAGAGATAATTTAAGATGGCGAAAATAACAGATCTGGGGGGGGGGGGGGGTGGGTTAGGTTAATTAAATACAGGAGGTATGTAAGATTTAAAAATGTATTCGTAATGTAAGCTGAAATATTTCCTAAATAAAATAGTCTAAATGAAAAAAAAAAATTGCTTAATATGTCTAGGGGATTGTTGAACAGTCTTTTTCAGTTACCTAATTCCTCGCTCCAGCTGGCTCCAGTGTTCTCCTTCTCCGCCTGAAGCTCTGGTCTGTGGGTAGAGCCTCCGTGTCATCATTGTACCATGTAGGCACAATAATCTGTATGACATGCTAAGGAGGCTGGAGTTCGACCAGAGCCAGTCAAGCTTACAGAGCAGCTGTGGGAGACCGGTCACAGCGCTGAAGGGAGTCTGCTGTAGCAAGGAGTGAAAGTAAGTATTGACACCTAAACCACTTGACCTCCAGGAGATTTACCCCCTTTATGACCAGGCCATTTTTTTGTGATACGCCACTGCGGTACTTTAACTAACTATTGCGCAGTCATGCAACGCTGTACCCAAATAAAATTTATGTCCTTTTTTTTCCCCAAAAAAGAGCCTTCGTTTGGTGAAATTTGATCACCTCTGTGGGGGTTTTTTTCCGCAAAAAAAAAAAATGATAAAAAATATATATTTTTTACTTTCGGCTATAAAACCTATCTAATAAAAAACTAGAAAAAAAATCTCTTCAAAAATTTAGGCCAATATGTATTCTGCTACACATTTTTCGTAAACAAAAATCCCAATAACCACTGTAGACAATATAACTTTTGCACAAACCAAACTAGGGGATATATGTTTTTTTTTTACTAGTAACTAGTAAAAGTCAGTGACTTTTAGTGGGACTGTGATATTGCGGTGGACATTATGACACTTTTGACACTTTTTTTGGACCAGTGACACTAATGCAGTGATCAGTGCTAAAAATATGCACTGTCACTGTACTAATGACACTGACTGGGAAGGGGTTAACATTGGTGGCAATCAAAGGGTTAATTGTGTGCTTTTACTAGGGGAAGACATGGATCCTATACCCTGCCTTGCAGAGACAGACGATCCATGCCTTCCCTTCTGTCAAAACGGGGATCTGCCTTGTTTACAAAGCTGCTGTTCACCAAGTGTTAAACCGCTTCACTAATACAGTCCCAATAACACAGCGCTGACAGATTACATAAAGTGCATATCTCAAACAGTGCGAAAAATTTGTTTATATTACATATATGACAAAGTCTTTTCAGAAATCTTCAATAAAGTGCTCGGTGCTCCAAATTCCATACAAAAAGTGCTGAAGCGCTTCATTAAGGCATGCTGTGCAATGTGCCACACTCCCCTCTCACCAGACAAAATGGACCCTCAGCTTTTCAGTTTGGGGGTCAGACACGCTTATATCTGGTGATAGGAGTAAAGAGCTTCTAGGCATCCTCAAGAGGGTCTCCAAACTGTACACTTTAGGACAACTGAGATATCCACCAAACGCAAAGAAACAAAATGGTATTCATAGCAAAGTACTGATAAAACGATTTATTTGCGTAATATAAAAGTTCCACTTACAGGATTCCTGCAACAAACAGGCATAACAAAATCATAAGGCTCTTCCGGGTTCGCCGCAGCTCGGCATGCATTCCACAAAGGGCGGAAGTGACGTAGTTGGTTACAAAGCCGGAAATTACGTCAACGAGTTTCGCCCCTCCCCCAGGGCAATGTGAAGGACATCCTTCTCTGGTGAGTGGGGAGGCGAGAGGGGAGTGTGGCACATTGCACAGCATGCCTTTATGAAGCGCTTCAGCACTTTTTGTATGGAATTTGGAGCACCGAGCACTTTATTGAAGATTTCTGAAAAGACTTTTCCATATATGTAATCTAAAAAATTTTTTTGCACTGTTTGATATATGCACTTTATGTAATTTGCAAGCGCTGTGTTATTGGGACTGTAATCTTCTACCCCCAGCTTGACCAAATATTTATCCTCTGCAGTGCTGGGGAGGCCCCTTGCAAGGGTTAATTTTTCTTTTTTTTAACTCGAGTTAGATTTTAAGGGTTGATAATTTGAAGCGTATCTATGGTCTAAATATAAAATCATATATTCATTTCCACATTGTATTTCAATTATTTCTAGCCTACTCCTTTAATCTGAACAATCTTGAAATCTTTAAGCTTCCGCGCATATATTTCCTTGAAGTCTCTGAAAAGTATTTACTATATCCTGTGAGTAGGCGCTGATGCGTCACACATTTAACCGAGCCTGCCTCTGAGCTACATCTGTGCTGGTAGGCAGAGTCAGTAGAGGAATCACTGCTTGCATGCAGCAAGGCACCATGGGATATGTAGTCCTCTAGAAATCAAAAGTAGCAGAGGAGAAGCTGCAAGACATGCAAGTAATCCAGGAATTTATTCAAAAAGATGCCAGCAGGCAGGCAGAACTCAACAACATGAAAGTAAGCTTATATTGTATTGTTAATAATAATTATTGTTTGTATTGCTATTACAATGCTGATAATATAAAATTAAAGTGTATGCTGTGACCATAGAACTCCTTAAATATTTATTTGAAGGATGATGGTTTGAATGATCCACTGGGTTATTATATCTTTATGAGCAATATCTTCCTGTTGGCAGTGCCTTCTCTGAGCTACTACAGCCTTTAGGAAGCCAAACTAGAGAGTTTCACTTTCCCTGCTGCATTCTGTTTAGTAAAAATAAATAGGGATTACAATGGAATGAATGATACTTTCTGATAATGGAAGCATAGGGAAGGCAGCGCTAATAACATAGTTACATAAGTAGTCTGGTTAAAAAAAAGACACAAGTCTTTGCAGTTTGAGCAATAGAAGGGGAAAAAAATATATACAGTACAATCCTTCACCCGCAGTTGATTCAGAGGAAGGCAAAAAAACAAACAAACAATAAAGCATGATCCAATTTTCTCCAGCAGGGGAAAAAAATTCCTTTCCTCCCCCATCAGGCAATCGGATGTTCCCTGAATCAACTTTACTCATAAATATTAGTATCCAGTTTTGTGTATCTAGGAATTAATCCAGACCTTTCTTAAAAAAATTTACTGAGTTAGTCAGAACCACCTAATGAGGGAGTCTATTCAACATTTTCACAGCTCTTACTGTGAAGAAGCCTTTCTGTATTTGGAGATGAAATCTCTTTTCCTCCAGACATATAGAGTGCCCTCTTGTCCTCTGTGATGACCTTGAAGTGAATAACTCAACACCAATTTCACTTAATGAACCACTTATGTATTTATACATGTTGATCATATTCCCCCTTAATCTCCTCTTCTCAATAGAGAATAAATTCAGTTCCTCTAATCTTTCCTCATAGTTGAGCTCCTCCATGCCTCTTATCAGTTTGGTTGCCCTTCTCTGCACTTTCTCCTGTTCCCCAATATCCTTTTTATGAACGGGTGTCCAAACCTAAACTGCATATTTCAGGTGAGGTCTTACTAATGATTTGTACAGGGGCAAAATGATATCTCTCTCTCTGGAGTCCATACCTCTCTTAATACAAGAAGGGGGTTTGCTTGCTTTTAAAATTGCAGCTTGGCATTGCATGCTATTATTAAGCTTATGATCTACCAGAACACCCAGATCCTTCTCCACCATTGATTCCCCCAGCTGTTCTCCTCCTACCTAGTATGTAAGATGCACACATGTTTCTAGCCCCCAAGTGCATAACTTTGCATTTATCAACATAAAGACATTGCTGTTAGAGTCCTGGGTAGGTATTTGAGTATTTCATTCTGTTTAGATCTGTTTTTGGTTCCCTTTTGTTTTCTATTATATTCTGTTAAAGGAAAACTATCATTGTTTTTTTTAATCATCGGTCCCAGGGTGATGCATTGAATGTCTTTTTTGTATGCTGCTCAGCTAGGAAAATCTTTAGTAGCACCTTCAGGGAACTAAAGGGCAGTACTCCTCCAGCTGTAACATCATAGGAAAGTATCCTCTAGCATGTCCAGGGGCATTTTTCTTACTGTACCTGCATATTTATGCATATCAATTTGATGATGTACTTTATATCTATGTATTCACCTATATACAGTATCTACTAGATAAGAAACATAATATATTCAACCATGCCTTGTGATGACTTGCAGCCTGTGGGCAATGTAGAAATTAATAGAGTGTGTTAATGTTGGAAACATTCATTGCTGCAGACAGAGATTTATAACATTTAACCAGATGTGTGATCGTCACCCTTAATAAGAAAAGACATCAAACCTTTAATAATTTGCAATGCAACCACATGTCGGTCAAGCTGGAGATAATAGGGGTCTCTGCTCTCTGGCAATAACACCAAATATAAGCAGCTGTTTTCCTGCACGCCACTCTCAGTCAGAGATCTGCCTATAACCAATCTATTGATGTCTCAGTTTTATCATTTATTTTCTATTGTCCAAAACATTTTAAAAATGGGCAATGGAAAAAATATTGTTATTGTTAGGTAAGAGAAGTTAAACACCTGTAGCAAAACAAAAACTGTTCAGTAATAATTCCTAATTTGCAATGCCAACTGGTACTTAAACACCAACCCCGTGGCATGGAAAGTGCCAAAAAAGATAATCATATACTGCTATTCAATTGTGATTAGAAGGTTTGCAATCCTTTATTATCTAGCATACTTGTTAAGGGGATGCTAGTCTAACCCTGTATTTTTATTTTCCATTTGTGTTGGTTAAAATAGCACCTCTTCACATACAAAGAGTAAAAACTCTAGAAACTACTGAACGATAGTGTGCATTTTTAAAAGGAGGAAAAGAAAACTTGGGATATTTGCCCTTAGCAACCAGTCAGATACAGTGCCTTGAAAAAGCATTTATACCCCTTGAAATTTTCCACATTTTGGCATGTTACAACCAAAAACGTAAATGTATTTTATTGGGATTTCATGTGATAGACCAACACAAAGTGGCACATCATTGTGAAGTGGAAAGAAAATGATAAATGGTTTTCAAAATATTTTACAAATAAATATCTGAAAAGTGCAGCGTGCATTTGTATTCAGCCCCCTTTACTCTGATACCCCTAACTAAAATCGAGTGGAACCAATTGCCTTCAGAATTCACCTCATTAGTAAATAGAGTCCCCCTGTATGTAATTTAATCCCAGTATAAATACAACTGTTCTGTGAAGCCCTCAGAGGTTTGTTAGAGAACCTTAGTGAACAAACAGCATCATGAAGGCCAAGGAACACACCAGAGAGGTCAGGGATAAAGATGTGTAGAAGTCTAAAGCAGGGTTAGGTTATAAAATAATATCCCAAGCTTTGAACAACTCGCGGAGCACTGTTCAATCCATCATCCAAAAATGGAAAGAGTATGGCACAATTGCAAACCTACCAAGACATGGTCGTCCACCTAAACTGACAGGCCGGGCAAGGAGAGTATTAATCAGAGAAGCAGCCAAGAGGCCCATGGTAACTCTGGAGGAGCTGCAGAGATCCACAGTTCAGGTGGGAGAATCTGTCCACAGGACAAATATTAGTCGTGCACTGCAGAAATCTGGCCTTTATCAAAGAGTGGCAAGAAGAAAGGCATTGTTGAAAGAAAGCCATAACAAGTCCCGTTTGTAGTTGCGCAAAGCCATGTGGGGGACACAGCAAACATGTGGAAGAAAGGGCTCTCGTCAGATGACACCAAAATAGAATTTTTGTACTAACAGAAAAACACTATGTGTGGTGGAAAACTAACATTGCACATCACCCTGAACACACCATCCCCACCATGAAACATGGTGGTGGTAGCATCATGTTGTGTAGATGCTTTTCTTCAGCAGTGACAGGGAAGCTGGTCAGAGTTGCTGAGAAGATGGGTGAAGGTAAATACAGGGAAATCTTAGAAGAAAACCTGTTAGTCTGCAAAAGACTTGAGACTGGGGCAGAGTTTCACCTTCCAGCAGGACAGCCAAAGCTACAATGGAATGGTTTAGATCAAAGCCTATTCATGTGTTAGATTGGCCCAGTCAAAGTCCAGACCTAAATCCAACTGAGAATCTGTGGCAAGACTTGAAAATTGCTGTTCACAGACACTCTCCATCCAATCTGACAAAGACTGATCTGTTTTGCAAAGAAGAGCGGGAAAAAATGGCACTCTCTAGATGTGCAAAGCTGGTAGAGACATCCCCAAAAAGACTTGCAGCTGTAATTGCAGTGAAAGGTGGTTCTACAAAGTATTGACTCAGGGGGGCTGAATACAAATGCACGCCACACTTTTCACATATTTATTTGTAAAAAAAATTGAAAACCTTTTAACATTTTCCCTTCACTTCACAATTATGTGCCACTTTGTGTTGGTCTATCACAGGGATATGCAAATTAGCGGACCTCCAGCTGTTGCAAAACTACAAGTCCCATCATGCCTCTGCCTCTGGGTGTCATGCTTGTGGCTGTCAGAGTCTTGCAATGCCTCATGGGACTCGTAGTTCTGCAACAGCTGGAGGTCCGCTAATTGCATATCCCTGGTCTATCACATAAAATCTCAATAAAATACATTCATGTTTTTGGTTGTAACCTGACAAAATGTGGAGAATTTCAAGGGGTGTGAATTCTTTTTTCAAGGCACTGTAACTCCATCTTACTTTTAACAAAATGGGGCTTTTATATGAACATATGCATTTAAGAAAAATTAAAATAATTCTTTAGTAACAGCATACACTTTCATTTTATAAGATCAGCATTATAATAACAATACAAACACTAATTATATTTGACAATCCAATAAAAAACTTACTTGGAAATTCTCCTTTCATAATGTGAGTTCTGTGTGTCTGCTGGCCATCTCTTTGCAGCTTCCCTTCTGCTGTTGTCATGTACTTGAATTAGGAGCTTGAGATGATGAGGGTGGTCTCTTGCACAATTCCTATCGAAGCACCGCACCCCTGGGGTTACAGATAGAACTGCTAAGGCAGTGTAAGAGCACAGGTGTGAGGAAGCTGGAAGCACAGAGTTGAACTTGGAAGGGTTGGTGTTGTGTAAGTAGAAGTGTATTGATGAGAGCACCTTGACTTCACCCAGACCAGTAGAGAGCAGAGCCAGGTCACAAGTCCAGTTCGGTAACAGCCAGGCAGGAAGGCACCAAATTATGAGCTGGATCAAGGATAAGCAGAGGCTGGCAATGTGAAAGCAATGATGGAACAGAATCGATAGGCAGAATCTTGGTCAAGGGTCCAGGCCTGTGGTAGGCAGATAGGCAGCAGACGTAAAGAGGCAGGGCTAGTCCAGAGGCAGGTCAGATGAAAGCTGGGTCAATAACTGAGCCAAGCATGATTTCAGGATCAAGGATAACAGAGATACAAGCTGAAAGACTATCTTGCAATGATCCCATGCAGGCCTCAGGTTTAAATAATCTATTAGGCACCAGAATCTGTGGTGGACATGCCTGTGCATCCATGTGCACGCCATTGTGGGTGTGATCCTAAGCACTTGGCATGCTTAGTTAAGCTTCCATGCCTGAAAACATATGCGCATGAAAAAAAATCTCTCTGACAGCTGACAAGAGGTCTTTGACAGCTGTTCACCTTTAATTTCTAAGGACTACATATCCCATTGTATCATGCTACCTGCAAGTAGTGATTCCTGTACTGACTCAGCCTCCTGAAACTCCTCCTCACAGCACCTCTGTAGTTCAGAAGGCAGGCTCTGAGAAATGTGTGACACAGCAGTGCCTACTCATAGGGCATAGTGAATGTGTCACGAAATTCAAGGAAGTGAATGTGTGGGGATAATCACAAAAAAGTTTACAAATTTCAAGATCATTCTGATATTAGGAGTAGGTTAGAAATAACTGAAATACAATGTAATAATGAATATATAATGTGCTTTGAGCAAATATTATTTGATAAAAGGACTGAATTGCCTTATTTAAAGAAGGTCCACTTGAAACTTGTAAACGATCACCCTGTAAAACAAACCATTCAGTTTAAAATAGAAATGAAAGGCAAAACATTTTAGTATAGATATAAAAAAACACTATAAATACTTTTTTTTTCCCCCTTTTTTATAAGTGAGCACGGTGGAAGCTGTTCAGGAGGCCGGTAAATACTATTTGCAAATATTACGAGCTCTCTGTGACTGTTCTTTTCTCCATTACAGATGTACCAATCTTTGTTCACGGCGGTCACGTGCTCTTAAGCCCCGCCTCTCGGCGTCATAAATCTCTTAAAGAGTCGGGAGGCACCGGCATGAAAAGGTTAAAGTGAAAAGGTTAAAGTGATTGTAAACGATCACCTTGTAAAACAACCCATACAGTGTTTAAAATAGAAACAAAATGCAAAACATTTTTGTATAGATATAAAAAACATTATAAATCCCTTTTTTCCTTTTTTTATAAGTGATCACATTCCCTCTGTTCTCAGCTGCATAAGAGCTGGGGGAAGGAGAAGACCGCCTACCGCATTAATACTGCGGCAGGGTGGCTCTATTGCGCGAAATCACGTACCTGTATGTAATTTCATGCAATAGATACTGTGGGAGAGCACACGCCCATTGGACAGAGGAGGAGCCAATCAGCGGTACCGGCGGAATGAGAGAGAAGGGCATAACGGTGATCTGCCTGTGTAAACAAGGCAGATCGTCATTCTGACAAGGGAGGACACAGTCAGTCCATCCCCCACACAGTTAGCAAGCACCTCCTAGGGATACACTTAACCCTTTGATCGCCCCTGGTGTTAACCCCTTTCCTGCCAGTGTCATTAGTACAGTAACATGTATATTATTATGCATATATTTAGCACTGATCACTGCAATAATGTCGCTGGTTCCCAAAAAAGTGTCAAAAGTGTCAGGTGTCCGATTTGTCTGACGCAATGTCGGAGTCCCGCTAAAAATCACTGATCGCCACTATTACTAGTAAAAATGCCATAAAAATATCCCATAGTTTGTAGACGTTATATCTTTTGTGTAAACCAAGCAATATACACTTATTGGGATTTTTTTTAACAAAAAATATGTAGCAGAATACATATTGGCCTAAACTGATGAATAAATTAGATCTTTTACATTTTTTATTGGGTGTATTTTATATCAGAAAGTAAAAAAATATTGTTTTTTTTTCAAAATTGGCGCTCTTTTTTTGTTTATAGTGCAAAACATAAAACCGCAGAGGTGATCAAATACCACAAAAAGAAAGCTTTATTTGTTGGAAAAAAGGACATCAATTTTATTTGGATGCAGGGTCGCACGACCGCACAATTGTCAGTTAAAGTAATGCTGTGCCGTATTGGCAAAAAATGGCCTGGTCATTAAGGAGGTAAAACCTTCCGGGGCTGAAGTGGTTAATGGGAAAGCACGGGAACTAGCAAGAACACCAGGGATTTCACATAAAGGAAGGAATACAAAGAGACTCCAGCCTCAGTCCACTCCTTGTGAAAATCCCCAACACTTTTGAATGGCCTTTTCCTGACAATCCTCTCCAGGCTGCGGTCATCCCTGCTGCTTGTGCACCTATTTCTTCCACACTTTTCCCTTCCACATAACTTTCTATTAATGTGCTTTGAATACAGCACTTTGGGAACATCCAACTTCTTTTGCAATTACCTTTTGAGGCTTTCCCTCTTTATGGAGGGTGTCAATGATGGTTTTCTGCACAACTGTCAGGTCAGCAGTCTTTCCCATGATTGTGATTCCTACTGAACCAAACTAAGAGACCATTTAAAAGCTCAGGAACCCTTTGCAGGTGTTATGGCTTAATTAGATGATTAGAGTGGGACACTTTGAGCCTAGAATATTGCACCTTTTCACAATATTCAAATGTTTTGAGATTGTGGATTTGGGGTTTTCACGAGCTGTAAGCCATAATCATCACAATTATGACAAATCACGGCTTGAACTATCTTGCTTTGCATGTAATGAGTCTATCTCGTATATTAGTTTCACCTTTTAAGTTGCATTAGTGAAATAAATGAACTTTTGTACAATATTCTAATTTTTCGAGTATCACCTGTATATGGAGGTTTTCTATTTATTTATTTTTTTATTATTATTATTATTGATTGAGCTAGTGTATCTTTTTTCAACCTGAGTAACAAAGTAACTATAAATTGACTCCAGAATTACCAAGAAGTTCAGCAGGGCCACGTGTGTGTGTGTGTGTGTGTGTGTGTGTGTATGTATATGTGTATGGGGGGTATTTCTTTACCCTGGTGACAGACAGAATTAAAAACTGGTGGGATTCTGCTTTAAAGTGCATTGAAAGAGTTGTGAAAATGGGGCAGGTTGCTGTGAACCCAGGAGGATGGTTGGGAATTTTCATTGTCATATAACATACAATATTATCTCCTTGATCCAAGCTTTAGCTTAATACTTCCCCCTTAAGGAATATCTCAATTTATAAAGAAAAGGTTAATTGAAGATTTCCTGTATCCAATAAAAGATTAAATATAATGTGTAGATCCAAATGAGGTCAACCTCTTAATGTAGGGTAGAGGCAGATGGCAGCCTATCACAATTATAAAGAAAGAATGAGTCACCTACCTATGGAAACTGTAGCATTTAGGCTTTTATACCATTTTTTGAAGCTCAAAAAACACATTTCAGCCTATATACCAAAGTTCTAGGCATTGTGATATTTCCTAGGGAAGGCTTCAGTTAGAGATATTTAGAACACACAAAGGAACACTGTGGGGAAGAATTCTTCTCTTTTTGTCCAGTGCCTTGTAAAAAGATTTTTTTTTCTAACCTTGTTCAATTGAACTGTTTAACAAAACACAGCAAAGCTGAAGTACAAAAAATATAATAACATCTCAGAAACCTTTTACTTCCATCATCATAGTAACATGTTGTGCACTAATCACTTCATTAGTTGTCAGTACACATTAAGCAGTTTAGTTGATAATTCACTCCATTGGTGCCCAGTATGGGGACGGGACCACTCAATGTCTGTTTTGTGAGCCTTTTACACAAGACTAATAATAAAACTGTTTATTGTTACATTGTAATGCCACTTTTCTGGCAGGTTTTATATCTTTCCATCTACTCATAAAAAAGTGTGTTTTTCTTTATGGGTACTTCATCTCAAGACTACAGACAAGTCATAAGAAGCATATAAAAGCCAGAAAAGTTACAGATTGTATACATCATACTTTTTTTGTTGTTTTATTGAAGGTTTACACAGGAATACAAAAACCTAGGAATTCTATTGAGTATTTGCATCTTAACGGGCTGTTATAGTTTTCGATGACCTCTTCTGTGAAAGGCACTTTCTGTTTATGGCATTGCTATACCTCTAACAGTCATGCCGTGTACACACAATTAAGTTTCACGGCAGTGAAAACACCGCCGTGAAACCCGACGGGAAAAACGAGGACCGGCTTGGTCCCCTACACACGGCCGGTTTTCATGACAGGTTTTCTCTTGGTCGAGAAAACCGTCCGTGTGTAGGCTCCCTAGCAGTGTTTCCCTATGGGAAAACTGCCGCGGAAAAAAATGCTGCGATTCGCGACGAGAAAAATTAGAGCATGTTCTAATTTTTCTCGTCGTGATTCTTGTCGTTTTTCTCGTCGCAAAAAATGCCGGAGACACTACACATGGCCATTTTTCTCATCCAAGAGGAAAAATTACATTTTTCTCGACGAGAAAAGTGATCGTGTGTATGCGGCATGAGGGAAAAATAGAAGAATTACCAAAAATTGGATTTATTTGTGCCAATTTTTGCTCATTACGGCAGAGTGAAGCAAAACCATGTACATAAAAAAGGTTTGTAGTCCCAGTCTGCAGGGATTAGAAACTAGACTGCAGTGTTAATTGGTTATACAGTAAAACCTTGGATTGCAAGCATAATTCGTTCCAGAAACATGCTTGTAATCCAAAGCACTTGTATATAAAAGCAAATTTCCCCAAAAGGAAATAATTGAAACTGATGATTCGTTCCACAACCATTTATTCAGAAGTCCTTCAGTTTATAGTCCATCTAAAAAGATTATAGCAATGTGATAGGTTGTGTAACCATAAAATGTCCATCCACAAATGGAAGCCTCCACAAGGGGATTAGAAGCAAAATCCAGCAGGAGCTACAGAGTATAAAAGAGAAGAGAGGCGCCTCGAAGTGTAGCAATATGGTTACATTTAATGAAGGTACAACATTTAGCAACTCACATGGTTGATGATTAAATCAGACACATCTGAGTATGCAGGCATCCGGGGTAAAGTTGTCCGCATAGACCACCCTCCACATTGCTGACTTTCACTGATGTCAGTCTGCAATCATGACCAGAAAGACTATCCTGCAGTCGAGCGTTTTGAAAGCGAGGCTCGGAACTCTTGTGGAGCGCAGAGTGGAAGGGATGACGTTGATGGTGGTGTGGAGGACGGTCTATGTGGACAGCTTTACCCCAGGTACCTGCATACTTAGATGTGCCTGTTTTAATCATCAACCATGTGACTTGCTAAATGTTGTAGGACGCTACTTGTATATCAAGTCAAAATGTATTTAAAAATTTTGCTTGTCTCGCAAAGCGCTCTCAAACCAAGTTACTCTCAAACCAAGGTTTTACTGTATTTGGTTATGCCAACCGCTCATAATGCATTACAAAATACAGCTCTAAAGTGAGAATGAAAATCCTTTTTCATTTTGTACATTATAACATCCTAAGACAAAGTGGGGTTGATTTACCAAAACTGGAGAGTGCAAAATCTGGTGCAGCTGTGCATGGTAGCCAATCAGTTTCTAACTTCAGCTTGTTCAGCTAAGCTTTGACAAAAAGCTGATTGGTTTCTATGCAGAGCTGCACTTAATTTTGCACTCTCCAGGTTTAGTAAATCAACCCCGGTGCTTGCAAATGTTGACTGTGGTCTGAATGTTTTTAAGCGTTAAGACTTTTCGCTACAGGTGTTGGTGCTTGTACTTATTGATATACTGTATACCTGAAAGGTTATGTTGGCTTTTTAGTTTGAAAATCACCATTAACCTTTATCAAAATAAACTATTTTCAGACATTTTGATGCAGGGATGAGGGTGGGCAGAAACTTAGCATGGTTTTCAGTGTGATTGATCTTCAACAGAAGTCAATTAGGGGAGCAATTCATTTGGATTAAAAAAACAATTAAAAGACCAGCATTATAACTACCATAACCAAATTATTTGGCGCTTTATATTATTTACTATTTGATCCCAATAAATAACCCAATACTGTGAGAAGAATGCAAATATGTGTCCCAAATCAGTCTATTTGGTTAGTAGGTGACAGTCCACTCCTTTAGTGTACTCTGTGCTAGTCACCATGTGATCCTGCATCAATCAAAACCACACTCACTAGTAAACCCCAAACTATAGGAAGGTCAAATGGACCTGAAGTTAAAATCCATGAATCAGAAAACTCATAATCTACCAAACAATTTGTGGTCACCATGAGATTACTAGAAAAATATAAAATGACTCATATAGCGTAATATTTTTTATTTATAAAAAAAAAGAAGAAAAATATTTAAAACCAGACAAATATCTACTCACATTATACAATGTCAAATAACGCTTTGCACATGAATGCGCATTGCAATATGGCTGATATTAATACAATATGATTTCAAGCCCCCATGAGATTGATGGACTCCTCAACCTTCCAAGTGCCTTGCAGAGCACCAGCGTGCCTTGTGTAGTGCTTCTGATTATGTCACATCCGACCCTATGGGGCTGATTTAAGAAAATGTTGGCCCATTTGCACGGGCAGGAATAATTATTGCGACATGGCGCATGCTGTCGACTTGCGCGGATTCGCGGAATCGTTGCGCGTACAGGCGCATACACATTCTTAAATATGAAACAGACATCGGGCACTTGCTCATTGTAATGCTGATCATGTTAATGAGCTTTTCCTTATCACATGGAGAATATTGCTTCCACTTTTATTCCTTTCATTCATTTCTTTTTGAAACAACTCAATATTCATTCTAAAGATCTTCCTCCTATCAACAACTGTGCAGATGTTTACTGGACTTGTAATTGTGCATTTTATGGTGATAGTCTATAATCATTGGTGGAGCCAAAACTTCCATGAAAACATCTTCTCAACACATGTCTGTGTATTGTGCATTCTGGACAATTCTTTCCCCGTACACTGTCCAATCTGATTGGATGACATTTACATCCACTCATTTATCTGAGCAATTCATTTCCTCATACACAGTGCAATCAGATTGCACAGTGTATGGGGAGAGAATTGTCCAGAATGCACAATACACATACATGTGTTGAGAAGATGTTTTCATGGAAGTTTTGGCTCCACCAATGATTATAGACTATCACCAAAAATGCACAATTACAAGTCCAGTAAACACCTGCACAGTTGTTGATAGGAGGAAGATCTCTAGAATGATTATTGAGTTGTTTCAAAAAGAAGTGAATGAAAGGAATAAAAGTGGAAGCAATATTCTCCATGTAATAAGGAAAAGCTCATTAACATGATCAGCATTACAATGAGCACAAGCTCAATGTATAAGCAGTTGTGCACTCTGGAGAACGCAGATGCGCCCGTGTGCAACACACATATTTAACAAGCTAAAGCGCGTGCGCCCTGTCAGGCGAGCATAAAATGGTGTGTTTTGTCAATGCACATGTGCAGTTGAGTAAACTGAAAGAAGGGTTTAAAAAGGCTTGATTAGTTGTAAGACAGATCTACATGTTCTGGACAGAATTTGTGCATTTAAACAATATTATATACATACTTTTTAGCCTGGTAACAGAAGATGGTAAACTAGTAAAGTTATCTACAGTATTCAGACAAAAATGTTGAAGATTACATTGGCTGCGCTTGCAAATGGTAGGCGCAAAAGATTGCGCAAGTGCGCAACAGCGCTTCCTATGTAAATATGGTTTGGTGCATATAAGTGCACCATCATTTTTGATAAGTGTTTTGAGTCCCGTTTTTTGTGCAATTGCTCCAATTTCTCCACTGCACCACAGGCGCAGGTCTTTAGTAAATCACCCCCTATGTGTTTTGACATTGCGTCTTCATCAGGAGCCTGATGATAAAGCATCATTGGCTTCTAAAGGCCAAACTCGGGCATTACTTGGGACTACATATGAAACTACATAAGTGTTTGTTTCCTTGTTTGTTTGGAGTGGACAGCTTAAATCTATGGCAATTGTGTGTTTGCGATTGTGTTATCCATAAAGAAAACACAAAAGGCAAGATGTATTTTGCAATGAAATAGTTAATACACAAAACTTTTTTTCCTACATGCAAGTTGTGATCATCTAAACATGTTCTACTTCACTAATTGGTCCTTGTATACAAAATACTTTGCTTGTTAAGAATGACACCCAATTATAAAAAAACAAACATCCTAATACCCAAATGATATCAGAGGGTTACTACCCTTTAACAATAACAGTTTCACAATTGAAAACCATTGAATATTTACTGTACATAACATAAATGTGTTTTAGCAAAGCTGTTAAAGAAAGAAGGAAAATTAAAAAGTGCAGCATCATGGACCATGGAACAGACATCCAGGAGTGTAATTGATGATGCAGAAAAAGGCACACTGATGTGCAAACTTGTTCAGGCTCAGCTGGATGAGTTTCTATGTTATACTTACAGAGACAAATTGGGAGAACAGCAGAAAAAGCTTGTCTCTTTAGGACTAAGGTTTCTGTGAAATATGATAATGCAGTTTCTTTGGCATTATTTCTTCTGCTCTTCTTACCTTTGTTTCCTGAACATCAAATACTCCATTTATGTTTATTATCAGTAAAATAGGACAAACACTGAAATACCTGCTCCAGCCTGGCACAGCAGAACCATTTATATGCTCCGCCAGGGTGAATATTCAGTATGCTCAGAGATATTAGTTACCTGGTAAAAATGTGGTCCAATCTGTAGAGCAGAGGTAGGCAACCCCGGCACTCCAGCTGTGGTGAAACTACAAATCCCATCATGCCTCTGCCTCTAGGTGTCATGCCTGTGATTGTCAGGGTCTTCAAATGTCTCATGGGACGAGGTTGCCTACCCCTGCTGTAGAGAGAAATATGTCCACCCTAACCAATGGTAATCCCACCATTAAGGCTGCAAGGGCTTGTGGGATTAAACTTTCACCTTGTCATGTGAGTTGCCTAACACAGAAGTAGTTTATTTATTTCTATATTGGAGCAGTGATGTCACAGTGATGTCACAACGACAGTGATGTCACAACGACACTGGATACCAAGCACCTTGAGGCGATTTAGTTTGCATTTGCAGCGCTATACAAGTTACTCACTCACTCACAGTTGAATGGCCCTTTGGAGTTCATCACCAATGATCTGAACAAATCCTCTTTTTCATCAAAGCAGATTGTCTTTCATTGTGATTCATCCAAATCTCTCCAACACCTGGTATTTACAAAAACAGCAAGTGGAAATGTTTAGATAATCTTCTGTTAGTCCTGCAGCTGAAAAAGAGCACCCCTCCATGATTGAGATCCAGTGGTGAAAACGGTGGCAATTAACATGTGGTCAGCATAGTCACATCCATGATTGTGGCCCACGGTACTGCCAACACAATAGCCCATATCACCCAAGTAATTCTGCAGAGAACTTACCAGTCTGGGCTTGGGATGCTTCCCCATATGCGCCGCGCACTTGGTTATGTGATCTGTGACATCACATGTCCAAGCGCAAGAGACACATGGGAAAGTCTTCCAATCGGCCTGGTAACTTCCTTGTGCAACTCTCCAAGATGAACAATTAGTTCAGTGTGCTCTGCTCTGTAAATTTGATAATAATGTGCGATGTGCTGTTGGATGGTAAAAGGGACCCAAGGTCCCCTAGAGCCTGGGCTTGGTGCTTTGTTTATGTTGTTTTGGGGGATAGTGCGAACAGAAAGAGCAAACATCCAAAAAAGAGGGAGGGAGTACAAATAAGGGGGTGGCTTTAGGGGGGCTTCAGAACAAAGACTGCCCTAGAGCTGTAGCTATGCCACTAGATATGGGGCAGAAACCAATTCTGAAAAAAAAAAAACCTTCAGTATTCAAGTATTTTCTGGAGTGATATACAGTGGGGCAAAAAAGTATTTAGTCAGCCACCAATTGTTGCAAGTTCTCCTACTTAAAAAGATGAGAGAGGCCTGTAATTGGGATCATAGGTATACCTCAACTATGAGAGACAAAATGTGGAAACAAATCCAGACAATCACATTGTCTGATTTGGAAAGAATTTATTTTGCATATTATGGTGGAAAATAAGTATTTGGTCACCTACAAACAAGCAAGATTTCTGGCTCTCACATACCTGTATCTTCTTCTTTAAGAGGCTCCTCTGTCCTCCACTCATTACCTGTATTAATGGCACCTGTTTGAACTTGTTATCAGTATATAAGACACCTGTCCACAACCTCAAACAGTCACACTCCAAACTCCACTATGGTGAAGACCAAAGAGCTGTCGGTGGACACCAGAAAGAAAATTGTAGACCTGCATCAGGCTGGGAAGACTGAATCTGCAATAGGCAAGCAGCTTGGTGTGAAGAAATCAACTGTGGGAGCTATAATTAGAAAATGGAAGACATACAAGACCACTGATAATATCCCTCAATTTGGGGCTCCACGCAAGATCTCACCCCGTGGGGTCAAAATTATCACAAGAACGGTGAGCAAAAATCCCAGAACCACACGGGGGGACCTAGTGAATGACCTGCAGAGAGCTGGGACCAACGTAACAAAGGCTACCATCAGTAACACACTACGCCGCCAGGGACTCAGATCCTGCAGTGCCAGACGTGTCCCCCTGCTTAAGCCAGTACATGTCCGGGCTCATCTGAGGTTTGCTAGAGAGCATTTGGATGATCCAGAAGAGGATTGGGAGAATGTCATATGGTCAGATGAAACCAAAGTAGAACTGTTTGGTAGAAACACAACTCGTCGTGTTTGGAGGAGAGAGAATGCTGAGTTGCAACCAAAGAACACCATACCATACCTACTGTGAAGCATGCGGGTGGCAACATCATGCTTTGGGGCGGTTTCTCTGCAAAGGGAACAGGACGACTGATCTGTGTATATGAAAGAATGAATGGGGCCATGTATCGTGAGATTTTGAGTGCAAACCTCCTCCCATCAGCAAGGGCATTGAAGATGAAACGTGCTGGGTCTTTCAGCATGACAATGATCCCAAACACACTGCCCAGGCAACAAAGGAGTGGCTTTGTAAGAAGCATTTCAAGGTCCTGGAGTGGCCTAGCCAGTCTCCAGATCTCAACCCCATAGAAAACCTTTGGAGGGAGTTGAAAGTCCGTGTTGCCCAGCGACAGCCCCAAAAACATCACTGCTCTAGAGGAGATCTGCATGGAGGAATGGGCCAACATACCAGTAACAGTGTGTGACAACCTTGTGAAGACTTACAGAAAACGTTTGACCTCTGTCATTGCCAACAAAGGATATATAACAAAGTATTGAGCTGAACTTTTGATATTGACCAAATACTTATTTTCCACCATAATTTGCAAAAAAAAATCTTTCCAAAATAGACAATGTGATTGTCTGGATTTGTTTCCACATTTTGTCTCTCATAGTTGAGGTATACCTATGATGACAATTACAGGCCTCTTTCATCTTTTTAAGTGGGAGAACTTGCACAATTGGTGTCTGACTAAATACTTTTGTGCCCCACTGTATATATTATGTGTGTGATAGCTAAACTTTTACGTATAGTATAGTTGTTAATAAAGGCCTTTTTTATTTGGTAAGGACTCGGGGTAATGCTTTTACTACCTGAATCACAAAGTTTGTGGTATACCAAGCAGGGACAGTTATGGATAACTTGTGAAAGATAAGAATCTCGAATACGGATAGTTACATCCACTGATATCCAAACAAAAATAAACATGTAAATATCAATAAGAAGATGATTACACATCTTAATAGTTCAGAGCAGTTTGGAAATACCTGGAATCACTCGGAAATACTCAGAAACACTCAGAAATTCTCCGTTCCCGAGCTGTATTTCCGAGGCTCTCCGGCGCCCCCCCCACCTCTGGCCACCTGCGGTATTGCATGCCATAGAAGTCAATGCGGAACAAATTATCTTTGTTTCCTTTGACTTCTATGGGGGAAACTCGCTTTGATATGCTAGTGCTTTGGATTACAAGCATTCTCCTGGAATGGGATTATGCTTGTAATCCAAGGTTCCACTGTATATTTTATATATATATATATATATATATATATATATATATATATATTATGTATACTATATAGTGACGGTGCTAGGCCCTGCTACTTTGAAAATTGTTGTAAAAGAGACACAGGGTTCACAGTAATACAGAAAACGGGGCTCCAGAGTATTGTGTCTGAGCAGAGAAGACTGGGATTTCAGTTTTCTCTCAGTTTGGTTATCTCAGATCAGGGTTAAAGACGTTTGGGTGGAAAGAAGTCTCTAATCCTGTGTCTGGGTCTTACTGGAGACCTGCAGGTTATGGGAGTATGCAGATGTGCATGCTTGGTATAAGCCAGGAGCTGGCCATAGTACTGGGGATTTGTTTAGAGATAGTTGTGTACTCCAGCCAGAAGGGATGTGTGTTCTTGCCAAGAGCAAGTACTCCATGTTGGAGAGATTCCATACCTGCAGGACTGGAAGAGTTTGGACAGCTGAGCAAGTCTGCAGGACAGAGAGAACTGAGACAACTAGCGAGTCCAGGGTACCGATGGAGTCTGAGTGTCAGAGAAGTGTGAGAACCCAGGGTGCTTGAAGATCCCATATTGAGAGGCCAAGGAGTGAGCCCTGTGTAGCAGGGGTGCTGCATCTGTTTCGGCTGAGTCAGCCCAGAGGAGTTGGGTGAGACAGGTGTAGGAGCCCAAAATAAAGAGACCAACAGACCTGCTGAAGACATGAGAAACCAAGTGGCTTTGTATTTTTCTGTTTCCTGTTTTGGCTGATGATGAAAACCCCTGTGTAGGCAAAACTACAGCTGGCAGACTTTTCGTTTGTTAAAATAAAAGTGGTAATACGGACTACATGACTTGCATTAACTCACCGAAAAATGCATCTGCCACATCACCCAATACAACTATATATATATATATATATATATATATATATATATATATATATATATAAATATATATAAAATTGATAATTCTTCTTACTGCTTATTGTGATAATACGTGGAACATGTTCACTTTTCACCGATTCAAAGACTGTTTAAATCTCCATGTATTTATGTTTTTCAGAGGTTCTCTTTCAGAGATCAGCCATTCTAATTAAAAATACGACATCTAGAAAGTAAACCAACATGTAGTGGACAATGAATCATCTTTGGCAAATTACGATATGATAATGTTAGAATTAATTAAGAAATCCCATAACTATATATACTGTAAATGCAAAGGGTTGTACAATGAATGCATTTACAAATGTCATGGGACTGTAAGGGGAACTAAATATGGTTAGTAACTCACTGCTGCAGTCAGAGTCCCTTGTCCTTCAAAAACAGTTTTAATATTTATTCATGCTGGCTTTAACTTTCAGCTGTAAAATAAAAGGTCATGTTGTATTTCGATTATTACATATTTACATCAGGGATATGTCAAAAACATTTTTTTTGTTAATCTCTCTTAGGTGATACTTTTTTAAAGTGGACCTAGTGTTAGAAATATTTATTCACATTAAGTACATGCATTATACGTAGAACTCTCCCTAATATCGTCATGATCTGCTTTTCTTTCCAGAAGTCCAATGCCCTTTTTTTCAGGCATTATTCAGGATGAGCAACTACTTCTTTAATTGAGGCGTTGGATTGGATTAATTATGTTAATATTTATTAAGCTGCTAATAGGTCCACTTTAAACCTGAACTGACAGCTGTATAAAACGCAACATAATGCTGCTGTGTATTCATTAACCCCTTTATGATGGAGGGTAAAACAAATCCTAATGCCTGAACACAGTTTTGCAACTTTGACATATATAAGTAAAACTGCACATCACAACTACTTAGTACAGGTGAATTATATCTTGTTTTCAGGACAAATTGGACTTTCTTTTGGTGGTAAATGGTAATGGATAGCTCCTGCGTTTTTACCCAGATAGCAAGGATAACTTGCCACACATTTGTGGCCGTGTTGAATTGTAAGTCTGTTAACTTGCTGCACATTTTCACTGGCAAGTTGTACACTTGCAGTGCACTTGAAGCACAAGTTCTAGTTTCCAATTTGCATGGCAAGTCTCTAGCAGGAGCAAAGTTGCAGTGGTGAGTTTGCAGCATGAAATTTCTGCCACAGTGACCCACAGTGGGTCCACAGTGGTGGGATGACTATAGCACAACATACCTGAACCAGAACTTGCAGCAGACTTGCTCAAAGAAACTTGATCTAGGATCATGCAATGCGGACTTCTGCAATTGTGTAACAATCTTCGTGAAGCCTGGCATGTCTAGCAATAGCTTAGCAAGTCATTTTCAAACTTGCAGCACAATTGCTTGCTATCTGGGAATTTATTAGCAAAGAAAAACTGACACAAAATAAAAAAATATATATATTTGTTTGAATTGAACTGTGTATTTCTTGCAATTATCATGACCTACCACCAAAGAACAGCCCAAAATAAATTCTTCTGCTGATGATGATTATAACGATAACACATACAGTATCTCACAAAAGTGAGTACACCGCTCACATTTTTGTAAATATTTATTCTATCTTTTTCATGTGACAACACTGAAGAAATTACACTTTGCTACAATGTAAAGTAGTGAGTGTACAGCTTGTATAATTAGGCCAGGTTCACATAGGGGCGACTCCTCAGGCGACTCGGTCGCCTGAGGAGTCGTGTCCCGGTCTGTGCTATGGAACCGTTCTAATATGAGCGACCTGAGTCGCTCTGACTTAGAAAAAGGTTCCTGTACTACTTTTGGGGGCGACTCAAGGCGACTTGCATTGACTTCTATACAGAAGTCATTATGCAAATCGCCTCAGGCGGGCGTCTCAAGTCGTCTTGAGATCGCGCCGCCGAGTCGCCCCCGAAGTCGTGCCGCCCCTGTGAGAACCGGGCCTAAGAGTGTAAATTTGCTTTCCCCTCAAAATAACTCAACACACAGCCATTTATGTCTAAACCATTGGCAACAAAAGTGAGTACACCCCTAAGTGAAAACGTCCAAATTGGGCACAAAAGTGTCAATATTTTGTGTGGCCACCATTTTCCAGCACTGTCTTAACCCTCTTGGGCATGGCATTCCCCGGAGCTTCACAGGTTGCTACTGGAGTCCTCTTCCACTCCTCAATGACAAAATCATGGAGCTGGTTGATGTTAGAGACCTTGCGTTCCTCCGCCTTCAATTTGAGAATGCCCCACTGATGCTCAATAGGGTTTAGGTCTGGAGACATGCTTGGCCAGTCCATCACCTTTACCCTCAGCTTCTTTAGCAAGGCAGTGGTCGTCTTGGAGGTGTGTTTGGGGTCGTTATCATGTTGGAATATTGCCCTGCGGCCCAGTCTCCGAAGGGAGGGGATCATGCTCTGCTTCAGTATGTCACAGTACATGTTGGCATTCATGGTTCCCTTAATAAACTGTAGCTCCCCAGTGCCGGCAGCACTCATGCAGCCCCAGACCATGACACTCCCACTACCATGCTTTACTGTAGGCAAGACACACTTGTCTTTGTACTCCTCACCTGGTTGTCGCCACACACGCTTGACGCCATCTGAACCAAATAAGTTTATCTTGGTCTCATCAGACCACAGGACATGGTCCCTGTAATTCATGTCCGTAGTCTGCTTGTCTTCAGCAAACTGTTTGCAGTCTTTCTTGTGCATCAGCTTTAGAAGAGGCTTCCTTCTGGGATGACAGCCATGCAGACCAATTTGATGCAGTGTGTGGCGTATGGTCTGAGCATTGACAGGCTGACCCCCCACCCCTTCAACCTCTGCAGCAATGCAGGCAGCACTCATATGTCTATTTCCCAAAGACAACTTTTGGATATGACGCTGAGCACGTGCACTCAACTTCTTTGGTCGACCATGGCAAGGCCTGTTCTGAGTGGAACCTGTCCTGTTAAAATGTTGTATGGTCTTGGCTACCGTGCTGCAGCTTAGTTTCAGGGTCTTGGCAATCTTCTTATAGCCTAGGCCATCTTTATGTAGTGCAACAATTATTTTTTTCAGAACCTCAGAGAGTTCTTTGGCATGAGGTGCCATGTTGAACTTCCAGTGACCAGTATGAGAGAGTGAAAGCGAGAACACCAAATTTAACAAACCTGCTCCCCATTCACTCCTGAGACCTTGTAACACTAACGAGTCACATGACAACGGGGAGGGAAAATGGCTAATTGGGCCCAATTTGGACATTTTCACTTAGGGGTGTACTCACTTTTGTTGCCAGCGGTTTAGACATTAATGGCTGTGTGTTGAGTTATTTTGAGGGGACAGTAAATTTACACTCTTATACAAGCTGTGCACTCCCTACTTTACATTGTAGCAAAGTGTAATTTCTTTAGTGCTGTCACATGAAAAGATATAATAAAATATTTACAAAAATGTGAGGGGTGTACTCACTTTTGTGAGATATTGTGTATGTTATTTATTGTTTGTTCCCATAGTAGGGCCCCAAAACAATGGTCCTTATTTGAGTTTTTATCTACCTAAAACACACTGGCACTGATACTAATTTAAACATGTGTTTTGTAATCCTACCTAAAATATAGTAATCCTGACGTTTGATTCTGATCATGACCTTTCAGCATAACCCTAACCTTGGCAATGACCTAGATCATGGATATGCAATTAGCGGACCTCCAGCTGTTGCAAAACTACAAGTCCCATCATGCCTCTGCCTCTGGGTGTCATGCTTGCTGCTGTCAGAGTCTCGCTATGCCTCATGGGACTTGTAGTTTGGCAACAGCTGGAGGTCCGCTAATTGCATATCCCTGACCTAGATCAAACCCTGATCTAGCTAAGTTTTCTTTTCTTTTTTTATTTATAATAAAAATTTCATGATTAGTTATTATTTTTTGTACACACACATAATTTCCTCTTTTTTTGCAAGTTAAAAAAGATACACTGTATCTCTTTCTCCATTCAAGAGAAGAAAAAAACACATGGATGTGCTATACAGTGACGGATCACTGTGATATTCAGTCAGAGGCTATCATAGTGATCAGGTGTTTGGGAACCAGGACTCCCAGTTCCCAATCATTAGCATGAGACCCGGGGCCCTTGGTGAGAGCCCGGTGTCTGTGCTGGTAGCACCCTGTGCAGTAAGAGCTATCAAATCTATGAATTAATAAAGAAATGTGTTTGAAATCTAGGGAAAAAGAGTCTAGAGGGGGCAAACATGGAAATGCATCTCCTGGAAGAAAGGTGTTTTCCCATTTAGGTGTACCATTTCATAAAATATTTTAGCTGTAGAAGCCAAAACTTTAACATGTAAGTATTATTCCTATGTGAGGACATGGTTGGGATTACATTTTGAAATTCTATGCATGCGACAATAAGACATAACAAAACCATTGTTACCACATAATTTCACACAAGATGGGATAAAACATGGAGGAAGGGTATGACAATACAATTTGGCTCTTTTAGAGGGCCAGTAGTACTACCCTTTAGTCAAATTGGCCCTCTGGAGTGATAGGAATCCAAATTGGAGCTTGGAGGAAGACAATGAATGTGTGAAGAGGGCACGACCTGCTCCTAGCCCAGCCCAACCCAGTGTCTTAAAAATGTATATATTTAAACAAGGTCATCAAATACCCAGAACTGGCGGTGAACTCAGAGGTCCCAGTAATGTAGATTTAGGAGTGACTAGAGAACATAAACACTGTAGCTTAAATGCAGCATATAACTGGTGGAGCTGAGGGGGAAGGTAGGTCAGTGGGTAGAATTAGGGTGCACAAAGTAAGAGTCAAAATCACCAGACTGTCAGAGGATCCGATCCAAGTGGAAATCCGTGGGAGGATTATGATCTAGTAGAGCTCAGTCTTGGGTTGTCAACCTTCAAACTAGGACTTTTTTAAATGACCTCTTGTCATGTTGGTGTAACAGAGAATTCAATAGGTCCAGATGGTAAATCCATAGCTGGAACTATGCGACTTGAATATCCAGCACAAGTAGAAGTCCTTGAGTTACATAGTTATATGTTAGATAAGTCAACATCACAGAATAGGATGATGGGACACCAATGTAAGTTTGCAGATGTTTATCCCATCTCAGGTAAATACAAAGAAATAATGAAAGACAGATCACTGTAACACATTTTGCAATGTTTTTTAAAGGGGTAAAAGTATTTATCCTCAAAAAAATAATACAGTGGAACCTCGGTTTACGAGTAACGCGGTTAACGAGCATTTTGAAAGATGAGCAATTTTTTTTTTAAATTCTGACTCTATTTGCGTGTGTTGTCTCGCAAGACGAGCAGAATTCAAGCTAATAGGGCCTGCAGTATTGCATTTGGCCTGAGGTGCGTTGACGCTGGAGCCGAGAAGAGCCAAATGTCGCCGATCACAGCTAATCGGCTCCGTTCGGCAATGCTCGGAAAGACACGGAAATATTCAGTTTCCAAGCCTTTCTGAGGTTTGCCGAGGTCAGCCGAAGTGTCCTCGGGCCTTTCCGGCCGTTTCCGAGGCTCTGGCCACATGCATGCATGCCATTGAAGTCAATGCAGAACAAATTATTTTTGTTTCCATTGACTTCAATGGGGAAACTCGCTTTGATATGCGAGTACTTTCGATTACGAGCATTCTCCTGGAACGGATTATGCTCGTAATCCGAGGTTCCACTGTAAATACTAATGCAATTTTTTTTCATTTACTGATTCACCCAGTATAATCCAACTTAATGAATACCGTGCCTGAAATCATTTTAGCATCCAAATGCATAACTTTGTATTAGTTCCTTCTCTCATTATACTGGAGCAGTCAAAGCATGTTTGTTGGCTTTTCGGAGGGTAGACTGCGTGGTTGCAGTATTTTGCACACTCTGTCCAGGCAAAATTCTGCTGTGGTAGATCTTTCCAGAAATGTGCCCAGGATCCTTCTAATAGAGTTGGTCAGGTTGACGGTTTCTCATAGCTTCAGGCAGTAGGCATCCTATGCATAAATTGTTGTGGGGAGAGCTGTTTTTTTCATCACCCATCTTGTACATGAAAGATCTAAGAAGAGTACTTTTTTTTTTACTTTTCTGTTTCAACTGCTAAATCAGTTGGGCATGTGAAGCCTAAGTGGTTGCAGCATCTTCAATTATAGATATTGAATGTTAAATGGATATTAATTAATGAAATTAAATCAAATTGCTTCTTAAGTAAGATACTTAAGATTTCGGTGTCGTTGTCAAATCTTTTTTAAGGCCCTCAAACATTTACCTAATTCTCATTTACTGGTCTGTTGAGGCACTAGTGAAATACCCAGGGTCTTACAGATGCCCCCGAAGAAGGCTACGTCATCTGTGCCTTCCAGGCTTCTTGGCTGGAAACGGAAAAAAGTTTGTGAAATCTTGCAAGAGCTCAGGAAAAAAAGACCTTGTTTATGCATAGCCATGGCTTTAGCAACATGATAGTCGGGTAGCATAATGCTACTTACGTTGCCACAGCCATGGCAATGTATAAACAATAACAGAAATCTCCAAATTTCATTCAGCACATGTGCAAAATCTGGTGCTGACGCAGTCAATGAGCCAACAGCAATGATGATAAAGAAGAAGCCAGCAGCTGATGACAATTACTATAAAAATGGTCATGGGATTGTGGGAGGTGGAGAAGGAGTGTTGGGACAACAGAGGAAACAAGAATGCAATACATTCAACTTATATGTTTATTTTGGTATATTAAATACAGTAGTGATGACAGCTTCATATGAAAGGAAGGAAGGAAATGTTCGTTTTATAAACCACCAAATTATCTTCTGCAGGAAACCAGCAAGACATTAGAATATTTGTCAGCCTAGCAAAGAGGGGGTGCTTAGGATGACAAATGAAGTAAACCTACAGTTCCAAGTAATGGTAATTCCGCCTGCCTATAGAAACAGTAAAACAATATTCTTGGTGATAGCAAAACAAAGAAAAAGGTCAGTAATGTTGTGGTTACCAGAAATGTAAAAGGGTTACAAATACCATCTGGCCCTGGGCTGTACAAAGGGGAGGGGCTCTTTCCATGCAATTTGTATTATGCTTCGTGCCTGATTGTCCTTTGAAACTCCCATATTAAGAAGGGCTATAATTGTATTTTTTTTCAGTAGACATGCTGTAATTTGGTCCTTATTACGTTCTTCTTGGATAGAAGCTTTGTGCTTTGAAGTGTTTTACAGCCTGCAATAGTGGCAGATAGACTTTTGGTTACAGACATTGCTTGCTAATAATCATAAAGGAGATGTTGCATGACTAAATGCTTGCTCTTCATTGCAGAATATAGCTCACCCTCCTCACCTTTCTCAGCTCTCCTCCCTGAACACTCTAAAAATGTACGTGGGAAAACATGAGCGCCTTCAAGAGAGCTTATCTCTTTCAGAGCTGTTATGTGATATAAAAGAAATGGGATAAACATAGCAATTGTATTTACCACAATACGGGAAAGCAAAGAAGTCCTTGACCTTTTCATTGATTATAAGTGAGTGGGTGACATCTTGATGGGGGATCTGCAGAAATTACAATCTGATGCAGTTTCTACAGTTTCAGACAGTTATCGGGCTTTTATGGTATCTGCAACTGCAGCTGGCCCTCTTGGAAACCTTTGGGGCTGACTTATGTTATTAGCCATTTTCAATGTTTGGCAAGTACTCTATTGTTCATTTCAAGTGATTGTAATTGATCACCTTGTAAAACAAACCATTTAGTTTAAACTAGAAATGAAAGACAAATTATTTGTGTCTAGATAAAAAAAAAAAAAAACATTATAAATACCTTTTTAACTCTTTTTTATAAGTGATCACAGTGGAAGCTGTAAAGAAGGCCGATGGCAATGACTATTTACAAGTATTACGGACTCCATGTGACTGATCTTTTCTCCATTACGGGCTTACCAATCTTTGTTCTTTACTGTGTCTTTCCATGGAGGTGGCCATTTCAGTGAATGAGCAGGGATTGGCTGTATAATGTCAGAGCTACTCCCCTGATGACTGGTGATCTCAGGCTTGTGGAGTAATATTCAAAAAGTAGCCGGAAAGGTGGGGTAAGCACAGATGCACAGAAGGGGTAAAGCAGAAGCAGTGAGATGCTTACATTACAAGTCCTCAGGTACAGCATTCACTCCACCAAGAAGAGCAGTAGGCAACAAAGTAGAGATATCACCTAATCTTACTCCAAATTTCTTAAAACTAGCAGTGAGAAGGAACAGGGCCTAAAATAGTCTCATACTACAATTATACAGCTATAAGGCTTTATCCACAGTCAAGTTAGAATGTGGACTGATATTTTCAAGAAAAAGGTAATTTACTACTTTGTTACCCCAATACTTAATATTCTTGATATGTGGCTGCTGTGCCATGTACTTGTATCATAAAGTGTCCTGTTCTCTTTGTATTGCCTATTTTATGTGAAATCCCTGGGTTTCCTGCTAGTCCCCTTGCTTTCCTTTTAAAAACTGACCACACTAAGTAGGAATGGTCTATTCTCTAACTATTCTGGGAACTCCTCCAATGATCAGACTTGTCCTGACACGCCCCTGCTGCACAGCCATTCACTATTAATTGGCTCCCGCTGCTGTCAATCAAAGTCAGTTAGCCAAACAGGAGAGAGAGAGGGTGGGGCAGAACCGCAGCTCTGTGTCTGAATGGACAAACAGAGCTGCAGCTTAGCTCGGGTGCCCCCATAGCAAGCTGATTGCTGTGGGGGCACTCGGCAGGAGGGAGGGGCCAGGAGCAGCAAAGAGGGACCCGAGAAAAGGAGGATCTGGGCTGCTCTGAGCAAATCCACTACACAGAGCAGGTAAGTAACATGTTTGTTTTAAAAAAAAACTAAAAAAACCTTTACAATAACTTTAAGCACAATTAACTTTTTTAGATGTTCTCACCATTACCACCTTTACTTATTTATATATTCCACACTAACCTTACAGAAACTACTATAGCCTACTTGAAGTCATAATTGTAATATTTTTCGGCAGCCAGGCTGCATAACAAGTGCAGAATGTTTCAGTTTTTATCGTTATTATGTATTTATGTTTACAGCTATATGATATGCCAGCAGCACACTCAAGATCTGGAGTGTTGCCTTCACATAATGTGTAACGGTCCAGATTACTAGCAGTCTAACACCCCCCCTGCTCAGTGCTGTGATCATCAGCTTTAAACATAGGTAGCCAACCAGTTATTTAGGTTATATATTTTATTTTGTTTGTGTGTGTATATATACAGTATATATATATACAGTAGTGTATTTAGGTTTTGTGCCGGCCTAGGCCTGAATAAACTTGTGCACCCCATAATTTAAATATGACCCACCCCTTCCTGTCAAGGGCACACCCCTTTCTGTTTAAGACCTGCCCTGAAATTTTTGAGTGGGGTTACTAGTTCTGAGGGCCTGGGGGGCAATGGATTCCCTTAATTTGCATAGATTTCCTCTCACTTCCTGTTTGGCTATGGGGCAGGAAGTGAAGGGAAATTTCTGCAATGGGACAGGGATGGTAAAAAATAAACTGACAGGGGCTATAACCCTCCCTTACTCTATCCAAAATGAAAAAAAAAAGTGTTGCCTATAGTTCTACTTTAAGCACAATTTTCTGATAATTTTATGGAGAGGACTAAGAAGATATAACCATGCCAATGGTGCAGCAGAAAACATAGCACAGTGAGAAAGGTTTGTGGTCCAGGATGATAGGACAGTCAAAATTAGACAGTTGTGGAATTCCGGCCTCCCGCATACCATAAGCAGTGTGGCTGCTTTATGGGGGCACTAGACTAATTTGCCTCTCAGCCCAGTCCGTCCTATAAGACTAACAGTGTAGCGCAAGCCGGCGGGGACTCTTTCCGTGCTGCCCCCCTGCAAAGTGCTGTCCTAGGCCTGGGCCTTGTTGGCCTAGGCCAGGATACAGCGTTGTGTATATATATATATGTAGCGGCCTCACCCTCTCTCTCTTCTTTAGCGGTTACTTTGGCTCCGGTCTAGAAGTACTTTGAAGGGGAGAGCGAGGTGCGCCACGGCCCATGTCCTCTAGATTACAGCATGTAGAGGTGAAGACCAGCACCAGATTACCTTCGGGCTGTGTATACGCTCAGAGCCAAGTCTGTTCTGCTGATAACCCCCCTTTGCTCCCAGTAATTGGAGTACCACACACTGAAAAGGTCCACCACTTATTTATTCCATAACGGCAAACAAATAGTCCTCTGCGAGCAGACAGTTTGAGACCCATAGAACAGTTCAGTATTGGTGGGGAGTAGGTCAAGGCACAATCCTCAAAGAAAACTAAACCGTTGAGGTTTCACCAACGGTTGCTAAGTATGGTGGCTGTAAAACTGACTTTTTGGCTTCAGAGTCTCTTCCAGCGACTCTAATGAACAGGAACAGGAACTGGAGTTACCTTCGCTACATTGCAGCCCCTGTCAGGGGGAAGACATCCCTCCAAGAGAGTAACCAGAGGCCCCGCCGTCACCAGATTAATGCTGTACCGGGCTATTTGGAAGGGTTACACTCCACGGCCTCCTCACCTCAGATACGGGTCCCAACACCTTAGGGCCCCTCGGACTCCTCCACCCTCGCGGAACCCAGTCAAAGTCACTGGGCCCCAGGCCTTGGTCATAGTACCTCACCCTAGGCTTAAGGTGCCTGGGATGGACTCCATCCTTCGCTCCGGCCAGGTCAAGGGCACCTGGGCCCGGAACTCCGGAATGCCAGCACCCAGACTGAAGGTGCCTGGGCGCGGCTGCGTCCTCCAACTCCGAACCCCAAGGTCAGGGTGTCCGCCCCTTTTATCTCCTCTCCCTTTGCGTCACAGCGGGTTCCCCGCCCCGCTGTACCAGCGCCAGGAAAGGACAAAAAGGAACAGTCTTGCGGTGCAGGTTCAACTCCGGCCCAGGGCGACAACGCCACCTGCAGGCCACAGGGAACCTTGCACCACCAGAGTCCTCCAAGAACCACAAAAGGGATTCTCAGACTCCCTAACAATCAGTACATCTGGGTTGAATAACCCAGATGCCCCCCCCCCAAATTTAAATGCCCGCTACATATATATTAAAATCCTTTACATTTCCTTACGCTAATGCTCATATCAAAGAAGTCACATGTTCATAATTCCGGGCAGTTGTTTCAGGATCAAAATAACTATACAACAGCAAAGAAACCAGATCACTTTCATGTGTACTATGTGCAGATGGAAATCGGTAACATTTGTTATGTTGTTTTCAGAATTGCAGCAGACTTCTATATGAAATATCATAGTCCTATTCAGAAACAATTGAGAGCCTGATGTGCAGGGGAGAATTGCTCCAGCTACTAAGCTGCAAATACAATTTCCAATATCTTGGATCTTGTCAGGGTTATACAGATATTTTTTACAACACAAACATGTTTAAATATTACTTGCAGAACTGAAACTGAGATATAATTCCAGCTAGACGTATACTATAGTAACTTTCTCTGCTATACTGTACTAAGTTAAAGCACAGAAAATCTCTTACCGCAGTCCAATAGGTAATATAAATTCTATTACCAGTAATCAATAAAAGACAATTACATTATCAGATGCGTTACTAAAATCAATAATTGGCTCTATCAATGCTAACATTTTTGTTTGCAAAATATTGACTGTAACCTACTTGCCCCTTCATTCCTGACCCTATAGACTGTGGTGCCTCTCAGAATCCCTCCTCCTCCACCTCCATGCTAAGTGTGTGTAAGACTTGTCTGCCTCTGCCTGTAAATTAATAAGATCAGTCTTTTAAATTCTGGAGATATGTGGTTGATCCGTTTACATATTCTGCTGGCTAGGTATAGATCAGGGACAAATGAGATTCTGTTAAAGGGACATTTAACTACTGTCATTAATACGGTGCATGATTTATATGATGAAAAGTCATAAACCTTTGGTAGAAATATATCCCTTTACAATTCTTTGGGGGAGTTTATCAAAATGGAGCAGACAGAATCTAGAGCAGCTGTTCATGGCAACCAATCATCTTCTATTCTCAGCTTGTTCAGTAAGATTTGAAAATTAAAAATAGAAGTCAATTGGTTGCCATCCACTGCTGCCACAGATTCCGGTTGCTCCAGTCTTGATAAATTCCCCTATTTGCGCTTCTAGTTTATGCTAAATTATTATTGCTTAGGTTAAGTCATTATTATAATCTGACAGTTATGTTAAATGTTGTAAACCTCCAATTACATTTTCTTTGCAGTTCCCTTGCCTTGTTACTTGGGAATCATCAAAGTCATTGCTTTCTCTGTGTGATAGGAACAGGGAATTTCATAATCTAACATTGCTCAGTAATGCTCAGTGCCACGAGGAGTGCTGTGTAGTTACTGAAAAAAAATGTCTAAGTATTAGTAGATCTAATGCAGTAGTACAATACACCTAGTGTACTTGACACCCGGGGGGATTATGTTTTAAACCCCCCTCATCCCTCGTTTATAACTCAAAATGTATTTAGTAATGGTGAAAAGCCAAAAGTGAAGCAGAGGCAGTGAAAGTTTTGTTTTCTGAAAGTTGTATGTAGTCATGACACAAAAAAATGGGAATAATAAGGCTGTGGTTTGAGAGTGACAGGCCTGTAGGGGACTAAATTATAGTATTATGGTCTAAATAACATTGGCTTTCTCTACAATAGACAACCAAGTCTGCTGCCACTTCATAGATGCCTCTCATATATAGATTGGTCCTTTATCTGAAATACCTTGCAACAATTTGGCCTACCCCTCAATCAAAGGGTTAAATGTGTGCCTAGCTTGTGATTCAGTGTAGTGGGGGAGGTCCTTTTACTAGTGGAAGGCATGGATCAGTGTTTCCACTTTACAGGAACACAGGATTCATGCCTTCTGTACTGACAGAATGGCAATCTGCCTTGTTTACATAGGCAGACTGTCGTTCTGCCTGTGTACCAAACAATCAGTGGGTGCTAGCGGACATTGGGTCCGTGGGACCCGCTGATCAGCTCCCACTGTGTAAAATCACAGCGGGAGCGAACCGCCAGTTGGGTGCCCTCGCGCCTGATACCTGGAAGTACAGGATCACATATATATATGTGATCCTGTGCAGCACGGTCGCCCTGTAGCAGTAAATGTGCTATGGGGTGGTTGGCAGTTAGTTATACAGCTGTGGAGATAAGCACCAAATCTACAATCAATTTTATAACATTGAGACATCATGCAGTTGTTAAAGGGGTTGTAAAGGCTCGTGTTTTTTCACCTTAATGCATCCTATGCATTAAGGTGAAAAAACACCTGGCAGTCACCGGCCCCCCAGCCCACGTTTTACTTACCTGAGCCCCTTCATCTGCTCGCCGTCCTTCTCTCCAGGGGGTTCCCGGCTCTTGATTGGATAGATTGATAGCAGTGCAGCCATTGGTTCCTGCTGCTGTCAATCAAATCCAATGACACGGGTGCTGGGGGCGGGGCCGAGTCCAGCATTCGTGTCTATGGACGCAAATGCTTGACTCGGGAGCGCGCCCACAAGGTAACCCCCTCGGGAGAGCGCTTCTCCTAGGGGGTTATCTAATGTGGGGAGGAGCCACGAGAGCCGCCGAGGGACCCAAGAAGAGGATGTTCGGGGTCACTCTGTGCAAAACGAGCTGCACAGTGGAGGTAAGTATGACATGTTTGTTATTTTAAAAAAACAAAAAAACGATCCTTTACAATCACTTTAAGGAAGTTTTCCTACGTTTATTGCCTCCATTGGCTTGAATGTGACAGATCTGAGATTAAGCTCAAAACAGTTACCTGAAAGACTCCTATAGCTGCACCATATGCAAGTTCTACATGAGTTTAGGTTTGCAATCACATGTACAGTACATTGATTTGTGGCTTCTGAAAATCAGTGTGGATGTTTTGGCACATAATCTTTGGCCAAAAGTGTTCATAAGATAAAGTTTATGCACCAATACATTGTACAGTACAAATGCACGTTCACTTTCAGATCTTACTTGGCACTGGTTCTTATAGAGTGTATGCTGTTTCAGCGTGGGAGCAAACAGATTGGAAAACTAAATTATTTACTGGGCTAAATCATTAGTGAACTCTGAACTTATTCTCCTTATCCTAAACCTTAGCCAACCCTTACTGTACCTTTAATCCCTAACCCTTAACAGTAATCAACCTAATCCTTGTATACCTAATCATAACCATGCTGCAGCCATAATCTGATATACTAATACCTCTTGAATGCTGAAAGCTTTTCAGACTACAACAAATCTATGCTGTTACATATCAATGAAGAAAAAAAAAAAAAGGCTGCACACGAACAGAAACAATCCAACCTGATTTATTCCAAATGAAGTCAAATGACAGCCACCAAGACAATGACACAGGACCCAGGAGGTGACGCGTTTCACACTAAACACAGTGCTTCTTAAAACTGTGTTTAGTGTGAAACGCGTCACCCCCTGGGTCCTGTGTCATTGTCTTGGTGACTGTCATTTGACTTAATTTGGAATAAATCACGTTGGATTGTTTCTGTTGGTGTGCAGCCTTTCTTTTTTCTTGATTGATCATCGGTGGTGAGCCCTGGCTTGCACCCAACACCCAACACATTGAGATTTCAGTGATTGCTCACCTGTTGCTGCATTCCCTTCTTTTGAAGTCTCTGTTGCATTTCAACAAAAAAAAATTGACAAAGAATATGCCAAAAAATTTGCACCAAATGCCTGCCTCCAAATCGCTGTGTTATACAGTCCAGACTTGAACTTTTCACACTGCTGTAATAACAGCATTACTGATTTAGGAATATTGTGTCTTTAGCCATCTTCAAGCTGACCAAATGAATGAAAATAAAAGAGTAATTTGTATTAGTATAAAGTTATTCTTCAGCACTGAACTAATGCAGCTGTAGTGTCAATATATACCGGTACATTTTTTCTCAACTTGGAAGAAGCTTGGTTGTAGTCAGATACATGTATTCTATTATAATGCAATTCTTTTGAAATTTGGTGAAAATTTTAAGCATTAAGAACCACCAGGTCCAGTGTATATCCTGCAAGGGAAAAAAACAGGGAAGGGGAGGCACTGGCCGACCTGAGTGTAGTATTAAAATTATGACTTTAATAGGATAAGATTAAAAAGATTTACAAGACAGATAGATGCATGCTCGTCAAAGTAAAGTGCAGTCCTGGCATTCCACATGGCTCTGCAGGTCCCACCACTGTTCCAGGTAGCTGGAAAGGATTGGGCAGCTAGCTGGAATGGATCACAGTGTTTCTCTGGGAACCAGGAGGCTCCACGCTGACCGGAAGTGATGTCACCAGCATCTGATTGGACCAAGGCAGGGCTGGAATCTTGTCAATCAGGGCTGCAGTGGTGAAGGCTTCATCACTGCAGCCCTGACTGACAAGATTCCAGCCCTGCCTTTGTCCAATCAGATGCCAGTGATGTCACTTCCGGGTCAGCGCGGAGCTTTCTGGTTGCTGGTTCCTGAAGGCTTCACCACTGCAGCCCTGTTTGACAAGGTTCCAGCCCTGCCTTGGTCCAATCAGACGCCGGTGATGTCACTTCCGAGTCAGCGTGGAGCTTCCTGGTTCCTGGAGAAACATTGTGATTCATTTCAGCCAGCTGCCCAATTCTTTCCAGCTATCCCGAACAGCGGTGGGACCCACAGAGCCATGTGGAATGCCAGGACTGCACATTACTGATCTTATCCTATTAAAGTCATCATTTTAATACTACACTAAGGTCGGTGCCTCCCCCTCCCTGTTTTTTTAACTTACATGTCTTGCAGAGTTCTGGACACACTCTGAAGGATGGCTGCCTTCCTTTTTAACCCTTAATACCCCTTTCTTTTCCAACCACCCAACTTATGGATACATCACCATCCAGCTATTACAGCCACAGACTATACCCCTAAGGATTTCTCCATTTGGAGCACCAGATAACACTGACTATACTGCTAACTGTATATCCTGTAAGCATCTGCCAGTCTTTTATCTCCAATATCATCATTATATTCTTCTGGCTCAAAACTGGCATGTGCTTAAGAACTCTGTGTGGAAGGCTTTAAACTTTGCCTGTAAGCTACTTATGTTTCTAGCTATCTTTTTGATACTTCACTTCTTCTGTGGTGTTGGGGCAAACATTTGCATCAAACTGTGAGAATATTAGGAGGAGGGGAGAATATCTTGATTAAAGACTTCCTGGCGAGGATTGAATGCTTTTTAGATGCTATGCTTTCACCTGCCGGTGTACATAATGGGGTTGATTTTAAAGAGCAGTTGCACTCTGCAATAGCAGTTGTTCCAGAGCTTAGTGACTGAAGTGAAGCTCTACTGACTTTCATTATCCAATCATATGCAAGAAAAAATGCAGTTTGTTTTAACTTTCCTTGCATGTGATTTACTATTCTTTGCAAAATTAATCTTTACTTCATTTACTAAGCTCTGTAGCAACTGCACTTTGCACAGTACACAGTCTATTTGCCTTTAATAGATCAACCCCGAAGCAACTCCCAGGCCCTTAGCGTTCAATTAAGCAGCCAGGTTTTCAAGATTTTATTAAATTTTGTGATATCAGCTGAGAAGAGTGGCATGGTCTTTTGTAGGGCAGAATGCATGCAACATCTGCAGAGACACTATCAGCTTTCACTGATAAAACCATCAAAAATGCACATTCAGACTACCAGAATGTTTCTCTTTCTCATATAACATCAAATCACCATTTGATTTGTTAAAAGAAAAAAAAAAAAAAAAAAAAACATTTAATACCTTGTATTTTTGTGCAAGCACAACCACCAGTAGTACCAGAGTTAAAGTCCAAGGCATGTACAACACAGTCCTGCCTACAAACAGCGTGGCGCAATGCTTCAGATAAACATGCTGTTTTTTAAAAAGCAGTTAATTCATTTTTAACGGTAGGTAACATTACTGTGGGTTTGATTGTACAGTATGTAACTCCAAATCTATACAAAGAACAGAAAGTCAAGGTTTGATTATATACAGTGAAAACGTGGAGATCGTTGTAATAATGGAGTCTTGATTGTTAGCATACATTGAAGTGCCATGTCTAAAAATGAGCCATTCATTGCGTCCTGCAGGGAATTTGTCTTAGGACTGCCATGGAGTGGTTTTTAGGCATGGGCTCACACTCCTCCAGTTCCACCGGTATGTGCTGTGCCTTGTATTTTGATTAAATGTATTTCTTTCAGCGTGCAGAGGCACAGCCAGTGCAACAATATCCTTTGAGTATTTTTACTGTACCATGTAATTTCATGTGTAGCAGTGTTCCATTTGTGTAGTGCTGTGATTGCCACTCTGTTGAAGGGAATTCCTATCATTTTGGTCTTATACTAGCCACACAATTGAAATTTTTTGGAAACTTTGGAAGTTTTCCATTTGCTTTTTATTAAAAAAAGAAGATAGCATGTGATAAAATGGTCTACGGCAATCTTTCTCCAAGGGTTTCAGTTCTTCCTTAATTTCAAGGGGCCAACTAACAAATGTTGTGGAAATCAATTAAAAATGCCTTTCAACTGGTATTGTGTTTTTTTTTTCTCCAATATCCACTGAGTTTTGATTGCTTGGTTGCTTGAAACCAGGAAAGAATTGAAATTGGCAGATTGCTGGGGATTTCTACAAGTAACTATCAATTGAAATCTAATGAAGAGCTTCATAAATTACCACAAAATTGTCAAGTGATTAGCTTTGAGTTCATCATTGTAAGGCAGCAGGATATGCAAATACCCCAGTAGACTTTGCCTATGTTCAGAATTGCCCTGTTCTACTGTTTTAACTGAACTGCAATGCGCCCTGTTGCCATTTTAAAGTCATTTAGCCAAGCCTGGATCTATGAGTTCTGAAATGAGCTATTATAATATAGACTGTACGGAACACATAATCAACACTTGATTGCATACAAACAGTTCTTACACTACTGTTTTGTGGATATATCACAGGTTTTTTTTTGATGCGTTTGGTCACTTGAACAGACAACTATCTCTTTATGTCAAGGGACACTTTAAGTCTTGGTTGCGTTAGATGATCTATAAGTGTGAAAGTAGTGCTATGGAAGTAATTTTATGATAACAAATGGTTTCTGGCTGTTGCGTAATGTCTTTCAGAAACCTAATTGCGCTGTTTAGCTATTATAATATACATGCTAGATTGTGTGTTTTTCATGGCAGATTCTTTTTTTATTTAACATTGCCGTAATTCTACTCTGTAATGATGTTAAGTACTCTGAGGCATTAAACATGCTATAGTATAAAAGGCAACAATTGATTACTAGGCGATGAAGACTTAGGTAGAGGGAAGAATGAAGTGGGGGCAGGCAAAGAATGAGGAGTGGGAGGAGAAGTATCATAAACATGTTAGAGGAATAGAATTGTAATGCAAGGGAGAAATGAAGGGAGAGATCAGTGCGTGACAGAAGATAATATATGGTGCAGAGAGAGACGAGTTACAATGGAAAGATTATGAAAAAACAGACTGAGGAGAAAAAAAGAAAAATGTCAGATGAAGTAAAGAGTACATAAAAAGATACTAAATTTGCATAGCTGTTCGTTTTCTGTGTAGTACAAGGTGTACATCTGACCAGTACAACTATACGGCTCTATTACTTATGATCCTGTTTTATTAATATTCAGTCACACCACATAGGGAGAAGACCAGAATGAAAGTGCAGGTCATCGTAGTCAATTATAAAGGGTGAGAGACAATGAAAGATGAAGATTAGTGTAAAACTGGCATTGTGTCTTGCAGTCTGATTTTATTATCTTCTTTAGATTTACCACTATTTGGAATGAGGGCCTACCTAAGCCGTTCATTTAATTAACAATCTATTTAAAGCCAAAATTATTATTATTACAGGTATTTATATAGTGTCATCAATTTACAGAGCGCTTTACACATATATTGTACATTCACATCAGTCCCTGCCCTTAAGGAGCTTACAATGTAAGGTCCCTAACATTCATACATACTAAGGCCAATTTTGACAGCAGCCACTTAACCTACTCGCATGTCTTTGGAGTGTGGGAGGAATCCAGAGTACCCGGAGGAAACCCACACAGGCACGTGGAGAACATGCAAAGTCCAGGTAGGTAGAGCCGTGGTTGGGATTTGAACCAACAACCCTAATGCTGCTAGGCATAAGTGCTGACCACTTAGCTATGATATTTTTTCAGTTTAGATAGAGTAGTGAAGGTTTGAAATCCTCATCAGATTTGTATTGCTGTCTGGGTCCCGTTGGGGGAATATTCCTTCACTTCCTGGAAGCACAACAGGAAGTAGGAAAAATCTCCTTAGAGTGTGGGAAATCCTCCCTCTTAGACAGTTGTCACCAGAACAGGTGTCCCCATTCAAAGATTTGCCTTTTTTTTCTGTTCTAGTAATAACTATAAAATATTGGACTTTTGGAGTTCCTATCACTCTCTGCTCATCAATAAAGCACAAATGGAATTCTACCCCAAATCAGAAAAAAAAGTGTTTCCTAAAGATACTTTAAGTTTAGTCAGGTAGTTTCCTTTACTTTGTGGTCATTGGTAGACCTGAAGAACATTACACATTTAGATTGTAGAGGTGAATGGAGTGTAAGGGCTTGTGTAGACAGGTATTGTTGCCAAAGGCTTACATTTGAACAAAGCACTGCTCAAATGCATGCATTTAACCATGGAACGAGATGCAGAGCAGGTCCAAAGCAGCCTCAAACTGTCATCCACACTGTACCATTAAAGTAAGTATAACTTTGACAAGCTGCATTTGACCTGTACCTAAATATATGTCAAAGGTAGGAAAAGAACACCTATCTACACAGACCCTTAGATGTGGACAGTATTGCAGGCGGTGGCACATGAAAAGAAGTAGAAAGTATTCTAAAAGGAATGCTGAAGAGGCAGTGAGAGATGCTGGTAACAGCACACAAAGAGGGATATAGAAAGGGTTGTAAGAATAGAGAAGAGGTCAATGCGAAAGGAGGAATAGTGCAATAAGGGGGTAGATAAGTCTGCAAGGAGGAACTGAGAGTTTTGTGTGAATAAGCAGAAAGCAGTGTGGCATTAGAGGATAGGAAGAGTTATGAGAGAACAGGGAAAAAATTAAAAGCTCTGTAGAAACAGTGCGGTTAGAGGAAGCAATGAAGAACCGGGATGCCTGTAAAATAAGACTACGACCAAACCTGAAGGCAATATTGTCATAAATTATTGTGACCATGGCAAGAAAATAGACAGAGTGATGGAATAGATACCGACAGCCTACAGGGAGAGAAGTTATTGAAGTAAAGTAGATGCCTTTGTGAGAATACAGAGATGTTTAGTAGTGCCCAGTAGTGCCCTTCACTGGTTTTTAATGTCAGTACAAGTCTGTGGACAGAGCCGTGTCAATAGATTTAAATTGAAAACAGTACACTCACTTATTCTTTAGCTTTCATTTTAAGAAACTGTTCAACAAATATGTTGATTGCACTTTCTGCTCTAAAAGTAGTCAGTACAAAAAGGCCATGTAAACCTCCACATGAATAATGTGAATGACATTATGGCAGAGCTGTTATGTAAAGAGATAAAGGTCATGTTAAAAATTACTTTCACCACAATAAAGCCTAAGTAATACTTGCTTAAATCGCTTAAAATTGAACAGTCGTCTTTGTAATGTTATAAGACATTACCATGCCCAGTAAAATACAGTATATTTTTAAGGAAAATTATGTACGTAATATATTTTTATGGGATTAATATGATATGTAAGAATACATAGTGTTATGTTTATGAACATAACTAGTCTAAAGTATGTTTGTATACTATACAGAACAAGATTACCTATTCCCTGCTTTTAGTGGCATGTCAGAGCCAAATGTTAGGCATTGTAAATACGTTGTAAGTTTGTCCCTTTTGTCTTTGTGGCTGGTAACCAGACACATTGGGGTTCATTTACTAAAGGTAAATAGACTGTGAACTTTTCAAAGTGCAGTTGCTCCAGAGCTTAGTAAATGAGGTAAAGCTTCACTTTGCAAAGAATACCCAATCACATGCAAGGGAAATAAAAAAACTGCATTTTTGTTTGCACATGATTGGATGATGGAAGTCGGCAGAGCTTCTGCTCATTTACTACTAAGCTCTGGAGCAACTGCTCTTACGGAGTGCAACTGCACTTTACAAAGTGCACAGTCTATTTGCCTTTAGTAAATCAACCCCTGTGTTTCCATTTGGTTATAAGGCTTTAGCATGCTAATTTGGGGACTGTTTATCCTAAAGTCTAGGGTAATGGCAGACCTAACGAGCATATACATGCTGTAGACATCGGGTCACCAGACATCTTATTTATTATGGGATAAGCATCATAGCAAAGTAGACTTGACTTCCATTCAATCACTTTCTTGAGAAAGGTTTTATTGTACCGTTTGGACTAATGGGAGGATTCCTAAATGATAGGGAATGGAGGGAACTAGTATAAGAATAGCCAAAGACTGGACTTTGAGATAGCTTGACTGGAGAGACTTGATGCAAAGAGACTTGGAGAGCTTGTGTCGGACTTGCACGTACCTGATCGACGAGTCCAATGGAGCAGAGGAAGGTCCCCCGTACGGATCCGACTCGCGGCCCCTGGTAGTGCAGACAGGAGGCACAGGAGTGCGGAAGGGTAAGAGAGCCTGGTGAGTAGTTGCTGGAAGACAGCTCAGGATCTGGATGCAGAAGGGGAGATGAACCACACAAGCTGCAGGCAGGTATACTGGAGAGTGAAGCGGAGCAGGTGCAGGGAAGAATGGTCAAATAACAGGCAAGGTTGGCAACGGTCAGACAACGTGGTACAGAGGAGCAGGCAGGTTCAGGGTAAAAAGGCAAGCCATGGTCAGATGCAGGCGGAAGGCAGGAGAAGTCCAAATAACAAGCCAGGTGGTCAGAAGGTCAAGGTTCAGGCAAATAGCAGGGGCAGGGTACACAGGGAGCTGCAGATCAGACAGCACCGGTATGAAGTATTCCAGGGGTTTAAATGGACTGTTTGACATGCATCGGCGCACAAGCACGCATGCACAGGCACACCATTGCGCACGGGGGAGTGCGCCCATAGTCCGGGAGGTGAACCAGCGCGCACAGGAGCATGCACAACAGCGCGCACCGGAATGCACATATCAGCGCGCATCGGCGCGCACCAAGGCGACAAACAACACGTCCGGCAAGGTGAGTTCTCTGACAGTTTGACTGAGGAGTTGCTGGAGAGAGACTTGAGGGGAAGCTGGACAAGAGACTTGGAGGCTGATTGTGGACAGTGGTAATATTGGAGGTGCCTGCTAGCCAGATAGCTTTACAGTTTATGATTGCTGGAGTATATGGTCTTTGGTTTTATAAGTATTTCTCTTTGGTGCAGAGGTTGTAATATTTGCTAGAATCAGGTGCTGTTGTTAATTTGCGTCTGTAATGTTTATGCCTCTAAAGTATTGTTTTAAGTACTATTTCCTTGTCTGTAACAAAGCTTGTTCAAGTTGATTCTTTGTGCAATATAATCTTTTTCACCTACAGTGTGTGTTGTGTGTTTCATTGCCTACCTACCCCTAAAAGAACGGTGAGAGGTGGGTATGGATTAATAATATTGATATTATTTAATAATGTCTGTATTATTATTATTTGTGCAATCACCCCCCATTTTCTTACAATGTATTTTTCTTCTTTAGCTAAATCTGTTTCAAATCTGGACAATTTAAACTGTAGTTATGTAGAAAAAAAACAATACACAGTTAAAGGTTACCTCAGTCAAAAGCATGCAAAACAATCCCTACACCCAGAGATGTGTCCCACTGAATTTACAACTAAATCTGAACTTTTATTAAAAAACTCAAGATTGGGCAATCCTTTCTCATTCCCAAGAATCACTTATTGGTGAATGAGGCCATCCTTTATATTTAAGGACCAATAAGAGGACAGAGGCGGAGAAAGGGGGTTTGGGCAAGATTGACTTTAACAAGGAAAGTCAGGATTCTGGTCATATAAATTCACTTGTTTTTTTATCTCTGAATCTGTACATTACATTGATATACAGTTCTTATTACAAAGGGTAACTCCACATATGCATGTTTTATCATCTGTTCGAGAGAGCAGTATAAGAGAAGGGATGGAGAGAGACAGAAGTATGAGAGAAGAGATGGAGAGAGAGAAAAGAGGAAGTATAAGACAAGGGATAAAGAGAGGGAGCAGTAAAAGAGAAGGGATGGTGAGCGGCAGAAGTATGAGAAAAGATGTAGAGAGTAAAGAGGAAGTATACAAGAAGAAATAAAGAGAGGACGCTAGGCTTGTGCAATTAGTTTCGTAACGAATCCAAATTCGTCCGAATTTAGAAACTTTCGGACATTCGGAAGCATTTGAATTTCCGAACAAAGCAATTACGAATAAAACGGAATCCAAAATAAATTATATCGCAAATAGCGAATGCCCGAATGTTTTCGGCATAATTCGTTATGAAAAAAGTTACGAATGTACGAATCCATTCGAAGCACAATAATGCCGCGTACACACGACCGCTTTTAATGTCATTGAAAAAATTGCGTTTTTCTCGACGTAATTCTTCTCAAGCCTGCCTTGCCTACACACTATCGTGAAAAAACCTGCTCGAGCAAAGCGCGGTGATGTACAACACGTACGACGGCACTATATATGTGTCCAAGAATCAACGAAAAACAATGTACTCTACCGAAATTACGAATTATAAATCAACTAAAAATAAGGCTTACATTAATACAAGTCATTCCGATTCAAGGAAAAATGTCGCTTGCGAAAATACGAATTAGTCCGAACACAAAATGTCCCGTCTAGCAAAATTACGAACGATTACGAATCAACAGGACCGAAAAGAAACAAACCGCAACTAAACAAATTTTTCCGTTGTGCACAAGTCTAGAGGACGCAGTATAAGAGAAGGGATGGAAAGAGACGGAAGTATGAGAAGAGATGTAGAGATGAAGGAGGAAATATAAGAATCAATCAGAATCTGGTGCAGCTGTGCATGTTAGCCAATCAGTTTCTAATTTCAGCATGTTCAATTAAGCTTTGACAATAAAACCTGGATGCTGATTGGTTTCGGTGTAGAGTTGCACCAGATTTTGCACACTCCAGCTTTAGTAAAAAAAAAAAAACACTGTGAGAGGAGGATAACAAGAGAGGGGGAGAAGTATGAGACAAGGAATAGAATGAAACCAGAGAGGAAGAATGAAGATGGAGCGAGGAGCAAGGGAGCAGTGAGAGAGGAGGGATGCAGAGACAGAAGTGTGGAAGGAGGGATGGATAGAAACCAGAGAGGAGAGATGTAGGTAGAGCATTGTGAGAGTAGGAATAGAGAGAAAAAGCAATGAGATAAGTGGGATGGAGAGAGAACAGTATAATGCCCTGTACACACGAGCGGAATTTCCGTTGGAAAAAAATCTGATGTTTTTTCAGACGGAATTCCGCTCAAGCTTGTCTTGCATACACACGGTCACACCAAATTCCGACCGTCAAGAACGCGGTGACGTACAACACTACGACGAGCCGGGAAAAATTAAGTTCTATGCTTCCAAGCATGCGTCGACTTGATTCTGAGCATGCATGGTTTTTAGTGTGTCAGAATTGCATACAGACGAACGGATTTTCCGTCCGAAAAATTGAAAACCTGCTCTCTATCTAAGTCCGTCAGAAATTCCGACAGAAAAAGTCCGATGGGGCATACACACGGTCGGAATATCCGACGAAAAGCTCCCATCTGACTTTTTCCATTGGAAATTCCGCTTGTGTGTACAGGGCATTTTAGGAAGGACAAACAGAGAAAGCAGCGTAAAAGGAGATATGGTGAGACAGAAGTGGGTGAGAAGGGATGACGAAAGTAGTGTTAGGAGGAATGGGGTTACATTAGGGACGAAGTGAGAGAGAACAGTAAGAAAGGGGGAAAGGAATTAGAGCAGTGTAAAAATAGTAATGTCCTATTATTATTATTATTACTATTATACTACAGGATTTATATGGCACCAACAGTTTGCCCAGTGCTTTACAAAAAGGATGGACCTATTTGAGAAAAAGAATGAAGAGAGCAGTGTGACAAGTGGATTAGACTAAGGCAGTGTGAGATAAAGAATTGAGAGAGAACAGTGTGAAAGTAGTGATGTAAAGAACAATGTGAAAGAATGGAGCAAATAGCAAAGTGAGAGGAGTGATATAGAGAGAATTGGGGAAAGGTGGTGCGAGAGGAGGGAGAGAAAGGGAAGAGATGAACAGAGCAGTCAGAGTGGAGAGATAGAGAGGGATTTGAGGGATGATAGAATGCTATAAAGAAGAAAATGCACAGTTGGGGTCTGTAGTGTCACACGCCTCTTGTTTTCTAACAGGCTTCCAGCTGGCTACCATGTTACTTGGCCATATGTCTGCCCTCTTCTGTATCCTAATAAATATTCATAAAGCAAAGGGAGTTCTAGGTTCCACACATGGGCATTTAACCTATTCGTGTACAAAATGGCTTATCCCGTTTTTTGTCTACCTTAACTTTAATATGGATGGATAGTTTATAGTGAAAATACATTGTGATGTTACTTTGTCAGCTTGTACTATCAGTGTAGATCATCTGAGGTGATCCCGCAATACATTGTATACGATTTTTAGTCACATAAAGGTTACCACATCAAATGAAACATGTCAGCTTTGACCATTATCTAGTTTTCATTTAGTGTTATTACCATTATTGCCTGAGCTTTCTCAGTGCTATTAGTAATGTAGAGCAATGTACAGCAGCAATAGCAATGTTTGACTACCGGTAATAAAGGGAAGCAACCAAGACTTACCTTACATGTATCACATTACTCTTAACCGCTTTTTCCAACCAGGGTTCCATGGAACTGTAGGGTTCCTCCAGAAGCTACTAGGGGCTCCTTGAGCATTATGCAACTTTAGACTCTCAGAGTATTAATCACTGACCACAATGATCTTTTTAGCCATCTTTAAGGAGAGGATTCCTCCCAATGACCAGCAGTGTAAGGAGCATTCTTCCCACTGACCTTTACACTATGAGCTGTAGATATAGTAAGTATTATCAGGGGTTCCTTGAGCCTGGAAAGTTATTCCAAGGTTTTGCTCCATGTTAAAACGGCGAAGAAAGGCTGCACTAAACGAACAAAACTGGATATATAAATGAATGCATATATATTGCTCTTTGTAGAGCATTGTTGAAAAAAGCTCATGATGTTTTTATTGTACAAAAAAAGGAATGCAAAAACTTTTACCAGTTAATCACAAATCCAACACCTTGAACCCCAGTGCCAGAATGGTTAAGAGTTACAAAATTACCTTGTGGACTGTTTACAGTTATCATGCTGATCTTGATATCTTAGTGAATCAACCCTCATTAGACACGGCATCATAGTTTTTTTCTGTATATTATTGTTTTTTGTACTTAAATAATGAGCCATCCATGTTCCTCTTCTGTTCACTCATGACTTTTTTTTCTCTTAGGATCTCCAACCAGTGAGGTAATTATAGTCTCCGGTGTCCTCGCCCTCAGCTTGAGTATCACTATTGTCATGTGCGGACTCTGCCAGTGGTGCCAGCGTAAACTAGTAAGTACTCAGAATTCAGTTGCCTTTTTCCTGGTTCTCGTGCCTTTACAAATGCAATTCTCGGATCAGTACTGTTTTATAAGTCAAAAAATCTACAGAAATGAATTGCAAAGAAAAGCATATAATGTACATGCACTGAAATTAACCCATTTACGATTTGGACTGGAATTTGGAGATTGTCCATAGCAACCAAAAAGTGTCCCTTTACGTCAAAAGTGGTTTTAGACCAGCTAGAAAACAGCAATAATAAATTAGAATTACTTGCAGAATTGAGCGATATCGATTTGTGGGGAAATTCATCATCAAACACTGAAAAACACTTTTATTTTTATTATATTATTATTTGTTATAATTATTTTAGAGTTATTTATTATATTATAATTTATGATTTTTTATTTTTTTAACTTTATCATACCCGGGATGTCTACTAGACTCTTGTATGGACAGATTTAAGTGAGTTATTCCTAAGAATTACAGGCCTACAATATAAAACACCAAATTTCCATGCAGAATAATGGTACCACTTTCAGCACCTAAAATCTGACAGAATCATACCGCCAGGGAGGTTAATGGCCTATCACTCTATCACCGGAGTGTAGAGAGGGAGAGTATGCATTGCAAAGTTCTTATTTTTAATAGGTGTAGGAGACCAATAAAATTAGGCTAGAGTTAAGAGTTCAAGAATAGTATGTGGAGTCTACACACTCTCATTTGCATTGCACCACCAATTATCCTAAAAAAAAGCTTAATCTCATTTCTTTTTAAACTTGTAATATAAATTATGACATGTATATAACTTCTGTTTTAAAGCTGAACTCCAGGGAGAGGAACATTTTTCCTTTTACAGTGGGGCTACTCCCACATTGCAAGAGTAAAATGCTTGTTTAGCCCCAGGGGGCCACAAAAAATGCACTTTTACTTACCTGTTCCTCTGCTTCTCCAACAACCACTGCAAGGGAACATGTTTTATTTCTCTGGAGATGGACATTAGGTAGGTACACTGGCGTTGATTTATTAAAACTGAAGAGTGCAAAATCTGGTGCAGCTCTGTATAGAAACCAATCAACTTCCAGGTTTCTTCAAAGCTTAATTGAACAAGCTGAAGTTAGAAGCTGATTGGCTACCATGCACAGCTGCACCAGATTTTACGCTCTCCAGTTTTAATAAATCAACCCCACTGTTCTTTACAGTACTTCACTGGTGAGGCTTTTTTGGGTTTCTTCTGGCCCTTCTTTGGCTAAAACTCTTTCTATGAATTCTTCTGCCCTGCAATACCACACATGCTAGTTAGCGGCTGTTTGTGTCTAAATATTCTTTCTTCAAGCTAACCGTGAACACCCACACAACCAATGCCCAGGTATTAGACATACGGCACTGAAGCCTAAACAAATTTCAGAGACTCTAGTAGAGGGTCTTAGAATGAAAAAAATATATACAGTATATATTTATTCATTTGCTAAAACCACAACAGTTCTTTGTGTACAGCCAATGCCATAAGTTTTGAGAATGACACAAATATAAATTTTCACAAAGTCTGCTGCCTCAGTTTTTATGATGGCAATTTGCATATACTCCAGATTGTTATGAAGAGTGATCAGATGAATTGCAATATATTGCCATGGAAATGAACACAGCCACAGCATTCACCCGCACTGTGTTCTCCCCGTGTCATCCCTTGGCGGTGTCGGCATCTCTACTATTGGCACCTGGCTGTGACAGCTTGCGGCTTTACAGCCGGGTGCCCACTGTGCATGCGTGAGCAGCGCTACGCTCTGTGACTGGTCCCGAAGTCTAGGATCTGTCATGTGCCCCAGAAGACTTCGGGAGGGAGAGCTTCCGCTTCCGGTCACCTGGGCGACCGGAACGGAAGTGGGAGCAGGTACCTGTCAAAATCGGTTACCTGCTACTCCCCTCCTACCCAAAAGCTCAGTTTCACAAACAGGAGCTGGGGAGAAGGCCTTAAAGCGCAAGTTCCACTTTTGGGTGGAACTCTGCTTTATTGAAACTGAAATAAATCTGCATGCTGATAAATGCAGGATCACAAGTTCTTCTATCTAGACAAGGGAAAGGAAGCACACTCACTGTTATGACAACATACACTACTGACACTTTTAGTCAGAAAACTTTGCTTTACAGCAGATAAGAGTTTGCAGAGTCAGTTTGCAGAGTTTGCAGATGCATAAAATAATAGTCTCACTCTGTCCCTTCAGGTTATTGCTTACTTACTAGAGCAACTAACAAATCCACTCTTTCTTTTTTTCTTTTTAGAGAGGGCAGTGCATATATAAAAAATTACAAAAAGGTATACAAGGTATACAAGCAAAACAGTTGTTTAAAATAAAATTGGAAATTGGAAATTAACTAGTACATTTCTTCTATAGGGACTAAAAATCTGGTGCATAATTTAAATTTTTCATTTCATTTTAATTTAGCAACTGGACCCCATAAGTATGAACAATTATTAAATTCTTATCAGACTATATTTTGTCTAGGATCAAATTAAAGTTACTAAGATGTTAGATTGGACAGACCAATTGGTTGCTTGCTTATATAGCGCCAACAGTTTACATAGCTCTTTACAATGTAGAGGGGGGACAGCACAATTACAGTACATTTCAATACAGAAGGTACAGGAGGGCCCTGCTCATAGAGCTTACATTCTAGGGGGGGTGGTACAAAAGGTAATGTAACGGCTGCCCAAGTATGAAAGGGGTTAACGCCGTTTACGATATTCCCTCTCCGAACACACATCCACTGGTGACACTCCACATTCAGGCGACCCAGAATCATAGGAATAATTCTCCCCCAGATACAAGACAAACACTCTGTTGAAGTTCCAAAAACAGGGAATGACTTTATTACAAGCACATGGTAACACATTTCTCTTCAAAAGCCTTCCCTCCCATCCTTGGGGAACAGGGCAGGTTAAACTGTCCAATGACAATGGTGATACAGGTCAGGTGTGTTCAAACTTCTCCTTTAGTAAACAGTCTTAGGAGGAGGGGTGATTCCCCACCCCCCTCCTCACAGAAAGACACTTAGATATCCCATAATAGGCAGCCAGACGGTCTACCAGTCCACATCATCACAGTAGCAGACTTAATTACCACAAGCCACAATAGACAATAGAATGTAATCACACCCCATCCTCATCACAGCAATTAGGACACCACAGTCCACACACAATATATACCATTTATGTACAGCATTGAATATGGCTATCACAGATCATGGTGGGGTTCTCATTCCCCCTGTGCCCCAAGTGACCCCTGTCACAGGTAATATTTAAATTAATTTCCTAACAACTATTTACATTCGCAAGAAGCTTTAAACCCATACAACTGTGCAAAAATGTGTAATGTGAAAAGTAATTCTGCTTAACGATTGTGATACTCAATTATTTGCGCTTACAGACCAAGAATAGATATCAGGGTCATTATAATCATATTGAGGCCTAAAGTATTAGAAACTAACTCACATCCTAAGGCTTTCAAAGCACCTTTACATTTTTTAAATTCCCTCTGTGTTACCTATGGTTTGCATTTATTATAATAAATGTGCATTGCAAGGTATAGAAGTTATAAGTTACCGTATTTATCGGCGTATAACACGCACTTTTTTCCCCTTAAAATCAGGGGAAAATCGTGGGTGCGTGTTATACGCCGATACTCCGAATTCCCCTGCTGAAAATGAGCGAGAGGAGCGAGCGGAGCCGAAGCCGAAGTACAATCGGCTTTACTCGGCTCCTCTCGCAGTCCCGCCCATCTCTGACTGCGCCGCTGACGGAGAAAGCCGAGTGTACTTCGCCTAGTCTCGGCTCCTCTCGCAGTCCTGCCTGTGACTGTGAGCAGACACGAGTCTAGGCGAAGTACACTCGGCTTTCTCCGTCAGCGGCGCAGTCAGTGGAGATGGGCGGAACTGCGAGAGGAGCCGAGTCCAGCCGAAGTACACTCGGCCCCGCTCGCTCCTCTCCACAGAAATCGGCGCCAAATTTTAAAAACCGCCGCGACTGACACGATCGCAAAGGCACTGGGCACGGCTGCAGATGGACAGATGGACACTGGGCACGGCTGCAGATGGACAGATGGACACTGGGCACGGCTGCAGATGGACAGATGGACACTGGGCAAGGCTACAGATGGACACTGGGCACGGCTGCAGATGGACAGATGGACACTGGGCAAGGCTGCAGATGGACAGATGGACACTGGGCACGGCTGCAGATGGACAGATGGACACTGGGCACGGCTGCAGATGGACAGATGGACACTGGGCAAGGCTGCAGATGGACACTGGGCAAGGCTGCATGCTGCATTTAAATGTAAGTTTTTTTTTTTTTTCCTTGAATTTCCCTGCTAAAAGTTTTTTTCCTTTAAATTCCCTCCTAAACTTGGGGTGCGTGTTATACGCCGGTGCGTGTTATACGCCGATAAATACGGTATTTAACTTCTTGAAACCGGAATCTTGAATCTTAGATTGTGAAAAAGAAGTTCATATCAATTGACAGTGTGACTGCCCTTAAAGGTAGTTAAAGGTGTAACCTTTATTCATGGAGCCAGTACATAAAGCTAAAATGTTTCAAGCAGGCTTTGGCTAACCATCTCACGCTGTGAGTACATCCTCATCAATGCATATTCCCTTTGTTTAACATAATGGCACTAAATGCCATCTGCTTGATATGATTACAACCCTTGTGCTGTTTCATTTTATCCTTTGATGCTCTAACTTGGGGTGCTGGAAAACCACAGAGCTGCTTGCAAAGATTCTAAGTCCTATGGGGAGCACGTCTATCTGTGTGGATGGATAAAAAGCTTAAGTTTTCTCCCTGCACTGCTTCCATGTACAAATCATGGCCTGTCCTATGATAGTCTAAACAGATCACAGGAAAAATACAATATGGGTGTTCAATAAACAATTTGGTAGCCAAATACTAACAGGAAAATAATGATATTTTAGTGGAGATCATTTATTTTTATTTTTTTTACCAACAAAAATGTGTTTATTGATTCAAAGGTGGTACAAAGTCATATACATCAAAAACAATAATCAGCACTTCCATGCTCATGACCGATTGATACAAAACAGGGTTAAAGTAGCAACCTCATAATATTTCTCTTCCTACAATATAGCATTCACAGGCAGAGTGTTTCCCCCCCCCCCCCCATAACTAGCCCAATAATCTGCCCCCGACCAGGTCCACCGGGGCAAGCCCCGGTGTATCCAGCCACGGCGCCCAGAGATTTTCATATTTCTGCATGCTCCCCCTGTGCTGGTAGATGAGCTTTTCCATACGTAACATATCCCCTATCTTACATATCCAGTGGAGATCATTTTGAATGGTATAGGACACAGGGACATAGAAATAAGTGTCTCAGTAGTCGCCCCTACAACCTGCTCTCACCCCTGTCCTGGTCAGCACTTGGTTTTGTGATCTGTCATGTAACGTTACAAAGTGCAGAGGTAAGTAAGCAGCCCTGTACTAGCGCCTGTGTTTACCAGCACAGCTTTGCTATAATTGGAAACAAGATTTTTGTAGTACAAGCTAAAAGAAATATTGGGGTCAAGCAGATAACCCACATAATAAAAATGGCATTAAATGATGATTATCCTTAAAGGGGGGGGGGGGGGGGTGACAATAGCCTTTTAAGTATTTTAGATATACAGTACATGTGAAAGAGATCACCTTAATGTAAATAGTGTTATCAATGTGTGTTCTCTGCTGTAAGGATTGGTGATCAGAAACCAACATGCGATCTTGGCTGTCTGTGCTGGGAGGTAGGAAACTATTACTATTAGCAAATAATGACAATGGCAGATAATAATCTGGGGTAGGATGGAGAAGGACCAACGTTAATAATTTTTTCCTAATATTTAGGTGGCCCTGACACAAACACAGCAATAGGGCAAGGCTTAGGAAGAACGCATGGCTTACCTTAACAAAAAAAAAAAAAATATTACTGAATGGGTGAATCAGATAAGAATAAACCAGATACACTGATATGACAGATAAAAATCTGAATAAACTGCATCAAAAATAAATATGTGAGGGTGTTGTCCAACTGAGTCTAAAGGTTGACAGTTTGGAAAATACCAGTGAATATGAGACACAAACGATACCAATAGAGAACCTAATTCGAGTGGCACTGGTGAATAATAATCATCATCAATAAATGCATATTGTACATAGCAAGAATGAGTCCATAAGTAAATTGAAAAAAAAGGAAAGGAAAAAATTGAGAAAAAACATCCCTCAGTGATTGCAGATAAATACAAAAAATGGTGACTGATGAGTCCTTGGTTGGTAAAGACCAGAAGTAATAGTCCATGCAAGATGCATCAATGAATCATCCACGATGACACATGATCCAAACACCACAGAGGAAGTGAGAATAGGAAAGTGCCTCCACCTAAGCACGCACTGCCGCTTACCAGATTGATATGATCCCTTATTACAGGAGATCAAGGAGCTCCTGTGGCTTGTAACCCAGCCTGGGATCTCTGGATCGTGCACTGAATCTATCAGCCTCAGTGGTGATTGTCCTCATACAGGTTAACAGGATCAATGGGTCCTGTCTACCATTTCTCCATCAGAGGCTTCTAAGTATATTCCCCTCCAATACCCTCCCTCCGAAAACATTAGGATATACCATCACTTTCCCGTAAGAGACTGTTTGGTACCTAGTAAGATTGTTAGTTGTATGCAATCAGAATAACTCACTCTTCCTTTGGTGCGGTCGGGCAGAGTCCAGCGCGGGGCTGGAGAGGGGCGAATGACCCCCAGGCTGGGCAGGGGGGGGAGTTCGACACTTGGTCCCCCTCTTCCCCGGCACCTCATCCACACGCGTCCACCCACGCCGACCAAACCTTATCAAATTTAGCAGGGCATTGCCTACTCTCGTAGGTGAGCTGGTACAGGGGTAGCACCGAGTCCACTGCTTTTTTCCAGGTTGTGAGGGTAGGGGGTTCAGCCGACTTCCAGTGCAACATTATATCTCTCCTAGAATAGAACAGCGAGAATGTGATGCAAAGCTTAGTGTATCTGTCCCCCTCCACCTCGCCTAAGTAACTCAATAGAAGCACCATGGGGTCCACTGGGACCCTGGTCCCCCCCCATGTCACCAAGCACTTCTGCCATCCCTTCCCAGTATGCTCTGAGTCTGGGGCAGGCCCAGACCATATGCCAGAATGTTCCCTCCTCGGTCCCGCACCTGGGACAGTTTGGGTCAGCCTGTGGATACATTTCTGACAGTCTGTGTGGGGTAAAGTATGCCCTATGTATGAACTTGAGTTGGATGAACTGGTCTTTAGCAGCTATCATAGTTGGGATGTAGGTGGAGATGCAGTCCTCCCATTCATCCTCCCCCAGAGCCAGGATGTCCTCCCTCCATTTGTCCATTAAACGGGTGGGTTTAACGTTGTGAGCTACCGTCAGGTATAAGTATAGAGTGGAGAGGGGTTTCCCCATCATACTCGAAGTCAGAAGTCATTCAATTGAGTCCGGTTCCAAAGTTAACTTGTCCGGAAACTGAGCCTTCATTGCGTGCCTCAATTGCCAGTAGTTAAATTCAAAGGACCTGGGCAGAGAGTACTGTTGTTTCATGTCGCAGAAGGGCATGATCCTACCACTTGCTATTACATGTTTAAGGGGGGTAATCCCCCGTTTGGCCCATTGCGAGGCGCCCGGTATACTCCAGAGGTGGGGTTACCCCACAATGGTGTATGTGGAGATACCTGATTTGGCTTAGCATAAATGGCCCTAGCCTCCCGCCACACTTTAATGTTTGTCTTCATGAGGGCTGTCAAGTGGTAGGGGGCTTTAAATCCCCTGTAAACCAGGTTGTTCAGGGCCACATATGAGCCCAAGATAGCTGCCTCGAGTCTCACCACTGGGTTCTGTCTGGGTTGTGAGAACCACCAGCGTACCATAACCAGGACTGCCGCCCAGTAGTACAGTAAGAAGTTTGGAAGAGCCAGACCTCCTCCCGACAGGGGGAGATATAGTATCCTTTTTGCCACCCTGGGTGGCCTCCCAGCCCAAATGAATGAGGTTAGTACCCCCTCCAGGCGCCTAAAGAAGGATCTAGGTATGTGGGAAGTCGTGTTGCAAAAAAAATAAAGACATTTAGGGAGGAACACCATTTTTAGAAGATTGACTCTACCCACCGGTGTGAGCGGGAGGGAACGCCACGCTGTACACTTGACTACAAGGTGGGAGAGAAGGGATTGCACATTCTTTTCTACGTATTCGTGTGTGGTGTTGCTGACTTTGATGCCCAGGTAGGTGAATTCCCCCACCCACTGAAGTGGGGTTCCGGTATCTGCTCTAGGGAGCGAGGGGTGCAGTGGAAACAGGACTGACTTACCCCAGTTTATGCGGATGCCAGAGAATCGGCCAAAGTCTTCAAACAGTTCTAGTGCTTTTCGTAACGATTGTGAGGCATCCGCAAGGTAAAGTGGGGTGTCGTCGGCATATAGGGATACTTTCTCTTCTATTTCCCCAACTACTATGCCCCTCACCCCTGTCTCGGCCCTCAAAGCAATGGCAAGAGGTTCCACCGCCAGAGCAAATGAGCACTTCCAATTTAGTAGAGTAAAAACAGCATTAAGAAAATCGAGCCGGCCGGCTCTCGATAGCAGCCCATTACTTCCGGGACTAGTGTACACGCGGTGACGTCAGCACGTCGCTCCTCCCTATGCGTTTCGTCACCACGTGTACGCTAGTCCCGGAAGTAACGGGCTGCTATCGAGAGCCGGCTGGCTCAATTTTCTTAATGCTATTTTAACTCTACTAAATTGTAAGTGCTCATTTGTCTTTTAAACTTAATAAATTTAAGAAGGTTTTACACTATGCAAGCCTTTTGTTCTTATATGGCGACCCATTGATCCTGTTAACCAGTACGGGGACAATCACCACTGAGGCTGATAGATTCAGTGCACGATCCAGAGACCCCAGGCTGGGTTACAAGCTACAGGCGCTCCTTGATGTCCTGTAATAAGGGATCAAATCAATCTGGTAAGCGGCAGTGCGTGCTTAGGTGGAGGCACTTTCCTATTCTCACTTCCTCTGTGGTGTTTGGATCATGTGTCATCGTGGATGATTCATTGATACATCTTGCATGGACTATTACTTCTGGTCTTTACCAACCAAGGACTCATCAGTCACCATTTTTTGTATTTATTTGCAATCACTGAGGGCTGTTTTTTCTCAATTTTTTTCCTTTCCTTTTTTTTCATTTTACTTTTGGACTCATTCTTGCTATGTACAATATGCATTTATTGATGATGATTATTATTCACCAGTGCCACTCGAATTAGGTTATCTATTGGTATCGTGTGTGTCTCATATTCACTGGTATTTTCCAAACTGTCAGGCTTTAGACTCAGTTGGACAACACCCTCACATATATATACACAGAATCTCACAAAAGTGAGTACACCCCACTTTTGTAAATATTTTATTATATCTTTTCATGTGACAACACTGAAGAAATGACACTTTGCTACAATGTAATGTAGTGAGTGTACAGCTTGTATAACAGTGTAAATTTGCTGTCCTCTCAAAATAATTCAACACACAGCCATTAACCACTTCAGCCCCAGGAAGATTTGGCTGCTCAATGACCAGGTAATTTTTTTGCGATACGGCACTGCGTCGCTTTAACTGACAATTGCCCGGTCGTGCGACGCTGTACCCAAACAAAATTTACGTCCTTTTTTTCCCACATATAAAGCTTTCTTTTGGTGGTATTTGATCATCTCTGTGGTTTTTATTTTTTGCCCTATAAACAAAAGAACAGCGACAATCTTTTACTTTTTGCTATAATAAATATCCCAAATTAAAAAAATAAAATAAAAATTTCCTCAGTTTAGGTCGATATGTATTCTTCTACATATTTTTGGTAAAGAAAATCGCAATAAGCGTATATTGATTGGTTTGCGCAAAAGTTATAGCGTCTACAAAATAAGGGATAGATTTATGGCATTTTTATAATTTTTTTTTATTTTTTACTAGTAATGGCGGTGATCAGCGATTTTTATCAGGACTGCAATATTGCGGCGGACACATCGGACACCTTTGACACATTTTTGGGACCAGTGACATATATACAGTGATTAGTGCTTTAAAAATGCACTGATTACTGTATAAATGACACTGGCAGGGCAGGGGTTAACACTAGGGGGCGATCAAGGGGTTAACTGTGTTCCCTATGTGTTTGTTCTTACTGTAGAGGGATGGGATTGACTAGGGGAAGAGAGAGATCGGTGTTCATGCTTCGTATGAACACAGATCAGTCTCCTCTCCCCTGAGAGAACCGGGATGTGTGTGTGTATTTACATATTCCTTTACAAAAACACATAAAAATGACCACATAACATTCAGCTGTTTTGCTCCTAAGTTGCATAACCTAGTAAAATCTGCGAGGCAGACTGGTGTGCCGACTACGATACAGAGCTGGCGGGAAAACAGCTTTCCTACTGGTGCACTAAATTCCCATCACGGATATAAAAATGAGGATCGTGCTGTGAATTCTTTATTGAAAAAATGCTGGGGAAGCTTACGTTATGTAAATTGCCTGAAAAAAATCTGTTAGTTGAAATGAATTTAATAAAACATACCCATGGTTAATAAACCCATAAATTAGCAAGTTGGTAATGATAGTTTCCCCTCATATTATAGAAATACATTTTTGGTACTGATATTCTGAAAAAGAGCACGTTGGACCTTTAGAGCATGCAGGGTCTGTTTTGACACTGTCCTTTATGCTCCTCCATCAGGTTTCAGGAATGCCCTTTTGCATTCATAACGTGAAAGCAATCAAGAAGGGATGCTTGCATCCAGTGTTGCTTTTATTCCCTGGAAGATACATTTGATATGCAGCAATTTTAGGTATGATTGGCTTGCTTTAATACCCATAGGAGATGTGTAGCACTCATAGATATATGGATATATGTAGATTACAGACAAATAGATTTCTGTCTATTTATCAGGAAGATCAGTTTATATGTATTACTTTCAAAATCTGTACATGTTTATATCTCATTGTTCGGGAACGGATGATGAAACGATAATTTTAAATAAAGGGTCAGTCCCACTCAAACTATTTCAATGATAGGTGCAGTCAAGTGGTTTAAGTCTTTGGGACACTTTTTGCCAACCTTTTTTCAGTTGCAGCACCTTTTAAAATTATGCTCGAGGCGCCCCGTTCTAAAATGTAAAAAAATAAACAAATAGTTTCATATCGGCAAACCAATATTAGAGGTTAGTTATTATTCCACTTTTGCAAACTGGTACTGAGTAGAATTTTAGCATTTCTCTTCTCTCTGTTTCTCTCCCTCTGTCTGCCAACGTGACCCCCCAGTGCTGATAGAGAAGGGAGGGGAGGGGAAGAGCAAACAAGGATTCTGTGCAGGCTTCCAATGTCCTCCTTATCAACCGATGATGTCGCTGGTTGTTAGGACAGTGGTGACTAGGGATGAGCCGAACACCCCCCTGTTCGGTTCGCACCAGAACCTGCGAACAGACCTAAAGTTCACGTGAACTTTAGAACCCTATTAAATACAATGGACTCGAACGTTCAAAATCAAAATTACTAATTATAAAGGCTAATATGCAAGTTATTGTCCTAAAAATGGTTTGGGGACCCAGGTCCTGCCCCAGGGGACATGTATCAATGCAAAAAAAAGTTTTAAAAACGGCCGTTTTTTCGGGAGCAGTGATTTTTATAATGCATAAAGTGAAAAATAAAAAGTGAAATATTCCTTTAAATTTCGTACCTGGGGGGGGTGTATAGTATGCCTGTAAAGCAGCGCTTGTTTCCCTTGCTTAGAACTGTCCCTGCACAAAATGTCATTTCTGAAAGAAAAAAAGTCATTTTAAACCACTCGCGGCTATAATGAATTGTCGGCTCCCAGCAATACAGAGAAAAGTAATTGATAAAAAAAAAAAAATTGCTTGGGGGTCCCCCCAAATTCAATTACCAGGCCCTTCAGGTCTGGTATGGATATTAAGGGGAACCCTGCATCAAATTTAAAAAAACAAATGACGTGGGGTTCCCCCCAAATATCCATACTAGACCCTTCAGGTCTGGTATGAATTTTAAGGGGAACTCCACCCCAAATAAATAAAAATAGCGTGGAGTTCCCCCAAAAATCCATACCAGACTCTTTATCCGAGCGCACAACCTGGCAGGCCGCAGGAAAAGAGGGGGGGACGAGAGAGCGCCCCCCCTCCTGAACCGTACCAGGCCACATGCCCTCAACATGGGGAGGATGTCCCCATGTTGATGGGGACAAGGGTCTCATCCCCACAACCCTTGCCCAGTGGTTGTGGGGGTCTGCGGGCAGGGGGCTTATTCCCCCAGATTCCGTCCCCCCCTATGTGAATTGGTAAGAGGTACATTGTACCCCTACCATTTCACGAAGAAAGTGTAAAAAAAATGTAAAATAAACACACAGACACCTTGGAAAATTCCTTTATTAAAAATAAAAAATAAAAAACACATTCCAGCGATGTAATCCAATGTCCCACGGTGATCCGATGTCCAGCGCTGCAGTCTCCACTCCACATGAAACGTCATTTGCTGAGCGGACCTACACTGCTGAGGAAGTTCCCCATCAGGTCCGCTCAGCCAATGACGTAGGCGGGGTCTGAGGTACGAGGGGGCGGGGGCGCCTTCATATCTCAGACCCCGCCTACGTATTGGCTGAGCGGACCTGATGGGGAACTTCCTCTTCAGTGTAAAAAAATTAATAGATCCGCCCCTTTTCACGTTCCCCATCAGGTCCACTCCTGATGGGAAACGTGAAAAGGGCGGGTCTATTAATTTTTTTACACTGAAGAGGAAGTTCCCCATCAGGTCCGCTTAGCCAATGACGTAGGCGGGGCCTGAGATACGAGGGCGCCCCCTCATACCTCAGACCCCGCCTACGTCATTGGCTGAGCGGACTTGATGGGGAACTTCCTCCGCAGTGTAGGTCCGCTCAGCCAATGATGTTTCGAGTGGAGACTGCAGCGCTGGACATCGGATCGCCGCGAGACATTGGATTACATCGCTGGAATGTGTTTTTATTTTTTTATTTTCTTATTTTTAATAGAGGACTTTTTCAAGGTGTCTGTGTGTTTTTTTTACATTGTTTTTACACTTTCTTCATGAAATGGTAGGGGTACAATGTACCCCTTACAAATTCACATAGGGGGGGCCGGGATCTGGGGGTCCCCTTTGTTAAAGGGGTCTTTCAGATTCCGATAAGCCCCCTGCCTGCAGACCCCCACAACCACCGGACAAGGGTTGTGGGGATGAGGCCCTTGTCCCCATCAATATGGGGACATCCTCCCCATGTTGAGGGCATGTGGCCTGGTACGGTTCAGGAGGGGGGGCGCTCTCTCGCCCCCCCCTCTTTTCCTGCGGCCTGCCAGGTTGCGTGCTCGGATAAAGGGTCTAGTATGGATATTTGGGGGGAACCCCACGTCATTTTTTTTTTATTTGACGCAGGGTTCCCCTTAATATCCATACCAGACCTGAAGGGCCTGGTAATTGAATTTGGGGGGACCCCCACGCATTTTTTTTTTTATCAATGACTGAGCCGACAATTCATTATAGCCGCTAGTGCTTTTAAATAACTTTTTTTCTTTCAGAAATGACATTTTGTGCAGGGACAGTTCTAAGCAAGGGAAACAAGCGCTGCTTTACAGGCATACTATACACCCCCCCCCCCCCCCCCCAGGTACGAAATTTAAAGGAATATTTCACTTTTATTGTTTCACTTTAAGCATTATTAAAATCACTGCTTCCGAAAAAACTTTTTTTGCATTGATACATGTCCCCTGGGGCAGGACACGGGTCCCCAAAGCCTTTATATGACAATTACTTGCATATAAGCCTTTAAAATTAGCACTTTAGATTTCTCCCATAGACATTTACGGCTTTTCAAATTTGCCGCGAACACCCCAAATTGTTTGCTGTTTGGCGAACATGCGAACAGGCAATGTTCGAGTCGAACATGAGTTCGACTCGAACTCGAAGCTCATCCCTAGTGGTGACATACGGTGCCCAAGGTTGTAATGCAGCACAATAAAAACCTGTGGCTTTATGTAACAAAATGGCAGGCTTAATCCACTTGATGGTTTTTTGACAGTTTTTGGGTAATTTGTGGCAGTTTTTAGTCATTTTTCCAAGGCACCCTTGCAGAACTCTGAAGGCATTCTGGTGGAAAAAGTCTTCTTTAGGACACCACTAGGATACCTCTCCACCATAGTCTCTGGCTCTGTGCCAACCCAACTTTTCATGCTCTCACTTCACCATAATATAAAATGCATAATAACAAAATGAATCAAACCTCATTGTAATGGCTGCAGTCAATATGCAGATCCAGAAACTCAAGCACACAGCCAAAATAGATTTAATATATACAATATTAGACAAGCCACTCTGGACTTTATTTTTGATCTACAGCCACCTATTTTCAAATGTGGCAAAAAAAAATTAAATTATGGTTTCTTGCAACCATGGAAACCAGGGACCAACAATCAATAAACCCAATGTCAGTAAATGTACATAGGGAAACAGGTAAACTTAGTCTCACCATACACTTTACAATCTGACTGTACAATCTACTTTAGATCTACCAACAACTAAGAATTACAAGGGCCTGCCAGACTGTAAATTTTAGATCCTCTTTAAATAAGTTGGTGAATTTAAAGCTGATGGTACAAAGTTTGTACAGCCAGATTGTAACATTAACAACATACTTCTTTCTTTATTATCTGGACAACACCATCAGTCAGTCCTGCCTGCACTTCAAATCATATACCGGCATTTAAAAAAAAAAAAAATGTAATGGCCGCAGCTTCTTCCTGGTTCTCTGTGCCAGGCCACCAATGTCATATAAACCAAATGTCATGCATGTGCTGTACTAGTTCTGGTGCAGTTTGTCATCTTTGAACAAAGAATAAATATTTTTTCCCAAGATCTTGCAGTTTACAGCAGCAAGGGGTTAATAAACCAAGGAACTTGGGATGTTTTTATATCAGCATACAGAGGTGCGTGCATCAGGGCATTTTGTTTTTGCAGGGGAAAGTTCCACTTTTTGGTTCATGCTAACAATTGGCAGACTGCTGAGACTAATCACATGAATATAGCAGGGAGATCCGTTCTCTAAGCATCCAGGAAGGGGGAAGTAGTTGAAATGCAAATGTCAGAAAAAAAAAGATAAGAATCAGCAATGAAATTTTACAAATACCTGTTAATGTATATAACTGAGCTGAAAATCACTGTGCTTATCTTAACAAAATCAGTTCAGTGAGAAGTACTTAAACTAAGGCCTCGTACACACGACCGAGTTTCTCTGCAAGAACCAGCAAGAAACTTGCTGGCAGAGATGTCTTGCCGAGAAACTCGTTCGTGTGTATGGTTTCTCGTCGAGAAAACCGACAAGTAACCTCGACGAGAAAATAGAGAACCTGCTCTCTATTTTCTCGTCGAGATTCTCATCGGCATGTTTCTCGACGAGAAAAGTGAGTGTGTGTACACTTACCTGTCCTCCCGGAAGCCCGCGCATGTTCGAAATGAATTTGACGCATGCGCGGTAGCTTCCTAGGCATACGTAGGGTATACCAAGATGGCGGCGACGGCATTGAATGTGACGAGCGCATGCTCGTCGTAGTCGATGACGTCACCGCGTACGCTCCATTCAAAGAACCGCGGGTTCTTTGAAACGAGCGTGTGTACACTCGGCCGGGACAAGTTTCTTCTCCAAGAATCTCGTCGAAAAAAACGACATGTTTTTTTCAACGAGAATCTCGGCCGTGTGTACGAGGCCTAAGAATACAAATTTTAGGTTTCTCTCGTTCAGCCCACTAAACAGTGTGAATGGAGGAATCTTCACTGTTGGCTGCTGTATTCAAAAAGATACAGCAACCCCAGCTGTTTGAATACCTGAACAGTGATGGCATCTAATAGGACACAGTCACTGCTTGATCAATCATTTTTTTTACCAGGCTCAGTCGATTTTTGCCAACAGGGCCACCCACAGATTGAATTTCTGCCTGAGTCAGCAGGAATCACTGCACAACTGTCATGGATATGCACTAATGTCTGTCTGCCATCTTACCTTTCCTCCTCATGTGTTCATCTTAGAGGCCAGACCGTTTTAAATGGCTTCCTTTATAATCTCCTCCCAGCCTGACTCCACCCCAGTCCCTATCACAGAACACTATATTAACCTGTGCACTGAAAGCCTGCTTTGCTGATCAACGTGTTTGTTTAAGCATTGTGTGTTTGGGTTCCTGCCTGCCGTGTGCTACGTCTGTCTCTCTGTTATGATATTGGCTTGTTCCTGACTATCCCTGTCTGCTTGTGACCCTTGACCTTCGGCTTGTCCTTCGTTTATCCTTGTCGGCTTATGACCCTGACCTTGGCCTTTCCCCTCACTATTCTTGTATCCTGTGCTGCTGCTTCCCCTCTTTCCTCCTTACCCTACGAGGCGTGAGCTAGGAGACTCTAGGGGTCGCGAGCTGGACCTAGCTGCAGCGTAACATCCTCACAACTAGAGGCTCTGGTGAAGACCTGCTGGGTCTTAGACTCCGCGCCCTGGGGAATCTCGGCTCTAGCTTCCTGTGGATCCCGGTTGTGCTCCTCTGGTCCGGCTTTCCACAACCACCCAGTATCCTATCCACAGCAGTCAGCCATAGGGTTCACTACCTTGTGGTGCACTCCTGACCCCCTACGGTGTGCACCTGTCATCTGGCCACAGGTGACCTGACAGTTTGATTAGCCATGGACCCGGCTGACATGCCGCTCCCCGCGGATGACCCATTACAGGGCATAGTCCGTAGACTTCAGACCCAGGAATCAGATCAGACTCAGGTGATGCGATTCCTCCAGGTTCTGGCTTCTCGCTTCTCGCAGCTTCAGACCTCCTTGGGAACCCCAAATCTGCAACCTCAAGTACAACCAGCGGCTGCGCCTTTCGCACCAGTCGCAGCCACACACTCACTAAAACTGCCAGCTCCGTTCCGTTTCTCTGGGGACTCCAAGGCCTGCAGGGGGTTTCTCAGCCAATGTACGATTCATTTTGAGCTTCAGCCTCAAAACTTCCTGTCTGATCGGGCTAAGGTAGCCTATATCATCTCCCTCCTCTCCGGTGAAGCTTTAGCCTGGGCTGCCCCCTGTGGGAAAATAATGATCCGGTGGTTTCCAGCCTGTCCAACTTCTTGGAGCTTTTTCGTAACATCTTCGAGAATCTAGTTCAGTGGGACAATATGCTCTTCAGTTCCGTATCCACACAGCTGAATTGAGCTGGAACAATTAGGCCCTGGTCGCTACCTTTTTACATGGCCTCTCTGACCGAGTGAAAGGCAAATTAGCGGGAAGAGCCATCCCCGTCGGTCTGGACGATGTAAGTTCTTTGTGCAATCAGATCGACATTCGTTTTCAGGAGAGGTCCCTAGAAAAAAGACGCCAGCACTCCCTGGGCCCTAGCCAGTCTGAGCTCCCCTCCCTTCGTCCAGTGGAGCATCTTCTGCCTGCTGAGGAACCTATGCAGCTGGGCCGGACCAGACTAACCCCCGAAGAACGTGCTAGGCGCAGAATTCTGGGCTTGTGCCTCTATTGTGGGGGCAAGGGTAATTTTCGTGACTCCTGCCCGCTTCTGTCCGGGAAACGCTCGGGCCTAATACATTTGGAAGGTGGAGTATTGGTCCCAGAAACATCACCTTCTCGCCTTCTCCTGCCGGTGTTCCTTCATGTAGGCACTTCTCCTCAATCAACCATTGCATATCTGGATTCCGGGGCTGCCGGCAATTTTATGGATTGGGGAACTGCTTCTTCTATGAAGCTTACCCTTTCACCTCTCGCTACCCCATTGGTAGTCTCGGCAATTGATGGCACTGTTCTCCCAGGGGGCCCTATTCGCTTCCAGACGCTACCCATTAGGATGTCGGTAGGGATTCTCCACCAGGAGTGGATATCCTTTCTAATTCTACCCAAGGCCTCTACCCCCATTGTATTGGGCCTTCCTTGGCTACAGCTCCACTCTCCACATGTGGACTGGGTCTCTGGGCAGGTCCTGGCTTGGGGTCCCTCATGTTTCTCGTCATGTCTTCTCAAGGTGACCCCTGAGGAGAGACTTCCGGTTGCTACCACTTCTGTTTCTTCCGATCTTCCCGCTGCATACAGCGATTACCGGGACGTCTTCTGTAAGAAATCAGCTGAGGTGCTTCCTCCTCACAGGTCTTTTGACTGTGCTATTGACCTTGTCCCTGGAGCAACTCTGCCCAGGGGTCGTACCTACCCTCTGTCCATCCCAGAGACCCAGGCCATGTCTGAGTATGTCGCAGAGAATCTGGAGAGTGGTTTCATCCGGAAATCCGCATCGCCTGCAGGGGCAGGGTTCTTTTTCGTTGCCAAAAAGGATGGTACCCTAAGACCCTGCATCGACTATCAAGGTTTAAACGCGGTTACTATTAAAAATCGATACCCCTTACCTTTAATATCTGAGATATTCGATAGGTTGAAGGGTGTCTCCATTTTCACCAAGTTGGATCTCAGAGGCACGTACAATTTTATTCGAATACGGGAGGGTGACGAATGGAAGACTGCATTCAACACTAGAGACTGGCATTACGAATACCTGGTGATGCCTTTTGGTTTGTGTAATGCCCCAGCAGTGTTTCAAAACTTCGTCAATGAAATCTTCAGAGATCTGCTGTACCAGTTTGTTGTCATCTATCTGGATGACATTCTGATCTTTTCTGAAAATCTGCTCGTCCACAGGAACCATGTCCGCACTGTACTTCAGCGTCTTAGAGAGAACAATCTCTATGCCAAGCTGGAGAAATGTTCCTTTGAATGTTCTGAGGTCCTGTTTCTGGGGTGCTTTGTCTCTTGTTCGGGTCTTCGTATGGATCCTGGGAAGGTCTTGGCTACTACCAACTGGTCTCTTCCTGCTAGCCTCAAGGCCACACAGCGCTTTCTTGGCTTCACAAATTATTATAGGCAGTTCATAAGGAATTACGCTTCCATTGCCGCGCCTATTATCGCTTTGACCAAGAAGGGTGCAAATGCCAAAGACTGGCCTCCCGAAGCTGTCTCTGCATTTCACAACCTGAAACAGGCCTTTGTTTCTGGACCTCTCTTGAGGAGACCAAATCCTGGGGATGCATTTTTTATTGAAGTGGATGCTTCCTCAATGGGGGTGGGAGCTGTGCTTCTTCAATTTTTGAGAAGAGACGTCAACCATGTGCGTTCTTCTCCAAAAAAATTCTCAGGCAGAGAGGAATTATGCCATCGGGAACGGGAACGTCTCGCAATTAAATTGGCGTTAGAGGAGTGGCGTCATCTCTTGGAGGGTTCCCCTCACTCCATAACGATCTTTACTGATCACAAGAATTTACAGTATCTACAGAATGCTAAACGTCTGAATCCTAGACAGGCCAGGTGGTGTCTCTTTTTTGCCCGTTTTAATTTCACGATTACCTACAAACCTGGTTCCTGCAACGGTCGGGCTGATGCGCTCTCTAGGTCATTTGACACTTTGGACGAGGAATCCGCCCCTGAACCTGAGCCAATCATTACAACCTTGTGCATTGTTGCCCACTCTACCACCCTGAAGTCAAAAATTCCGCCTGGTAAGACCTTTGTCCCCACTGAGCTAAGAGCTAAGATCCTTCGTTGGGGACATGATTCCAAGGTGGCAGGTCATTCTGGATACCTCCGATCCTTCTTACTCATCAGTCGTCTCTACTGGTGGCCTAATCTCCTCTCAGATGTCAAAGACTACGTTAAGGCTTGTCATGTCTGTGCTCAGTCTAAATCCTCCACACAAGCTCCTGCTGGTCTCCTCATGCCCTTGCCCATTCCTCAGGAGCCCTGGGCTCATATTGCCATGGATTTTATCACCGACCTCCCAATGTCTGAGAATAATACAGTCATTTGGGTGGTAATCGATCGGTTATCCAAGATGGCTCATTTTGTTCCTCTTCCTGGTCTTCCTTCTGCTCCTGCCCTGGTTCCCATTTTTATTCGAGAAATTTTCCGCCTCCATGGGGTTCCTTCTCATATTGTTTCCGACAGGGGAGTCCAATTTACGTTTTGTTTTTGGAGAGCCTTTTGCAAATCCCTCAATATTGTCTTGGATTTTTCCTCTTCTTACCTTCCTCAATCCAATGGACAGACTGAGAGGGTTAATCAGGAGTTAGAGGTCTTTCTTTGCACCTTTGTGTCTTCTCATCATGACGATTGGTCCTCTCTACTCCCGTGGGCAGAATTCTCCCATAACAATCATGTGAATACCAGTTCGCAAAAGACACCCTTTTTCACAGTTTATGGAAAACACCCTCAACTTCCTCTTCCCATGATCTGTTCTCCAGATATTCCAGCTTTGGCTTCGGTTCAGGAGTCTCTCAATTCCGTTTGGGGTGACGTTCATGATTCCCTCCGGGCAGCTGCTGAAAAATTCAAAGGCTTTGCCGACCGCCGCAGGCGTAAACCGCCTTCTCTTTAGCCAGGGGACAAAGTCTGGCTCTCCACCAGGAACATCAAGCTTCGAGTTCCTTCTCTGAAGTTCGCTCCACAATTCATTAGTCCATACACTTTAACTGCTAAACTGAATCCGGTTTGTTTCAAACTCCAGATTCCTAAGAGCCTTAAAATCACTAACTCCTTCCATGTTGCCCTTCTAAAGCCTTTAGTCCTCAATAAATTCTCTCGTCCTCTCCCTACCGTGGCGCCTGTCTCTGAGGATAATCAGGAGTACGAGGTCAGTCAAATTCTGGACTCCCGACTCTGTAAAGGCGTTCTTCAGTACCTCGTTCATTGGAAGGGGTTTGGTCCTGAGGAGAGGTCTTGGATCGCTGCATCTGAGGTCTTTGCACCTCGTCTGTTAAAAGAGTTTCATCTGAAGTTTCCCTCTAAACCTGGGCCCAGGCGGGGGAGGCCTCGTAAGAGGGAGGGTACTGTCATGGATATGCACTAATGTCTGTCTGCCATCTTACCTTTCCTCCTCATGTGTTCATCTTAGAGGCCAGATCGTTTCACCTGGCTTCCTTTATAATCTCCTCCCAGCCTGACTCCACCCCAGGCCCTATCACAGAACACTATATTAACCTGTGCACTGCAAGCCTGCTTTGCTGATCAATGTGTTTGTTTAAGCATTGTGTGTTTGGGTTCCTGCCTGGCGTGTGCTACGTCTGTCTCTCTGTTACGATATTGGCTTGTTCCTCACTATCCCTGTCTGCTTGTGACCCTTGACCTTTGGCTTGTCCTTCGTTTATTCTTGTCTGCTTATGACCCTGACTTTGGCCTTTCCCCTCACTATTCTTGTATCCTGTGCTGCTGCTTCCCCTATTTCCTCCTTACCCTACGGGGCATGACCTAGGAGACTCTAGGGGTCGCGACCTGGACCTAGCTGCAGCGTAACATCCTCACCACTAGAGGCTCTGGTGAAGACCTGCTGGGTCTTAGACTCCGCGCCCTGGGGAATCTTGGCTCTAGCTTCCTGTGGAACCCGGTTGTGCTCCTCTGGTCCCACTTTCCACAACCACCCAGTATCCTATCCGCAGCAGTCAGCCATAGGGTTCAATACCTTGTGGTGCACTCCTGACCCCCTATGGTGTGCATCTGTCATCTGGCCACAGGTGACCTGACAACAACATAGGTAGAAGTACTGTATTACTAGACTTCCACGTGGCTCTATCTTGTCACCTAGGAATGCCAATGTTTGGCACTCCATTTTGAAATAGCTTAGTTAGAAACTGTTCTACCATGTATAAATTGTGTTATGTTGCTCTGAATTATGTCTGTCTTGGTCTTCTTTTTGTATTGTCCATTTTCTTCTATTTTTCTATGTGGATTTTCTTTGGCCTTTCACTCAGGTTATTGCATAGACACATCACCTGGGGGCATTATAAGGCGGATATGGGGAACACAAATAAAGTAACATGTATCTGTTAAGGGGTTGTGATAACAATGAGCTCTGATGGTATCATGCTCCATATCTAGTCTATATTTCATGTAGCATATTCTCAATTACTGGCTGTTTTCTTGTTTACAAACGATTTTTATTATAGAAAAGGTCAAGGTATAAAAACAAATCACAATGATGGTACAGGTATATATATAAACATTGTTAATATTGAGCATTGTACAGAGGAAAGAGAAAAGGTTTTTTTTTTTTGTTTTTTTAAGTCAGGTATAGGAATGTATATTGTTCAAATGAAGTCAACCAGGAGCATTGTATTGGAGAGAGGGCTAAATGACAATTGCATATATTTTAAGAGTGGGAGGTAAAAAAAACGTGAAGGTACTAGACCAGAGAGGTGGTATCCCAGAGAGTCCATTTTTTTTGGTAAAGGGGCATAGAATCATATAATGTGTGGTGAATTCTTTCTGAAAGCTTAATGTTCGACATGCGGTTAAGAATTTGTGGCCAAGGTACCGTAGTGGAGCGCCAATTAAATGCTATGGCCCAGTGGATGGAACTGAGAAGTGTATGGATTAACCTTGTACTAGTCATTGGAATATCCTGTATAGGGGTGAATAAAAGGCCTATTTGGGGTGTAAGAGAGATCTTTCTACTGGATTACTGGCTGTTTTCTGTGACATGTACATTCTCTTACCATTTCCAGTGGCATGTCTGTAGTTTCTGAACACCTTCTATAGCAATTCCACAGCCTCCAATTATCTGTGCTTGTTCACATTTGCGATGCATAGATAGATGCATATATATATATTGCACAACTGTCCTGAAAACACATCTGGAGGTAGCATAGAAAACGGTGTCACAGTTGCAACAGGCAGGTATTTCCACTTTTTACAAAACATAATCTTTTATTCAAAATTGACATGCTGTATATAATGCAACCTGAATGTCAATCACTCCGCTTGAGTGCTTCTGTCAGTTTATCGCTTTCTAAGCTCTGGAACACAAGACCAGTGGATCTGGCTAAGTTACCCCAAGAACTAGACAGTACCGATTTTAAAGTAAACCAGAATAAGAACTGTTTATTTGAACAAGTACACAGGCTTTTTTACACTTGAGAAGGACATTCCCCACTTCTGATCAGATTACCCTAACAATACAAACTGCACACAGGAATATAATTACAACAACAGACATATACTAGAAACATAACATCAATGAACCCCCTGGATAACTCAGAGGTCTGACCTTCCAGGTCAGACTTACCGTCTCCTAGCTCACAAACTACAATACACATTATCCTAATTATAAACACAGAACACCTTCAGACAATAGCAGAGTTAATTAGCACAAACAACAATGGGTGAAAGACCCTTAGGTGGCACACTAGACCTACTTACAATAAACACATTAGGGCCCCAGACAGGTGGCTTGTTGATGACATCAACATCAGCTATTAGTCCCAAGCTGGCATAGACCATCATGGCCTTTTTATTAATGTCCTTTTGCATTACATAACAGAACATCTTCCCAAATGCTTGCAGCTCCCTCAAATGCCAGGGCCCATAGTCGGTAGGCAAGAGACTAGCATTCAGTCGCTACCAAAAGCCTCTGTCCCGGGTGAGTCTATCACGTATATAGAGATACAAGTTATGGGTTCCTGGAAAAACATTCAGAAACGTTTAGGTTGATGAACGTAGGGAGAACATCTTACAAAGTATTTAATCTGATTTGTTGCAGTAAGTGCTGAAGTGCTGATTTGGATTCTATGATATAATAAAGTGAAGCATAGTGTTGGATATTTGAGCTCTAAAACTAATATTGAATATCAATAGCTCAGGAAGCCAAGGGGAGGTAATGTGATCTATCATATCATCTTAGATTTAACTACACACGGGACAAATACTCCAGTAAAAGCAACATGTTTGCATCAGCAATAGCTTGTTAAACTTTTCCTTGGTGCTAATTTTAGAGCAAATCTCTGCCCAGACATAACCACACAACTAATTAATTTGTATCCTATATTATGTATAATAGGGCATTCTGCTACAACAATTTACTTTTTTGTTCATAGACAAAAAAATCAATAATATTCCCCCTTCCCCCATAATTCTAACGTTGATTGTGAAATGCCTCTTTCTGTGCCGCACAGAATCTTAAAACTGCAGTGTTTACCAAAACCCTTTTAAGGGACCATAAAGTGGATGTAAACCCTCTCCTATACCCAGTGAAGTGAACAGCCTCAGGATGATACACAGAGATAAAACAAATCTCCCTACATAGGCGTGTGCACAGGGTGTGCCAGGTGTGCCCAGGCACACCCTAATCACTCTGTGCAACACAGATTCCCCCTACTGCCCTGGCTCCCATCTGTCCCCCCACAGCACTGCCAGCTTCCCTCCTCTCCTATCAGCTGTTGCTGCTGGGATGTTTTAGGAGTGGGGAAGGGGCCAGTAAATATGTAATTTACCGTCCCCTTCCCTTTCTGAATGAGCATTATGAGTGATCGGTAGTGTGTGTTTGGGCTTTGGAGTGCACACCCTAATGCAATAGGCTGCGCACACCTATGTCTCCCTACATAAGTTTTACATGTATATCTGCTGTCTTTCCCTTTCTATATTCTTTAGAATTCTGACGTGGTGTCAGAATTTTTACTTACTCATTCAGCAGTAGGAGTGTAGTCTTGTCATACACTGTGTGACAGCTGATTGGAGGAAAAGCACACCCCCCTTTACATAGGCAGAAGAACAAAGATACTTGCAGAGCTGTGCTGTGACAAGACAAGCTCTCTGCTAATCTTTTTATAGCAACCTCTCACGACACAAATTTCAGGTTGGTTTAAGCTCGGTTGATGGAGAACTTGTCAGAAGTTATCATGCTGATAACAGAGAACTGAAACAGCAGAAAGACTCGGGACTTAGTGCTTTGGAGAAAGATAAGTAAACACTACAGGTATATGTGCCCAGGCCAGATTTCATGAATTGGGTTTACATCCACTTTAAGGGCAACCCAGACCAAAGAATATATAAAAATACCATTTTACTTGGTACCAATATAAAACACTTTTAAAAAAAGCACTATTTTATAAGCACAATTTTGGAAGCGTTATATAAGAATACCTGCATCCCTTGTCGGTTCCGGATACCCTCCCACCCATTCCTCTTTTCAGGGCACCTCCTGGCAGATCCCTCTTCTACTATCATCCATTACTTATCTTAGGTAGGCCCCCTTTTTTTGGCATACCGACCAGCTGACCAGGGCACACCTCAGTTCTGTGTTATGTTGTGAGTCTTGTGGCGTCTTTATGTGTTTCCATGTCTGTCTCGGTTGAAGGACTCCGACCATAATGAATGAACTTGGAGCTTTGAAAAAAAGTATTTTTGCTGTATTAAACTGATATGAGTTTTCCAATAGTTTTATATTCTAATTTCAGAATGGTACATTGTAGAGCTGCACAATTAATCGTTAAAAAATCGCGATCTCAATTCAACCTCCCTTACGATCTCTATTGCAGCGTTTCCTGATTCTTTCATGTAACAAGTGTAGAGCCTTCTCTGCTGACTCAGCTTTTAAAAAAAATCTGGGCAGTCTGCCAAGTTTTTAACAATATTGTCAGTGCTAGTAGATAGCTAGAAACATTGTAACTCTTCCTTCTTAGATCAAATAGATAAAGGTCTGTGTGTAAATGCAGGAAGTTTAATCACTTAAAGTCTAAACCTTTTTCTGACACCTTTTTCTTACAAAGTTAAAATCAGTATTTTTTGCTAGAAATTTACTTGGAACCCCCAAACATTATATATATATATATATATATTTAGCAGAGACCCTAGGGAATAAAATGGCAAATGTTGCAATATTTTTACTTTCAAAATATTTTATTTTCATAAGATAAATAATACAGAACATTACATCATGTTATATAAAAATACAGAAAAAAGATGATATTTAGGAATAAACAAATGTTGCAATATTTTATGTCACACTGTATTTGCACAGCGGTTTCAATCGCAATTTTTTGGAAACAAAATACACTTCAATGAATAAAAAAAAAAATGAAACAGTAAAGTTAGCCCAATTTTTTTGTTTAATGTGAAAGATGATGTTACGCCGTAAGAATTGTGAGAGAACCGTGATCTATCTTCTAAGCAAAAAAAAAAATTGTGATTCTCATTTTAGCCAGAATCATGCAGTTCTAGTACATTGTCTTCCCCTAAAGAAAAATAAGAGAAGCAAAGTTCAAAATGCACTGGATCACCCTGTATAAGGACTTGTTATTGATCACATAAATATATATGGTCATATGCTATAAGTCAGATCTGTGGGTATCATTTTGATTTGTTCATGTATAGATTGTGGAGACCATGATGTTTCTAAAGCATTTTAAAAAGTGTTTTTATATTGGTACCTAATTACACTTTATTTTCATATAAAATGTGGTAAAATAACGCTTGCAGTAAATCAGTTTTGAAAGTGCAATTCACTAAGAATTTTGTGTTTAATACCAAATGATAAAGCCCCCCCCCCTTGCTCCAAAGCACCCATCCCCCCATGTTGAGGGCATATGGCCTAGTATGGCTCAGAAGGGGGGTGCTCACTCGTCCCCTGCTTTCCTGACCTGCCGGGCTGCATGCTAAGATAAGGGCCTGGTATGGATTTTAGGGGGGACCCCACGCTGTTTTTTTTGGTGTGGGGTTCCCCTTAAAATCAATACCAGACCCTGAAGGTCCTGGTATGCATTGGGGGAAACCCCACGTTTTTTTTTTGTACTTTTTAATTGCCAGCATGTTTTTTTTACATTCAGCTGTCAGCTGATGAGTCATTCGTTGTTAAGGACCCGGCAGGCGACTTCCTTGCCACTCCTTAGCAATCAGCTATTGGGGGGGGGACCCCCACATGGTTGCTTGACAAATAATGCACGTGATCCCGCCAGCAATGCCCTGGTGATAAATTTTGCATGTTTATTTACTTTTTATTCTCATGGTGAATTGGACTGCGCTTACTGCATGTTTTTTTTAAATTAAATTTACTGACACATTTTAAATTTTGAGGTAAATACTGCATAATCGTTATTTTTTATTTATTTTTTGTAAATTGGACTGTATTTACTGCATGCAATAAATTATGCTTAAATTTAATTTAACGTTGGTGAATTGACCCCAAAGTTCCTTAAGAGGATTTTGGCCGATACTGTGCAATTATACTGGGATGGTGGCAACCCCCAACCACAATGGAGAAACTACTTATTCAGAACTATAACTCAAAGCTACCTAAGTGCAATCGCTATCCGACATACAAAACAACAATAGAGGACCAATAATCTATAATACACCTTTATGTTAAATAATACCATAAGGATATTCTAAATGACTATAATAAGAAACATGTATCAGTACTGCTGCCCAATCTCATGTGCTCCTACAAGTGTAAAAACAGTGAATAAAATATTAAAACAGTGCCACGCAGTACTATATCATGTGATATAACAATTTACCATCGAATGAACATTATTAAACCAAAAAAAGGGGCCATGTGTTCACTTTAAATTGGATCTCAAAGCATGAATATTCATAAAGCAATCTGTAACATAAATATCTTGTGATATAAATAATATTTAATCAATACAATTCATAAAGAAAAAAGTTCAGTGTCCATATATTTCACTTTAAATACAATCTCAACATATGAGTGTTTACAAAACTTGCTTTATATATATATTTCTTGCTGAGTACTGTGCAACACTGTTTTAATATTTTAATCACTTATATAAAACTACAGGGTATTACTTACCTCTGTGTGTCTTTCCCTGGGAACATTGCTGCAAAATCATTGGTCTGCTTTCTGTGCACCAAACGCTGCACATATTTGTTCCTTGTGCGCTGTACTTTATAGCACAAAGATGTCAGCCCCATAGGGGTTTTTTTTGAGGGGGGGGCTACTTCAGCTTAAATAATTTTGCTGGGATGGCAAGGGCTTGAGTAGTAAGTATTACTTTCAAAATACACTTACCTGCCAAAATTGTACCATTTTCATGCTTTATTAATTTCCTCTCCTAATACAGAAAGACACAGCCATTTCAGATTAAATCTATATTGCTATTAGCTGTGTTGCTGCTTTATATTAATAATGTTTTACTTTAATTTTTTTATCTGCAGGAAAAAGTCATAGCCATACATATATTTGATCCATCATGGCTACTATATTTGTGACATAGAGCTCTCTTATTGTAAATGTTTGAACCCCTCCAACTGAAAGTAACAAGTCTGTCGACAGACATAACAACCTCGGGCTGCACTCTGTTGATGTCAATCATAATACATAATAGTATTATGTTCTGTGGTTGACATCAACAGAGAGCAGCTTGAGGTTGTTACGTTTGTGGATAAGTGGTGCAGGATGTGCTCCATAAGGGACCAGCAGCTGGAGCAGAGGGGAAGCTGACAGGAGATCACACGGGAGGCTTTCAGTGACGCTATTTAGACAATGTAATCATTCTGTCGGTCAGAGAGTTGATTCAATTAAAAGTTTGCTAAATATGCATTGACTAGATTTTTTAATTAACTACAACTGTGTACATGACCTTTTTGCTGTTGACTGCCAATTCTATTTAGTAAGAATAACATTTAACGAATAAGTGTGTATGTAAGGGGGAACATACAATTTAAAGGCAATTTAAAGCTTAAATGTACAGTATTTGAATGTGACCAACATAGACCCAATTCACACTTGTGCACGCATTGATGTCTGTCGCATTGAACATGCCTATTCATTTTAAATGAGCACATGAGATGCATTTCTCTCCTGAACATACTTCTCACTTTTATACCCTCCACACTCCTCTCCTGCACACACTGCCCACTGTCATATCTCCACACTCCTCTCCTGCACATACTGCCCACTGTCATACCTCCACACTCCTCTCCTGCACATACTGCCCACTGTCATACCTCCACACTCCTCGCCTGCACATACTGCCCACTGTCATACCTTCACACTCCTCTCCTGCACATACTGCCCACTGTCATACCTCCACACTCCTCTCCTGCACATACTGCCCACTGTCATACAGCCACACTCCTCTCCTGCACATACTGCCCACTGTCATACCTCCACACTCCTCTCCTGAACATACTGCCCACTGTCATACAGCCACACTCCCCTCCTACACATACTGCCCACTGTCATACCTCCCCACTTCTCTCATGCACATACTGCCCACTGTCATACCTCCACACTCCTCTTCTGCACATACTGCCCACTGTCATACCTCCACACTCCCCTCCTGTACATACTGCCCACTGTCATACAGCCACACTCCTCTCCTGCACATACTGTCCACTGTCATATCTCCACACTCCTCTCCTGCACATACTGCCCACTGTCATACCTCCACACTCCTCTCCTGCACATACTGCCCACTGTCATACCTCCACACTCCTCTCCTGCACATACTGCCCACTGTCATACAGCCACACTCCTCTCCTGCACATACTGCCCACTGTCATACCTCCACACTCCTCTCCTGCACATACTGCCCACTGTCATACAGCCACACTCCCCTCCTACACATACTGCCCACTGTCATACCTCCACACTCCTCTCCTGCACATACTGCCCACTGTCATACCTCCACACTCCTCTCCTGCACATACTGCCCACTGTCATACTTCCACACTCCCCTCCTGTACATACTGCCCACTGTCATACAGCCACACTTCTCTCCTGCACATACTGTCCACTGTCATACCTCCACACTCCTCTCCTGCACATACTGCCCACTGTCATACCTCCACACTCCTCTCCTGCACATACTGCCCACTGTCATACTTCCACACTCCCCTCCTGTACATACTGCCCACTGTCATACAGCCACACTCCTCTCCTGCACATACTGTCCACTGTCATACCTCCACACTCCTCTCCTGCACATACTGCCCACTGTCATACCTCCACACTCCTCTCCTGCACATACTACCCACTGTCATACAGCCACACTCCTCTCCTGCACATACTGCCCACTGTCATACCTCCACACTCCTCTCCTGCACATACTGCCCACTGTCATACAGCCACACTCCTCTCCTGCACATACTGCCCACTGTCATACCTCCACACTCCTCTCCTGCACATACTGCCCACTTTCATACCTCCACACTCCTCTCCTGCACATACTGCCCACTGTCATACTTCCACACTCCCCTCCTGTACATACTGCCCACCGTCATACAGCCACACTCCTCTTCTGCACATACTGTCCACTGTCATACAGCCACACTCCTCTCCTGCACATACTGCCCACTGTCATACCTCCACAATCCTCTCCTGCACATACTACCCACTGTCATACCTCCACACTCCTCTCCTGCACATACTGCCCACTTTCATACCCTCCACACTCCTCTCCTGCACATACTGCCCACTGTCATACCCTCCACACTCCTCTCCTGTACATATTGGCCACTCTTTTAGCATCAAACTAATTTCCTGCCCATATTGAATTCTTTCATATCTTACCTGCTCCTCTTCTCCATTTAATGCTTGACCTCATATTGTCCACACTTCACTCCTGCAAATTATGTCTGCCTTCTCACTCTATGAGCTTCTCTCTTGCACATACTATTTACTGTAGTGGCTGCCGCCCTCCACTGCTGCACATACTGCCTGCCATAATGCCCTCCACCCTCCTTCCCTGTACATGCTGTCTGCCCTAACACCATCTACCTTCCTCTCCTGCACATACTGCCTGACCTAACGCCCCCCATCTTCCTCTCCTGCACAAACTGCCTGCCTTAACACCCTCCTCTCCTGCACATAATGCTTGCCCTAACACCCTTTGCCTTCCTCTCCTGCACGTACTGCCTGCCCTTATGCCCTCCACCTTCCTCTACTGCACATACTGCCTGCCCTAACGCCCTCCTCTCCTGCACATACTGCTTGCCCTAACGCTCTCCACCTTCCTCTCCTACACATACTGCCTGCCCTTACACCCTCCACCTTCCTCTCCTGCACATACTGTCTGCCCTAGCCGCCTCTACCTTCCTCTCCTACACATACTGCCTGCCTAGCGCCCTCCACCTTCCTCTCCTACACATATTGCCTTCCCTAACAACCTCCACCCTCCTCTCCTGCACATACTGCCTGCCATTATACCTTCCCCTCTTCTCCCCTGAACGCATTTCCCACTTCCCCACTAAGACACTTTTTTTTGTTAAGTACGGTATTACATTAATAATAAACCTATGTTTAGGATTGAAAAAAAAAAAATTAAGCAAAATATTAAAGAGCAGCAGAATATTCCATGAATATATCAAAACAAATTACTACCAAAAGCAGCGATCACCATAATTGATCAACTCCAAATATCTACTTCCCAGGAACCAAACCTATACATGATACAATACATATGTGCTATAAATAATAAAAATTCATCAAATTAACGTTACAATAAATAAACAAAAATAAATACTTTCTTTAAATCAAATAAATGCACTTTTTTTGTAGCATTGTTCATACTTTTCCCAGCCTTGCACCAATTTCAAAATCTCATGCTTTTGCTAGCAATAAAAGTGTTTTATAATATACTAAACCACTATGTATTCTCTTAAACTAAATATTACCATCAAAACTCAAAATGTGAAATTATGCTGTTGATGTCTTTTAAAACACGACCTTTTTTACTTTCAACGGGTTTTATGTTTGCTCTGTATACTTGTTTGTATACTGTTGAACCATAATACAAAGTAGGCATGTGCTTACAGGTGGCAGGGGGAAGCAGGCAGATTTTTCCTGTTTAGTTATAAACCACACCATTTTTACCATTGCCAGCTGAAATACAGTAATTTAATTGATGGTTAATGTACACATCAATATATATTTTGTATAAAAGAGATGATCCTGACAGAAGGATGCTGCTTTGGACACCAAAGGTTGTGTGCCTACAGAATCCTGTCATGAAAATCTGACTCTCACTATAAGTAATTGTTACTTTTGACAGGCCTAGCAAGGAGGGAGACATGGTGATTAAGAGCCATGAGGAGAAACAGCCTGATACTGGAACAGTGGATCTTCTATGTAAGAATCAGCTCATCTGAACCAGTTCATTAGCTCTGTTTGGGCTGAGGCCAAAAAAACTGGACACAGACTCTCCCAAAATGGCTTTAAAGCATAGCTCCCAACTGTCCATGATTTGAAGGAACTGTCCCTAATTTTGGGGGACTGTCCCTGATTTGGAACAAACTCCCTCTGTCCCGCTTTCCTCCTCATTTTTCCCTCATTTTGGTTTGATCTATATAGTTGTATATAAAATGCAATATTTGTCTTTCAAAAAGTGTTTCCAAGTGCTAAACCTTTCATCCAATTTTGAACTTGTTGTATTGGTACATTTCAAAGCCTGTATAAAGTAATAGTAGTGATAAAAAAAAGAAATGCACTTGTGGGTTTAACTAATATTTTTTTTGTATACATTTCCTTTATGGGGACATGGCAGGGGTATGTGTCCTATACCTACATACTTTTGCTAATAAGTGTCCTTCGTTCCCATCTAAAAAAGTTGGGAGGTATGTCAAAGCTCATGTTTTCAGACTTTCTTCCAACAACCAGTGCCTCTCTGTATAGTCTTTGGTAACCTCTTTGTATTTAAAAGCATCACTGGAGAGAATGACAAGAAATGGTAAGAGTTCTGCAGAGAATAATCTAGCAATCTCAAATACACAAAACAGGACATTAAATCCTGCAGAAATAAGGAATTAGAGCTCTTCCAGTGAGTGAGTCAGTTTGTATAGGTGTAGTCGGGAGTTCTAAATCTACAGTTACTGTCCACCTACAGCTCTGCAGTGCTGACACTCATTGTGACAGATTTTGGAGTGATTTCAGTCAATGTTTATATGAAGTAATTTGATGGGAAGATGATTAATTTACATGGTGATTCATATTTCGGCTCAGTAATAAGTGCTGGGAGATTGATCTGTGGGGTTGCATATTCATAGTGGAATCATGATTAGTGTATATAAACAAATTTTTAGGAAATCACATGTAGCACTTACCCCCGAAGGAGTGGCTGGTTAATTTTGGGTCATGCAAACTACCTCCATTGCTTCCGTTGTCAGGGTAAAAAGTTTGTAGAAAAGTCAATGTCCACACGGATGTAAAACCTCAACAATAAGGCTTTATTTTCTTGTTGCTGTAAAACTCGAGAGAAAGTGGGAAACGAGAGAAGCAGGGGAAGGTTCAGGCACACGGTACAATAGATGCGCACAGTTAGTGTGCATCTATTGCACAACTAATTGCAGTTTGCAGTTAGCCTGAGTGGGTATTGCTCACCCGGATAGTCCCCTCTCGCGGTCCTAGCAGGCGGAATGATGCAGATTTAGACAGTTTCTGCCACAAACTGATATAGATGAATAAAGGTCTCTGCCACAGACCTGATGAGCTGAGCTTTAGGATGCATCCGGGAATCCTCTGCCACAGGATTTTAAATGTCCCAAACCTCCCGGCAAGCAATAATAGAACTTTTGAGTGTATCCCTCCTTGAATGAGTTTCCAGGCCTCTCCCGAGACATCGGCGCCTTGCCAGTCTCCTCTGGGGCAGATCCTCCCCTGGCTCCCTCTTCAAGAGCCTCCTTCCCATGGATGGACAGCTTGGGATACCCCTCAGAAATGTAGGCCCAAACCAGCAGAGCTGGGTCTGGCAAGCAGAGATGTAGCTTCGGGCTGAAGGTGCCCGGGACTAGAACACACACACGCACCCCGTGCCATGAGGGCCACGAAGCGCACCAGAAGGACCCCAATTAATGGCGTCTGCCCCTTATGTACCCCCTCCCAGCATGCACAGTGGGTTAACCACACCCACTGCATGGCTGCCGAGAAGGGACAATATGCTATGATACACCTGTATTCCAACATGGGCCAGTGGTGACAGTGCCACCTACAGGCAAACAGGGAATATAACTGCCAGGCAGTATCACAACCAGAGCAGAAGCTAGAATTTAGAACAATCAACGAGTCTAAGCCCAACTATTGCTCAGACTAACCCCTAAATTTAGACATAGCGTCCCAACCATTTGGGATGGGCACTACACACATATTATTACTTATTTGTGTTTTTTTAGGGCTTTGTATATGTTACAATTTAAGTTTTTCCAGGTTTCCATGAGAATCTATTGGTCTCTCTTGTGCTTTAGTGTTTGAGAGGGGGATTCGTTTAGAGTAGAATTTGCATCGATTTTTATAGTGTATTTCAGTAATGTTGTGCCCCCCACCCCCTGTACTAAAAGGCAGTGATATATCCAACTTTGTAACTACTATTACTCAGCTGTCCTGTTCAGTTAGTTCTATACAGAATGGTAAAGTAAAGAATGGTAAAGTATCTGTTATGCCCACTGGGTAGTCATATTATCTGTCTAGATTTTCCAAAAGAACATTCACAACATTCACTTTATGACCGCAATGAAAATTGGTGAACATTCCACTGTCAACTATAAATAACTTTAGACCATATAGGATAAAATAAAGATAAAATTGTATTTATAAAGGTTTTCTCATGTCTCTACCTTGCAATATTACATTTGTCAGACAATGCTGATTTACAGTATAAGTTTGCCTTTAGAATTCCCTGACAAATTATGTTTGTTGGTGTTGGCACACAGATATTGAGAGGATAGGGAGTTCAGTGAAGTACTGTATTTTGATTTGTTCTGCTGATAATAAATACCGGTACTGTATGATAAAAAATACCTATCTGCATTATTACATTTTTTCAACTGATCAATTTTAGCTTTTGTTTGCGCTGTTGGGAGTATAGCTGGATACTAGGGATGAGCCCGGTGTTCGATTCGAACCCATGTTTGAATCGAACATCGTCCGTTCGTCCGTTCGACGAAGCCAGAACTTTGTGGGCTGTTCGCTTTAAATTCGTGTGATACGAACGGCCCACAATGCACTGCGCCAGTCGCAGTGCATTGCTGGCTGATGATTGGCCAAGCATGCACTGTGACCCTGCATGCTTGGCCAATCACAGCGCCGGCAGGATGCCTGTGGCCAATTATAGTTCAGGGGGTTTAGTACACGCCCCACACTATATAAGGCCACCAGCGCGGCGGCCTTGTGTAGTGTGTTCTGGCGTGCAGGGAAAGAGCTAGATAGGCAAGGACAGTGTGTTCTTTTCTCAGGCATCTGCAGGAGTTAGTGGGTGTTGTGTGCCTCCAGTGCAGTATACACCTGTATCTACCCTTTATTGCTGTTGTTCTCTCTAATACAGGCATCTGCAGGAGTTAGTGGGTGTTGTGTGCCTCCAGCGCAGTATACACCTGTATCTACCCTTTATTGCTGTTGTTCTCTAATACAGGCATCTGCAGGAGTTAGTGGGTGTTGTGTGCCTCCAGCACAGCACAGTATGCACCTGTATCTACCCTTTATTGCTGTTGTTCTCTAATACAGGCATCTGCAGGAGTTAGTGGGTGTTGTGTGCCTCCAGCACAGTATACACCTGTATCTACCGTTTATTGCTGGTGTTCTCTAATACAGGCATCTGCAGGAGTTAGTGGGTGTTGTGTGCCTCTAGCACAATATACACCTGTATCTACCGTTTATTGCTGGTGTTCTCTAATACAGGCATCTGCAGGAGTTAGTGGGTGTTGTGTGCCTCCAGCACAGCACAGTATACACCTGTATCTACCCTTTATTGCTGTTGTTCTCTAATACAGGCATCTGCAGGAGTTAGTGGGTGTTGTGTGCCTCCAGCACAGTATACACCTGTATCTACCGTTTATTGCTGGTGTTCTCTAATACAGGCATCTGCAGGAGTTAGTGGGTGTTGTGTGCCTCCAGCACAATATACACCTGTATCTACCCTTTATTGCTGGTGTTCTCTAATACAGGCATCTGCAGGAGTTAGTGGGTGTTGTGTGCCTCCAGCACAGCACAGTATACACCTGTATCTACCCTTTTTTGCTGGTGTTCTCTAATAAAGGCATCTGCAGGAGTTAGTGGGTGCTGTGTGTCTCCAGCACAAGATACACCTGTATCTACCCTTTATTGCTGGTGTTCTATAATAAAGGCATCTGCAGGAGTTAGTGGGTGTTGTGTGACTCCAGCACAATATACACCTGTATCTACCCTTTATTGCTGGTGTTCTCTAATACAGGCATCTGCAGGAGTTAGTGGGTGTTGTGTGCCTCCAGCACAGCACAGTATACACCTGTATCTACCCTTTTTTGCTGGTGTTCTCTAATAAAGGCATCTGCAGGAGTTAGTGGGTGTTGTGTGACTCCAGCACAATATACACCTGTATCTACCCTTTATTGCTGGTGTTCTCTAATACAGGCATCTGCAGGAGTTAGTGGGTGTTGTGTGCCTCCAGCACAGCATACACCTGTATCTACCCTTTTTTGCTGGTGTTCTCTAATAAAGGCATCTGCAGGAGTTAGTGGGTGTTGTGTGCCTCCAGCACAATATACACCTGTATCTACCCTTTATTGCTGGTGTTCTTTAATACAGGCATCTGCAGGAGTTAGTGGGTGTTGTGTGCCTCCAGCACAGCACAGTATACACCTGTATCTACCCTTTATTGCTGGTGTTCTCTAATACAGGCATCTGCAGCCATTACAGTGGGTGTTGTGTGCCTCCAGCACAATATACACTACCCAATTGCTGGTTTTCCCATCTCCCTGCAGGCCATTACTATGTCTGGAAGGCCAACAAGGAGAGGCAGACAGTCACGAGCCAATAAAAGAGGGCAAGCAGGCTCTGTGTCTAGAGACAACAGTGCTGGTCGTGGACGCGGTGCATCGTCATCAGCACGTGGCCATGGGACAGGCTTGTCCTTATTTTTGGCAGCTGGACGTGTTGAGCTGCATCATGCCGAAGATTTGGTAGAGTGGATGACCAAGCCCTCCTCATCCTCCTCATCCTCTCTCACCCAGGCTCAGGGTACTGGCAAAGCAGCTGCCAATGCGTCCTCTTCCCTCGTCTCAATGTCATCAGTCACTCCTTCCCTAGACCCACCATGTCCTCCTGAGGAACTGTTTGAGCGCAGTGTTGGGTACATGCTCCAGGAGGATGCCCAGCGTTTTGAAGGGTCTGATGATGATACACAGCTAGAGGAAGGCAGTAGCGTGAGCGCAGAGAGAGGGGATGCTCAAGAAGGACAGCAATCTGGCAGTCATATTCCAGCAGCTGCAGCATACTGCCAGGTTTGCTCCAGTGATCAAGAGGGAGGGGATGATGAGGTCACTGACTCCACGTGGGTGCCTGATAGGAGAGAGGAGGAGGAGGAGGATGAGGAGGAGGCACATCTCCAACGAGGCAGGATGCCCTCCGGGGGCCAGCGTAAGGGCAGCACACCGACTGAATCAAACCGCAGAGCTCCGCCTGTGCAGGGCGCTGCCTCTGCCCGTTATTCCAAAAGTTCTTTGGTGTGGGCCTTTTTTGAGTTGAGTGCATCAGATCGCACCGCTGCTATTTGCAACATATGTCTCAAGCGTATCTCTCGTGGCCAAAACATCAGCCGCTTGGGCACCACATGCTTGACCAGACATATGTTGACCTGCCATGCAGCTCGTTGGCAAGCGTACACTAAAGACCCACACCAAAGAACAAAGCGGACCTCTCCTTGCTCCTCATCAGCTGGGATCTCCAACCCCACTATACCTTCAGTCCTTTCTGAAACCTGCACTGAGAGGAATGAAGGTGTAGAATTAGGTGTGTCACAGCCAAGTACTTGTGGGCACTCTGCTAGCAGTACACCAACGTCCGATTGTAGCAGGCAAATTTCCCTGCCCCAGCTGCTGGACCGTCAAAAGAAGTTCACTCCCAGCCATCCACATGCCCAGCGGTTGAATGCTAGCTTGGCTAAATTGCTAGCACTTCAACTGCTGCCTTTTCAGTTGGTAGACTCGCCCCCCTTCCGTGAGTTTGTGCAATGTGCGGTTCCTCAGTGGCAGGTTCCCAAACGCCACTTTTTCTCACGGAAGGCGATTCCGGCTCTCTACCGGCATGTGGAAGGCAATGTCCATGCCTCGCTGGACAGGGCGGTCAGCGGTAAGGTGCATATTACCGCTGACTCATGGTCCAGCAGGCATGGACAGGGACGTTGCCTTTCTTTCATGGCCCATTGGGTCACTCTTTTGGCAGCTGGGAAGGATGCGGGACAAGGTGCAGTAGTGTTGGAGGTTGTTCCGCCGCCACGCCTCCAAAATGCTACTACTGGTTGTGACACACCTCTCTCCTCCACCCCCTCCTCTTCTTCTTCCTCCATGGCCTCTTCCTGTGCTTTGTCCTCGGAACCAGCGGTGCTCCGTAGGCGTTCAAGGGGCTACGCAAGTACGCAGGCAAAAATATGCCATGCCGTGCTTGCGCTGGTGTGTTTGGGGGACAGGAGCCACACTGGGGCAGAGGTTCTGTCAGCTCTGCAGGGGCAGGCCGAGAGGTGGTTGACACCATGCCAGCTTAAGCCAGGAATGGTGGTTTGCGACAATGGCACCAACCTCCTCTCCGTCCTCCGACAGGGACAACTGACCCATGTGCCCTGTGTGGCTCACGTCCTTAACCTGGTGGTGCAGCGGTTCTTGGGCAGGTACCCGGGCTTACAGGATGTCCTGAGGCAGGCCAGGAAAGTCTGTGTGCATTTCCACAGATCATATAATGCCAGTGCTCGGCTGGCTGAGCTGCAAAAGGAGTTGAACCTGCCCAAGAACCACCTTATTTGTGACATGCCCACCAGGTGGAACTCAACTTTGGCCATGCTGCAGCGGCTGCACACGCAGCAGAGGGCCATCAATGAGTACCTGTGCGACTACGGCCCCAGGACAGGGTCAGGGGAGCTCGGTTTTTTTTCACCACGCCAGTGGGGCATGATCAGGGATGCATGCACTGTCCTGGCACCAATTGAGGAGGCCATGAGGATGGTGAGCAGTGACAGTGCATGCATCAGTGACACTGTACCTCTTGTCCACCTGTTGGAGCATACGCTGCGTGGAATAATGGACAGGTCACTTGAGGCAGAACAGAGGCAGGAAGAGGAGGACTTTCTTGCCTCTCAAGGCCCCCTTTACCCAGACAGTGTTCCTTATGTCCCACCCATCACACAGGAAGAGGAGGAGGAGGATTGTGTCAGCATGGAGGTGGAGCCTGGCACTCAGCATCAACAGCAGCAGTCTTTTAGGGATGATTTACAGTCCCAAGTAACCCGTGGACTTGTACGTGGCTGGGAGGAGGTGGCTGCGGATCATGTCGTCCTTAGTGACCCAGAGGACTCCGGACCGAATGCCTCAGCTAACCTACGCTGCATGGCCTCCCTGATCCTGCAAAGTCTGCGGAAGGATCCTCGTATTCTTCGGATCAAGGAGAGGGATCATTACTGTCTGGCCACTCTCCTTGATCCACGGTACAAGGGTAAGGTTGCGGACCTTATCTTGCCGTCGCAGAGGGGGCAGAGGATGAGACATCTCCAGGAGGCCTTGCAGAAAGGTCTGTGCAACGCGTTCCCAGAGACTGGGAGATTACAAACTCCTGGTTCTGGAAAACGAGTTGCTGAGGCTTCGGTCAGTAGCAGAAGGAGCGGTGGAGAAGGTGGCCGTCTAACCGATGCGTTCAGACAATTTTTTAGTCCGCAGCCCCAAGATATGATCGGTTCCAGCAACCATCGCCAGCATCTGATATACATGGTGCAGGAATACCTAGGGGCAAGGTCAGACTTCACACAACACTGTGGCTTGCACTTGTTGTGTAACAATACATATCCAGTACATTTGATCTTAATGACCTTCATCACATCTTTGTTTAATCTCACCATCACTTTCACTATTGTCATCCCACTTATACACACATTTATTCTACACACAATCATTCCAATCCATTTCACTTTTCACAGGCATCACACTATACCACTTTTTAACACACATTACACATAACACCACCATTATCATTTTTCACACTTCTCACATTTCATTTCACCTTTTTCACTTTTATTTTTGTGACATTAGTTTCTGTCCTCCACTATCTTATTCATAGTGCACATCACCCTCATTATTTTCCCCACAACCTTTATATTCCATTTATTATGTTTAGAATATGGCAAACATACCCTATTAGCTACATACCACTACAGAAGTACATTGATATATACAAATACATACTGAAGGATATACCACTGCTGACCTCTAGTCTGTCCACTTAATACTCAGCAACCACATAGTTTACATGGATGCAGCATAGATGCATCCTACATTGATGCCCTTGGTGTTTCATTACAGGTGCCGGCTGTCCGTCCGTCCGTGCGTGTCCCCTCTCGGGTCTCTCCCCCTCCAATATGACTCCTTGTAGGTCGCACACGCCTGGTGGTGCCCTACTTTTGGCTGTCGGGTGTCCGGGAGGCTGCTGATTCCCCTTGAGATGCTAGTGATGGAACTCCGGTTAGAAACATTAGTTCTAACACACAGTTGACTGGTAATCATACACCCTATATATATATATTTTTTACTATTGGGCCTACACCCAGGTAGAGAATGGAAATTTAATACATATATTTCCCACAGCCAACCACCCATCCTCTGAAGAGATCCGTTGGGACCGAAACGCGTCAGTAATTTATACAGATGCATGCGAAATATAAAACTGTATGGCAATGTTGTGTCTATAATTCTGTGTGGTTTTTACATACATGCTTTTACCGGAGTATAAACCTGTTAGGACTGTATTTAATGTTATACATAATACATTTTTAACATGCATTATTGTATATTATTTTTGGAATTTTGCTGCTTAAAAACTCCATTGGGGGAACTTCCCATTCTTCAGACTTGGACACCTTTCCCACCAAAAATCCTCTGGGTTACTGGGTCTTGAGGACGGATCACTGGCCAGAGCTTGCACAGTATGCAATTGAGCTACTGGCCTGTCCTGCATCCAGCGTTCTTTCGGAACGCACATTCAGTGCTGCTGGAGGCTTTGTCACCGATCACAGGGTGCGGTGCGCCTGTCCACCGACTCGGTTAATCGACTGACCTTCATAAAGATGAATCAGTCTTGGATCACCACCAGCTACCAGGCACCTGAAGCTGATGTAACAGAATAATTTATTTTGAAATGTCACATCCCTTCAAGACTGCCTATGCTGATGCTGAGTGACTGTCCTGTTATGTTGACTGACTATCCTCTTCCTCCTCAATGATCCTGATGATAGCTTGGAAGAACATTTTTGTTTCTGGGTGCCGCCACCAGTGGCTAAGGCCCAATTTTTCAGCCCCTGTTTAACATGGGCATGTAATTACAATTTTTTATGCAATGCTTTGCAGCAGGGCTCATTCCTGCACTCCAACTAGAGTATCTGGGAGAGGTTGCAGTGTCGTGGCACCAGCACCAGTGCCTAAGGCCCAATTTTTCAGCCCCTGTTTAACAGGGGCGTGTAATTACAATTTTTGATGCAATACTTTGCAACAGGGCTCATTGCTGTGCTCCAAGTACAGTATCTGTGAGGGCTTGCAGTGTTGTGGCACCAGCACCAGTGCCTAAGGCCCAATTTTTCAGCCCCTGTTAAACAGGGGCGTGTATTTACAATTCTTGATCTAATAATTCACAGCAGGGCCCATTCCTGTGCCCACCAAGAGTAACTTTGAGGGCTTACAGTGTTGTGGCAACACTGTCCACCACCACCACCAAAGGCCCAATTTTTCTGCCCCTCTTCAACAGGGGCATGCAATTACAATTCTTGATCTAATAATTCACAGCAGGGCCCATTCATGTGCCCACCAAGAGTAACTGTGAGGGCTTACAGTGTTGTACCACCAGCACAACCACCAAAGGCCCAATTTTTCCTACCACTGTTCAACAATGGCATGCAATTACAATTCCTGATAAAATAGTTCACAGCAGGGCGTTCCAGCGCCCACCAAGAGTAACTGTGAGGGCTTAGTGTTGTGGCAACACCAAAATCTAAGCGGCAAATTTCTGCAGAGTATATACGGCAGGCCCCTACTTTCAAACATCCAACTTACAAACGACTCCTACTTGCAAACGGAAGGAGACAACAGGAAGTGAGAGGAAATCTACCCCTAGGAAGGGAAATTCTCTCCTGTAAGAGTTAATATGGGAAAAAGGTGTATCCTCTGTACTGATGCTTTATCACCAATCCTTGTTTCAATAAAAACCCCACTTTTCCAAAAACATTTGTCATTGGGACGGAAAGTGAGGTGAAATGTTCTGAACAGGTGCACAGACAGCAAAACAAATGTTACAGGGGTGATAACCCTTCCCTCTGTTCTCCAAAAAGCTTAAAAATAGATTTTTTGGCTGCAGCTACAGTACACTTAAAAATTTACCTGTTCCAAATTACAAACAGATTCTACTTAAGAACAAACCTACAGACCCTGTCTTGTTTGCACCGCCTGTATACTGCTGTTCAGAGTATATAGGGTTTTAGGTATAGGGTTCCCCTTAATATCCATACAAGAACCAAAGGGGCTGGTAATGGGCTGGGGTAGGGGGGGGGGGTGATGGGGTAGCCATGCCATTTTTCTCAAAGATTTTCATCCATATTGCCAGGACAAGACATGACATTAAAGCCGCAAGCAGTTTTAAATGGCTTTTTTTCCTTTACAAATGTAATTTTGTGCAGGGACAGTTCTAAACACGGGAAACACATGCCACTTCACAGGCATACTTTAGACACCCCCCAGGTACGATTTTTAAAATAATTTTTCACTTTTTTTTCTCCACTTTATGCATCATTGAAATGACTGCTCCAGAAAAAACTGCCGTTTTTAAAACTTCTTTTTGCATTGATACATGTCCCCTGGGGCAGAACCCGGGTCCCCAAACCTTTTTTTAGGACAATAACATGCATATTAGCCGTTATAATTAGCACTTTAGATTTCGAACGTTCGCGTCCATTGTATTTAATAGGGTTCTAACGTTCGCGCAAACTTTCGGTCCGTTCGCAGGTTCTGGTGCGAACCGAACCAGGGGGTGTTCGGCTCATCCCTACTGCATACCCTCAAATGTGCCATCAGGCAACTGGTACGAGCGCAGTATCAATAACAGAGGCTTTAGTTATGATGTGCGGAGTCACCAAACCTACAATGCAGCCAGAGCACAAGATGTCTGAACAATAAAATGTCCTGGCAAGTCAAGTAGCATATACAGTACACAGTTCTGGCTTTGTATTTTAACTGTTTTTATATCAGTAAGTGCAGGGACAGTTATCCTAATAAACAAACCCTTATGTTAGTTAGTTTGTTTGCTTGCCCTGGTGGTAGTTTTACTTCTGAAAAATATATCACTGTAACTATTTAATAGGGATCTATGCATTGTGTGCAGCACAGTGGCTTAGTGCTTTGGCGCCAACCACTAAGCCATCCCATTGTTGCCTTGCAGCAATGGATCCCTTAGTTCAAATCCTGGCCAGGACACTATCTACATAATTTTGTACTCCCTGTGCTTGTGTGGGTTTCCTACAGGTACTCCAGTTTCCTCTCATGCACCAAAGACATGTTGGTAGGTCAGTTGGTGTTAAAATGTGTTTTTTCAGTGTAGCGGACCCCCAAAATTGGGGTCGCTATGCTTTAAATTTAAGGGCAGCCTGAGCAATAGTTTAGCTCAGGTTCTTCAATTCTGCTTAGTATGGACTCTGCTCTGCTGTAATGTTGCCTGGAGTATAGTTCCCCTTGACCTGCAGGTGGCGGTGTTGCCCAGGTCTTGAGGAGAACCACAGGTGGCGTTGCGGTGTGGTTGGGTGTCCTCTCTCGGCTACCGTGCGGTGGGCGGGTTTTGCCTGCTGTGCATGCCAGGAGAGGGTACATAAAGGCCAGACGCCATGATCTAGTGTGGTGTGCCTGGGGGATTCCAAGGAGGACCCCTGGTGGCGAAGTCGTGCCCTATGGCCCTGCTGGCCGGGGGGTGCGTGAACTGGTCTAGGAGTCTCAGGCACCTTTAGCCCGAGGCTTCAGAGTTCCAGGTAGGCCCAGTACCTTCAACTGGGTCTACAAACCAACCACTGGAGTCCCAGGGAACCCGAGGGAGGGTGGCCCGCTCTGAAACAGAGGAAACGGGGGGAGGACCTGTCCGATGGATCGGTGAAGGAAGTCACGGTCTCGGGGAGGCCTGGTTGCCTATCAGAGGGAAGTATTCATGAGTTGCAAGATAGCTCCTGTAGCGTGCCCCATTGGCACCTATGGTTTCTATAATCTACAGGCGTTAGGAAGTTCTAATTTTAGGAATTAAAGGATTCTGTGGCAGAGGATCTCCTGAACTTGTCCGTGAAGGGGACTGAAACTAAAGTGTCATGTTCGTGCTTCGCTCCGGCTGCTAAAACTGTGAGAGGGATATATCCGGATGAGCAGTACCCACTCAGGCTTGAGTGGAGAATAGGGTGACTGGGTAACGCGTGCCTGAACCTATATCCCTACCAAATCCTATTGCTGTTTCAACCTTTTTCCCAAATTTGTTTCAAGCAAAGAAAATAAACTTGTTTGTTGGAGTTTGAGTACTGTCTGGACATTGGCCTTCTTTCGGGAAGAATAGACTTTTCCCTACATTCTAGGGACAAGAACCAACTGAAGGAGGTAACTCGCTGCAGGACCGAAAATTGCAAGAACACCGCTCAACCTCTTATACCAGGAGGATACGGGCATGTGGCATGGTGTGCCTTTACTCCTACAAGTGAAGGTAGGCAGGAAAAAAAAGTGTGTGTGTGCTACATCAGTAACTCGTAAACTTACAGAAATACCTTTTATTGGTGGGATATGTTTAAAGGGAATAGTTATTCCATTCTTGTATATATTCGATTTTAGAAAGAAGGCTTCTAACAATTGGCTATTTGCTAAGTTGGCATTAGAATGTGTGTGTGTGTCTAAAAATCCCAACTGCAGCCTGTTGAGTGGGTAATGCAGCTCTAATATGCATTTCAGGCATGGAGCCGCAGAAAAGTAAGGTTTCAAGGTTAAAAGTACACCAAAGCTTGAACGCAGTCATGCAAGCAGGAACTGGGAGGGGGATTATCTATGTATCAATCGAAGTCTTGTTTCTTGAAATAATTCCTCCTCTGTTGACCCAATATGTGGTGTATTTGGCAAACTACTTCTGTAGAAATTTCTTTGCGAAACAGCCATTGGGATCATCCCCGTGCTTCTTTTTTGGTAGGGAAGGTGTGTGGATTGTTGCATATTTGCAGCATGTACTGGCTTTGTATAGGCTACAGTATAGCAGGAAGCACAAGCAGCACACTCAGTGGCATTACCTTAATAAAGGACCATTTGAGTTTAAGTGATACTCCTCAAAGTCTTTCTTAATTTCAGTGAATTATATTGATTATTTACAATCAACGTTCATATATATGTAGCGGTTATGTACTTATTTTAAACTGGTGAGGACACCAGTGATGCATAGTTCCCTGCGGCCCAGCAGGTGGTGCTGTCACTTTGGGCGGGGGTTGAACCATCGCTGTAGTGCCATAGCCTTTGTGACCTCTCGCAGCGGTTGTACGGCGGGGCAGGGAACCCGCCGTGCATCCTGGGGGAGGGTATAAAGGGGGCGGACATCTTCGCCACGAGGTTCGAGTCCCAGGCACCTTTAGCCTGAGGGCTGATGTCCATGGTCGGTGTTCAGGCACCCTCGGCCTGGACACCTGGAGTTCGTGTTCCATCCCAGACACCTTCAGTCTGGGGTGAGGTACTCAGCCGGAGGCCTGGGGCCCAGTACCTTCCGCTGGGTCCCGCGAGGGAGGGATTGTCCTAGGGGGCCCCGAGAGTGGGGCACCCGAATCCAGAGGCGTAAGGGACCGGAGGAGGGACCCACCCGAAGACCTGGTGCAGCAGATTGGCAGTGCCGGGTGAACCTCTGGAGACCGCCCGGAGGGATATCTTTCCCGAACAGGGGCCAAGTTCAACGAGGAAGTTCAGTCCACGTTCAATGACCGGTGGCAGCGGTCCAGCTAATTCACTCAGGTCAGTGGCAGAGGCCTGCAATCAGGCCTGTGGCAGGGGCCTCAACAGTTCATCCGGTCGGTGGCAGCGACCAAAACTCATGGTCGGTGGCAGAGACCGTGCGCCAGGCCTATTCGCTAAAAAGGAATAGGAGAGTACAGTTGTGCCTGGGCCTACTCGTCCCCACACCCCCATGTTCTTTGTTAATTGAAGTTCAACTGATTGTGTTACGAGAAATAAAAGAGTGTTGGACTTTCGATTGGTGTGGGGCTCTATTATTGGCAGACACGCTTCCAGGGAACAACAAGGCTTCGTATGCAGTGGACAGACCCTGGAGGTAAATCAACTAACTTTGCTCAACAATCTTATACACATGAGGGGAGAGCTTGGCGTAGTGTTCCTGCACTCTCCTCTTCCCGGTACCCCTAGACACAAGCCATTCACAATAACCAAGAGGGAGAGTGAGGTTCCGCTACATATAGAAGAACTATTTGCAGTCTTTTCTCGAAAGAACTCGATATACTATATGTATCAAAAGTACAATCTGAATGTATGTAACTAACGTGGGAAGAAAGAACATCAAATAGAACTGGGCTCCAGATAGCTGAGCCTGAATCTGAAGAAAATGTAGTCATGCGCGAAGAGTAATCAGAATAAAACTTGTATCCAGAACTGGCTATTATGCTAACAGTAACACTGCAGACTGAGAACACATCAGACACAGATTTCATAATAAGTTCTTAGCCACATCACCCTTGTAGTATATTATATTCAAAGAATATGGGAAGGAGCATCAGCTCCCACAGTGAAAGGAAAAGAAGAAAAGATATAAGGAGAAAATAAAGTACGATTCCTAACCAGAGACCAACTCCAATCACCCCCTAAGTATTGGACTTTAATGGGAGACTGTGGGGTTGATTTACTAAAGGCAAATAGGCCGTTCACTTTGCAAAGGAAGTTGCACCTTGCAAGGAAATTATCACCTTGCAAGAGAATTTGCATCTTGCAAGGGAAATTGACCCAGAGCTTAGTGAATGAAGTGAGGCTCTGCTGACTTCCATTATCCAATCGCGTGCAAGCAAAAATGCTGTTTTTTTTATATTTTATTTGCACGATTGGGTCTTTTATGCAAAGTGAAACTTCACCACATACACTAAGCTCTGTGGCAAATTCCTTTGCAAAAAGTAATTATCCTTGCAAAGTGAACAGCCCATTTTCCTTTACTAAATAAACCTTAAAGAGGAGTTCTGTCCCCCCCACGAAAAAAACAAAAAGTCAGCAGCTATAAATACTGTAGCTGCTGACTTTTAATATTAGGACACTTACCTGTCGAGGGTACTCGCATTGTCGGCACCCCAGCTGATTTTCGGATCGGCTCTCGGGTGCTGCCACCACTATTCATGGTAAATGAAACCAGCAGTGAAGCCTTTCGGCTTCACAGCCAGTTCCCTACTGCGCATGCGCAAAGCGCGCTGCACTTTCTAACTGGCCCGGCAGCAAGAAGGGGGGCCCGAACTTCCGAGGGATGGTGCAGCAGTGCAGTCTCCCAGCAGCGGGGAAGGGTAGTTGGCAAAAACAGGTACCCATTCCCCCTCCCCCCTGAAAGGTGCCAAATGTGGCACCGGAAGCAGCAGATAAGCAGAGGTTACACTTTTGGGTGGAACTCCACTTTGAAACTCTTTTGTTTGCCTTGTAGGATGCTTTCCACATTTTTGCTAAGCCTGATCCATCCACCACAGATGACTTCCCAGCCTTAGTAATATATATTTTTGCAGCCAGAAATATGTAAAGGATGAGTTTTTTAATTGTCAGTAATTGGTTCGTTTAGGAGGGCCATTGGGGCATTCTTGAGAGTATTAACCATGGTGACAGAATATATCTGTGTAAGTGTTCTTGCCCAATAGTGTTTAATTTTTAGGCAAGTCCACCAAATGTGGAACATTGTTCCTGTCTGCCCACATTCTTTAAAAGATAAAAAATAAAAAAGAGGTTTACACTTGCCTGCTGTGTGAACTGGTATTTCACAAAACGGCCCCTTATCTTCACTCCTGGGGTCCCCAGCCAGTGCTGTCTGCTCCTCCTCTTCTGTGTGTACCCCCATAGCAAGTAGTGTGTTATGGGGGCACATGTGTGGGCACTCTCCCAATCTGGCCTGTGTGCGCTCATAGATGCACACAGCGTAGCTCAGCCCCGTCCCACACTTCCTCCTCACAGGATTTTACTGACAGCAGCAAGAGCCAATGGCTCCTGCTGCTTTTAGTGAAGCCGGTGAGAGCAGAGAAGAGCTGTAGACAGCCACAGCTCTGAATCAATGTAAGACCCAGGTAAGTGTGGGGTGGTGGGGATAGAATGCAGTAAGGTAAAAAATCTTTTGCCTTTATAACCACTTTAAAGCGGTTGTAAACCGCTGAAAAACAAAAACATAAAAAAACAAAAAAAAACCTGCAAGACAATGGCATTATGTGCTAGTATATGTCGCATACTAGCACATTGTGAAATAATCACCTTAGACCTAAGCAGTGGCAGCCCGTCCATAGTGCTGAGTGCACAGTGGGGGGACATCAGTTCATGGGAGAGTCGGGGAGACTGTAGCTGGAGGGACTTTTTTTTCTATTTCGGCTCCTATGCGTATTCGCACTGGCCGCATTTGCCGATAGTAAGTTTAAAGTCCCGACTCTCTCAGTCCCTGTGCTGCTGGCGGAGGAGTGACTCGGTTCACACTGCCTGCCTCCTTCAGCAAGCAAATGCTGAGGGAATCAGCAGGAGAAGAAGCAGGTCCGTGCAGCAGTCCATGTCCTCCATCCATCTCCATGTGACAGCCAGCAGTGAACACAGAGCAATCACTGGAAACAGAGAAGGTACAGTACATGCAGGGCCAGGACTGGGGGGAGGGTGGAGCACCTGCTATGCTATTGTCACTGTCCTGACTCCTTCTACAGCAACATCTTTCACCTCCAACTTTACTCCCCCTCTCTCCGTGTACTGCAAGTCTGTAGATCTTCCCTATTACACCGATCCTCCCCCTTTCCCCCCTACTTCTGCTGTTTGCTCTCCCCTCACATGTATCTTCACTGCTCACACACACCCTGCATCCTCCGGTGTCATATCTGACCATTCCAATCACAGCCTGACACACCTTTTCCATCCCAGATTACTTTATATCTCTTTTACCTGTTCAGCAGCTCAGTATATTCTCTGCACTCGTTTAAGGTGGCCATAGTAGGAATGAAATAATAAAAAAAATTGTCTATTTTATGGCCACCTTAAATGAGTGCAGAGAATTTACTGAGCTGATGAACAGGTAATAAAGTAATCTGGGATGGAGGGTGTCGGGCAGACAGTCATTATGTGGACCCTTAGAGAGGAATGCCCAGATCTGAGACCACACTTGTAAAGAAGACCTTAGGGGCTCATTCACACAGCTGGGGGGGGGCAGTACATGCAGGCGGTTGAGCTCAAGTACCACCCCTGACCACCCCACCTGAAAAGAGATGCAGCCACTCAGTGCTGTTTAATGGCAAAAATTAAATGGCATTTCACCATGAATAGGGTGCACCACAACTACCCTACATGTCCGTGCAATGAACATGGCTGGGACATTGTGGGTCTGCATATGATGGGCACAGTGAGGCTGCAATTGACAGGCACAGGGAGGCTGCAATTGACGGGCACAGTGAGGCTGCATTTGACGGGCACAGTGAGGATGCAATTGACAGGCACAGTGAGGCTGCATTTGATGGGCACAGTGAGGCTGTAATTGACTTGCACAGTGAGGCTGCTTTTGATGGGGCACAGTAGGAGCATTTGATGGGGCACAGTGGGAGCATTTGATGGGGCACAGTGGGAGCATTTGATGGCACAGTGGCTGCGTTTGATGGCACAGTGGTGGCAATTGATGGGCACATTGGCTGCGTTTGATGGCACAGTGGCTGCGTTTGATGGCAAAGTGAGGCTGCAATTCATGGGTTTTTTTTCCAGGATTTTTCAGTTTGTTTGTGCCCCCCCCAAAAAAATTTGAGCACCACCCACCACTGGACCTAAGCACTTCCAGCGGAGAGGGTTGACATTTTCTTCTGTCCTTTCTTCTGGGATCGCAGGCTCCAGCTCTGTGAGTGGTCGGAGCCACGATTATGTCACTCCCGCCCCTTTTGTTCCCCCGAAGCCCTTGGTTCAGGCAAGAAGCTCTGAAGGTCCGGCATGGTATGCCGAACCTTCAGAGCACATGTGCTGCTGATGTCAGCGGCTGCATGCAGGCTGAATATCTCCTAAATGGTGCAGGTTTAGGAGGAGATATTCATTTTATCTACAAGTGAGCCATATTATAGGCTTACCTGTAGGTAAAAATAACAAAGGGGGATTTACAGCTGCTTTAAGTACCCCTTTGTGTATTCTAGAGGTCTTTTAGGTTCTAGTCCTTGTGATCTCACGTCTTTCTATTTTCAAAACGAATCTTTTAGCTATTTTAGCTGGGAGAGCAGAAAATAACAAAACATTAGAATGCCACTGTTCTGTATTGCTCCCCCCATGCAACTGTTTTTGAAAACAGTTGTCATAGTAATATTGTCTCTTTGTTGACAATGTTTAAAAGAATTTAAGATTTGACGCATGCAGAGAGTTAAGAAAGAATAAGATTGCTGCCAAGAGCCCCAATGTTTATCCAGTCTGGTTTTTAAGTAGTAAAGTTTATTTGTACTGTGTGTGTTATATGAGCTGCCTTGTAATATTTCAGAGGGTTTTCGGGACCCCTGTCCTCCAGATGATTTGGGGTCATATAGCATCTTACAGGGAAACCTACATCGCCTAAAGCCACAAATAAATTTTATTTTACAAGATTGAAAGCTCACTATTCAGATCAGAGACAGGGAAATCAATGAGTATTCTGAGTGTTCTGAAATAGTATGAGATTTTTGGTGATACAGTCATCTTGATCAATGCAGTTCTGCCCATCCATGAAAGGGAATAAGTCGACCATAGTTCCACCTTTTCTATAAGTTCAGCGAAAAGAGGAATGTAGTTTGTTCCAGCGTAGCTAAAACTGAGGTAAGCTCAGCTCCCGGATTTGGCAGGATTGAAGGTTGCCAACAAAAGGGGAACTGGTCCTTAGGATTTTTAACTGTAGAGTCTGTTATGTTAACATTTAAAGCTTCTAATTTGTCAGGAATAACCTTAAGTCACCACATTCCTTCAGGGTTTTGACTAGGTTAGGTAGTGTAATGACCAGAGAGGTAATGAAAAAAAAGTAAATCATCTGCAAAAGAAGAAGCACTTGGCATGTGTCTCACCACTAATGATGCCAAGTATATCAGGAATTTCTTGACTAGCTATGGATAAAGTTTCAATAGTTATGATAAATAAGAGGGTGTCAGATTTTTAACTCCTCACTTTAATATATGCAGTCAATTTGGAGTATAGAGAGCTCAGAAAAGTGACGAATTTGGGTCCAAAGCTCCATTCAGGCAGCGTATGGAAAAGATATGGCAATAATAAGCTTGTCAGAAGCTTTGTGAAGGTCCAGTGATAGCAGAATTCCCTTCTTATCTCTCCCAGCATCTTATGCCGTGTACACACGATCGAGTTTCACGGCAGTGAAAACACCGCTGTGAAACCCGACGGGAAAAACGAGGACCGGCTTGGTCCCCTACACACGGCTGTTTTTCACGACATGTTTTCTCTTAGTCAAGAAAACCGTCCGTGTGTAGGCTCCCTAGCAGTGTTTCCCTATGGGAAAACTGCCGCGGAAAAAAATGCTGCGATTCGCGACGAGAAAAATTAGAGCATGTTCTAATTTTTCTCGTCGTGATTCTTGTTGTTTTTCTCGTCTGGAAAAATGCTGGAAAGCCTACACACGGCTGTTTTTCTCGTCCAAGAGAAAAAATTTAATTTTTCCCGACAAGAAAAGTGATCGTGTGTACGCGGCATTGGTTTGATTTCAGTAAAAATATAAGGTCAATTGTTCTTCCAATTAGGTCTGATAGGAATGAAGCCTATATGATCAATACGGATATATTGGTTAAAAAAATTGGTTGTCAAGAATATTTGTAAATAACTTTGGATCATAGTTAATCAATGACATTTGTCTGTAGCTGGCAACATCACCTAAATCCTTATTGGGCTTGAGGAGCATGCAAATGTGGTGCTCTGTTGGAGTTGGGGGGAGCACTGTTGGAGTGGGTTAAAGTGTACAGTAGTATAATACAGTAAAGCATAGGATGTGTCAGGTGTGCACCCCATTCACCCTATGGGATGCAGATTCCCCCTGTTTAGACCCCCTGATGTTTCACCAAAACCCCCTAATGGGGCTCCTAAAAATATTGTTTAAAAAAAAGTCAAAAATAAATAAAAAAAAAACTGTAAAAATTTGTAAAAACATGACATAATAAAAAAAAAAAGACAGACTCCATCCACTGCCCTACTGACACCAATCTGTGCCCTACTGACACTGTCCACTGCTCTACAGACATTGTCAGGATTATACACAAATATACACATGCCCACACATATATGTGTTTGAGCTTTGGGATGCACACCCTAATGCAATAGGCTGTGCACACCTATGCAGTAAAACTGGGGCCTTAGAAGGTTTAAAATGCTTACTGGTAAGTTTGATTTCTTTCCTTGTTATCTCCTGTTGCATTGTTTCAATATGGGCCTTTGATAGAGAGGGGATCTGGAAGTGTATAAAAAGTCATAAATTTGTTGAATCCGGGTTAGGCGAGGGGCAGTGGAAAAAGAATCATAATAAGAGTAACCCCCAAAGTACAGTTTGGGGGTTCTGAGTGAAGGAGCCACCAATTTTCTTGAGTTTCAGTATTGCAAGATGAGATGGACAGGGATTGCGTTTTCTAGTTAACAATGCCTATTTTTAGTTGTAAAAGGGATATGCACTTTCAGCAGCTGTTTTTATCACTTGGTGAATAAAAGGCATTTTAAAGCAATTAATAAACAAGTGAATCAGTGCAGAAGAACCAAAAGCATTCTGCATTTAACTCACTTCTGAACTTGAGCCCTAGCTTATCACATAAACCTTATGTTCTAATTTGTATATCTAGAAAATACATGTTTTACGTCTACAGCAATCGTATCAACTCATGGGTAGGAGCACAGAGGTATGTAGCACCTCTCCTTCACCACATGTGCCCCAAGGCTGTTTTTACACTGTGTTGCTGTGGGGTAATTCTGCCACGGGGCTTGGGTTCTTTGAATTTCTGATGCTTTCCAACTTTTAGTACTTTTCTACCTTACTGATTGCACCTTCAAAAGGTTTGCAACTGTTTTAAGAGACATCTTAGCTGAAAGCAAACAACAGGCGCAGTCTAACATATGACATTTTTAAAGTGGTTGAAACCTCAGACATGAAATATGAACAAAGCATATCGCTCTATAGTGTGTACTTTTCTCAATTAAGAGCAAAGTTTCATTTCTGTCTGCGCTTCCCTCCTCTGCTATCAGCATGAATCACTTCTGACAAGTTTTCCTAACACCAAAAGAAAAAAGGTGACAGCCTCAGCTCTATTCTGTGTGCTGTGTAAAGGGCGTGTCCCTTCTCTCCAATCAGCTCGCAGAGCTCTCCTCACTGAGCTCTGATGAGTGTAAAAATTCTGGACTTTGAATGGCTGCAGAGAAGAGAAAACTGCTTATAAACAGGTGCAACGTATGTCAGAGCATTTGTTTCATCTCTGTGTATCACCTGAGGCCAGTCGCTTCACTGGGTATTTCTTGAGGGTTTACAACCACTTTAAAGGCTTTATTGCTGATCTCCTTTAAAAGTAAACTGCTCTCTTTATTTGCAACATAAATGCTGCTAACAGTGTATCGACATTTGACTTATAACCAATTATTTCTAATTGACTTACTAGATTCTTAAACAAAGAACATCAAACCTTCCAATTTTCTTATTACCCCTCTTTTTATTGCCTGTCCACCCTATACATTTCCTAGTTTTCTTTTTGCTTTGCTTTTTTTTTTCCTTTGCCAAAATAGCTCTCCTTTCATTTATTAATTGAAACTGATGTTGATAATCCACTACTCAACATTTAGATTTTCAACTTTTAAATATACCACTCAAATCTGGAGATCAAGGACACCTGCATCCCAAAAGAACATTTTTTAAACAGCTGCGGCAGGAACTTTAAGGCGTCATAACACATAAGTCATAAAAATTATACATTTTTATTATACTCAAACAATAAAAGATAAGCAAATACAAACAAATGTTAAAAACAAACAAGGACTATCATATTCAAATTAATATGTTGTTGATAAAAGGCTCTTCACTCAACATGTTTCGCCAATCTTCTTCAGGAGCTGTAAAAGCATTATATATATATTGTCACAACTATAAAGACATAAATACAGTGTATTAGAACAAAGTTTTTTTTTACAATTTAAATTAAGTGTACATTTAAAAAGAGAAATCTAACAACAAATCAGTAATCAATAATATTATCAGTGTATTTAATCATATTCAAAGAGACCACATTGTGAAGAAGGATAGACCAAAGGAACTATTACCATCGATATTCAGTAGATTGATTAACCACTTCCCGACCGCGCCATGTACAAAAGACGTCCACAGCGCGGTCGAGTTATCCTGAGTGGACGTCCCAGGGACGTCCTCACAGAATCTTGCTCCCGCGCGCCCCCTGGATATGTCCGTGACCGCCGGGTCCGGAAGACCCGGCGCATCACGGATCACGGTAGATGGCCGCTAATCGCGGCCGTTTACCACGTGATCGCTCCGTCAAATGACGGAGCGATCACTTGTAAACAGACAGGCGTCATGTCATGACGCCGGTTCCTCCCTCCCCTCTCTGTACCGATCGGTACAGTGTGAGAGGAGAGGGGAGGGAGCGGATCATGTCCGCTCCCTCCCCCATGTCAGCTGTGGGCTGCATCTGTGACAATTGCAGTCACAGATCCAGCCATCCATCCATCCCTGCTCAGCCATCCCTGTGCAATACTCTGCCAATACTCTGCAATACACCCTGTGCAATACTCTGCAATACACCCTGTGCAATACTCTGCAATACACCCTGTGCAATACTCTGCAATACCCTGTGCAATACTCTGCAATACCCTGTGCCAATACTCTGCAATACCCTGTGCCAATACTCTGCAATACCCTGTGCAATATTCTGCAATACCCTGTGCAATACTCTGCAATACACTCTGTGCAATACTCTGCAATACACCCTGTGCAATACTCTGCAATACCCTGTGCAATACTCTGCAATACTCTGCAATACCCTGTGCCAATACTCTGCAATACCCTGTGCCAATACTCTGCAATACCCTGTGCCAATACTCTGCAATACACCCTGCCAATACTCTGCAATACACCCTGCCAATACTCTGCAATACACCCTGCCAATACTCTGCAATACCCTGTGCAATACTCTGCAATACCCTGTGCAATACTCTGCAATACCCTGCCCATACTCTGCCCATACTCTGCAATACCCTGTGCAATACCCTGTGCAATACCCTGCCCATACTGTGCAATACCCTGCCCATACTGTGCAATACTCTGCCATATTCCGCAATACTCTGCCATATTCCGCAATACCCTGCCATACTCCGCAATACCCGGCAATACTCCACAATACCCGGCAATACTCCACAATACCCGGCAATACTCCACAATACCCGGCAATACTCCACAATACCCGGCAATACTCCACAATACCCTGCAATACTCCACAATACCCTGCAATACCCGGCAATACTCCGCAATACCCCGCAATACTCGGCAATACTCGGCAATACCCGGCAATACTCGGCAATACCCGGCAATACTCGGCAATACCCGCCGTCATATGACGTCCTTGACTTTGTGCGGAGATATCTGAATGATGGGAGCAGCTACAGGCATCATTCAGATATTCGCTTTTTCAGCTGGCGATTCCCTGCACCATAAGAATGATCATAGCGGCTGTTCCACCGCTTGATCACTCTTACAGAAGGTGAGAGGGGATGCCCCCCCTCCCGCTGCCCTCCGGTGCTTCTACCGACTCACCGCTACGATCAAAGCCAGGATTGTTTTTTTTTTGTTTTTTTTGTCAGGCTTCCCAGCCTAGAGGTGAGATGTGGGGTCTTATTGACCCCATATCTCACTGTAAAGAGGACCTGTCATGCCATATTCCTATTACAAGGGATGTTTACATTCCTTGTAATAGGAATAAAAGTGATCAAAAAAAAATTTGGGGTGGAAAAACATGTCAAACTAAAATAAATAAAGTAAAATGAACAATAAAATATATATATTTTTTTTAAAGCGCCCCTGCCCCCGCGAGCTCGCATGCAGAAGTAAACGCATACGTAAGCCCCGCCCACATATGAAAACGGTGTTCAAACCACACATGTGAGGTATCGTTGCGAACGTTAGAGCGAGAGCAATAATTTTGGCCTTAGACCTCCTCTGTAACTCAAAACATGTAACCAGTAAAAATATTTAAAGCGTTGTCTATGGGGATTTTTAAGTAGCGAAGTTTGCCGCCATTCCACGAGCGTGTGCAATTTTGAAGGGTGACATGTTAGATATCTATTTACTCGGCATAACTTCATCTTTCACATTATGCAAAAACATTGGGCTACCTTTACTGTTTTTTTTTCTTTTAGGCGCAAAACAGTTTTTTTCCGTAAAAAACGCGTTAGAAAAATTTCTGCGCAAATACCGTGCAAGATAAAAAGTTGCAATGACCACCATTATATTCTTTAAGGTCTTTGCTAAAAAAACATATATAATGTTTTGGGGTTCTATGTAATTTTCTAGCAAACAAATTATGATTTTTACATGTAGGAGAGAAATGTCAGAATTGGCCTGGGTTCTCCAGAACGCCTGATGGTGCTCCCTGCATGTATGTGGCCACGCTGTGTAAAAGTCTCACACATGTGGTATCGCCATACTCGGGAGGAATAGCAGAATGTGTTTTGGGGTGTAATTTGTGGTATGCATATGCTGTGTGTGAGAAATAACCTGCTAATATGACAATTTTGTGGAAAAAAAAAAAAAGAAAAAAAAATCTTGATTTTTGCAAAGAATTGTGGGAAAAAATGACAACTTCAAAAAACTCACAATGCCTCTTTCTAAATACCTTGGAATGTCTTCTTTCCAAAAAGGGGTCATTTGGGGGGTATTTGTACTTTTCTGGCATGTTAGGGTCTCAAGAAATGAGATAGGCCGTCAGTACTTCAGGTGTGATCAATTTTCAGAGATTGTCACCATAGCTTGTGGACTCTATAACTTTCACAAAGACCAAATAATATACACCAATTTGTACTTATTTTTACCAAAGATATGTAGCAGTATAAATTTTGGCCAAAATGTATGAAGAAAAAATACTAATTTGCAAAATTTTATAACGGAAACAAAGAAAAATTAATTTTTTTACAACATTTTCAGTCTTTTTTCTCTTATAGTGCAAAAAATAAAAAACCCAACAGTGATTAAATACCACCAAAAGAAAGCTCTATTTGTGTGAAAAAAAGGACAAAAATTTCATATGGGTACAGTGTTGTATGACTGAGTAATTGTCATTCAAAATGTGAGAGCACCGAAAGCTGAAAATTCGTCTGGTTAGGAAGGGGGTTTAAGTGCCCAGTTGTCAAGTGGTTAAACAACCTTTGCAAGAAATCACCAAGGTTCATGCATAAATATTTTAATGTTGGAGCATATTAAAAATTGATAATTTTTATGACTTGTGTTATGGCACCTTTAGGCTTCGTTTACATCTCCGTGTTCTGAATCGCGGGCGGAATCGCCCGCTGAATCTCGGTAAAATCGTGCCGCGGTTGGGTGCCATTGGAGGTCACAGGGAACGCACAGGTGTCAAGTGAATCTTGAGCGGAATCACGACAATTTTGCCCACGATTGTGAACACAGAGATGTGAACGGAGCCTTAAAGTCCCCTCCGTTGCTGTTTCAAAAATTTAGATTTTCTGTTTATCTTGTTGTACTTTGACAAATATTTTTGCCCAAATAGTCCACTCCATTCTTCCCAAGACCTCCTGCACCCTCATCACATCTTCCAATGCCATTCTCCACAGCCTTTTCCATCCTCTGTAACAATCTACATCAATCTGTCTGGTTATCTCCTATCCTGTTCGCCTTTAGTGGATCCCTGAAAACGCATCTATTCATTGAAATCTACTCTGCCTCTACCTAAAAACTGTACTTCGACCCTCTCCATTAGCTCATCACGCATGGCTATTACGTTGTGTACCACTTCCCCTCTCTTTTAGATTTTAAGCTCCACAAGTAGGGCCCTCCTAATCCTTCTGTATAAAACTGTATTGTAACTGTACCATTTAACTTATAGTGTAAAGCGCTGAGAAAACTGTTGGCTTTATATAAACCCTGTATTATAATAATAATTATAATAATATCGTGCTGAGTTTTCAAATGTTATTAATTAGTATAACAATTACATACGAAAAATGTTGTTAGTCACGTCACTCTATAAAATATGTACTTTTGCTCACTATAAAAGTTTGTCTCTCTATGCAAGACTATAAATTCCCACTCCAGGACTCAGACATATGTAATGTGAGTCAGTAGGTGGATATTGACATATCCAAGTTCATGTAGGTACTGTCTATGCTTAAAACATACCAGTTATTCTGCAACACTTGAGTAGTAAACTCCTGTATTGATCTTTTGATCTTAGCAATCATTTAGAGATAAGTGTAATCACCGCTTTAGTAACTTCAGAGAGAACATTCTCTCAAGCTATTTTGAAGCTTAAAACATTTTTTTGTACTTACATATGTCACGCAGGCTGTGGCTGGGCTTTATTGTTCCTTACGCACATTGTTCTTTTTTAAGATCTTTTTTTCTTTTCTTGTGTGATGTCATCCATGATGCTTGTTTGTGATGTTTCAGCAGTTTTTGAGGTGGCAGTTTTCTTTCTGTGTCTTGAAAGCAAGTGCTATTTTTAGCCTGTAGAACTAAGCATTCATAATTTACTTCTAAACACTTGACTTTGCATTGGTATAATTGTAAGTACTCTTAACCACTTAGGTGGCCTATTTCTGACATTTGTTGTTTACAAGTACATTTTTGCTAGAAAAATTACTTAGAACCCCCAAACATAAAAAATATTTTTTTATCAGAGACCCTAGAGAATAAAATGGAGATCGTTGCAATATTTTGTCACACCGTATCTGCGCAGCAGTCTTACAAATGCAATTTATTTGGAAAAAATTAATAAAAAGAAAAAATGAAAACAGTAAAGTTAGCCCAATTTTTTTGTATAACGTGAAAGATGATGTTACGCCGAGTATATAGATAACTAACATGTCATGCTTTAAAACTGCGTATGCTCGTGGGGTGTGGGCGACAAACAACGGTACTTAAAAATCTCCATAGGCGACGTTTAAAAAATGTTTACAGGTTACCTGTTTAGAGTTACAGAGAAGGTCTAGTGCTAGAATTCTCTCACTCTAATGATTGCGGCGATATCTCACATGTGTGGTTTGAACACCGTTTACATATGTGGGTGCGACTTACGTATACGTTCGTTTCTGCGTGCGAGCTTGGAAGGACGGGGCGCTTTCAAATTTTTTTTCTTATTTATTTTACTTTTTATTTTTTATTTTTACACTGTCACTTAAAATTATTATTTTTTGATCACTTTTATTCCTATTAAAAGGAATGTAAACATCCCTTGTAATAGAAATAAGCATGAGAGGTCCTCTTTATTGCGAGATCTGGGGTCAGAAAGACCTCAGATCTCACATTTGCACTTAAAAGCAAAAAAAAAAAAAAAGTAATTTTGCCTTTAAGAGATTAAAAAAATCATCCCTTTAAGGCCGGAATGCGGAAGTGACGTCTGACATCGCTCTGTTCCTCCAAGGCCATAGAGCCGAGTGGAGGCTATCTCACCCTCACTCAGCTTTCTGCCGAGCCACGGAAAGGATCGGATCAGCTCCGGGCTAACTGAAAGGTCCGGTAAGTCGGAGAAGACTAGGAAGCAGCGGGAGGGGGAGGCACCTTTCCCGCCGCCTCTAAAAGTGATCCAGTGGCGAATCCGCCGCTCGGATCACTTTTATGTGAAAGAGAGTCGCCCACTGTATAAAAAAAAAGCTAGTTGCTGCCATAACCACGGTATTTAAACTCAAACTAATGATGCATATATACAGTGGGCAGTTCGGAAGTATACACTGAAGCATATTTTTCTCAAGTACAAATTTTGTTTTTGCGGCTGAATGTTCTGATCTCTATCTGTCACTTCCTGTCTAACATAAAAGGCAAGGTCAGTTTAGCTTTCATGCAATTTTTTTTTAAACTATAAAGTACTACTAAACCCAGGACCCTGCATTCACTATATCTGCTCTCCCACAGTAAACAGAACATGAAAGTGCAATTATTTTAGTAAATATAAACAGCTAAATACCTTTTCTCATCAGCATTATATACAGTATCTCACAAAAGTGAGTACACCTCTCACATTTTTTAAAATATTTTATTATATCTTTTCATGTGACAACACTGAAGAAATGACACTTTGCTACAATGTAAAGTAGTGAGTGTACAGCTTGTATAACAGTGTAAATTTGCTGCCCCCCCAAAATAACTCAACACACAGCCATTAATGTCTAAACCACTGGCAAGTGTTGTCTTTTAATGGCTCTTGAGGGTAGTCTGTTCTATAGGTAAGTTGCGGTCATGACTGCTTCTCCCTAGTACTTGTGAGGTAGGTTGGCATCCGACAACATGCACCTGGCCATTTCTATAAGTATGCGATTTTTCCTTTCTGCTACACCATTTTCTTCAGCAGTGTATGGTGCAGTTGTCTGGTGTACTATTCCTTGTCTCTTCAGGTATGAGGCCACTTCTTTGCTTCATCCCCATTGTTGGTGCATATTATTCCTGGTTTCCGTTGGAACTTTCCGCTAGACATGGCAACGAACTCCCAAAGTTTCTCTGTTTCATTCTTGTGTTTTATCAGATAAGTAGTTGTGTATCTGAAATAATCATCAATGAATGTCAGTAGATATCTGTTCCTGCCTGACGTGGGGGTTTTCATTGGACCGCATACGTCACTGTGTATGAGCTGCAGGGGGTGGGTGGTTTTTCTTTGAGATGCCTGTGGAAGGGGAGCACATGTGGCTTTTGCTTCAATACAGCACTTGCATTTCAATACAGCACAGCACTTGCACTTTGCAAGGCACTATTGTCAAATCTTCTGATAAACCTCTTTTTATAATGTCCTGTATAGCTTCTGGACTTCTGTGCCCCAGCCGCCTCTGCCATAAGTAAATACATTTGTTGTGTATGTCATTAGAGACTATATTGGCTTGCTAGTCTGTGGTGATGAGCTTGTATAGGTGATCATCCAGTTTTCCTTTTGCGAGGAATCACTTATTATTGTGAATCGTGCATTCATCACCCTGGAACTTAACTGTAAGACCACTGATTGCAAGACTTTTTACTGATAAAAGGCTGCCTTCTAGTGCTGGAACATACAGCACTTTCTTTACAAGGATACCGTGTTTACCCCCTTGTGTTGTAACCCAGTTCAGGAAGCTCTGGCCTTTACCTTCTGAGGTGATGCTTTTCTTGTTTGCTTAGAAAATTTTGTCTTTTGCACTGTAATCAATGTTTGTGAAGAAGGTCTCATTGTTAGTCATGTGGCTGGTCGCACCTGAGTCTATGCACCAGCCGTGTGGCTTTCCGCTCTGTGTTTCTTTAAAGAGGAAGTAAACCCTCCTCGGAAAAAAAAAAAGCATAGCATACTAGCTCATTATGTAGTACTTACCTCCGATCAAAGCCCCAGCAGCCATCCAAGTCTCCCCCTCCGGCGGCCGACATGTTGTCCCACAGTGTCTTTCGTGTACCGCGGCTCCGGCCCTGTGATTGGCCACAGCCGCGATGACGTCACTTCCGCGCATGCGCGCGGGAATGGCACAGTACAACTGAAGCAACGGCACATAGTGCCATTGCTTCAGTTGGCTTAAGTGCGCATGTGCCACATGACGTCGGTATATCCTTTTTAGCTACAGGAAAGCCTTAATATAGGCTTACCTGTAGCATAAAGTTGTAAACAAAGGTTTACAACCACTTTAAAGGTGCCACTCTATGATGTGTCTGCAGTTTCCTTTGTGGTTGCTTTGACTCTTTTTGTAGATAGCTTTTGCTGCTCGAGTTTTCTAGATAGAACAGTCCTTTTTTAAGTGACCAGTCCTTTTTACAGCAAAAACAGGCTCTGTGTTCTTTGTTGTGCTTTGTGCCTTTGTACATCTTAAGAGCTTTGTCATCATGGTGTGTATTTTCTTTCTTTCTGTCATATGCATCAATATATTTGCCTTTGACATATTCCAGTGTCAGCTCCTGCTCAGGTCTGGTTTCTAAAGCGTAATAAGAGCAGTATATGTCTCTGGAAGGCTGCAGAGGAGCAGGGCAACAATATGGTTATCTTTGATGTCCTCTCCGATGGCCTGTAGCTGCTCTATGATCGCTAGAATAGCTTTCCCGTGGTTATACATTTGCTTGCTTTCTTCTAGTCTCATATTATACAGTTTTCTTAGTAAAAAGAGGTTGCTGTTTAGACTTAAACGCTCATGCAGTTTTTGTAATGAAGTCCACATACCTTTGGCCATTTTTCTGTTCTTATGTGGATAAACTGGTCATCTTCCACTAATAAGCTTTTAGTCGCTTTTGCCTGTCTATCTTTCCTGTCCCAGTCCTCCGTCTCTCCGTTTGTGGGTCTGTAAGCATTCAGCACTTGCCACAAGTCATCCTTGTTAAGAAGCACTTCCAGTTTCAACTTCCACAGCTGGTAATTGGCATTGTTCAGGTTTGCAATTGAAAACTTCACATCTGAACCACCTGCCATCCTACATCAGCCCGCATATAGTACTCACAGACTTGCAGAACTACTTGCTTCAGTGCCTGCTGGGTGCATGTGCATATCTGGTTTTGCTGGGCACATAACCTGTTAGCTGAGTATTGAAATCATGTGCTGGAAGCTTCTTGGATACAGCAAACGGCTTTACTTTTATGGAGGATAAGCAGAACATTTCCTTACAGCATGTCTTTATTATGGAACAAAAAGAGCACACAAATGAGTGCATTGAGCATAGATAGACAATACATCCTGTTATATCATAGAATACATACTATAACACTAGAATACTACAGCGCTACCTGCTGCATAGAGTATAATGCATACAGTATTTAGTTCACAGTACTTTACATTACATGCTGTTGTCCTTCCATCAAAAAAAATGCTGTAAATTAAGAATGCTTTCAGAAATAGAAATGTTAATAGTTTACTTCTATCAATTAACAAAATGGAAAGCAAATGAACAGAAGGGAAATCCAAATCAAATCAATATTTCGTGTGGTCATCCTTTGCCTTCAAAACAGCATCAATTCTTCAATTCTTCTAGGTACACTTGCACATGTTTTTTGAACGAACTTAGCAGGTAGGTTGTTCCAAACATGTTGGAGAACTAACTACAGAACTTCTGTAGATATAGGCTGCCATAAATCCTTGTGTCTCGTCATGTGATTCCACACACCATGATGTTGAGGTCTGGTCCAAAACATCACTTCTCAGGACTCCTTGTTCTTCTTTACACTGAAAAAAGTTTATCAGGTCAGGGCACCTGCTGCCATTTTTCTGCACCCCAGTTCCTTTCTATGTTTTCATGCGTTATGAAGTCTTATAGCCTTGTTTCCACATCTTGTGCATACAAACATAGGAACTGGGGTGCAGAAAAATGGCAGCAGGTGCTCTGGACTGATGAGTCAAAAGTTTAAATATTTTCTGTAGCAAAAAGCAGTTTGTTCACAAATTGCTGGAGAGCAGTACATGAGTATTTACAGGCAACAGTGAAGCATGGTGGAGGTTCCTTGCAAGTTTAGGGCTTAATTTCTGCAAATGGATTTGGAGATTTGGTCAGGATCAATGGTGTCCCCAATGTTGAGAAATGCAGGCAGATACTTATCCTTCATGCCATACCATCAGGCATGTGATTGGCACCAAATTTAGGATAAAGACACCAAACACACGGCCAATGTCATTAAGAACTATCTTCAGTGTAAAGAAGAACAAGGAGTTCTGGAAGTGATGGTTTGGCTCCACAGAGCCCTGATCTCAACAACATTGAGTCTGTTTGGGATTACCTGAAGAGACAGAAGGATATGAGGCAGCCTACATCCACATAAGATCTTTGGTCAGTTCTCTGAGATGTTTAGAACAACCTACATGCTTAATTCCATCAAATTCCATTCCATTCCATCAATTCCATCAAAAACTGAAGAATTTATACTGTTTTGAAGGCAAGGGGTGGTCACACCAAATAAAAATAAGCTATTAACACTACTATTTCTGAAAGTATTCCTAATTTGCAGCATTTTTCACACCTGCCTAAGACTTTTTCACAATACTATATGTATATATATATATTTATTTTATAGTAACATATATGACACTAATGTGGATGGTAGGGAGCCATACATGCAAGGTCCAGCAAAATATAATGAAAAGTCTTTGTATAAACATATACATTTGCACTGGACAGACATGCATGTTTTGGCCTATGAAGGGAAGAAGCAACTGAGTAGCAATCAATCTTGGAAAAACTAATAGTGAACAGATGGAAATATTCATCACAAGCAAATTATTTGACCCCTGGATAATGCCCAACTAGCCTTGGTTGAGATATGTCAGAACAGGGACTCCTTGAAAGTTAAGATTTGCACTGCAGCAATGTTTACTGGCCAACACATGGTAGTGCTCCCAGATCATATTGGACACCAATTTAGATGGAAGGAGGCCATGTGTGCAAGGTTCAGCACAAACATGCATGTCCTGGCCAATGAAGGAAGGTAACAACTGAGCAGCAATCCATCTTGCAAAAACCAATACAGAACAGATGTTAATATTCATCCCAAGCCAATTTCTGGCCTCATGACAATGTCCAGTAAGCCTTGGTTGAGATCTGTCTGAACAGGGACCTCTTGAAAGTATAGATTTTCACTGCACCAATGTTTACTGACCAACAAATAGTGGTACTCCTAGTTCAGGAGTTTGTTTGGCATTCTTCAATTACTGAGGATCTTGCTTTAAAATTATTCTGAACTTTACAGAGGTGTATTCTTTATGAGTTAAGCAGGCATTAGGGGGAAGGATCAGAACTCTAGTAGACTGGCTTTCTACAAATAATTAGTATGTTTATGCTTACCTTATTGCATTGAGTCCCTGCAGACGGTCACTGCCAGGAAGTATGGATGGGACGGGTCAGAAAATCTTTTAAAATGGCTCCTATTCTTTCTTGAAAATCCGGGGCCACATTGGCTTTAACTTGTGTGCTCTGCATTAGAAGTAATTATGCCTGAACTTGTTGTCAGATCATTTTCAAAAAAGTTTCTCTAATTCTGGGAATGTTTTATTCCATTTTTAATGTTTATATTTTCCTAAAAGATGACAAAAAATTTAAAGATCACTATTTAAAATACGAAAAAGTCGTTTAATCCAAATGTACTCATCTGAGACAGTATTTTAAGCACTTAGCTCAAGTACTCTGATTCAGAAACAAAGCATTAATGGAAATAAAAAGTATTTACCTGGCTAAGCCTTGACCAATGGTGTTCACGGATGCCCTGTATAGTTGAGATCATTGACAGGTTCATTTGGCTCAGTAAGCTTTTTAGTGTCTAGTGTCTATCCTTTGAAATGTTGCCATATTAATGATGGATTCTCCATGATAGATTTGCTTGCTGTCAAAAATATGGGACTGTGTTTTTGAGATTTCACTTGCATCTCAGTATGACTGTAGCTCTAGCAAAGATAAGAGCTTAAGAGGACAGTGGGATGATTACGGGCCATAGTAATTTGGTCATGGAGCAGATTGGATTTTTTCCAAGGCCTCTCTGTGCCTGTAACTACAAACTCATCCGTTTGTATACAAAGAATACTGAGTGTTTAGAGGGTCCTAACAGTGGTGGCCCGTCCATTAGGGGCGCACGGGAGCCGCCCCCTAATCTACATGCAGGGCGCTGGAAGAATGGATTCAAATGGGGGGGTTTGAAGCACGTGATTAGAGCCAGAGGCTCTAATAGGCTTCAAAAAAGGGTGGGCTTGGGGCGCAGAGCACTGCGCTCTCAGCCCACCCAGTTGTATAACAATAGCGAATGTATATTCCTATTGCCACATTGATCCTCCTCCCGGCCAATTAGGAATCAGGTCCTGAGACTCGTCACCCAATTTACTGAAAGGACAGGCGATCCTTTTGGATGCCTAGGAGGAGGAGGGAGAAGACACACAGCGGAAGCCGCCATGATGCAGAGGAGGAGGAGACGCGATAGAAGCCACCGCCCGTCGCCCGTAGGAGCGCTGTCCGCCCGCAACCTAGAGGGGGTAAGTGCAGGGCTGGATGACTGACTGCCAGCCCCCGGGGGGGGGCATGTAACCCGATGGACAGCGGTGGGGGGGTTGGTTGTGGTTGTCGGCCTCCCGCCCCCCAAAAAAAACACCACCCGCCACTGGGCCCTAGCAAATAGCAAAGCTGTCTGTGGAACATAAAGAATTTCATTAGGGGATAGTGGAGGACCAGCTTCATTAGTGATCCACTTTGGTGAAAATTGTATGTAACAGCTGAGCTAGCAGAGGTAAGCTTGTGTTACATGGCACTGTCTATTGGGAAAACCATAGTGACTGCCTGAAAAGTAAAGTGCATGCTGTGAAAATACATAATCTCTTAATATAGTGAACAAGGCAAGTAAGTAATACTTTTAGCAATTTGTCTGCGTGGCTGATGTAATGCCCTGGTGTTACCAGCTGATCTTTAAAGGACTTTGCTAATAACTAATCAGTATGTGAAAACTTTAAGAAGCAATTTCAGACAATGCCTGAAAGCAATCATTGGGCTGTTAATGCTATGATACAAACACTGCAACCATCCTAAAGTCATAAAGTTTAGTAGGATTACCTTAAAATGTACAAAAAAGAAAGAAAGCATAGACACCACAGCAGCTACCTCCCAAACCCCCCCCACTAACTCGAGGTAACCCCCCACTCACACACCAGCCAAAAATTCCCCTCCCCAGAGCCCCACCACAGCCTAAAAATGCATGTGCGCTATGTCGGCAGCCACCACAAGCAAAGAGGGCCAAGACCAGTAATACCACAATGGGTAGAGTAGATATCTCAGAGGCTCCTCATTCAAAGTGACTGCCGGTTACAGCTGATACACATGCCAGGTGCGGTACAATCCCACACCAGAATAGGTGCTCTAACCTAAATGGCAATTGGCTGTGACCACTAGGGAAACCAACCACAGATCCCAGGAAAGAGTCACCTCCTAACCTTGAGAGCCAAGTAGGTATAAATTAATCCACAAGTGGTAGCCAACCAGCCAACCACATGACAGATGGACCATATGCCTGATGTACACCGATTGAATGGACTCAGACTAAGCTAACTGTAGCAAATCCACATATAACCCCAAAAAAAATTATACAAAGTAGCAAACCCTGGCAGTAAAGTAATCAATCACAGCTGCAAGCCCAGGTAGGCAATCATTGCTCAAAAGATATATTATGTATATAAATATATATGCAAGAATGGTAGATGCTAGCAAATGTCAACTCCAGCAATCCACAGAATGAAATCATAGACAGTAATGATGGGAAAAACCTCATCACTCAGAGACAGTACTTGCAAACAACAGCTGAGTAAAAACAGCCTGTATCCCTAGCATGAAACAATATAGAAAAGGATCCTGATAGACTGATGCTGGCAAATAAACAGTTAATAGGAGACAGTCTATATCAGTGATGGCGAATCTATGGCATGTGTGCCACAGCTGGCACGTCAAGCCATCTCTCATAGGTGTGTGCAGCCTATTGCATTAGGGTGTGCACCCCAAAGCTCAAACACACACTACCAATCACTCACCATGTTCATTCAGAAGGGGAAGGGGCTGATAAATACATATTTACCAGCCCCTTGCCTCACTCATCCTAAAACATCCCCGCAGCAACATCCGGCAGGAGAGGAAAGGAGGGAAGCCGGTAGTGCTGCAGAGGGAAGGAGTGGGGAGCCAGGGCAGTAGGGAGAATCTGTGCTACACAGGGTGATTAGGGTGTGCCTGGGCACACCCGGCACACCCTGTGCGCATGCCTATGCCATCTCTGTTGGCACGCCAGGGGAATCCCTCAAGCCAGGCAGTCACTTGCACTGACGGTGCAGGCAGGGAGGAGCCGGCTCCCTTCCTTGCATCAGTGCAAGTGACGTCGGCAGGGGGGTGGGCAGCCAGTCATCTTGTTCCATGTGCGCCGTTTAGGAGGGGTGTAAAAATCTTCTTCCTCCACCGTCCCCAACTCTGTTTGGCAGCTTATTGCCTCCCCCGGACCCCTACACCTATGGTAAGGCATTCGGGGATTCCTTTCTGCAGGTACCCTTTTCCAGCTCCCCTCTGCTCCAGGATGACTTTGGTTCAGTCTGTCCTAGTGCAGCCTGTGGAAAAGCGGAGGGGGAGGGGCGGTACTCGGAGCTGATCTTCCATGAGGAGAGGGGCAATGGCTGCTAGCTGACATCCAGGCGGCGGGGATATCGTGGAGCGGCTGGATTGCAGGGATTCTTTCAATACTGCCCGGGGACGATGAGGCCATGGAAAGGTAAGGAGGAGGATGGATCCTCTGATCTACATTGTACTGTGTGTGGGGCGATGTTAGTAGTGCAGGAAGCATGTGTCATGTAGGTGAGTGCAATGGTCATGTAGGTGAGTGCAATGGTCATGTAGGTAAGTGCAATGGTCAGGTAGGTGAGTGCAATGGTCATGTAGGTGAGTGCAATGGTCAGGTAGGCGAGTGCAATGGTCAGGTAGGTGAGTGCAATGGTCATGTGGTTAAGTGCAATGTTCAGGTAGGTGAGTGCAATGGTCATGTAGGTGAGTGCAATGGTCATGTGGTTAAGTGCAATGGTCAGGTAGGTGAGTGCAATGGTCAGGTAGGTGAGTGCAATGGTCATGTAGGTGAGTGCAATGGTCAGGTAGGTGAGTGCAATGGTCAGGTAGGTGAGTGCAATGGTCAGGTTGGTGAGTGCAATGGTCAGGTAGGTGAGTGCAATGGTCATGTAGGTGAGTGCAATGGTCAGGTAGGTGAGTGCAATGGTCATGTAGGTGAGTGCAATGGTCAGGTAGGTGAGTGAAATGGTCAGGTAGGTGAGTGCAATGGTCAGGTAGCTGAGTGCAATGGTCAGGTAGGTGAGTGCAATGGTCAAGTAGGTGAGTGCAATGGTCATGTAGGTGAGTGCAATGGTCAGGTAGGTGAGTGAAATGGTCAGGTAGGGGAGTGGTAATGGTCATGTAGGTGAGTGGTAATGGTCATGTGGGCGAGTGTAATGGTCAGGTAGGTGAGTGGTAATGGTCAGGTAGGTGAGTGGTAATGGTCATGTAGGTGAGTGCAATGGTCAGGTAGGTGCAATGGTCAGGTAGGTGAGTGGTAATGGTCATGTTGGTGAGTGCAATGGTCAGGTAGGTGAGTGCATGTTGCACAGTGCATTCTGCATTCTTTTTGGTCCCTTAGGGCTCATTCAGAGGGATGATCAGTCACATCCTCTGTACAGAGACGCTGGCAGGTTTAATTATGTGTTGGCACTTTGAAAGAAATAAGTTGGTTTTGCGTCGCAGTTTGGGCACTCGGGCTCAAAAAGGTTCGCCATCACTGGTCTATATCCTTGATTATTGTTGGATGTGTGGGAAACAGCAAAGCATGGTGGTTGTCTAGTATGTCTAGCTCTATGAGCATATATTCAGACACATCCTATGCTTTGCCTGAAATTGACAAATGGGCAGCATCCATCAGTCAGTAGTCTACACATAGCTCAGTCCCAGTGATCAAAGACACCGACATAAGAGGTGCTGGGATGCATGTCAGCCCAGACAAAACCTGCCATTACTCACATAACCTGGACAGTCCATCAGACATCCTTCACATTCGATCTCTTGAATAGTACAGGGTAAAGTAGTAAACACTGTTTGTCTCCACAGCCAGCTAGTCGATCCATCAGACATCCTTCACACAGGATCTAATAGATGATGCAGGGTGAAGTTATGAATGCTGTATTTCACTGTGTAATGCTCGCACTATAAGGCAGGTGGATTGATGGATTGTGTCCAGAGCTGTGGCAAAAGGTATGCACCTAAAGTGCATATACATCACCAGGCAAAGGCTTGGGAGGAGGGGATGGGGAGCAGGACCCCACATCTACATGTTTTGTTCCAGCGCCGGAACTTCCTCAGGACATATTAAAGAAACAGACTCACACTGGTCACCATTTGTCACTCTCTTCTCTGCAGGGATATAATAAAGGGCTATTCATTAAGGCATACAGCAATCCTTAGACTACAGACGGGATACAGCTGAACAATCGCCAATAGTGTGGACCCTAGAGCCCTGATCACCATCAAACAGGTCCTAATGGGGTATGGATAGCTCACCAACAGATTAAGTTCCTGCCTGTATGTAGCCTGAAATCTGGATACTGCAATTGAGAAGAGGAGAATAGGGACTCAAAGAAAGTATTGTAAGGATAACTCTTTATATAGACCTTTAGGAGACATAAAATCCAATTAAAAATCCATTTAACTTATTTTTGTAAAAAGATTTTATCCCTGTCTCCCCTTCTCTCGAGCAGGTCTAGATGAAAGAAGGCTAAACACTTGAAGTCATCCATCGATGCCCCAAGAATTTCTGTAAAATTAATAGCAAGTGATGACTTGTCACCCTGAGTTGAGATGCTAGTAAGGTGCTCACCCATCCTCTTCCGTGGCTCCTCCTCACATACGCATTACGTCCTCCGGGACTTCGTCAGTGGGGGGGAGCCACGTCATCACCCGATTCATAAATAGAAAACCTGCAGCCAAGGAAACCATAGATGCTAGGGCTGCGGTGCAGCCACCTTAGCCACTTATCAAACCTTTTCAAACCTAATAGCTCCAGAATGGCAAAATAAAAGGCTGTAATCGGAACGGGACTGTCAGCAATGCCGTACAGCTTGAAAGCACACCCTTAGATCTGGACATAGAAGGCAGGGAAGTAGTATATAATATTTAAATACCTAAATAATTAGCGTTAAAGGCACCCGCGGCTATCCTTCACAAACCAACGTAAAATCATTCACTGGTATACAGTCAGTTAAAACCTGAATTGACGCACTATATGAGCAAAAAATAGTGAAAACAAATAAAATGTCAAACAACAGTCCGTGACATGTTTCCATGTGAGGATAAATAGTAAATGCAATGTATGGAAATAAAGCCTTTAAGAACGTGTCCAAGAGGAAACTAATGTGATTCTAAGCTTATCTAGACTCTTATAATGTGGAGTCTAGAGTTCTGGTAAGCGGACATCTTTTTCAATTACGATGAAGGTGCACTCGGGTGAATGGTCATTCATTTCCTCTTGGACACGTTCTTTAATGCTTTATTTCCATACATTGCCTTTACTATTTATCCTCACATGGAAACATGACACGGACTGTTGTTTGACATTTTATTTGTTTTCACAATTTTTTGCTCATATAGTGCAGCAATTCAGGTTTTATATGTTGTTACACAATTTGTTCTGTTGTGTTATTGCTAGCAGCTTTTTTTTTTTTTTTTCATTTTTGCATATTTACCTTTATCACCTATGCAGTACAGTCAAATTCAAATAAAAACTGCAATAAAAAATAAATAAAAATATTTCTTAAAAATACTATCACATCAATGAAATCTGTTTACCAGTACGAAAAAGTAAATAACATACATTCCGGTGAAAAAAACATAATACCATAGAATGAGGAGAGCACAATGTTTTAAAAGCCAAACTACCTGACAGAAATAAAACAATTTAAATCAAACTCAACGTTCAATCCTGAGGGGATGAGGACCTTAGTCTCAAAGATCCAGTAGGATTCTCTCTGGCTAAGGCATCTAATAATGAAATTCCCCCCTCTCCAATGCTTACTGACTCTTTCCACTCCCCAAAATCTCAGACCTCCAAAGTCCCTATTGTGGCAAATCCTAAAATGTTTAGAAACACTGTGTGATCTGAGGAGTTTTTTTATATTATTTACATGTTCTCCTATCTGTGTACTCAAAGTCCTGCCTACGTATTGAATCACAGTCCGACATGTAAATGACCCCTTGTGTGCTACAAGTGATAAGGTCCTTAATTTTATCATTTTTGTTTGTTAGACCCGGTTCACAGCAGGGCGGCGCGACGCGGCACGACTTGTGGGGGCGACCTCGGCGGCGCGATCTCAAGACGACTTGAGACGCCCGCCGAGGCGATTTGCATAAGACTTCTGTATAGAAGTCAATGCAGGTCGCCTTGGGTCGCCCCCAAAAGTAGTACAGGAACCTTTTTCTAAGTCGGAGCGACCTGAGTCGCTCTTACTTAGAACGGTTCCATTGAAAAGCGTGGGACGCGACTTGTCAGGTGACTGAGTCGCCTGACGAGTCGCCCTGGTGTGAACCGGCTCTAACCGAGGAGGATAATTCTTTACGCCTGTTACTGTTACAGTACATTTTGAAAGTCTACACTCTGAACATTGTCCACAGGCGTAGAAACAAGACAAAAAAATAGAACAGTCGATTCTCTTTTACAATAAGGGGATCCACAACCCCAGGAGCAATCACATCTCTAAGAGTAGGAGCCCGTCTATATGAACTGCGGACGAGCCGGAAGAACTGGTCCTAAGGTCCGGTCCTTCAACAAAATCCCCCAATGTTTAATGATAATCCTTTCAAGTTTTATGTACTGTAAATTATAATCAATCACCAATCTATATTCATGCTTGTTCTTCTTAAATTTTTTGGAGCCTGAAATCAATAAAGTCCTATCCAAATTTTGAACTTTCTCTATCTCCCCGTCTAAGACTTCCCTCTGGTAACCTTTCTGCAAGAACCTTTCCGTTAACACTTGCGATTGGGACAAATAGTCTGTTTCTGAGGAACAATATCTCCTTCTTAAACTGACAAATTGTTCTCCCGGGATAATGCATAGGCAATGTTCTATGATGACAACTATCCATGGGATATATCCATTTCTATCTGTGGGCTTAAAATAGTTTCATCAATGATTATCTTAAAATGTGTTTCCACCAGTTGCAGCTAAATTAGGATAACCCCTATTTAGTTCTCTTTGTTTATGAGGGGGCTAGGAAGCTGTGTTTGCCTAATGCAGGCCATATACCACTAATGGTGCGAAATTCGAAAGAAAATTCTTACTTATGATTTTCGTAAGAAAATTATTTCACAATTCGACCTATGTATGGTCTATTTTAGTCTTATTCACGATACGCAGCCCCATAATCCCTATACATTTCCCTTGTACCCTTGGATACTACAATACATCAATACAAAGAGGTAGGCTACCTCCAGGCTCACCTGCCCTCTATCTATCAATTAGAATGCATGTGCTTCTACTATGGAGGCTCTCATAAATTTACAAGAGTTAGGACTGCAGATAATACTGGGGTGCCTTGGGGCGGCTCTGCAGCTTACGCATGTATTTTCAAATGTGTGCTAACTAAACCCCTGTTTTTAACGCAAACTGTTAGACAGGATAATTTGGTGGGTTGCAGACTGGCTGGTAAGTTAAGCTGGGAATTTTCTTTGGTTTTGTTTTTCATATGTTGCCCTTCCATGTGCTCCTTGCTGTGAAGGCCAGTTATAGGTGGGGGCAGTGGCCAGTTGTTTGTTACTACACTACATCTCCCCCTAAATGAATATATAATCCATATTCACGGACAAAACTATACCAAGCTGAAAGAGGTTACAGTCTTTTCATGCGTAGTGTTGCAAATTAAAACAAAGCTGGCCTAAAGAAATTATTTTCTTTACCAAAAGTTTGCACAGCTGATGGTGAAGGAAATAGTTCAATTATTTAAAGTCACAGTAAACATAGAGTTTGACTTTAATTGTACATTTTGACTGCAGTGTGCCTTTAAAAATTTCAGACACCTTGCTTTAGGATGCATAATTCATTCATTCCTAAGGCCTCATGCCCACTGGCGTTTTTACAGCTGCGTTTTTTGCAGCTTAAAAACGCCTGTCCATGTTATTGTAAATATTTTTTATTTTTTTTTTATTTTTTTTTGAAAAAAAAAAAAAAAACCGTCGGAGCTAAAAACGCGACCACGCGTTAGTGCGCGTTTTTTGCGCGTTAGGGCGCGTTAGTGCGCGTTAGTGCGCGTTTTTGCGCGTTTTTTGACGCTCGCGTTTTTTCCTGCCAAATTCTGACGCTGAGGAACGCACTGGCCCTGGGTTTTTTTTACAGCTTACAAACGCCTATGCTCTTTACAGCTCAAAAACGCCTAGGTGGGCATGAAGCTATAGACTAACATGGACAGGCGTTTTTAAGCTGTAAAAAACGCTCAAAAACGCGGCTGAAAAAACGCCCGTGGGCATGAGGCCTAAGGGCTATGTGAGCCTCAGTCTATGCACATGTGAGCCACAGTCTGTTCACACTGACCAGGAAAAGCTATATGATTCTTTTGCAGTGCAAACAAATACGATTTATTATGACAGTTGAAAAACAGGACAAACAGAAAGAGGATCCTTTTCAAAGAAATAGATGAAATTCTTTCAACAATCCTACTTCTGTGCTGATACTACATAGTTCATTTATGACGAAATGCAAATTTCTCAGAAGGTAAAAAGGTTTATGCATTCAGCAAAATTGTACTTTGTACAGTAATTCCAGCATCTCCAATTCAACAAACATGTTGTGTCTTATTATTCCTGATCATACTGCATAAAAATATTTCTTGCCCTGTAGTGGATGTTTGATTTAAAAAGTGTATACGACATTATACATGCGATTGCATTTCACTAAGCCTGGAAATGACTGGTATATCTGAAGGTGAAAAAGTGAATTGGGATTTGCCAGTCCAGTTTAACCACATGCCTCCCTAGAGTTTTAACCCCCTTCGTGACCAGGGTATTTTTTGATATTCAGCACTGTGCTACTTTAACCACTTCAGCCCCGGAAGAATTTACCCCCTTATTGACCAGAGCACTTTTTGTGATTCGGCACTGCGTTGATTTAACTGACAATTGTCGTGTGACGTTGCACCCATACAAAATTGATGTCCTTTTTTCCCCACAAATGGAGCTTTCTTTTGGTGGTATTTGATCACCTCTGTGGTTTTAATTTTTTGCGCTGTAAACAAAAAAAGCGACAATTTTGAAAAAAAGCAGTATTTTTTACATTTTGCTATAATAAATATCCCCAAAAAATATATAAAAAAACTAATTTCTTTCTCAGTTTAGGCTGATATGTATTCTTCTACATATTTTTGGAAAAAAAAACGCAATAAGCATATATTCATTGGTTTGCGCAAAAGTTATAGCGTCTACAAAATAGGGGATAGTTTTATGGCATTTTTATTATAATTTTTTTTTTTTATTAGTAATGGCGGCGATCATCGATTTTTATCTGGACTGCAACATTGTGGCGGACACTTTGGACACTTTTGACACTATTTTGGGACCATTGTCATTTATACAGCGATCAGTGCTATAAAAATGCACTGATTACTGTGTAAATGACACTGGCAGGGAAGGGGTTAAACACTAGAGGGCGATCAAGGGGTTAAGTGTGTCCTAGGGAGTGATTCTAAATGTGCGGGGGATGTGCTACAAGTGACATGACAGTGATCACTGCTCCCGATCACAGGGAGCAGTAGATCTCTGTCCTGCCACTAGGCAGAACAGGGAAACGGCTTGTTTACATAGGCATCTCCCCGTCCTGCCTCTCCGTGAGACGATCGCGGGGTGCCGGCGAGCATCAAGTTTGACGTTCCCGCGGGCACGCTCACGGAGCACGCGCCCGACACACGCCGTCGCCGGCACGCTCGCCTGCATGGCGAGAAATTCAAAGCAACGTACGGGTACCTTGCTTTGTGCAGCCGCGCCATTCTACCGACGTATATCGGCGTTAGCCGGTCGGCAGGTGGTTAAACCGCAGATGTAAAAAAAAAAAGCACTTGCATTGCATACTAGCACATTATGACATACTCACCTTGGAATGAAGCCACCAGCGCTGTACTGTCACGACAAGGCTGACATGTTCCCCCCGTTCTGACTTCTGGGTTTGCGCGCTCCGGCTTTGGTTGGCCGGAGCCGCGATGACATCACTCATGTGCATACCCGCAGGAGCCCTCGGTATGCTTAACCTTCAGAGCATATGTGCCAGTGATATACCTGGCTGTATGCAGGGTGAATTTCTCCTAAACAGTGCATGTTTAGGAGATATTCATTTTTCCTACAAGTAAGCCTGCGTTTAAAAGCTATGGTATATATACTGTATTTGAAAATTGATCAGTCCTGATATACTGATGGCCTCAGCTCACAATCTCATGATCTAATTTCTTGCGGCCCCAAAATGCCAGAACAGTACAAATACCCCCCAAATCACTCCTTTTCATAAAGTGAACAGTCTGAAGGTAAGAGGCATGTATTGGGCGGAAAGGCAAGTGGTTAATACATGCACACCAGCATGAACCATAGCCAATTCTGAATAGTGCTTGCCAGAATTAGAAATTCAACCAATCTACTTCGGTTTGCTCATAAGGGTAATATTTAAATTACTAAATACCTTGTAGTAAATATAATGTTCAAAGCAAATATACAGACTCTTTAGACACCAGCATGACACAACTAGAGAACATGCACAATGGTTACCCCTAATGCTGTTGGTGAGGTTGGTTGGTGAGAGGAGGTACTGCCCTGGGCTGCAGAAGAAATCAGGAGGGCTGGAGGCTGCTTTGTAGTGGCAAGCTTGCAGTCTTGCCCCATTGTGTGGCTCCACAGTATGTTTATTGTAAGGTGAAAGTGATCTTTTATCATGTTAGTGCAATTGTATTCATTAGTCAATGTTTTTATTTGCAGAGAGCACTATGGAGTTTCTTTATGATTTATATGGGAGAATCTTTGCTGATTTGTATTATCTGGATTACATCGGTGGTGTCACAGCCCTGTCCAGGCTTTTGTAGGGATATGCATGGAGGCAGATGCAATTTATCATCCATCTAGTAGGTGGGGTTTTTCCCCGTACAGCTGGAGTAGAGGTTTAGAGGAACTCCGTAGGTGTCTCAGGGGCAGAAGCTGTCTGATTGGATGCTGCCGTCCTTGGTAAACTTTGGCGGCCATCTTACGTGGGGCAGTACCTTTAAACAGGTGTGCCCGCCTCAGGTTGGCACGATTTTTGTGAGTGGCTAGGTGAGGAACAGGACCCTGCTTGTTAGGGTGAATCTTAGTTCAGGGAGAGGTTCCTGTACCAGGAGGAACAGTGTAGGGACACCGCTCATTTCTTATCCTCATCCTGGTTTCTGGAGCAGCTGCAGCAGTCCCCCGTTCAGTACAGAAGAGCCGCAACGTGTGTATCCAGTCAGCCTCCTCTTCTTCAGCAGAAGTCATCCTTGGTAAAGCAGGCCTTGCCTGGAATAGTGTCTTACTACAGATATTGTGTAAGATGCTGCTGCATTATTGTCATTACTGAGTAACCTGCTGTTACAAATCACTGCCTCATTGAATGACTTAAAACTGCAAACTGTGCCATTAATGACTGCACTTTTGCACTACCTGTATATCTGCTGTATGAGTTCTAGTGCCTACAGGTGTTACTGCAAGTTACTTTTCTAACCACTTATCCAAATACAAGAACTTATATCACATTTTGGTCTGCGTGCGTGCTCCCTGTCCATCCCAGTCCTAACCACATGCACATAATAGAATGAGATGAGAGCATACGCGTAAGAGATGGTGTTGATGTATTACCGGAATACAAAAAGCAAAGAGCTCCTCACATGTGGGAGCTTTTTCATTTTTTGTGGGACTTTTAAGGACTTAATGCATAATACTTATGGACACTCTTTTTAATATACTGTATAGACACACATTTTTTCAATTGTTTATGACGTGTTGAATTAATTGTCATAAGAAATGTGTGAGCACTTGTGGTTTATAATAGTATTTGTTAGCACAGAGTTATATCAGTGCAGCATACCTGTTCACTTCTCAATGTGACAAAAAGAGCACTCTGTCACAAAGAACTGAGTTTGGGTAAACTAGGAGCTGCACTGAAACACTTTTACTGAAAGAAGATTTAGGGCTAAAACTCTTTAGACCCTACTTCACCTGTGGCTCACAGGAACGCACTGCATTATGCACTCTGTGACTTGTATTTAGCTGACTGCGGGCCAAAGTCTGCTGTCAGCTGACATCACTCAACCAGTCCGGGCTTTGTAGCGATCCCGACTTTACTGTTTGAAACCACCGAGATACCTGTACTGGCAGCTGGTTCAGCCTCTCAGCGAGCTGCTGAAACCTGAGCTAGCCGCTTCTGCCCCCTCCACAGCCCGGTGCTACAGTGGGCACTGGATCGACAGAGCGGTGACTGGCAATTATTGTCTGCCTGCTCACTGAAGACTGAGAACCAAGGGATCAGAGGTATTTGATCACTCAGTTCTCAGTCTTAGAGGCAGCGGGGGACAGATGCGGAATTGGACTGATGCTACATCCGCATAGGTAAGTATAAATGTTTATTTTTTTTAGATTCTCGAACTTCTCTTTGAATCTCTGTAGTCTGGACTGGAGCAGTCTGTTGCAGTGAGACAGCAGGCGTATGGCACAATCACTGTGCTCACCACTAAACTCCAAGCACAATATGCTTGTATAGTATTTAAATATGATTGATACAGTGTTCATAGATAATTAAAGCAGTATTAAACCCAAAAGCAAACATTTACAGTAAGTCCCCTTAATACGAACATTCAATTTGCAAACTTTTAAAGATGTGAACATGTGTTTGCACGGGGAGGGTTTTTTTCGTTCAATCCAGCAGGCTGAACCAAAAAAACTGACATTACAAACTCGTTTGTAAGTAGAGGACTTACTGTATTATATTGCAGCTTACCAATCCTTATGCCGCGTACACACGATAGGTTTTTCTGATAAAAAAAGACAGATGGACTTTTTTCATCGGACAAACCGATTGTGTGGGCCCCATCGGTTTGTTTATGCCAGGGAGGGTGCTAAAGGCTGGTATGGGGAGTCAAGGGGAGTGGCTATGAAGGAATGAGCAAGAATATGTAAAGAGGAATAGGATAGCGAAGGTCCACTTTAAAAAGAAGACCCAAAAGTAGTTCCTGTACTACTTTTGGCGACTTCGGGGGTGATCTGAATAGACATCTGGGCATAAACCCGCACAGATGTCTGTCAAATTGCCCCTGAAGACGGACTGTATTGCCGGTTTGAAATCTCGCGAGTTCAGCTGGACTTGCACGATTTTAAACCTGCATTAGTGCTAAAGGTTATTAATGTAAGTGATGACTAACACTAGCCAGTGAAGTCAGAAAATTACTTACAGGCTTTTACCTTAATTTAAATTCTGTGTAAACCAGAGAGATTCCCTCAGGGTCATTAGGTTGTGCTTCTTTAACCATTTGCTCTATACATTTCTTTCTCTTTGCTTTGTTTATCACCGGTTACATTTAGACTTTCAAGGGTAGTTTGGATCAGATTTGTGGCTGTGAGAAACTTCCTAAAGTAGAACTAAAGGCAGAGCTTTTTTCATTTTGAATAGAGTAATAGAGGGTTATTATCCATGTAAGGTTTATTTTTGCCATCTGTGTCCCATTGGTGGGATCTCCCTTCTAATCCCTCTAAGCCCAGGTTCACACTGTGGCTGCGGGAGTGAAGCTGTGCGAGTTCAGATGAACTCGCACGATTTCACTCTCGCTGGCAGTCCCGATTTCAGCTGCGAATACAAAGACATCTGTGCAGGTTTCTGCACAGATGTCAATGTAAATCGCGGCAGAAATCGCAAAAAGTAGTACAGAAACTACTTTTTGAAATTGGTGCAGCGCCGCAGATGCCATTGCTGGCAATTTGCGGCAAATATCGCCGTTTTGACATGCGATTTGACATGCCAAATCGCATGTCAAAACGCACCAGTGTGAACCAGGGCTAAAGCAGTGTTTCTCAAGTGGATTGTCTTGGCAAAAGGAAAAAAAACTTCCCCAGCTAATGTAGGCATTTACTCAAACATTGTTCACTGCCAGCTTAAGCCTTTACTTGTTACTGTGGTGCCAGTCTGGTATATTTTAAACCTTTATGAAATTGCCACAGGGACTCTGTTCTGTGCAGGCCACCCGCCTGCGTCCTACTAACCAATGACATCATCGGTTGCTAAGGACACATTGGGCTCCTGATCTGCCTCCTGGGCTGCTGACTGGAGTAGTGGCAGTGGTAGAGAGGTGTGAATTGGTCCCCAAAAGTGAACTTGGTGTGTTTACACAAGAACAATGACAGCTAAGAGACTCCACCCACTCCCTCCCATGTACTTTTATAAAAATGGCCATACACTATGCAATTTGAATGTGCAATCTCTGTAAAATTTCCTTTAGATTTACCAAAACTATGGAATAGGAGGACCTGTCTGAACAATCTATTCAATTTGCATCAAATGAGGCAGGCCCTTGACCTACATAGCTGAGAGGAGATCTAAAGGAGATTGTTCAGCCAAATTTTATGGTCACCTTAAAGTTCCAGTCACCTGTGGAAAAAATAAAAGTCAGCAGCAGGGATGAGCCGAACACCCCCCTGTTCGGTTCGCACCAGAACCTGCGAACAGACAAAATGTTCGTGTAAACTTTAGAACCCTATTAAATACAATGGACTCGAACATTCGAAATCTAAAGTGTTAATTATAAAGGCTAATATGCAAGTAATTGTCCTAAAAAGTGTTTGGGGACCCGGGTCCTGCCCCAGGGGACATGTATCAATGCAAAAAGAAGTTTTAAAAACAGCCGTTTTTTCGGGAGCAGTGATTTTAATAATGCTTAAAATGAAAAAATAAAAGTGAAATATTCCTTTAAATTTCGTACCTGGGGGGTGTGTATGATATGCATGTGAAGTGGCGCATGTTTCCCTTGCTTAGAACTGTCCCTGCAAAAAATGTCATTTTTGAAAGAAAAAAATGCATTTAAAACTGACTCGCGGCTATTAATGAATTGTCGGCTCCCGGGCAATACATACAAAAGTCATTGATAAAAAAAAAAAAAAAAAGCGTGGGTGTTCCCCAGAATTCAATTACCAGGCCCTTCAGGTCTGGAATGGATATTAAGGGGAACCCTGCCGCAAATTTAAAAAAAAATTGACGTGGGGTTCCCCCAAATATCCATTCCAGGCCCTTCAGATCTGGCATGGATTTTAAGGGGAACTCCACCCCAAATTTTTTAAAAAAATGGCGTGGAGTCCCCCTAAAAATCCATACCAGACCCCTTATCCGAGCACGCAACCTGGCCGGCCGCAGGGGAAAAGGGGGGGACGAGAGAGCGGCCCCCCTCCCTCCTGAACCGTACCAGGCCACATGCCCTCAACATGGGGAGGATGTCCCCATGTTGATGGGGACAAGGGCCTCATCCCCACAACCCTTGCCCGGTGGTTGTGGGGGTCTGCAGGCGGGGGGCTTATCGGAATCTGGAAGACCCCTTTAACAAAGGGGACCCCCAGATCCCGGCCCCCCCCATGTGAATTGGTAAGGGGTACATTGTACCCCTACCATTTCACGAAGAAAGCGTAAAAAAATGTTTAAAAAAACACACAAACACCTTGAAAAAGTCCTTTATTTAAAAAAAAAAAAACATTCCAGCGGTGAAATCCAGTGTCCCGCGGCGATCCTGATGTCCAGCGCTGTCCTTCATTGGTTGTGCCTGAGCGGACCTGATGGGGAACTCCCTCTCAGTATTTTAAATGTATAGACCCGCCCCTTCTAAAGTTCCCCATCAGGTCCGCTCAGCGGACCAGATGCGGAACATGAGAAGGGGCGGGTCTATACATGTATTACCAAAGTGAGAGCAGTCCCCCATCAGGTCCGCCCCCTCGGTATGTCAGACCCGCCTACGTCATTGGCTTGAGCGGGGAACTTCCTTCACTATGTAAATTTAAATTACACAGTGAAGGAAGTTCCCCGCTCAAGCCAATGACGTAGGCGGGTCCGACATACCAAGGGAGCGGACCTGATGGGGAACTTTAGAAGGGGCGGGTCTATACATTTAAAATACTGAGAGGGAGTTCCCCATCAGGTCCGCTCAGGCACAACCAATGAAGGACAGCGCTGGACATCGGGATCGCCGCGGGACACTGGATTTCACCGCTGGAATGTTTTTGTTTTTTTTTTGTTTTTTTAATGAAGGACTTTTTCAAGGTGTTTGTGTGTTTTTTTAAACATTTTTTTACGCTTTCTTCGTGAAATGGTAGGGGTACAACGTACCCCTTACCAATTCACATAGGGGGGGCCGGGATCTGGGGGTCCCCTTTGTTAAAGGGGTCTTCCAGATTCCGATAAGCCCCCCGCCCGCAGACCCCCACAACCACCGGGCAAGGGTTGTGGGGATGAGGCCCTTGTCCCCATCAACATGGGGACATCCTCCCCATGTTGAGGGCATGTGGCTTGGTACGGTTCAGGAGGGAGGGGGGGCCGCTCTCTCGTCCCCCCCTTTTCCCCTGCGGCCGGCCAGGTTGCGTGCTCGGATAAGGGGTCTGGTATGGATTTTTAGGGGGACTCCACGCCATTTTTTTTTAAAATTTGGGGTGGAGTTCCCCTTAAAATCCATGCCAGATCTGAAGGGCCTGGAATGGATATTTGGGGGAACCCCACGTCAATTTTTTTTAAATTTGCGGCGGGGTTCCCCTTAATATCCATTCCAGACCTGAAGGGCCTGGTAATTGAATTCTGGGTAACCCCCACGCTTTTTTTTTTTTTTTTATCAATGACTTTTGTATGTATTGCCGGGAGCCGACAATTCATTAATAGCCGCGAGTCAGTTTTAAAAGACTTTTTTTCTTTCAAAAATGACATTTTTTGCAGGGACAGTTCTAAGCACGGGAAACATGCGCCACTTCACATGCATATCATACACACCCCCCAGGTACGAAATTTAAAGGAATATTTCACTTTTATTTTTTCATTTTAAGCATTATTAAAATCACTGCTCCCGAAAAAACGGCCGTTTTTAAAACTTCTTTTTGCATTGATACATGTCCCCTGGGGCAGGACCCCGGTCCCCAAACACTTTTTAGGACAATAACTTGCATATTAGCCTTTATAATTAACACTTTAGATTTCTCCCATAGATTTTTCGAATTTGCCGCGAACACCCCAATTTGTTCGCTGTTCGGCGAACAGGCAATGTTCGAGTCGAACATGAGTTCGACTCGAACTCGAAGCTCATCCCTAGTCAGCAGCTACAAAAACTGTAGCTGCTGACTTTTAAAGAACAGCCACTCACCTGTCCCACGATCCAGCGGTGTGCTCACCCCAGTCGGTCTCACCCGCTGTCTTCAGTCCCTGGCGCCGGCATCTTCACTATGGGCATCTGGCTGTGACAGCTTGCAGTTTCACAGCTGGGTGCCCGCTGCGCATCGTGAATGGTGGATGCAGACTTCTCGGACCAGTCAGTGTCCTAGAAGACTGCAGGGGGGAGGGAGGAGAACTTCCGTTTCCAACCGCCAAGTCAGGCAGCAAGGAAGTGGGAAGTCTGTACCTGTCAAAATCGGGTACCTGCCCCCCCCACCCCTCAAAAGTGCCAACTGTTCAAAAGGAGCCAGAAACGAGTCCTTAAAGCGGAACTTCCCCATTTGAGCGAAGCTCATTTTTAAAGGAAAAAGTAGGAAAATGGGTGGAAATAAAAAATAGATGGAATATTAAAGAAGGAGGTGTGGGCCAGAGAGAGCAACACACATTATTCTGTGATGCAGTAAGGCAGTGCATGATGGGATATGAAGCTTCCTTGATGGTCACCTGATGATACAGGAAGTGACGGGCTCAGAATGCACTTTTAAATTTTGAAATTTTGAGGTGCAGATTCAAAACTGCCATTGACTAGATAAGTGAGAGATAAGCACATTGGGGTGGCTTGGGCAGAATGGATATTAGTAAAGCCTTCTATTTATTATGAAAAGTTAAATTCTGCCTGAAAAGGTAAACTTAGCCTTTAAAATATAGAAATGTATTTGACTTCAACTGGGCTTTAGGTTACTAGTTACTCTTTTCTACGCTATGGCCTTAAATCAGAAAAAAATGTTGCTTTAATATGAAAGTAATTTAACATTTTAAGCTTAGGGGATTTTAGTTTAAATTGTAGCTAAATGCAGGTATCTCCCTTCTGTACTGCTGCATACCTGACGTTGAGTGGTTTCCCACTGTTTCCAGGGTATGATGGATCTGACATACCTCTTCTTTTTAAGTCATTTCTTTAGTAGAGAAATTCAATGGCCAAAGTTTCACAAGGGTTTTAAAGGTCATGTGTTCCTTTTCACGACCTACTTTTCACGTAATTATGGGTTTACAATTTTTGCAGTTCTTTATCTAAGATGTGAAATTACTTATTCAATCTGGGGCATCATTGTATGCCATATTTCTATGTTGTGCCCTGGGATGGTTTTGTTCATTTTTTTTATTTTTTTTTAATTAGGAGCCCCCACAAATTCCTGTGCATTGCAAATCTTCTGATGGTAACTCCCATCTAAAGCATCTGCAAGCTCACGAATAGAAGAACCCGATGCCCTTCTGACAAAACCAAGTTGGCAGCAGCCTCAACCCCTCCAGCATGGTTGCAAAACATTAACCTGTTATAATTATTCATAATTATTGGAAAATATATGGGATGAAGTTTAACATTTTAGAGTCATTTTCAATAATTGCCCCAGCTCTGGTCAGAATTGAAAAGTATTTGGTTACAGAACATCATGATGTTCATAGAATTCTCTATCTAAATGTTTGTGCTTATGGGTCAGACCACCAGATGCAGTTTTAGAATTTCTTTATGTGTAATCAGTAATAATAAAATAAATACAAATAAATACCCCCTGACATTAGTTCCAGCTCCCAAACAACCACCCCCACCCCCTGCTCCTCACCAAAGTCCCTAAAACAAGCAATACTAACATCCATTAATAAGCTCTTTGATCCACGGTCCAGTGTCTTCTAGCCTTTAGTGCAGCAATGTAGTGTGGTACTCTTACCAGCAGCCACATCCCATGTTGATGAGTTGCCAGCTGGTCTTGTACTGATTACAATGGTGGGGAAAAGACGTGGCATCAGCAGATCTGTCAACGCAACCAGAATTGGTGGGCGGAAGATAAGGATAACTTTATGTTATGCACATCACAGTAACTGATTATTTTTAAATCAAATACATTCACTAAAAATATAATATTTATAATTGCTGCAATAGCCATTTGTAATTGTATGTTATGAACGATATTCAATTTTTAGGCAACAAATTGAAAGGCCGCACTCTGTTTGTGTACAGAATACCAGCAAAAATCTAATTTTCTGCTTGTGAGAATATCATGCTGCTTTTCATAGAAATCTTCACAGGGATGGGATTTACTGAGTTGTATTCTAAGACTCATGGCCAAAGGGATGCTTATTTTTATTATGATAACATCCAGATTGTTCAGGTGGTGATGATTAGACATGTGCATTAAGTTTCGTTCCGAATCGAAATTCGGACAAATTTTTCATTATTCGGACATTTGGATGCATCCGAATTACCGAAATACAATACTAACGAATTTAACCGCATCCGAAAAAATGTTTTGAATTGAAAAACCACGGACGAAATTCGGATCTAATTCGAAAACAAATTCTATTTGAATCGAATTTGAAAACAATTCGAATCGAAATCAAAAACAAATTTGAATCGAAATCGAAAAAATATAAATCGATTTCTAAAAAAGAATACAACAAAATAGAATGTAAAATAATAACACAATAGAATTAAAATAAAAGAATAGTAAAGAACAGAATAGAATTTAATAGAATGTAATAAAATACAATAGAATATGACCTTCTTCTGAAATTCTAATTTCGAATAGTATAAATTCGAATTCGAGAATAGATTGGAAATTAACTCAAAAAAATGGAAACTAAAATAATATATATTATATTTTATTATAGTCTATTCTTAGTCTATTCTTTTCTATTATTTTATATTCTAACATTTTCTATTCGAATTTGATCCAAATTTTTATATAAATATATTTTATTCTACTATTATTCTAATATTTTTCTATTCGAATTTGAGTTCATTCTATATGAATTTCGAATTTCAGAAGATGGTTATATATATAAATATTATATATATATATATATATATAGATATATATCTATATATCTATATATATAGATATATATATCTATATATATATCTGTAACCATTTTCCGAAATACAAATTTCATATAGAATTAAATCGAATTTGAATAGAAAATATTCGAAAATAATAGAAAACAATATCATAAAAAAAAAACAATAGAGCAAATCAGAAAATATATATATATATATATATATATATATATATATATATATATATATATTGTGAGGGGGTTAGCTCGGCAGCGGGTGTGTGTGACCCCCGAGATGGGCTCCCCACACAAAAACAGGCCCAGCAAACGGTGGTTGTGGTTTTCAAAATCAAAAAGGTGCGGTTTATTTTCTATTTACAGTGACAAAACACAGCAAAGCAAAAGAAACATAAACAAAATAAATCCTGGTCAACTTGACCTCTGACTAAACATACAGGTTTCCTAACTAACAACTGGGATCAGCCTAGTGCTGTCCTAGTCCCTAAGTCCCTGGTTTTAAATGTCCAAGCAAATAGCCACACAGGCTTTGTCTCACCGCACAGGGGTTCACTCTCCCTAGACAGTCCACACAGGTCTGGTTCCAGGCATGAGCTAACATCTAATGAAGCTGGGAGTTCTTATAGAGGCCTAAATGAGCTGACAAGCTTCAGCTGGTCTCATCAACTCCCTGTCTGTACGACGCCCCACACTCTCCCTAGAGGTATGAGTCATCCATGAGCCCACTAGCCTTATACAACTCTCCACCTAGTTGTATAAGTCGGCGTAAAGCCTGAATCTGGGCGAAATATATCTACCCCCCTGGATGCAACCAGGTGACTTTACCTTCCTGCTGTCACATACCCCCCCTCTTGTTTTAACCTCGGGGTTGGAACACCAGCAATCAGGCATTCATGTACTCGAGACAAAGCATCCACATTCCCCATTTGAACGCCAGGGCGATGCTTTACTGTGAAGTTGAATTCCTGGAGGGCCAGGAACCACCTATTCACTCTTCTATTTGTTTCTTTGTTTTGAGCCATCCACTTTAACGGAGCGTGATCCGTAACCATGTCAAAGTGCCTACCTAGCAGGTAGTACCGAAGGGAATCTAGAGCCCACTTCACCGCTAAACACTCCTTTTCAACGGTGGCGTAATTTACCTCATGGGACTTCAACTTCCTGCTGAGGTAAATGACTGGGTGCTCTTCCCCGTTCCAGACCTGGGACAATACTGCTCCTAACCCCACATCTGACGCATCACTTTGTACGACAAAGTCTTTAGAGAAGTCGGGAGAGTACAACACTGGCTGGCTACATAAGGCTTGTTTCAAGAATTGGAATGCTGCCTCAGCCTCGGGGGTCCATTTAATCATGACCGACCCTTTCCCCTTCGTCAGGTTGGTTAGGGGCACAGCCTTAGAAGCAAAGTGGGGAATGAATCGCCGATAATACCCAGCGATTCCCAGAAAGGCTCGTACCTGCTTCTTGCTGTTGGGACGTGGCCAACTCTGGATGGCCTCGACTTTGTTGAGTTGGGGTTTTATTACTCCCCTCCCAATGGTGTACCCAAGATATTTGGCCTCCTCCTGCCCAATGGTACACTTCTTGGGGTTAGCCGTAAACCCTGCTTCCCGAACAGAGTCCAGGACTGCTTGCACTTTTGGCAGATGTGAGGCCCAATCTGTGCTATGGACAATTATGTCATCCAGGTAAGCCGCAGCATACTTCCGATGGGGCCTCAGCATCTGGTCCATTTTCCGCTGGAATGTGGCCGGCGCATTCTGTAACCCGAACGGCATTCTTTTATATTGGAACGCCCCGTCTGGGGTTACAAATGCGGTTTTCTCTTTGGCCGACTTGGCCAGGGGGATTTGCCAATACCCTTTTGTGAGGTCAAGAGTCGTCATGTATCGGGCTGTTCCCAGCCGGTCGATCAACTCATCTATACGTGGCATGGGGTAGGTGTCAAATTTTGTAACTTTGTTCAACTGTCGAAAATCGTTACAAAATCGCCAGCTCCCATCCGGTTTAGGCACCAACACAATGGGACTAGACCAATCACTTTGGGACTCCTCTATCACCCCTAAGTTCAGCATTTTCTGTACTTCCTCCCGTATTGCCTCCCGTCGGGCCTCTGGGATCCGATAGGGTTTTAACTTCACCCTTTCACCGGGCGGGGTAATGATGTCATGCTCTACCCCAGATGTTTGTCCCGGCAGCTCAGAGAATACCTCCTTGTTGCGAAGCACAAACTCCTTAACCTCCTGTTGTTGGGGTTGTGACAAGGTGGCTGCTATTCCAACCTCCGGAATCACGCAACCAGTTTGAGCTAGTGACCAAGTGTCTGCGACTAGGGACTCTCTATCCCTCCAGGCTTTCAACAGATTAACGTGATAGATCTGTTCGGGCTTTCGCCTTCCTGGTTGTCTGACCTTGTAATTCACTTCGCTCACTTTTTCCATTATCTCGTAGGGGCCTTGCCATTTGGCAAGGAATTTACTTTCAACCGTAGGGACAAGTACCAGTATCCTATCCCCCGGGGAAAAGGTACGGGTCTTGGCTCCACGGTTGTACACTCTCTGCTGTGCTAACTGCGCTTGGGCCAAATGTTCCTTCACGATGGGCATTACCTGTGCAATTCGGTCTTGCATCAGGGCGACATGCTCAATCACACTCCTGTGGGGAGAACTCTCACTTTCCCAAGTTTCCTTGGCAATATCCAACAGCCCTCTTGGGTGTCTCCCATACAGTAACTCAAAGGGGGAGAATCCCGTAGAGGATTGGGGCACCTCCCTAATAGCAAACATCAGATAAGGAAGTAGACAGTCCCAATCCTTTCCATCTCTATCCACCACTTTCTTCAACATTTGTTTTAGGGTTTTGTTGAACCTTTCAACCAGCCCATCGGTTTGGGGGTGATACACAGATGTACGTAATTGCGTCACTTTGAACAATTTACACAGCTCCTTCATAACCCGGGACATAAAGGGTGTACCTTGGTCCGTAAGCAGTTCTTTACAAATACCCACCCGGCTAAACACAAGAGATAGCTCTTTGGCTATGGTTTTGGCCGAGGTATTTCGGAGAGGGATCGCTTCTGGATAACGGGTGGCATAGTCCATTATAACTAATATGTACTGGTGCCCCCTAGCGGACTTGATTATAGGACCTACCAAATCCATGGCGATCCTCTCAAACGGGACCTCAATGATGGGTAGAGGGATCAGCGGGCTACGGAAATGTGGCATCGGGGCCGACCTCTGACACACAGGGCAGGAGGAACAATAATTTTCTATGTCCTTCATCACCCCCGGCCAATAGAATCTCTGTAATACCCTCTCTCGGGTTTTCTCTGTCCCCAGATGACCTCCAAGAATGTGCCCATGGGCCAACTCCAACACCAACTTCCTGTAAGGTTTGGGCACCACAAGCTGCTCAACGGTTTCTTCTGCCCTTTTTGCCACCCGATACAGTAGGTCCTTCTCTACGCTGAAGTATGGGTAAGTGCAGGTATTATCTGGGTTCACTAACTCGCCATCTATTTTCACTACGTTTTCCCGTGCCTTTATTAGGGCGGGGTCTTTCAACTGTTCTGTGGCAAAGTTTTCCCTGTGAACCTCAAGATCAGAAAACTCCACAGACGGTAGGTTTTCGTCTGAGGAGGTGGGCTCCTCTCCAGTTTCTTGAGTCTCCCCTGCCAATACTGATAAGGGAAATTCTGGAGAGTCCTCACCACTCTCAGGGGAGTTCTGGCTATCACATTCCTGGTACATAGGGGCACCAGTGGGGGGCTCAGGATCATCCAACAGTTCCCAGAACTTCGGAAAATCCCTTCCCACAATGGCGTCATGCGGTAACTGAGATACTAAGCCCACTGGATGAGAGAGGGTACCTTTGGGGGTCTCGAAACACACTGTAGTCACTGGATACTCTCGGGTGTCCCCATGCACACAAATAACAGCTACCTTTCTATTCCCAGAGACCTCTGTTTTAACTAACTCAGCCTTTATCAGGGTCACAAGGCTACCTGAATCCAGCAATACCACAACATTTCTACCATTAACACACATTTTGCATAAATGTTTCTCAGTTCCTCGAATGGCAGTGCATGCGACTGTCGCACACAGCGACTGACGTCTGCCCGTCAGAAAGTCACACTGCATGGGTTCCTCCACAACCGGGCAATTGGCTGCAATATGTCCCGCTTGCCGGCAGCGGTAGCAAACGATCCTTCTTGCGGCCTCTTGAGCCGCTGATTTCCCAGGCTGTTCTCGCCAAACTTGGGGTAGAGCTCCCACCCTCTCACTCTCTCCACCCTCACCCCTTGGAATCCTCTTATCCGCCCCTGGGGATGGTCTGGTCTTAGGGTGGAAAGTCCGAGTGTCTCTGGAAGAGGCCGTCAGGTTCTCTGTAGCCAAGTATTTCTCCACACGATCCACAAGACCATCGGCCGTCTCTGGGTCTCCATGGCTTACCCACTTTTGGATGGCAGTAGGAAGAGCTCTCAAAAACCGATCCATTACAACACGTTCCACAATCTTTGGTGCGGACAAAGTCTCTGGCTGTAGCCACTTTCTGCTCAGGTGAATGAGATCATACATTTGAGACCTGGGGGGTTTTCCAAGCTGGAAAGTCCAGTTATGCACACGCTGAGCCCGGACAGCCTGGGTGACACCCAGCCTTGCCAATATTTCAGCTTTTAGCATCGCATAGTCTTTTGCTTGGTTAGGCTCTAGGTCATAGTAAGCTTTCTGCGATTCACCAGTTAACAGAGGAGCCACCAGTCCAGCCCACTGCTCCTCAGGCCACTTTTCTCTTTCAGCGGTCCTTTCAAATGTGGTCAAAAATACCTCTGGATCATCCTCTCCAGTCATTTTTGTCAATAAACGACTCACCCCAAAGGACGCGGTATTAGTGGGACGGCTTTCCTCACTGGTCTGCGGACGTTGCTGCATTGCTGCTTCCATCTGTTGTTGTAGTCTCTGCTCTTGCTTCTGTAACAGGTCTATGAAGCGGGCCTCAGATTGCTGCTGGGCTTGTTGCTGAGCCTCCAGACTCTGTTGCAAAGTTGCGTTTGTCTGCTGCTGGGCTGCAAGGCTCTGTTGATGAGCTTGCTGCTGGGCTGCAAGGCTCTGTTGATGAGCTTGCTGCTGGGCTGCGAAGTTCTGTTGTTGAGCTGCAAGGCTCTTTTGCAAACCTGCATTTGTCTGCTGTTGATTGGCATTTGCTAGAGCCAGCTGCTTCAGTATCTCCTCCATGCTGGCTTAAAAAAAAACTGCCCGCATTCTCCACCAACTGTGAGGGGGTTAGCTCGGCAGCGGGTGTGTGTGACCCCCGAGATGGGCTCCCCACACAAAAACAGGCCCAGCAAACGGTGGTTGTGGTTTTCAAAATCAAAAAGGTGCGGTTTATTTTCTATTTACAGTGACAAAACACAGCAAAGCAAAAGAAACATAAACAAAATAAATCCTGGTCAACTTGACCTCTGACTAAACATACAGGTTTCCTAACTAACAACTGGGATCAGCCTAGTGCTGTCCTAGTCCCTAAGTCCCTGGTTTTAAATGTCCAAGCAAATAGCCACACAGGCTTTGTCTCACCGCACAGGGGTTCACTCTCCCTAGACAGTCCACACAGGTCTGGTCCCAGGCATGAGCTAACATCTAATGAAGCTGGGAGTTCTTATAGAGGCCTAAATGAGCTGACAAGCTTCAGCTGGTCTCATCAACTCCCTGTCTGTACGACGCCCCACACTCTCCCTAGAGGTATGAGTCATCCATGAGCCCACTAGCCTTATACAACTCTCCACCTAGTTGTATAAGTCGGCGTAAAGCCTGAATCTGGGCGAAATATATCTACCCCCCTGGATGCAACCAGGTGACTTTACCTTCCTGCTGTCACAATATATATATATATATATATATATATATATAAACCAAACCATGTTCCGACATTCGAATTTCATTTAGAATGAATTCCAATTCCAATTAGAAAAGATTAGAATAGAAAATAGACTAGAAAAACAATAGAACAGAATAGAATAAAATATAATATATATATTATATTTAATTCTATTCTGTTCTATTGTTTTTCTATTTAATTCTTTCCAATATTTTTATTTCTATTCTAATCTTTTCTATTCAAATTCATTCTATATGAAATTCGAATTTCGGAAGATTGTTTTATACAGGTATATATAGATATATATATAGATATATCTATATATATATAGATATATCTATATATATATATATATATATATATATATATATATATATATAAATAACCATTTTCCGAAATTCGAATTTCATATAGAATGAAATAGAATTTGAATAGAAAAGATTACAATAAAATAGAAAAGAATAGAAAAGAATTGCACAGAAAAACAATAGAACAGATCTGAAAAAATATATATTTATAAAACCATTTTCCGAAATTGGAATTTCATATAGAATGAATTACAATAGAAAAGATTTGAATAGAAAATAATAGAATAGAAAAACAATTGAACAGAATAGTATAAAATATTATTTTATTCTATTCCAATCACTGAGTCCAAGCCTTATTCTTCAAGGGGAAACCCTAACCCCAACCCCAACCCCAACCCTAACCCTAACCCCTACCCTAACCCCAATCACAACCCTAACCCCTAACCATAACCCTAACCCTAACCCCCAAACCCTCTAACCCTTACCCCTAACCATAACCCTAACCACTATCCCTAACCCCCAATCCTAACCCTCACCCTCACCCTCACCCTAACCCTATAAAAATATATAATATATATGTATATGTATAGATATAGATATATATATATCTATATCTATATATATATAGATATATCTATATATCTATAGATATAGATCTATATATATAAATAACCATCTTCTGAAATTCAATTTTTGTATAGAATGATTTTGAATAGAAAAGATTAGAATAAAATAGAATAGAAAAGAATAGACTAGAAAAACAATAGAACAGAATAGAATAAAATATAATATATTATATTTAATTTTATTCTGTTATATTGTTTTTCTAGTCTATTCTTTTCTATTCGAATCTTTTCTATTCTAATCGAAATCGTTCTATACTAAATTCGAATTGCGGAAGATGGACGGTTATATATATAATTTTTTTCTATTCTGTTCTATTGTATTCTCTTCTTTTTTTGTTCTGTTCTTTTCTATTCTTATCTATTCTAATCTTCTCTATTCAAATTTTAATTCATTCTATAATAATTTCGAATCCGGTAGAAATATTTTCGAATTCGGTTGAAATATTTTCGAATGCGACCGATTTTTCAAATTTGGTTGAAAACAAAACGAATTCCGAAAAAGAATTTAACGAATCCAACAAATCCAACTAAACAAAATTAATTAATTAACTAATTAAAACAAAACAAAACACATTTTTTCCTTTTGCACATGTCTAGTGATGATGAAAGCCAATTATTCTACTTAGCAGTCTGTTTAAGAAAATAAATGCCAAGGCAAACAGTTTTTTCAAAATAGAGAAGAAACAAAACCGGACTTTTACTTTTACAAATCCTTATTAGCTTGATACATTTCAAATGCATCAAAACAAAAGGTGTTCAAAGAATTATAAAGGTGATCCTTAAAAAGTAGCCACAATGGTTTTATTGGACATCGACAAATATCTGACCAAATACGCAGATCCCTAAATATGATTTCAACAGTCCACTCACAGTTGGACTTTCCAACATCCAGACAGGCCAATTGACCTCCACAAGGCGTTTGATAGTTTATCCCGGGACTATCTATTTTTTTGTGTCTAGAATTTACAGGGTTTGGCCCCTCCTTTTTACAATTAGTGCAGACCCTATATTATACTCCGATGGTACAAATTTCCCCTAAAGACTATAAATTGGACTTTGCAACTTCCCAGAGGGGAGCAAGACAAGAATGCTACCTATCTCCTTTACTATTTGCTATTGCAATGATACCATTAGCCATTAGACATGTGCACACTGAAATATTTTGTTTTGGAATTTCGTTTTCGTCCAAAAAATGCATTTATTTAGTTACTCCCGAAATCCGTTTTTTTAAATTTTGTTCCGTTAAAAAATGCATTTGTCTGAAAATCCCAATTATTTAAGGTCGAATCTGTCAATTGAAGGCTTATGGTGTCTGTCGAATGTTCTAAGAAGATTCGACGAAGCAGCTAAACTGTACAACACCACAATTGTACATTTCCGGTCGAATACCCCACCCACAAGCTATAGCAGAATTCTGATGTTGTATGACTAGTAATAATTATATTTATTACCAGTAATTATTATTACTAGTCAACCAAAATTAGAATTCTTCTATAGACTATGGGTGGAGCATTTGACCATAAATGTCCGCTCGTGGCGATCGTATGTTTTTAGCTGCTTCGTCGAATCTTCATGTCTCTATAATGTCGAATCTTTTCTCTCTATGTCGACTAATCTTGGACTAATAGAGTTAGGTTAGGCACATTCAACCGCAGGTTCGATAGACACAGATCGCTATTTTTACCGTCATGTCGAATCTTCTATCTGTATCGAACTGTTATCACAACGAAACAAAAATAAAGCATTTTTTATGTCGGATGTTTCGGATTTCGGATTCTGTGCGTTCGTTATCGTTTGTTAAAATGAACGCAAAAATCCCCAAAATTCGGACGAAAACTAATGCACATGTCTATTAGCCATTGCAATTCACTGTAATCCTGATATCAATGATAATTTTTGTGGCACTCGGGAACATACTCTTTGCAGATGATGTGGTAATGTATACCACCTGACTTCACAGACTACCTCTAACCTACTCAAACTCCTGTCCTCCTTCTTTTTCATCTCAGGACTTACAGTGAATAAAAACAAATCTATGGCTTTAAATATTACCTTCCTCCTTTTACATTCACCCTACTGCAAGCTAATTATTAATTCCAATGTGCCCGTAAGCCTGTCCCATATTTGGGAATACACCCGACTACTTACCTTATATCACGCAAACTACCAATCTCTATTTAAACGACTGCTAGGAGATCCTAAAAATCTCAACTTTTTCCTGGTTCAGTAGTATTTACTTGGTCAAGATGAATGTGCTTCCCAGACTTCTATACTATTCTAGGAATTTCCCTATCCAAATTCCCAACAGAGATTTTTTATTGGACTTACATTCACTTCACAGACCATTATGCTGTTCACACTGTCTTCACAGATCCTGCATACACCACTCATTTCCGAATGCCTGACCGACCTGGACGCGTCCTGTGTGGGGGCCATATGTCCTGCATTTCCCTGCCACAGTCCCCGGCGCGAGCTGTCCCAGCCCATTGGGGCCTGTCTGGGTCCCACTTTCATACCGGCAGCAATTGGCAGCCCGAAAGAAAATGCATGCCTGCTCCTGATGAGCGACAAAAGTCATGAAACGCGTAGAGCTACCAATTCATGCTTCTTAAATGCATCAATACCATATACAATATTGTAGAACATTTTTTGTATGTCTGTATATTTGGGTCCTCAGTTTATATGTTTCCCTTTTTAAACTCAGTCTGTGTGATGTATATGCACATCAATTTAAACTTCACTAATGCAATTTATAGTCATGGACGGTGCATTAGGTGAAATAAATAATTAAAAAACTTTTTTATGATATCAGATACTCCAGACTTGTTGCTATCCTTTGTTAACCCGAACCCTCTCCCACACATGCTTCATTTAAAGTCCCGCTCTCTTTTGTTTTTTCTTTCAGTAAAAAGTAAAAAGATTTTTTAAAGGTTCAACAGGACATTTCAGCTTTTATCTGGGGAATCGAATAATTCAAAATTAACAAATTCACCATGTATACTCCAAAGATGAAAGATGGTCTGGGAATCCCTAACCTTATTTGGTATTAGCAAGCAGCAGAAATTGCTCAATTTGAATTCACAAATTTTAAGGCTCCAACTCCACACTGGGTTGATCTAGAGGATTTTCCTGCCCAGTGGGCGCTATAGAATCCCCAATGTGGATTCCTAGCAGGTCACGCCCTCCAATACTATCCCCTACTCTCTCATACGCACTAGCGATTTGGGATAGGTGGAAAATTAAGCAAAACCTCTGTTTGCCTCATATGCCTTTAATTCCCCCATTTGATAACCTGGAGTTTAGGCTCCACTCACACTAATGTGTTTGTTCATGATTTTTGCCTTTTGCAGAAATGAAGGACATTTTTTTAACATGAGTGCCTATGGAACATGTTCACATTAATACATTTTTGTACCTCTGCATTTTTGTAAAGGATCAGGGACTTTTTTAAAGCAAAACTGCTTTTATGCCTTTTTGGTTCAATAGACTTCAATGGAGAAGATGCAGAAAAGCATGTGGTGCAACGAAAACCGTTTTGTTCTGTTCCCGTACGAGAAACATTTTGGAGTTCGTCCCTTCGGGAATTTTTGTATGAAAATTCGGAATCAGCTGTCGAAAGTCACGTACACACTATACGAAAATCGTACAAAAGTTCTTTGGACGAAAATGTTCGCCCGACTTTCTTTTGGTGTGTACTAGCCTTTACTCTGGACTTAGGGCCAGTTCACACCATATGCTATCCAGTGCGTTTTTTTTCTGCAACAAAAACGCATGGAAAATAGGTTATATGGTTTTCAATAGCATAGTTCACACCACTGCCTGCACTTCCAATGCGTTCCAGTTCCATAAAAAAGTAGAACATGCTTTATTTCTCCTGCACTGGACTGTACTGGAATGCTGTAAAATGCATCAAAAATGCATTGGAATTCACCTAAATGCACCAAAAACGCAGTAGAACACGCATGTCCTTATTTAAGGTTAAAAAAAGGGGGGGGGGGGAAATGCACTGAACTGCATCAAAAACATGTGCAGCATCATGGCAGTTGTAGATTAAACAGAGGCAAAGATGGCAGCTTCCTTGGCTGAAAACGATAGGAGGGTTTACTTACACCCGGTGAAAGCTCATATTTCCATACTATATAACCTCTTCACAGAATCGGAATGGAAGGTCTCCTATATGGAGCAATAGGAAAGAGACCTTAAGGTCCAATGGGACCTGTCAGAATGGCAAGATATCTCAAATAACCTGTGAACAATATCAATTAATGCAGCTTTGGTTGAATCTAACCACAAAACTTTGTTATGTTGGTATATGGTCCCAACCAGAATAGCTAGGATGAACAAGCAGGCCTCTCCCCAGTGTTTTTGGAAGTGTGGCCAAGTAGGATCCATGATTCATATTTGGTGGCTATGCCCCAAAGTGTCTAGGTTATGGACCAGGACATTGAACCTAATTGGATTGGTCACAGGACACACTATCTTCACAAAGCCAGAGATCATCTAGTCCAAATGGAAACGATGACATCTCTAAAATAATGAAACGTCTATTCTCTTATATGATACTAGCTGCCAGAATAGCCATTGCATGGTGTTTGAACCAATCAACAGTCATATTTGACTATCTTGAGCAAAAATTGAATTGGATCATGATTATTGATGAATTAACACACGCCCTTCACGGTAATCAATCCAAGATTGATAAAACATGGCAACTGTGGATACAATATCTCTCTGTGGATGGCTAAGATAGGGAGGAGGGAAACACCTCGACTGCTTTCAAATCTTTTCCTTTACTGCTCTTTCCTTTTAACTTTCTGTTTTGTTTTCTCTTATACAGTACATGCTCAGGTTTTTGGCTGAGCGACTAGCTCCTAACTACTTTTCTTTTCGCTATGCAAGGTTGTTTTTTTTTGTGATCACGAATGTATGCACCTGAACAGACAACTGTTATATTTTCCTCTTTCTCTTGACAAGAATTAAACAACATCCAATACTATTAGACCCATCAAATGGAATATATTAGGTCATCTCGTCAATGATTTCATAACTGAACTAGTACAAGATTTTTCTGGTCATTGTTTACATGAATATGTTATTTGAAATAGATTGTATTACCACGTGACGTATTTTGTATTTTGTATGTCATCCTCCTAGTGTTGGGGGATCTCATGTTTTTGTAATTATTTTCTTGAAAACGAATAAACATTTAAATCTAAAAAGCAGCCACAACCCGAGTACAAAAGCCTGCCCCTCTCATCAGATGTCGCGTGAGACCCTTGCTCTGACACACCCCCTACAATGTTAGAGGCAGTGTTCTCCAATCAGTGGGGACATGAGCTTTGCTGATTGTATAACTATAGATCTGACCACCACAGGTGTATAAATGGTCCAGTAAAAATGGATTAATCCTAAAAAGTCAGTAGGTACAGCCAGTACATTTGAGGGGCTCACAAATCCCCCTTCATTAGGGCTAAGAAGCAGAATAATTTTGTTGATTTGATGAAGGGAGATTTGGGAGCCCCCAAAATGAATAGGCTACACGTACTGACTTTTTATCAAGTTTAATAAATTTTACTGAACCATTTATAGACTCGTGCCACTCGCATCCTAAACATTTTCACTGAATCTTTCTAAAGACCCATAGCATTACCCTGTTTGTTAAAGAGCTTGCTCTCATGACTAGTAATTGTACCTGATCACACCTATCTTTGAATCCAATGCCCCTTGATTGTAAAGGCCAAAGGTTTTTTATCTTAATGCAATCTATGCATTAAAATAAAAAAAATCTATGTGCAGCAGCCCCCCTCAGCCCCTCTAATATTTACCTGAGCCTCATCTAGATCTAGCGATCTTTCAGCACTGTTTCGGCTGCCTGGGACTCCCCTCTTCATTGGCTGAGACAGCATTGCGGCACCATTGGCTCCCACTGCTGTCAATCAAAGTCAGTCAGCCAATGAGGAAAGGAAGGGGTGGGGCCGGGTCTTGGCTTTGTGTCTGAATGGACACAGGGAGCTGTGGCTCAGCTCGGGTGCCCCCATAGCAAGCTGCTTGCAGTGGGGGCACTCCACAGGAGGGAGGGGCCAGGAGCACCGAAGAGGGACCCGAGAAGAGGAGGATCTGTGCTGCACTCTGCAAAACCACTGCATATAGCAGGTGAGTATAACATGTTTGTTATTTTTAACTTAAAAAAATGACTTTACAATCACTTTAAACACCTATTTTACCCTACAGACACTGGCAGGGGACAGACTTTTTTTTACTTAGGCTGTAGCTGCTTTAGAAGAAAAATAAACAATAAGACAATGAATACTTTTTTTTTTAGATGCATCTGGAATGTATTTAGTTGATTTAATCAGAGGATTCAGTTTGGCTTTATTATTAGCCCATCTCTGCCCTAAACTGTACATAATCTGTGTTTGTGAACAGTCTGAGATCCAGGCACTGTCAACTACTTCAAAGGTCATCAAAATAATTTGTTGCTAAATTATTTACACTTCTTAATGTTGGCTACAGCCAATCTGTCATTGTAATATGATTAATAAACACAATATAACAAGCGGAATGACATGCCTGGCTTATATTATCGCAGCTTTAGCTGTTACTATAGCAATTTGAAGTCACAGCACATTTTCAAGTATAAAGAAGTGTTTTCCCTCTTCTCCAAAACCTCAACAAAAAGGTTTTCAGAAAAATGGAGCTAGAGTTCTGTATTAGCAGAGTGAAAAGACAGAGCACTTATGTACACCCATATGTCTGTGCTTAAGAGCCTTTTTCTCTGTGCCCACAAATAAATCCCATTCCCTTTTTCAGCATCAGCCTTTGTTTTGATATTCTGTGTCTGCTAGAGTTCTCATTGCAGCAAGGCTTATTGTGTCAGAGATGACAGCCCAGTGACTGAGGCTTTTATGACAGATGTCTTTTTCACACCAAAACATCTTCTAGCATCAGATAAATATTAAAGGGGAAACCCATGGTTTCTGCAAAAACTGAAAACTAAAGGTGATTGGCCATAAGTGAACAGAGTTCATAATGGTAACAATAAAAGACGAAAGATCTGCCATTCCTTTTAGTAACGGCTTCAGTGCCAAAACACACTCACTTTTTTTTAACCTTCAGGTAACACTTTGTTTTTGGAGGAAGCAGAATTTTCTATGTTGAAACAGAACCAATCTTGTATTAGCCACAGCGATTGTTTACCTCCAAATGATAGAGAACTTTTTATAGTGCAGACAGATTATTGGTCACTTTTTAACTTCTTCATACATGATCTGGGCCATTTCAATAAAAAGGTAAAAATAGCATTTGCTCTCGGTCATCATAGACAGCCCACTAGGACATTTCTGAGTAAAGCAACTTGGATATAAGCGGATAGAAAAGATACTCATATCCTGGCATTCTTACAGGAACTCAAGAATTCATTGGATTTTAAAACAGCAGAATCTTTTGGTGTAGAAAAAGAGCTTATGACCCTTTCACATGGACGGTCCAATGCAGTCTGCCTGTCAGTTTTTAAGGTGGACCTAATTGGAAGCTCCATGTAAGTCTATATAAACAGACTTCCATTCGTTTACATATGCTTACCTCTAAGTTTGCCCAGGTCTGGAAAAAAATTGAAAAGTTATTCTTTCTTTTCAGTGTTTTTTCAACCTAAATATGAGAGAATGGAGGTAGTCTGATATAAACATATATAAACAGATGCAGGTTCTAATATAGGGCTCTGAGAAAGAGGGAATCTCCCCTCGAAACACGTCAGCCATCTGGAAGGTTCTCCGGTGGACACGGTCCCGGTGACCTCGTTGCTTTGTGTCCATTGTGGACTTTGAAATGTTTTTATGACCTACTTGTTTGTGAGTATATTTCCTTTCTTTTCATAGCAATAAACACCACTTGGGTAATGCACAAGGTTGGTGCACCCTCTTTTCATTTTTTTCTACAGTGTTTCCATTGGGTGTCCCCCAACCCTTGGAGGGCAGCAAGGTCTGTGCATTTACTGGGTTACTGGGAGCCATAGAAATCCTAGGCGATATCCACTGCTGCCACATCACTTTCGAGTGTAGGAGATTTTGTTTGTTTAAGTTCTAATATGGGTCCAGAAAGTTCAGTTTTTTAAATGGCGCTAAACACTGAGTGGACACGAATGTCATAGAAGTGACATCTTTCCTGTTCTGCTCAGATTCAGCAGGGGATCTGTTCACACATCTCCAGCTGAACAGATCATATGGCCCCATGTGAATGGGGCCTAAGGGTCGTTTCAGACATTCTACTTCCTTTCTGATCAGCAGGGTATCCATGACCAGATCCCCTGCTGAATCAGAGCAGAGCTGACTGGATGTCCACGTCAGTTCAGTTTTTTTTTCTCACTGAACTGAATGGATAACCCATGTTAGGTGTATGGGTAGATGTAAACAGATGTGCATCTCCCATCTGGCACCATTGGGTCCGAAAAAGTTAGGAACAGAAACCTTTCTTTTATTTCTTCAAACCTTCACAGGCTCTGATGTAAACAGGTGTAAATTGAAGCACGTTCTTTTATATCCACCTGCCCATATACTGACATTGAGCTGTTCACATCCATCTGGAAAACAAATGGGTTGATCTAAACTGAACATTCATCTGAAAGGACCCTTAAGCCCCAAACATGGGTCAAATGTCGGAAGACATTATCTGGTTAAAAAAAAAAAAAAACGGCCGACATTCAGCCTGTGTGTGCCACCCTGTCCAAAAGAAGCCAGCCAAAGAAGCTGCCGGTTGGACAAGCATGCTAGAAAACCAGCAGCCGACTAACTCCCAATCAGCAATCTGAGCCAATGGTGGAGAATGCTGATCAGAGTGTTCTGGTGGGGGGGGGAGGGGTGTCCCCATTACAGAACACAACAACTCAGAGATCGCTGTACTAACATTGGATCATTAGTACAGCAGGTGCCGACCAGAGCTGGCATTACAGAGGATCTAAGAGAACCTGTTGCTGTGTCTGTCTACCTACATCAGGTCAAGGAGACAAACCTGCTCCTAAACCCGCTAGAGCTGCTTTCAGAGACTGAGTTTGAGAGAGAGAGAGTCACTGCATCTTCAAGATTAGAGCTGAGAGACCACGGCCTGTATGAGAGAACTAATTGCTGGGGACTGCTGATTGCCAAGCCATTGGGACCAGACTAGCCATCAGCCAGGAAGTGGGGAACAGAAATACACATTCTAAATACCCGCCACACACTGTTAGTCAAAATAGAGACTGCTCCTACCTAGCAGTCTATCTCCTGTCAGCCTTCTGCACTGCACCACCTAAAGAAGGGCCCCACTAAAAGCCAGCCAACATTAGTTACTAGGCTCCAGGTGCTTTCTAACACCTCCAGGAATACCCCCATACTAGGAACCTGTAGACTTGCCTGCTGTTGGAGTTGTATGCACAAGGTTTACTCCAGGATCCTTTTGATTCTTCTGAACTGGTTGAGGTTGTTTAGAGACTCTGGTTACATGATTGTAGTTAGATTTAGCCTTGATATACCCTTTGAGTACCAGCTTTTGAATAATTGACCAATTCATCCTTTAAAGCACCCTTAAAGTCTGTGTAAATACATGTCTATTGCAATGCCCTAATACAGTTAATTAATTTTCCTCCAAGTTGTGGCCTTATTTCTGTGCATTCCTGTGGTAGCCTACTAATTCCTAAGTTACACAGGTGTAAACAGTTTTAGTATATGACCAAGTGTGTCAGTGGGGACCGAGAAGTTAACAAAGCCTTGACAGAACAGAGGACCCATCATCACCAGGGGCTCCTGCGAGGGTAAGCGCTGCAACTAAAGAACATAAACCAAAGGAAAATCACTGCAGAGCTAAACATATAATAACACATACACACATACTAAAATATTGGTGCCTGAAGTTCAGTTTTAAGCTTTGTAAATTTTCAGGTGTTTTCATTGTTTTAACTAGGTATAAGTGTAGTTCTATTCCCCATGTCATTTGCTGGTCTTACCGTGTAATGATGGGCTCACATGTAGATTCAGTTTGTAGAGTCATTGCTGATTGATTTCCCTATCTCCATGTATTCACACACCTACCTTGTCCCTATATGCTAAAAGGACAGGCAACTTCTCGTTCCGGGACATGCAGCATCCAAATAATGTCTCACTAGTTCCACTGTATTGCATCACAAATATGGGAATGCAAGTGTGATGAAACACATCTTTACCCTTCATTGCTCTGCCTGTATGTGGCAGTGTTAGATCTAATTAGTGTGAAACTCTCACCTACAGAATTCTAGACTGAGCGAAATGTGGGATATGTCGTTTTTTTCCAGGAAATGTCAGTTCTTAGACTGCAAAGGGAGGTCATGTATTAAACCTGTTAGTGCCATGCTACATGACAAGTGAACACAGAGAAACTTCTGACCCATGAATGTGACAATTTACTCTGCTATATGATGTACGTACAGGGCAACAAATGATACCATGAAACTACATGATCAATGTACATCTTATGCAGGTGAAAAATATAAGGTGCAGGTAGGAAGATTTATAATGCCTTTAAAGTGGAGCTCCAGCCAAAAAAAAATATTAAAAGCCAGCAGCTACAAATACTGCAGCTGCTGACTTTTAATATTAGGACACTTACCTGTCCTGGAGTCCAGCGACGTCGGCAGCAGAAGACGAGCAACCACTCGTCACTCTGCTGCCTCCACTGCCATCCTCGGTGAGGGAACCAGGAAGTGAAGCCTTGCGGCTTCACTGCCCGGTTCCCTACGGCGCATGCGCGAGTCGCGCCGTGCCGTTCTCACTGGTCCCCTAGTGTTCTGGGACCCGAGTGTTTCCCAGAACACAACGGGTATTCTGCGGGAAGTGACGTACTACCCGCAGAATACCCGCAGAGAGGACTCCCGGAAGAGGGTGCAAATACCTGTCTTAGACCGGTATCTGCACCGCCACTCCCCCCTGAAAGGTGCCAAATGTGACACCGGAGGGGGGGAGCGTTCCGATGAGCACGTTAGGGTGGAGCTCCGTTTTAAATGTTTTACAACTATCACTGATGCATGCAACCCCATTTAGCAAGTTCCATCAACAGTGCAGCCACAGTCAGTGACACAAGACCATGTCCACTTAGAGTGTTTTATGTGGACATATCTAGCTATGGATCCATTTTTTTTCTATCAAAATAATAAAAAAAGTATACATAGCACCTTTATTTAAAAACATGAATGTTAATGATTTTATTGTTGAGGGAAAATAGTGAGAAGCTAATAGTTCTTATGTACTCTGGAGAATAATCAGCAGGAGAGTGCTGTGAACACAGCTAACTAATAACAATTCTAAACATTATTCATAAATGCCAGAGATCCAGTTGACTTAAAAAAAATCGTATGGATTTCTTTCACACAGTACAATCTGCCCTCCATTCATTTTTCTGCTTTATGTGAAAAAAACAGCTAAAATAAACATTAATCATACCCGCTATCTGTAATCCAATGATCTTGTAGAAGCTTTTGTACCTTGCAGCTATGTATTTATTACAGAGTCCCTGTATATGCCAGCTGCTTGTTCTGCTGAGTCTTGAAATGCCACTTTCACCGATGGTCATTGGAATTCAGTTCCTGGTTTGTTGAAGGGAATGTACTGATTCTGATAGTTGTATGTCTGAACCTGCTGCCCTAGAATGACAGAAAACATTAGCCTTATCATTTTTTTAGGAAGAAAAAATTCTGGTTCAGTTTAGGTTACAGGAAGGGATGTAGCAAATTGCTACAGATTTTACACACTGGTTACCTGGATATTGATCATATTCCTCTGGACCTTTGGTGTCCATATATATATATATATATTACAGAGTTGTATCTGAAGGTTGTGGTTTCTACTGACACTCGAAATGCCACTTCAGCCAATGGTTACTGTAGTTCAGTTTCTCTTTTGTTAAAGAGATTGCTGATTTATATCAATGTTTGATGGGCTGCGGAGGAAATCTGCTGTTCTTGAATGATCAAAACTGTCAATCTCTACATTCGTACATAGAAGGAAGTAGCTTAGTTAACAGTAGATTTTAGGTAAAACACAGTAGAGCCTTCTTAAAACAGAAGGTAATTTGCATACCTCATGTCCATCACAAATCCTAAAGATAAGGATTTATTGTTTATTTTAGGGTAGTGAGAATAGCCATGCAAATCAAATATTTTTGCCCCTGTGCTTCCCGAACCACTGGTTTAAAGACTAACAATATAGAGTCATTCATTCCTTAAGCCTTCAAACAAACTTTTCCATGGATTTTTGTCCGAAGGGAGTTGGCCGGGCACACCCATAGCATACACACGGCAGGACTTTTCTGCAAACTTTCCCAAAACGTTCCCAACATCACGTGGTTTTTCCGCTCTTTTCTGCTCTTTACCGCCACCCTTTGGTCAACTTCTGATATTGTTGGTTGATTTTAACATTGGTTCTGGGCATGCATATTTGTACTTCGGACAAAAGTCAGATGGATTTCTGTACACACGATAGGACTTTGCACCGTAGGACTTTTGTTGCCGAAAAATTTGTCCGTTTGCAGAGCGAACTTTTGTTCCGATGAAAACCGAAAAAGTTTGTCCGATGGAGCATACACACGGTAGGATTTTTTTTGAAAACTTGCTCATTTTGAAGTTTGTTGTCAAAAAGTCCTACCGTGTGTATGGGGCTTTACTGTTGGGGGCTTTACTGTTCCTTCATAGCTGGCTCAAAACATAACTTCTTATTGGAGCAGATTAAGAACATGTGTTTGTGCATAACCGTAGAGAAACTGCTGAGATAAAGTATCGCAAAGTGCACAGAGAAATGATGCTGATCACCCAGTCTCCCCATTTAGCACCTCATGTCACTCTGGGACTGATATCACAAATTACATGACACAGCCAAACAGATTGGGCAGACAGAAGGTCAGCATAGCTCCCCCCATCTTTGGCTGAATAACTATCCATTTGGTTTCCCCTATTTCCCATGTTGTTTGTTTTTCAGCTGTCCCAAAACATTTTGCCAGTTGTACAGTAGAGTGGTGGCAAGCGTAACCATGATTCGGATGGACTGGCCAAGCCAAAAAAAAAAAAAGTGGAAGTGGATCAGATTACAGTACCTAACTTGTTTTAAAGTGAGATCAGCCAGTAAGCCACTTGCTATAAATGTGGTATGAGGGGTGCGGGATGTAGGTTTCTACTGCATACCATAATAAAGCATATACCAAAGCAAGTACCCCTCAGCCTGCAGTAGTAGTTTGTTTTTTACTATATAGAACAGACCCGTGAACCTAATGCCGCGTACACACGGTCGGAATTTCCGACAACAAATGTTCGATGGGAGCTTTTTGTCGTAAATTCCGACCATGTGTAGGGTCTATTGGACATTTGCTGCTGTAATTTCCGACAACAAAAATTTGAGAGCTGGTTCTCAAATTTTCCCGACAACAAAATCCATTCTCGTAAATTCCGATCCTGTGTGGACAATTCTGCTTCCACACATGCTCTGAATCAAGTACGAGACGGAAGCGCTCGATCAGGTAAAACTAGCGTTCGTAATGGAGATAGCACATTCATCACGCTGTAACGGACTGAAAAGCACGAGGCTGAAAATCGTGAATCGTCTCTCAGCAAACTTCTACTAACACGACTGGTATTGGACTTCCCTTTAATAGTGCCGTCGTACGTCTTGTACATCACGCGTTCTTGGTGTTCGGAATTTCCGACAACATTTGTGTGACCGTGTGTATGCAAGACAAGTTTGAGCCAACATCCGTTGGAAAAAAATCCACGGTTTTGTTGTCGAAATTTCCAATCGTCTATATGCCGCATAAGTATTGGCCAACTGTCAATGATCACAGTAGACAATGTTAAGATGTTCAAGGAAAACCTAGCTTTTTAATAAAGTCCCTTGGTCTAGCTTCAGCCAAACAGCAATGCTGAAACCACACACGCATTCCTTTTTTTTACCATGTAGAGAGGTGGTGGTGCAGGTTCATATATGTAAAACTGTTCCAATGCTAGCTTTTCCTAGGAGAACAATAGCATTGAACAATGATTTACTAACCTGTTGTTTGTTTTCCTCCTAAAAACAGCCAGTTGATTCTGCAGTGACAGCTACATACTCTGGCCAAAGGGGGCACTGCAACTTTAAAGCGGAGTTCCACACAAATTTGGAACTTACGCTAAATCCACTCCTCGCCCCCTTACATGCCACGTTTGGCATGTCATTTTTTTGGGGGGGGGAGTGGGGGCTTCAGTAGGAGTAGGACTTCCTGTCCCACTTCCTCCTTCCGGCCTGGGGTCGCCTAGGCGATACGTAATATCGACTTCTGGCGGCCCCTCCCTGTAGGCGATCACCTGGGACGTGACAGGTCTCAGACGATCGCCTGTCCACTCAGAGATGCGCAGTGAGTGCCCGGCCGTGAAGTCGAAAGCTGTCACGGCCGGGTGCCCACACTATGAATGGAGGCGCCGGCGGAGAAGGGGGGAGAGGAGCGGAGCTTCGGGTGGCGCGTCGCTGGACAGTGGAACAGGTAAGTGTATGTTTATTAAAATCCAGCAGCTACACTTTTTGTAGCTGCTGACTTTTAATTAACATAAAAAAGTCTGGAAGTCCCCTTTAACATGTGGATACTCACATCTATTAGATTGTAAGCTATCACGAGCAGGGCCCTTCTAACCTTATTGTACTGACTTGTGTTATACCAGTACTGTCTTCTTTTATATTGTAAAGGGCTGCACAAACTTGTGCTATATACTTTAAATCCTGTATAATATTTATAAAAAAATATATAAAATGCAAACACTAGCAGCAAAAAAATAAAATGTATATATAATATACAGAAATACTTTTAACTTGTAGTTTCTCAAAGGCTGTATGTGTGTGACCCACAAGTATATACAACAACTTCCGTAGTTAAGAAAGTGATATTTCTTTAGTTTACTCAGTTCTCACAGCTCCCCAAGCAGAAAGCTCTCTGCTCTTCCCCCTCCTCCCTCACTGGAGCGCTGGGCTGTGGAGGGGGCTGGAGCGGCTGGCTCAGGCTCTCAGCGGCTTGCTGAGAGGCTAAGCCAGGTGACGGTCCAGGCATGTGGGCCGATCCCGATCCCAGTGTCGCGATCTTGCCCGAGCCAGGACCGGCTCTGTGTCGTCAGCAGACAGCGAAGTTCAGCCAGCTGTCTGCTGAAAACTGGTCACAGGCGTGCAAAGTGAACTGCACTCCTGTGATCCACAGGAGAAGTACAGCCAAACGAGCTTTGGCTGTACTTTTCCTTTAACATGGAAAAAGGAGCTACTGTGCTCATTCACACTTACATCCAGGGGCCAATCTGACCCTGGTTGTTGGGTTTGGGGGAGGGCACCAAAGAATATTTTTGGAGGTATCGTCTTTTAATGCCTGTCTGTGATGCCAACAGTGCAGGGCAGTCCAAGGTTGCCCCTAAGCCCCCTTAATATTTAAATGTTTTTTGCTAATTTTTCTACAACTGGCTGTGCTCCACATGCAAAATTACATTCTTTCTAATTGTCCTTGTTCACACTCAGTCGCCCCAATGCTCTATGCTCTTCGCTCAAAAAAGTATATGAGCTTTTTTTTATCGTGTTCGAGAATTTTTAGTCCTCTAGACTTCAATGGGAGTGCCTGTAAACATGCGATACACGTGTTTTTGCATGCAGTTTAATGCCTGAAGGAGTCATCTCATCTATTAAACAGCTCTCCTCCCCTTACCCAGCCCAGGAAACAAACCCCTGAAGCTTGATACACATACAAACCCACTTGTCATTCAGCTTTATGCCTCAAAGGGCCTGAAAAATGCCTGAAAGCCACCAGGGACACGCTTTGCTCAGGTGTGAATGCATGAGAAAAAAACATATAATTGTTTCTGAAAAATGTATTGTTTTTAATGTTCTAGCATTCATTCTGATTTTTTACTGAATCTCATTTTTACCAACCAGCGTGGTTAAAAAACAGCCGGGCCCAACCCACCCCTCCCTCTGTCCGTAAGTGGCTCCAAATGGTTAATCAAGTATTACCCTATGAAAAACGAATTTTTGAACATAGGGGTTGCCCAAAAAAATACAATAAGGTATGGGAAGCTTGGTGTTCTTCTACCCTTACCATTACTAATACTTGAGAGATTTGCTAAATGCATTAGGTAATGGAGTTTATGGAAATGTTTGTGTGTTGATGAATATATGTATGATTTTATCTGATTCTTCTTATGCCGCGTACACACGATTGGAAATTCCGACAAGAAAAGTCCGATGTGTGCTTTTTGTCGGAAATTCCGACCGTGTGTAGGCTCCATCTGACTTTTTCTGTCGGGATTTCCGACAACAAAAGATTGAGAGCAGGTTCTCAATTTTTCAGACAGAAAAAGTTTCTATCGGAAAATCTGCTCGTCTGTATGCAATTCCGACGCGAAAAAAAGCATGCATGCTCAGAATCAAACAGAAGAGCCGAACTGCCTATTGAACTTCATTGATCTCGGCTCGTCGTACGTCTTGTACGTCACTGCGTTCTTGACGGTTGGAATTTCCGACAAGATTTGTGTGACCGTGTGTATGCAACACAAGTTTGAGCCAACATTCCGTCAGAAAAAATCCACGGTTTTCTCGTGTGTACGTGGCATTAGCCTTCATAACTTCATAATTTTCGAGATGTTATTAGGACTGTTATGCTGTCTTATGCTGCATATCTGTTACTGTAGAACTATCTGTATGTTCTGTAATGAAGGTCATTCTTTTCTATGCTCATGTTGAGCATTTTGGTTACTGTACCAATGTTTTATATCTTTGTCAATAAAAAGAGTTAAAAAAGGAGCCAGGCAGAAATTGAAACTGAATAACAGCTTGTCTAGTAGCTGGTCACATTAATTCGGACTTGTTCTGTAAAATCTAGTTGTATGTGACTAACTACTAGATGTACCGTGACCATGAGCAGTTTCACTCTCTAACATTATTACACACAGTCTAACAAAAAAAAAAAAAAGGAATAGCACAATCCCTAACAATTATATACTTAAAGATGCTATATAACTTTCTGCACCATCCTGGTCTGCCAGTGATTATATCCACTGAAGCATGCATATGCAATGATCTACATGACTCCCACCAGAATTGCAAATAACATAGTTCCTTTGAAATTTGCATTGAGTAGGAAGAAATTACCACAAAATTGTCTAAGCGGCATTGTTTAAATGTGTCATCTGTGACACTGCTGGGCGTGTGGTGTGATTAAAATCAGAAGTATCCTGGTGGAGAGATGCACAAAAATATATTTCAGAAAGCAAAATAAACTGAAGGTGTTCTAACTTACATAACCCATTGCGATTGAAGTGCCATTGCTGATTTGTTAAAAAGTTGCTAGCTGTCATACTGATTCATAGTGTTCACTGCCTAGTGATCCACTGAATTGGATGGAGTTTGTAGCCAGTGGCAGTGATGTTGGAGTTCTTGACTTGCATATTTGTTCAGGTCAATGACTCACCCAGCAGGAGCATCAGGGTATCAGCCAAGCAGCTAAAAGTCAGCAAACACATCACCCATATTTCTATCATGGCAGGTTTAAAAATATTCATGTTAGGTGACTCATCTAGCATGTGAGAACATTACAAATGTTTGCACAAACTGTTATTTCTCAGTTACCTGACTTCTCTCAATTAACATGTGGAATCCCCATTTTCTGTGGCCACTGCGAACATGATCGCTTTGCTGTCCCCTCATTGTCTTCTTCAGCAGAGGACTTTAATATCATGACTAAAAAAGCTTAAACCTGAAGCAGTAGTTTCTACAGTGGCGGCTGGTGTTTTTTTTTTTTGGGGGGGGGGGCGGGAAACGATCCACCCACCGCCAACCCTGCCGGTACGTCAGGTCACAGGCAGAACCCCTCGGGTCGGTCAGTTAATAGGTCGGGGGTGGTTTCGGTTTCTCTCTGGGCTGTTTTCTCTAGCTGATTCCTCGCTTCCCCTGTGTCTCCTCCCTCCTCCTCCTGGCAGCCAATCCGATTAGATCTCCTCTTTCGGGTTGGGCCACCACTGAGTTTCTATAGGGACTGTAAGTATGTCACGCTTTCTGTTGCCCTTCATGGTTTTAAGCATTAGCATATGTAGCACCCTCTACCATAGGTAGGTGCTAGAGGTGAGGATTTTTGTGTGGTAGCTGCCAGGCAGGTAAATTTAGCCAGGCCTATGCTGCACGCTAGGCCTGCTAGTTTTTGATCTGGGGGCAGGTAGTGGTTAGTGTAGCAGTGGGTGTGACCACCTTTGCTTAAGTTCTTGGGTGCCTCCCCTTCTTCCAGGAAGATTTGTTCTGGAAAAGGGTCAGGGCTGAGAGCTGGAGTGACAGGGAGCTCATGTGAGGAGCCCTGACCAATCCCAAACTGGAACTGGCAGGGGGCAGGCCTCCTACTTAAGCTCAGGTCCAGTCCAGTGGAGGGGAGTTTTCGGCTGGGAGACGTAAAGAATGGAGTGCTAGATCACAGCAGGAGGCCCATCCCCATTTGGGGGGAACTGCGTGCCTCGGCGGAGGAGCCCGGGAGCTGGGAGGGAGCCTCGTCCTTACACGGTTATGGAAGAGGTGTCCAGGAATAGAGGGACTGAAGAAGTGATTGGAACGCATGTCCGGTTAAGTTCTTCACCATGGACTCAGGGCAGGAGAAGGTCGGTGAGTGAGGCACAGTGGATATCTGGAAGAGGCATGCCAGGGGAGCTGGGTGCAAGGCCAGAGGAGAGACTGTGGGGTTTTGTGTCAAATCGATGTGGCCTGCGGGCACAGGATTTGCAAGTCGGGCTAGCTGGGATCAGTAGTCCACCAACCAATGTAAGCTGCTAAACAACTAGGCAGCAATAAGGGGTACTGCAGGCCCCTGGCCTATTAACAGTTCAGCAAGTCAGCAAGCATCTAGGACTATTCAGAGTACTCCTTGATGTAAAGTGAAGACGATGAGGCGGAAAGACTAATAGTTCACAGTAAAGGAGGAGAAGAGTCCTGGGAGTAACAGTCTGCAGGAGTTGATGCAGAGGAGGAGCAACGGTCTGCAGGAGTTTATGCAGGGGAAGTGACTGTGTATGTTAGAGTCTATCAGTTCTTCAAAGCTCAATTCAAAGTTCTTCAAAGCTCAATTCATTTAACCAATACCTTAAATATGATGGCAAAGTGATCTGTTCTATGGGCATCCCATATTCCCTTTCCTCAACCAAGTTATATCCCCCAAATAAACAAAAACAAAACGAAGCAAATGACTGTTCATTGTCTCTGGGAGTGATATATGGAGGTCTGGCAGCAGGGTGATATGGTGGATGTTAGTAACTAGTAGCAATCATCCGCTACACATATATACTTTAAAGTGGTTATGAACCTCTGACATAAAAAATTAACAAAGCGTACCTATAGTGTGTACTTGCCCCAGTGTGATTGCTGCCTTATTCCTCAGTCCTCACTTACCTGCATGAGTCATTTCTGACAGGTTGTGCCCGCTCCAAGAGATCAAGGGTGCTCCAGCACACAGCCTGTGATTAACAGCATGTTTCCTTGTGAGATTGTGTAGAGGGTGTTCATTCTCTCTACTCTGGTCTCAGATTACACTCAGCTCCCTGCTCTGTGCTGTGCAGCACCCCCTGCCTCTGGAAGCTCAGGAATGCTGTATAAATTATGGACTTTGAGCTGATGTAGAGGAGAGAAGGCAGCAGATAAACAGGTATAACTGTATAACTTAGGTTGGAGGATTTTTTTTCATCTCTGTGTGTCTCTTGAGGCTAGTCACTTAATTTTATCATATTTGGGAAATAAATCTAGCAAATAAAAATGTTTGCATATATATATTAGCATATACCATATATAATTGTGACACAAGCCATACTAAAATTAATGTTCTTAAAAATGTCTTTCCTTTTTAATCTGCAGTGCTGTAAAGCCCTGTACACACGATCGGTTTTACCAATGAAAACAGTCCGATGGACTTTTTTCATCGGACAAACCGATCGTGTATGGGACCCATCAGTCTTTTTTCCATCGGTTTTAAAAAATAGAACATGTTTTAAATTTTTCCGATGGATCAAAAACCGATAGCAAATTCCGATCGTCTATGGGCAAGTCCATCGGATAAAAAAAACACGCATGCTCAGAATCAAGTCGACGCATGCTCAGAAGCATTAAACTTAATTTTTCTCGGCTCATCGGAGTGTTTTACGTCACCGCGTTTGGAACGCTCGGTTTTTTGACTGATGGTGTGTAGGCAAGACTGATGGAAGTCAGCTTCATCGGATTTCCGATGGAAAAAACCATCGGATTAGAATCAATAGGATATCCGATCGTGTGTACAAGGCTTAATTGTCTGTAAAATTCAATGCAATATGACAACCTGGAGACTTTCTGTACACAGTTGGTGTATGGAACACCCCAGAAATTTTATTTTCTGCTTGTGTGATTGGCTCACTGATTTTCTCAGAAGTCTCCACTAAGATACAAGTCAGATTTTTGGCATCCTCTGCAACAAAAATGTCAATCCCGAGGACATTTTATTAAACGTTCTACCTTATAAGAGCCATCAGCTGACACTTTTCTTTCAAAATATTTTATTTTTTCAAGAAAGCATAAAATAAATCATAAGAACATTGCATTAAATGGCACATCCCAGAGGATGATGATGTAGGAATGACATTCAATATCCTAAGAAAAAAAAAAAGAAGAGAGGATCTTCTAAATTATAACTTTATAACATTAAATATTCTGACATTTATTTGTAAGGTTTGGCCTTTTAAACCGTATTTTAAAAGAATGAAGATCCATATCTCTCAGTGGCATCCCTATAGGGATCATGCTGTGCCCGAAGAGGGAATCTCCAGTCTATTTAATGGGCTCACAGTGCAGCCCCCAGAGCCTCTCTTCACGAAAAATCTAATCAATTAAATAGGATTATAACTCGTCTAGTCTATAACGTAACTATCCAATGATATTAGATAATTAATATGTAAATATGTTCCTTATAAACATCTCTAGGAATCTTTATCTAAATATAAATAAAAAAAAGGAAAAAAGAGAACTGAGAATAGAAAGGGAAAAAGAAAGGGAGGAAAGAGGGTAGGGTACATGCCTAACTTAATATAGTTGGGTGATGAGAGAACGATAGAACATCTTGATTAAGTGAAATCCCAATATAACTAGCCCATGGTTCCCATATTTTTTCAAATTTTGGGATTGTGTTATTAAGGATACTAGCTAATTTTTCTTGGGTCATTATCCAAGATATTTTTCGACATCTGAAAGAAAGGGTTTCGGTTTCTTCCACGCCCTAGCTAAGGTTATCTTGGCTCCTGTGAGAATAAAATGGATTAATGTTTGCGTAGTCTTAGGTATTTGAGGTATATGAGCATTAAGAAGAGCTACAGACGGATATCTGGAAACCTGACAGTTAGTTACCCGGAAGATCAAGTTAAAAAATTTGCTCCAAAAGGGACGAATCCTAGGACATTCCCACCATATGTGGGCCATAGATCCCGAAAGTTGGCATCCTCTAAAGCAAGAAGGGTCTAATGATGGGTATATGGCAGCTAATTCAGTGGGGGTAAGATACCATCTGGTTAGAACCTTGATATTAGCTTCCATTAGATATACGTTCAGAATACCTTTAAAGGATTTTGAGCAAGCTTTATGCCAGGTATCCAGGTCCCAGTTGCTTTGGAAGCCTGTTTTCCAAGCAGTCATATAAGAGGTCTTTGATGAGCCAACACTTTTCAAGGCTTCTAGCTCTCAATCTCTGCTGTCAATGTCATCTCTACCATAGTGACCAATGGCAGTCTGGAGGCTTCATCAACAAAAATGAAAGCCTTTATCTCAGGTTCCTATAGACATTTGCTACAGCTTTCTACCTGTACCTCTGTATAGGCTTTCTGTTAGAAAGTTGTAGGAAGTGTTAATTACCTAAGAGAGTGCTTGCCAGCCCCCTCACAGTTCATTGAGAACTACAAGCCATCTGCTGCAATGGAGGATGGTACTTGTAGTTCTGTCATTTACAAATTCCTGTGAATGAATGATGTGGCTGTGCAGATATTTTTGAAATCTGACAGCTGGTGCGGGGGAGAGGATCCCCCGTCCAATGTCACAAGAGGGGGCGAAGACAAGTGCTGAGGGATGTTACACATTATACCCTAAATATGGACGTAATATGTAATAGGCTCCAGAAGTTGAACTTATCCTTTATGCTTATCCTCTAAGATTCTGAAGCTCTGACAGGACACTTGTGGCCCAGCAGCTGTCTCGTTGTTTATCTGCCCTTGCCTCTTGTCCAGTCACAGAATGCTTTGTAATCTGTGAACCATTCACAAAATACAAAGCGTTCTGTGAAAGGACAGGAGGAGACGAGGTGCGGAGAAGGCAGCTTGTGTGTATGAGAGTCTCCAGTCGGAGCACCAAAAGTATAGCAAAAGCTATTGGTGCTCAAAGAAAGTGTAAATTGTAAATAATAGGCAGAGATCCAGAAGGTGGAAAAGACCAATTCTTTAAAGTGGTTGTAAACCCTATACAACCACTTTTCCCTACAGGTAAGCCTATATTAAGGCTTACCTGCAGGTACTGGAAATATCTCCTAAACCTCTTTGCGTTAGAAGATATTTGCCAAACACGCCGGCGCTGTGCCGTTTCTTTAGTGCTTGTGCCGTGACCGTTGGCTCCCATGTGCATGTGCGGGAGTGACGTCACGCGACTCCGGCCAATAGCAGAGCCGGAGTCCACAGCCCCGGAAGGAAGAGGCGTTTAAGATGGACGCAATTACACAGCGGGAACAGCGGTGACCTTGCGAGCTTCTTCTGAAGGTAAGTGGCACATAATGGGCTAGTATGCGATGCATACTAGCCCATTATGCTTTTACTTTGCAGGGAACAAAGAGGAGGTAAAACCCATCAGGGTTTACTTCCTCTTTAAGACTTTCTGAGTCCCTGACCCGCAGCAAGTATGCAGAGCAGTGAAGTAAGAGAAAAGTCAGAATTACTTATCTTTGTACATGTTCTAGGTCAGTGAAAGAAAATGTAAAAGCAAGAGGGTCATAATGACAGCCAGGCACCTATTATCTTCAGAATGAGAGCTCAAGGATATCAGCCTCTGTGTTTTGTGCTTAAAAAGGTTCTCTTCAAGTGTTTCAGCAACAGAGTACTGATGTGCTTGATTTGAAATTGTGCCCATTTCGGTTAGTATTCATTGTAGTTGGAAGTAGATATCAAGGAGAAAACCAAAGCTCTTTTTATTCTGAATTGTGATGCAGCTCTACGAACGTGTCTTCTTGCTGCTTCCAAATTTCAGCTTTAAACCCTGGGGCCTGTGAACGATTCTTTCAATTTTCCCACTTAAATGTTAAGGACGGAAATTAAAGCTTTGACATTTTTAGGTCAGACTCCATATTATTCACAAAATGATGCCTAGTCTAAAAAGTATCTCACCGCTGACATTAAAGTGCATTCTGATCTTATAATAGTTTTATACGTCGGAAAGAGATCATGTTTTTATGACACAAGTTGACGCTGAAGCAAAACCAGTTCACTGTAATGTCTTTTTAACATACAAGCTTCTCTGGTATTACATTTTTTTTCACTTCAATTCTTTCTGAACAGACTGCACTGACTTCTGTTCCTCTATAGTGTAAATACAGTTGTAAAATTGTACCAGTCACCCACATACCAGGGAGCCATTTTATTCAGCTAAATGAATACTATTTTAGTCGACTAAAACTAAAACAATTGAGATGACTCAAATACGACTAAAACTAAAATGCCATTTTAGTCAAAAGACTAAAATGGGACTAAAACTAAAATGCCATTTTAGTCAAAAGACTAAAGCCCTGTACACACGATCGGATTTCCTATGGATTCTAATCCGATATATTTTTCCATCGGAAATCCGATGAAGCTGACTTCCATCAGTCTTGCCTACACAGCATCAGTCAAAAATCCAACCGTCCCAAACGCTGTGACGTAAAACACTCCGACAAGCCGAGAAAAATGAAGTTCAATGCTTCTGAGCATGCGTTGACTTGATTTTTTGTCCGATGGAGTTCCACACAGACAATCGGAATTTGCTATCGTTTTTTTTTATCATCGGATAAATTTAAAACATGTTCTATTTTTTCTCACCGATGGAAAAAAGACAGATGGGGCCCATACACGATCGGTTTGTCCGATGAGAAAAGTCCATCGGACTGTTTTCACCGGTAAAACCGATCGTGTGTATACGGCAAAAGACTAAAATTAAATTGAAATATGACTTCAAAATTAACACTGGTCTGTAGTGCATATTCATACCTCAATACCATAAATAATAACATATTCGATTTTTCACTCCAGCAGTATATAATGAGTTTGGAAATTGTAGAGAAATGTTAACTAATGCATTACAATTTAATTGCACTCATTAGATTTTAGATGACTAAAATTAGTTTTAGTTGACTAAAATGTACTGGAGATTTTAGTCGACTAAAACGTAAGACATTTTAGTCGACTAAAACGTAAGACATTTTAGTCGACTAAAACGTAAGACATTTTAGTCGACTAAAATGTACTGGAGATTTAGTCGACTAAATACGACTAAAACTAAAACAATTGCAGAAGACTAAAATGTGACTAAAACTTAAATGCCATTTTAGTCCTAAGACTAAAACTAAATCGAAATTTGCTGCCAAAATTTACACTGCACGGAGGCAGCCATTTGGAGTGCAATGTCCAGCCTAGCAATCCACTACCATCAAATTACGTGTAGGTTTGTCACTAGTTCCAGCAGAATTGCAACATTACCCTGAATGTAATTTGAACCCTAAAATAGCCGCCTCCAAATTACTATTGTTCCAAAGCAGCCTTTTTTCAACCAGGGTGCCTTCGAGTTTTTTAGGGGTGCCATTGCAAAATTCGTAAAAATTTTCCAAAATTTGTATACGAGCCAGCGGGTGGATCAAGCCTATCTTTAAGTTACACAAAGCTACAGGTTTTCATTCTGCACCAAAACCTTCTAGCCATGGAATCCTAACAACTAATGATGTCATCAGTTCATAAGAAGGACGTTGGGAGCATGCATAGCATCCTTGTTTGCCCCTCCCTTGCTCCTCTCCGTCAGCACTTGGGGTCACTTTAGCTGAGTAAGGAAGAAAAACTATGAGAAGAGAAACATTGGAATACTAGTCACCACCAGTGTGCAAAGGTGTATTTGCTTTGGAAAAATAAATCACCTCTAATGTTGGGTGTCCTACATGTTTGGATGTTGCTGCATCATGTAAAACTATTTGTTTTGTTTTTTACATTTTAGAATGGGGTGCCTGAAGATTGTGCATATTTTAAAAGGGTGCTCCGAATGAAAAACGTTGAGAAATACTGTTTTAAAGGATTAGTGTAGTATTCTTTAGTATAAGAAGCTGTTCAAAACTTTGAATATAATTAATTGCAGCAGGGGTAAGCTAATATGTAGTGTAGAACTTGACACCCCATAATAAATTATGTTTGTGCCCACCCCTTTCAGTGATTCTTACTACATGACAGGACAGCTTTTGCAGAGGAAAGCATCTAGGTGCTCCATTCTGATGATGTTGCATCCCATGATCACAGCATCATCCTTATTTAAGTAATAGTAAGGCTTCTTTCACACGGGACGGATCAGTCATGATCCGCCCCGTGAACCTCCGCTTGCTCAGCGGGGATCGCTCCGTTGATCCCCGCTGAGCCGGCTGATGACTGGGCGGTCCCCGCACACTGTGCAGGGACCGCCCTGTCAGATCTCCGCTCTCCCCTATGGGGGATCGGATGAACACGGACCGTCTGTCCGTGTTCATCCGATCCGCTCCGCAGACGGATAGAAAAATAGAAATTTTTCTATCCTGAAAAACGGAGCGGAGCGGACATGGGTGAGATCGGGTGTCAGCGCATGTTCATCCGCTGACATCCGCTGTCCCATAGGGATACATGTATGTCCGTTTTTCATCCGAAAACGGATGGGTGAAAAACGGACATACGCCCGTGTGAAAGGGGCCTAAAGGTATTTTTTATTTATTTTTAAAATAACAAACATGTTATACTTACCTGCTCTGTGCAATAGTTTTGCACAAAGCAGCCGCGATCCCCCTCTTCTCAGGTCCCCCTTCTCTGAGTGCCTCCATAGCAAGCAGCTTGCTATGGGGGGACTCGTGCGTGCTCGCTCCTGAGCCCCCCTTGGTGTGTCCAAAAGACACACCGAGGGGGGCTCGGCCCTGCCCCCCACTCTCCCCTCACTGGCTCCCGCTGCTGTCTCTCAGCCAATCAGGAGGCAGAGACCCGGGGGGACTCAGGTAAGTATTAGGGAAGGCTGTGGGGGGAGCTGTGTACTGAAGGTTTGAACATAGAAAACCATCAGCTTTTAAGAAACACTTTAAGTTACTGAGCATGCGCAAAATCATGTGGGCATCACAGTTGTAAGTGGGCATTCTGGCATAAAGTGAGCTTAGTGGGACTGGCTGGAAAGTTGGCATGATCTGGGTGGGGCTGCCTAGAAGAAAGTTGTGATATGTGTGGGCCATGGGTGACTGTTCACGGTGGATGTTGCCATGTAAGAGAATCAGATGCAACTTTTACTAATTCACAAAAGCAGAGTGATTTTTTTGTTTGGGCCTACTCACATTTAACACACTTATGCCGCGTACACATGATCGGAATTTCCGACAACAAATGTTCGATGTGAGCTTTTGGTCGGATATTCCGATAGTGTGTCGGCTCCATTGGACATTTGCTGTTGGAATTTCCGACAACAAATGATTGAGAGCTGGTTCTCAGTTTTTCCGACAAGAAAAGTTCTTGTCGGAAATTCCGACCGTGTGTATTCAATTCCGATGCACAAAAATCCTACGCATGCTCGGAATCAACTCGACGCATGCTCAGAATCATTGAACTTAATTTTTCTTGGCTCGTTGTAGTGTTGTACGTCACCACGTTCTTGGCGATCGGAATTTCTGACAACATTTGTGTGACCGTGTGTATGCAAGACAAGTTTGAGCGAAAATCCGTTGGAAAAAAAAACACGGTTTTGTTGTCGGAAATTCCGATCGTGTGTACGCGGCATAAGAAGAAAGGCTGGGCCTAATTTCTATTGTTTTCCATATTTGTTTTATATTGTTTTCCATATTTCAGAATTGAAAGCTTGTTCGTATTAATTAAACATTTAAAATACAAGTATGGAAACTGCCAAAAGATCTGCAATTCTGTATAGCCAGCCTTATGATCCAGACAATTCTGCAGAACGTCATAACCAGATCTGAGACCTTACTATTTTTCCAGTGTAGTTAGAGCAGTGTTTCTTAAACTTTTTTTGTCTTGCGGCACACCAAAAAGATCTAAAAATGTTCACAGCACAACTGATTTTTTTCTACAATTTTTGTAATGAAGAACTTACCGTATTTATTTTTACATATATATTTAATTTTAAATTTAATGTGAATGATGTGCCTGCTTTCGAGAGAAAATCAGATTGAAGCGAGGCTCCAAAGTCGACAAACAAGCGAGCATTTCATCATTGATTTTAGGAAGTCTCTCTCTCTTTTTCGATTTGATTTCAGTCAGTGCTGGAAATCCAAACTCGCAAAACCACGAAGACAAATGGCAGAATTACTTTGATTGCTTTGGAACTGATTGCAGGATATGACTTCTTGATTGAGATCCAAAACTCATTCAGGCTCTTTTTCGGGAAATGTTCACTGAAATATATAAGTAGAGTGATCGAGTTCTCCCTAGATCTCGCATAAGTCTCGCATTACCAAAGGAACCAATGAATGACAGACTAACAGAGATTGCGTTTTTATATATGTTACTTTTTTTACTTTTGCGACATTGATTTACCATTTCTGTTTAATATATTTTTATTGAAAAGAATGGCATTGTACTACAACAGTACAGTGAGAAAAAAAAGGAAAGAAAAGGGAATAATTATGCTTAATGACAATGGCCTAAATATCCATAAATTAACCAGATTTGATATTTCCCATTCTCACTTGAATTTTCACAAAAATGAAACTGAAAATGCTAAATATAACGTGCCGACATATTCGCTAGCAATGCCAATTTTTGTATTTTTGATTTACCATAAAAAATTTTAATTTTTCAATATTTTCAATATTCAATATTTTCAATTTTTCAATATTGTATAACTAAATGTTAGCAATTTTAAATACTGTATTTTTCAAAACTCCCATGGCACACCTGCAAATTTCTTACGGCACACTAGTTTGTCATGGCACACAGTTTGATAATCACTGAGTTAGAGGAACTATGTAAAAAGATTTATATTGTTATTTTAAATATATATATATATATATATTTTTTTTTTTTTCAGGTAAATGTGAAATATTAAATGTGTATAATTTATACTTATGATATCCATACAGCAAATAGTGCTCTAGGATCATGAGATTGCAGGCCACACCCGCCCAGACCAAAACTTCCCCAGATACAACTACTTAAATAAACACCTGAAACATTTTATTTGGCAAAAACTTGGCCGCGACACCTTTATTGGTTTTTCACAAATAATTTTCCATAAATCTTTATTACCAATCAAAACTTCATAAATATTCAAATAACATTTCTACCTGCTCAGTTATTAGAACTCGAGCAGTAGCACAACTTCAAATATAAATAACAGTCCCCCCTGGATCCAGGGTGACCCACCACATAAAAGTGATCGCGACTGGGGCGGGAGGGAGGGAGCTCAAATCTTCTTTGCTGTCCGCCGGAAAGAGGAAGAACCCTGCACCTGCTGGCCCTTTTATAGCCAATCCCTATAATTCCAGAAAATTCCCTGAACCCCCATTGGCTCTTCCTGACTAGCTGTAATCTAGCCCCTTAAAGGGGCAGGCTCCTGACTAAACTAAACTACTGCTGCCAATCTAACCTAATTTTTTATTAATTTGGGCTAGGGAGGCCGCAATCTCAGGAAAGTGGCCCCATAATGTGACCCCTTTATTCATGAGATTGCAGGCCACACCCGCCCAGACCAAAACTTCCCCAGATACAACTACTTAAATAAACACCTGAAACATTTTATTTGGCAAAAACTTGGCCGCGACACCTTTATTGGTTTTTCACAAATAATTTTCCATAAATCTTTATTACCAATCAAAACTTCATAAATATTCAAATAACATTTCTACCTGCTCAGTTATTAGAACTCGAGCAGTAGCACAACTTCAAATATAAATAACAGTCCCCACACGCCGGTCTTGAGCATCAAGACCGGCCCACCCCAAGCGTCGCGGCCTTCTCAATCATGTTCTGCAAACCCACATTAAAGATATCATTACCCACTTCGGATAAGTGAACACCATCCAGTCTGTATAGACCTGGATAACCCCCTTCCAAGTCCACATGCCGATACGACTATGGGGGGCATGAACTTTTCAAGAGCCCTATTGACTCTTTTCCTCATTTTTTCCATAACCCTCCTCTGTGCAGAGGAGAGCCATGAAAGACGAGGAACCACCTCAGAAAAAACTAACGTTGTACCTGGGAAAGTCGTACTGAAGCGATGCAAGTCTTGCTTGATCATGAACAGCAAGTCTAATGTTTTAACGTTTCTCAAATCATTACCTCCCAAGTGAATTATCAGGATAGATGGCAAAGGCCATAGGTGACACAACCTAGATAAATGAAAGTTCAGTTGAAACCACTGAAGGCCTCTTATACCTTTCCAAAACAACCAAAAAGAGTCCGGGTGCAGAGACAAATTCGGTGAATAGCTGCGTTGAGCCGCTCTTTTTTGAGCCCAATAAATAAATGAGTGCCCCATAATCCAAACTGTGTGTTGGGTACCTAAAATGAAACAAACAAATTAGGACGAACATATAACTTAAAACATTTCGACTTCCACTTCCCCATTGCTTTAATATCCGATTCCGGGACACCCGATCGAGCCGCCTCCGAGGCTGCGCCAATCCGAAAGGAGTGGGAGGAAAACCTGAAATTACTTAATCCCATGCTACCCAAACTCTTCTTTAGGACTGCATCGAATTGGTACTTCGTCAGGGGCAACAAATTAACGTGAGTGAGAAAAAATCCCCCCCCGGGAGGCCTAAGTCCCATGAATTGCTTAACTAAGGCTACTGGGCACATGAAAACATCATCGTGCTCCCTTAGATGAACCCATCTGCCCTTGCCACATTGATCCATTTTGGAATGCTGCAGCCACACATGAACACCCGATCAAATCGAATTCCAGAACCACCCTGCTTGCTTCCCGGAACTAATTCCGAGATACGGAACGCCCCAAAAAAGGCAAGAACAAAGGCTGTCCTAAATAATAAAGTAAATAAAGTATAGTAAGAGGAAAAACAGACAACTGAAGTAATTCTACAAAAGCCACTGAGAATGTCAAGAGAGATCGGTCTTCTGTCATCTGTGATGAAAGTCAATCTCTTGAACCCCTTCAGCGCCTGTTTTACAGAAAAATAAGAAGTACAAGGTCTCAGACCTAAGAAACGGAAGAAAAATGATATGCCGGCCAACATTTTTGTCACATGACTATGTGAAAATTGCTGCCACATTAAACTGGACAGAAAAGCCAAAATAGCACCCTCAGAAGGTCAATTAAACTGAAAACCTTCAGTACTGGCAAAGGCTATCCAGCTGCTCCAAGCTGCAGCATAACTTGACCAAGTCTTAGGAGCTAAGGAGCCCCTAATAGCATCTGTCACAGCAGTCAGATCATCTCCCACAAATAGGCCGGGCACAGGATGCCAACTGCGTCCGCCTCCGAAAGCAAACTACGAAAACGCTCCACCTGAAAACGAGATAGAGAATGTTTTTCAATATCCCCGCAGTATACCTAGCCTTCAACCAGATGTTAAATTTGAGGCATCTGAAGACCACCTGACGCAAGATTTTGATTACCAACCAAGAACTAGACGAGAGACAATTCACTGCATATAACACACCTTTGTTATCAGTTTCCACCAAGATGAGCCTATTAGCAAACTCTGAGCCCCACAACTCCAGTGCCACTAAAATTGGAAACAACTCTAGCAATACCACATTCTTGGTAGCTCCTGATCTCACCCAGGACTCCGGCCAAGCCGCACAGCACCAATGCGATCTCCAGATGGCTCCAAAACCTTTGGAGCCAGCCGCATCTGTAAACAGACAAAAATCCCGTGCCACAACAAATTCGGCCTGAAACAAGGACTTACCATTATAACAATCAAGAAAGCTAGCCCAAACCATCAAATCCTTTTTAATAGGGGTAGCTATCCTAACATGATCCAAGGGAGATTTCGAGCCCGAAAAAAACAGGTAAAGCCGCCGTGAAAAATTCCTGCCAACAGGCATGATTCTGCACGCAAATGCCAGAACACCCAAGAGTGACTACATTTCTTTCAAAAGTATCTTCTTTTGCAACACCGTCGCGATCAACCATTTTATTTTATTCAATTTTTCCGCTGGCAAACGGAATTCCATACTGCGGGTATCTATCTCAATGCCCAAAAATTCCAACAAAGTCCTGGGCCAGCAAGTTTTTTCCTCCGCCAACGGGACGCCAAATTCAAGAGACATAGCTTGAAATTATAGCAACAAGTCCGAACATAAACTAGAGTCTGCTGGACCAACAAATAAGAAATCTAAATAGTGCACTGTACTATCAAACCCGGACCGAATGCCAAGTATCCAGTGAAGGAATGTGGAAAATGTTTCAAAGTATGAGCAAGACAACGAACACCCCATTGGGAGATACATGTCAAAAAAGTACTGTCCCTCAAAATAAAAACCCAAGGAATTAAAGGCCTCCGGGGAAACGGGCAAGAGCCGAAAAGCTGATTTTATGTCAGCCTTCGCCAACAACGCCCCCGGGCCAAACAACCTGATCTTACCAATCGCTTCCTCAAACATAGCATAAGACATGGAACATAGGTTCCTATCAATATCATCAATCAATGAATCACCTTTAGGAAAGGATAGATGGTGTATAATACGAAATTCATTAGGTTCCCGTTTGGGCACTACTCCCAATGGGGAAATCCGAAAATTACAAAAAGGGGGGTGCTCAAAAGGGCCCCGCAATCCTTAGTTCCTTACATAACTTATCCCTTACCAAAATATGCTGCGCCTGGCTAGAACCTGCAGCTGCATTTCTCTTAAAACATTTTTGCCGCTGGGTGCGTCCCCGCACAGATGGAACATTCATTTCTGTATTTGCAAGAATTATTCCAGCGGCATTGACTATCATTAAATGCAAAACAGCAGCCTTTTCTAAAGGCCGCCGTGGAAGTGTTAACAGTGAGTTGCCTAGGTGCTACCTGCTTCTGCGGAAATATCAAATTGAGCCACAGGCCCACATCTTTCATACCCCACCTAAGTGACGGGTGAATGGACAATTTCTGACAAAATAATTTGTCATAATAGAACCAACCCAGGCCACCAAAATTTTTGTAGGCTTCTAGGATATGAACAAATGTTGGAAAAGTCCCCCACACCGCTCTGGGTGCTTTTCCGCCATTATACCAGAATAAATACAAAAAGGCTTGCAGCCAATTGTTTACATGACCTAGGGATCACCCTGCGCCTTTCCTCCTCACTTCTCTCCTCACCCCTCTTGTCAGCTCTGACCATGAAATCCTTATGAGCAGGCAGAAGGGAGAGAATGTCCACATAAATTTTGGCTTTAATATTTGCATTTAAATGATATCCTAAAGGGGACATCTCACAAGGCATGACATCTTTCATATATGTCTCAGGTACATGGATTTTAGCATGCACAGCTGTCTGTAATGAGGGGCTAACCTGACTGACTGTAAAACACTAACAGTACTTTTTTCTTGTTGAGAGGATAAACTGACAGGAAGATTAGACAACACAGGAGTATGAGAGGAAACAGAAGGGTTAACAGACAGAGAGACCAGGGAAGCTGAAGACACAGCAGGAGCTGACACTTTGGACAGTGATTGAATTAAAGAAGACAGTGAACCTACCAAACCAGATACACATGTAATTGAGTCAACTCACCACCTGCTGGAGCCTGTAACACCTGCAACCTGTGGAGTCTGCACACCTAGCACCTGTTGGGGCATCTCTGCATGCTGAGTGCCTTGCTGCGATGATACGCGCTGCTGCCTGGGAGACTGCTGCACAAGCTGTCTCCCCCTTGTGTCCTGTGCAGCCTGCTGGAGCTGGCCACGCCGTCCGCTTCTTCCTGCTGGCGACTGCGAACAAGTCCGCCTCTTCTGACCTCCGCGGCGGCACCGTGATGTCACGCCGCCGCCATCTTCCCTTGGCTTCCCTTGAGGCACACGAGTCTCTTCAGCTTCTTCCGCAGCCCGTCCTTCTCGCTCTGGAGGCGCGCTTCTCCTTGCTCTTGCAGGCGGTGCGGGCACAGGAACACCCCGCCCTGTATCTGTGTCCTCCATCAGCTCGCCGCCCACTGCCAAGCCTCCTCCCTCTTGCTCCATAAGCAGTGCCTCCTCCTCCGGAGCTGACGCCATGCAATGTCTCAGCCATGCCTCTCCTCCTGAGCTGCCTGCCTTCTCCAACAGCTGCATCACCAGAGCTTCCATCAGGTAAGAGAAACGTCTTCACAGCTCGAGCTCAAATCTTCTTTGCTGTCCGCCGGAAAGAGGAAGAACCCTGCACCTGCTGGCCCTTTTATAGCCAATCCCTATAATTCCAGAAAATTCCCTGAACCCCAATTGGCTCTTCCTGACTAGCTGTAATCTAGCCCCTTAAAGGGGAAGGCTCCTGACTAAACTAAACTACTGCTGCCAATCTAACCTAATTTTTTATTAATTTGGGCTAGGGAGGCCGCAATCTCAGGAAAGTGGCCCCATAATGTGACCCCTTTATTCATTTTCACATGTTTATCAGGCCACCTTAAACTGCTTTACTAATATCAGTTTGATGTGTACAGAGCTAAAGATCAAAATACACACACAGCTAAATGCGTCAAAGGAATAACTTCTTCTGCCTCCCTCCCTGCTCTGTGAGTCCCTGGAATGTTGTGCTACTTCTTTTTTTATTTTTTTAAAGAAAACGAATAATGCTGTGCAGAAACAATGTCATGGGTGCACCCTGTGGTCAATGTTCATTTTGTAAAACACAGATTTATTAAAACATATATGTTGCTTGGGCTTCACTTAATTAAATTACATTTAATTAAATGTTAGTGTTTAGGAACAAACTAGCAGGCAAACAGTAGGTGCAAGTTTCCCCAAAAAAAATAATCTGTATTTTCTCTATTTTGTGATTTCCTACATTTACAATATATTCTTCATTTACCAAAATTATTTAGTTATGCATCTGACATATTTTAATTTATGGCAGGCTCCTTAAAGCGAAGTTCCACCCACTTTTTTAACTTTCTATTAATCAATCTATTTATGCTAATAATGTACTTATTGATCAGTTATATATATATATTTTTTTTTAGTCAGCTTACCTGGTTTATAAGCTGATCAATCGCACTTCCTCCTTCTCCCACCCGTGGCTATTGACATAATTTCCCAGCGGCACACTGTCTCCTGGGAGCTTAGTGTCATTATTCCCAGGAGTCAATGTGGATCGCCGCCGCTCAACATCGCAAGATTTCTTTGTTGCCATCACAACAGTGCAGGCACTTCCGACGACCCTGCCCGTTTTGATGGCAACGTCAGAAGTGTACGGCGCTGCGAGCCGTACATACTGCGCATGCGCGAGAACTGGGCGGTGCATGCTGGTCGCTCAGCTGCACCGTATCCCGAAAGATAGTGCTTGTGGGCTTCACATGCCCACAAGCAATATGGAACATGCCAGGAGAGAAGAATATAAGATATCGTATGATCGGAAATCGGCAATCGAGCCTCGATCGATCCCTAAAACTTGAGTAATATAACTAATCGTATTTAAAAAACGATATTCATCCCCAAAAAATTTTTTAAACAGTTGTCACTCCGCTTTAACTGTAAAATATTTTTAGTTTGTGATATGTATAGCCTGTTAGTGTGAGTCAACTCGTTACTTAAAGAATGCATGTGATTTTAGACATTTTTCCTTATTTGTATAGGGGCGTGCCACATGATGTGTTACATCACATCTCTCCTCTAACTGTGTGAATGTTTTTTGTTATCAACCAGCCTGCACAGCATATGAAAACTATGTTGGTACTTTACAGAGGGGGCAGTCCCTTATAAAGAGGGAGTCCTTATTTCTTATGAGCTCCCATCTCAGCCTTTTTTAGTGCATCTCCCTTTAATCCCTTGGTATGTTTGTGTCTATAAAGGTCTGAAAGAAGAGGCCTTTATATAATAAATGAATGCTGTGTAAGTTGTCACTATGTAAATAATAGGTATACACAAAGTTTCATTTTTATCTTTACATGTCCTGCATAAATCGGGTAAATTGATGTTAATGCAGCTCTGCTTTTCACCAGCACATTAGTACATATGAGTTACTAGGAAATAAAGAGGTATTCTCCATTTGTCACCCAGGCTTACCTTGATTTCTAAGATATGGTGGCGCCATCAAGGACGCACCGTTTCTATATATGCTATTTCTAATCATAATGTTCTGTTTACAGCAGCCATAAACCGGGATTTAGATATGAAATGGATGAATGTTCTATCAGGGTCACTTGACTCTATAAACAAATAATCAAGTTATCTATTTTCCTCATAGACTCAAGGTGTGCAGCATGTGAGATTCTAGATTGGGTCCAAGAATCCTTTTTTTTATTGTAAAGTGGTGGACCAATTTAATAGATTAGGTTGCTTTATACGAAACCTGTGTATTTTCCAGTACAAAAATGTAATGGAGTTTGCATGTGTTCCCTGTGCTTGAATGGGTTTCCCCCGGGTACTCCGGTTTCCTCCCATGCTCCAAAACTGGCTTCTGTCTAAACTGGCCCTAGTATGTGTATGTATGTACGTAGAAATTTGAATGGACTCAAATGAATGCTTTCCTGTTTAAATCTATGTAAGGAAGTTACTTACTGGACCACGTGAGTTAATAGTCTGCAGCATCTGCGTGAATGAGTGAGAAACTGACACTTGATCCAGCTAAAGAAGGGTGAAAGTCGCTTTTTTCAGAGGCGCTTTTGTAACTATTTTCCACAATACCTGCAGCCTTTCAGCAAAACATTTTCAATCATCAGAATGAGATTTCAGACTTTTGATATTGTAATACCTCCTTCAAATTACAACTCCCTTGATCATTTGAAATTGAAAAAGATGTTTGTCAAATAAATATGTCTCAATGATGTGAAAAACTTCATTCTGGCTGTATTACGAGTACCGATATATTTATTTGTCCTTTACAGATACATTTTCCTTGGCATCAGAAAATCTTTAACATGGGGAGTATTAAAAAAAAAAACATTTAATTTTTAAAGCACAGTTAGCTTTGGCAACATATATGGATATGCCAGGGTATGGAAGAATATGTGAATTACTTTCATTATTGATTACCCCAGTGCTGTTACATGGGGGGAACTCCAATGAAAGCAACTCAGGGCTGTCTTTATTTAAAGCATATATAAAATCAAAAATGCTCCCTGAGTAAATCTCTCCAAACTGAACAGAATTCTCATTACATAAAGCTGACACAAGAGCAGGTGTCTACATTGGAGTGTTTTCCCTTACTTCTTGCTTAACATTTTTGGATTTCCACTCACTTTCTAACACTATTTATCCACACTCCCTTAGCCACACCCAATATTTAGCGCAATGTAAATTATGCCAACTTTTGGCTATGTGCACCGCATATTCTTTTTCCCTAGATTTAGGGTGCAATTTATGATCCTGCACACAGGCTCACTGATTTCATAAAATACCTCTGCAATGTAGTCTTTCATCACATTACCTCTCCCACATTTGTGGTGGAACACAGAGGAACTGGTCTGAAATGAAACTTGGAGTGCTGTTCTAAGCAAGAGGAAAATTTCAGCCCCCCTGGTCCTCAGAAATAGGGGTTCTGGCATGCAAGCTCACTAATCCAGCGGTGGTAAACTCTATAAACATGGGAAACATTGCACTCCTAGCCCAACCTGAGTTTAAGTATGGATGTTAGATGGCCTCAGCGTTTGCAGAGCAGCGCTGACTGAGGCGTCTAACATCCATACTTACACCCTGGTTGGGCTTGGAGTGTGGCATTTCCCATGTTTATAGAGTTTACCACCGCTGGATTAGTGAGCTTGCATGCCAGAGGAAATTAATAGGCATTGATTGTGACCATAGGAAACAAAAAAAGGACAAGCTAGATGAATTAATACATAGGACATAGGAGAATCGATCAGCCATGACACTATAAACTGCACCCACAACATGTGAGCCCATAATTACAAAGTAAGTCAAGCAGATGACGCAGGGTTATAATTATACTAATACTTAGTTAAAACAACCAAAACATTTGACAGAGCACAATGCCTTTAATATGGACTTCTGAGATTGTTGTACAGCCTACTGAAAGTACTGAAGACAGTATTGGTCACAATAATTTAGGCCTTTTTAGACTTCTCCTTCATGTGCAAAGTAGAAATTTGGAATTCCACACAGCCTTATTAGCTTTATATTGAATTTGTTGTGGAAATGGTGCATTTAAGCGCATAAAAAAAAATGCGTAAAGTGGTTGTAAGGCCTTACATATAAGTCCAAATTTGACGTCAAAATTAACACTGATATTCATTACAGCTTTGCACTCGTTAAAATGAGTGCAGAATCCCCTTCAAATATCTCTTCTTATATTGGCCCAAAGACACAATTTTTGATAACCCGGCTTCCCCCCTAGCAATGCATAGTAGATGTCTGTTTGGGACTTGGACTTAATCATCTCATTGCTGCTTGGTACAAGCGCTACAGTATGACACTCAACAGACAATATGTATTCAATAAAAGATACTAAAATGCTCTGGCCCTCCTTCTCAGTATCGCTCTGCGCTTATGGATAAATCTCTAGAGAAATAGACGCTAAATAGGAATATATAAGATAACAGCAGCTGCTTAGAAATCAAAAAGTACATATAAAACACAGTCATAAAAAAACTTAAATTAAAAAGTTCATAATAAAACTGCAGCAGCGCTACGGACAAAATGTTCATATGTGCATCTTCTATATAGTTGAATATATAGGTGATGATGATAGTGATTGGTGAGTCTGGTTCTACTTGATCCTAGTTTCAGTGCTTCTTTCACCAAGGTGTAATTCACCGCGTGGGGGGTAAAACAATCCCCCTATGGGGATGCACTCACCAGATATTTGATCAATAAGGGCATATATAAACCATCCTCATTCCAATGTGACTGCAATCTTATGTTTTTTGAACACCGCTTGCCTGGTTCTAGTACCTCCCTTTGTAAGCGGCTTTGCCTCACCTTGCAGGGTCGGAAGCAGGGGGTGAAAGTTGGAGGTGTTATGCCCCTCACTACACGTGGCTGATGTGTATTTGGGCACACTGATAACTCCTCTCATACCAATGCATTCCGGTAGGCGTAGAATCCTTTTGAACTTTTATTAATACAAGATAGAGTAAAACGGAGAGGTTTCTGAAGGCTGGAACATATATCTTAGCAGTCCATGTGCATGCTTCCAGGGAAAAAGATGAAATGGCTGAAGAAGGTGAAGCAAGGCTTGATGGGATTGAAAGTACGGAGGCTTGCGTGTGACCCGTACTTTTGTATTAATAAAAGTTCAAAAGGATTCTACGCCTACCGGAATGCATTGGTATGAGAGGAGTTATCAGTGTGCCCAAATACACCTCAGCCACGTGTAGTGAGGGGCATAACACCTCCAACTTTCACCCCCTGCTTCCGCTCCCTGCAAGGTGAGGCAAAGCCGCTTACAAAGGGAGGTACTAGAACCAGGCAAGCGGTGTCCAAAAAACATAAGATTGTAGTCACATTGGAATGAGGATGGTTTATATATGCCCTTATTGATCAAATATCTGGTGAGTGCATCCCCATAGGGGGATTGTTTTACCCCCCACGCGGTGAATTACACCTTGGTGAAAGAAGCACTGAAACTAGGATCAAGTAGAACCAGACTCACCAATCACTATCATCATCACCTATATATTCAACTATATAGAAGACGCACATATGAACATTTTGTCCGTAGCGCTGCTGCAGTTTTATTATGAACTTTTTCATTTAAGTTTTTTTATGACTGTGTTTTATATAGACAATATGTATTACCCAAATGCTCGGTTGGCTAGCATACAAACAGTTCATATCATTCTTGAACTCCACACCAGACTAAACTAAATGAAACCTCTTACTCCCTTTGAACATATTTTAGTACAAAATTTTCCTCCAAACCACATAGCCCCACAACTACGGTATATACCATTCTGATTTGATTGATTCTATTGATACTTCCGGAGTTACCTAAATATACTACAAACTGGGAAAAAATTTATCGGGAACAGGTGAATTGTCTGTAGCAAGCACAGCACAAGATAAAAATGGTCAAATTCTCATCTGCTGGTACAGGTGCCTGGCTGTCCTCCATAGTTTCTACCTATCAGGAGCCATGTAAGGGGGCTGCAAAATGAGGTTTCGTCTAGGGTGTCAAAAATCCTTGCACCAGCCCTGTCTGTGTGATAAGATTATTCTCATAAATCATTGTTCCTTGTTGTATACCATTTAAAAATGAATAACAAAATAAGCTTTGAAATAGGCATTTATGTACACTGAGATATGAAAAAAACTATTTACAGTGGAACAAAATAATGTAGACTGCTCTGTCCTGAAGCTGCATTTTGGTTGACGCTGCAGTCCAATCTTCACTTCTATTACAATACTGGTTGGGTCTACACTTCTGAGAGAGCACCCTATGAAAGTAATAGTGTGGCAGGTTATAGACAAAAGTCAATGCATGTGATTACCCCTAAGCAAAAGATGTTCAATCCTTTGATGTACAATTGAAAATATGACCTTTCTAGCTGAATTGTGGGTTTGTTTTAAAGAAAAATATATTTTAAATGCCTTAACCTACAATACACAAAGGCTACATTGCTCTGATCTTGTCACTCCCTAGATACTGGAATTAAAGCAAGAATGAAATCCTCAATAAGCCACTATGGCCATTACAGACATATTTATTAATGGCTCGGTGAGTGTAGCAGTACAAGCAATAACCTTTGTTTAAATTTTCAATAGCATGGGGAAGGGTTAGAATCTCCTTTATGATTTTATTGTTTTCTGTGACTTTGCTGGGGACTGGGGAGGAGGTACCCCTCACTTTTTTTTACTGTGACATCTTGGACAAGAAATGATATGAGGTTTATTGGGATTACATATATGAAAAACTAAAACTCTAGTTTTAGACTTCACCAAACCTCCCCAGCACAAGACCTAGGTCCCTTAATATATATCCAGCCACTGCATCATACAAACCAACTTTATTGCATAATTATCAAAACGCACATAGACAAAAAGAATAAAAAATTTTAAACAAACTAACACCACCCATTCCAGCTTGTTATACTATAAATAACGGCAAATGTTAATGCATATGCGTATATAGAAAATGTGGGCAGATTCAGAAACCGTGCAATCTGTATAGACCAAATGCCCTTCAGATACTCATAAGCAGGGGGATTATATATATAATAGTGTCAAAGTCCAATAAGGAGCAAACCATGCACATCTACCTCAAAGCCTGGTGTCTGGGTGTCACATCTGTCACACCTGGTGTCACATCTGTCCAAGTGGCTCTATAAAAGCTTCAAAGAAGATCCAGTGGTCTAATGGTTAGATGCGTCCCATAAGATGTTTCCAAAGTGTGGTCCAGAGGAGGATACTCTTATAAAGAACAATTTATCAGTATAGTTTCAGTTCACAGGTGCAAGTCTATATACATATACCACCTCCATCAGATAGTGGTTGTTACTAGCTAACATCCTGGACAGGGACCATCAAAAAAACCACTAGAGTAGAGAGTCCCAAATAAGTGCATAGCCAGAAAAAGCAAAGTAGACCCAAGTGCATGTAGCTCCTTGAATTATAATTAATAAGGGAAGAACACAGAGGTCACCTCATCCGGTGGCAACACTGCATTCCTTAACTGTAAATGAATAAGTGATGTCACCCTCCTGGTATACATAAGGGTTCTGAGCTGCTTCCCATGGTACCTTAAAGCTGAGGCTGGAGCTGGGACTGGTGTTCACATTGTGCACAATCTGCTAAAAAGGATTTTTGTATCTGTCCCATTGGAGAGGTTTCCCATATATTACTGCCTGTATGACCCTCTGTCAAAACTACGGGAAGTGAGGGGAATCCAGCCTAGCAGGGACACAGACAGCAGTAAAATCTTACAGAGGTTTTGACTCTTCCCACCATATCCACAACAAAAAAGTTTTGTCAAGAGTTGGATTTTCATTTATACATTTTGCACATACTTTGTCTTTATTCCCATTAAGTGACCTTTCAGTAAGTCACCAACTCGCATGTAGTGTGAAATGCAATATGTATCAATTACTCCATGTGTCTGTAAACATATATAACTTCCTTGTTGGATTGTCAATTATTGAGCAATTTCTGGTTTTAATGTGATGTGAATAATATTGTTGTATAGCAGAATGCATATTTAATGATAGTGAAACTACATGACAACTTGAACCATTTAAAAGCTCTTTTTTACTTCATTTACTCATTTTCTTCCGTGTGCCTCATTTAAAGTCCCGCCCTCTGCCCTCCCTTTTTGAATTTTGAACCGGGATGGAGGAGGGGACCTTAACGGCCCCATAAACTCATTTAAAGTCCCACGTAACCCCTTCTTTCCTCTTTTTGTCATACTTTTACAACATTCAGGCATCTTGTTTAAGATAGTTGTATTTATACAAGTATGAGTGGCTTTCTCAGACTGAAACAGTGACACTAAATATCCAGTTCATTAGCGCTAGTTGGGCTGTGCACACATTAGCATTGAGCTGAGAGTTGCTGTGTAGCAATGTGAGATACATAATCTTTGATATGTTGCTGGCATGATTTTTTTTAGCTTTAATGCTTAACAAGATGCTTTTCATCATGTCAGCAATATTGTGTCAATATAAACAGACCCTAAAGCACATAAAAGTTTGCATTTAAAATGTTAAAGTGTTCCGTTATGACAGGCTTGCATGTATCAGCATGTTCTATGTCTCTGGTCTAGGCCAAAGGCAATGAAGGCAGAGTATGTTCACAAATGTAGCACTACCCCCGTAGGAGCTGCTGGTTTAATTTTGGGTCTGCTGTTACCTCACTGTTCACCGTATCCGCCATAGGGGTCCCATTGGAGAGGTGTTCACAGATGTCCGCACCAACACTTAAGCCCTGTACACACGATCGGTTTTACCGATGAAAACAGTCCGATGGACTTTTTTCATCGGACAAACCGATCGTGTATGGGCCCCATCGGTCTTTTTTCCATCGGTGTTAAAAAAATATCCGATAGAAAAAAAACGAAAGCAAATTACTATCGTCTGTGGGGAACTTCACCGGATAAAAAACCCACGCATGCTCAGAATCAAGTCGACGCATGCTCAGAAGCATAGAACTTCATTTTTCTTGGCTCATCGGAGTGTTTTACGTCACGGCGTTTGGGACGATCGGTTTTTTGACTGATGGTGTGTAGGCAAGACTGATGGAAGTCAGCTTCATCGGATTTACAATGGAAAAATCCATCGGTTTAAAATCCATAGGAAATCCATAGGAAATCCGATCGTGTGTACAGGGCTTTAGCCTCTTTTCCCAATGCTTTTATTAACAAACGTCAGATAGAGGGATGGAGGGTTAGGGGAGATTCAGGTACCTTGTTTTGCGGATCACAACTGGATCTAGCAACCACCAGATAGACCTCTCTTACTGACCTAGCAGCCGGTGCGGTGCTCGGTCATAGTCTCTGCCACAGACTTAATGAATATAACTTGAGTCGTTGTACCATCCTCTGCCAAAGGATTGTATAACCAAGAACTTTTGCAAAGTCAAAGTACAATCTCACAGTACCAGTATCTTTCAGCCATCCGGCTATACTGTGAGGTAGATTTGGCCAGGTTGCGTCCTCCAATTGAGTCTACAATTGCTCGGCTTCTCCCCGCAGGCAAGACAGCTCACGACCACCCCTGGACCAGTAGGCCCCAGAAACTCCTGGGCCTACTTTTAGTAACGAGGTCTCGGGCCAGCAGGCCCCCCGAGGCAGAAGAACTGCTACGACATACCTTAGGCCAGGAGGGCCATCAGGTCAGAGAGACTGCGAAAACGGTGTCTGTCCCTTAAGTACCCTCTTCCAGAATGCACAGCGGGTGAACCACTCCCACTGGGCTGTTTCTGGACAAAGAGGCACGCAAAGCATCCAGCCTGCTGTATTTCCAACACTGACCGGGGGTGACAGCGACACCCACGGCCAAGCGGAAAATGTACAACACAGCTGAACTGGAACAGAAACCAGCAATTTAACATAATACTCTGAGCTAAACTACAGCTCAGATAAACCTAAATTTACATACAGCGCCTACTCAATAGGAGCAGGGCGCTACACAAATAATACAGACAGGCATGCTGGTAAATCCTTGGTAGCTTGCTGCGGGAGTTACTTTAAAGTATATAACATAAGAAAACTTTTTTAAGATTTAAATAAAGTAGGGCATGGTTACAACCCTTGTCACTTTTTGTGCTGTCTGTGTCCAGCTGGGGAAATTTCTCTTCACTTCCTGTCCCAGAAACACAACAGGAGGTAAGAAATATTGTCTTCAATTAGAGTAGAAATCATCTTTTAGTTGTTACTGGAAGTTTCCCCACTGGAAAAAAAAAATTCTGTTGTGGCTATAGCTGGAAAAAGTTGGATTTCCCACCACTTCTTCTAGTGACAATGATCACCAGGACAGAGGGTAAATCTTCTCAACACAGACAGGGTTTTTTTTTTTTTTAACAATTCCCTACTTTATCTTAAACTAGAAAAAGGCTTGGTTTTAGATACACTTTAAGGTCTAGCACCTACTAGATGCCAATATTTATATTACCTATCAGGATAGAAACATGGGAGCTGCCACTGCTGGCTTGTTTTTTTAGGATTCAAACTCCTAGTTATCCTTGTCCTTGATTCACTAGCTGATGAGTCACTGATTTGCAATAGGCAAAAAAATGTTGGGGGTATCTAAAATGCACACGATTGTACAAGGGCCGTAACCCACCAAACAGTAAAGGAAGTATACAAATAACAGCCCTGGAGTCTGCACTTTCAAAATTAAGTCAGCAGTGGCAGCTCCCAATATTTATATTCTGACAGATTTCTTCTATTTTGGAGTGCTTGAAACCATGCCCTCATTTAGCTGGTTGACTTTTAACTTCAGTTCCTTTTAAAAGCTCTGCCGCTAAGTGACCACCTCAAAGGACTACTGTAATCCACAGGTAGCTTTCACCTCCAAACCCTACCTATAGCTTTCATCTCCAAACCCTTTAAAAGCACCATCTACTCAGTCACTATTCCTCTAGCCCAATTGGCAGTCATCTACCACTAGCTTTCATCTCCAGTCCCTTTATAAAGTTCCACTCACTCAGTCACAACCCCACCAGGACAGTTGACAGTCATCTACCTCTAGATTTCTTCTCAAAACCCTATTAAAGCTCCATCTACTCAGTCACCATCCCTCTAGCCCAATTGGCAGTCATCTACCTCAAGCTTTCATCTCCAGTCCCTTTTTAAAGTTCCACTCACTCAGTCACAACCCCACCAAGACAGTTGACAGTCATCTACCTCTAGATTTTTTCTCAAAACCTTATTAAAGCTCCATCTACTCAGTCACCATCCCTCTAGCCCCATTGGCAGGCATCTACCTCAAGCTTTCATCTCCAGTCCCTTTTTAAAGCTCCACTCACTCAGTCACAGCCCCACCAGGACAGTTGATAGTAGACTTGTGCACAACGTAAAAATTTGTTTAGTTTCGGTTAGTTTCTTGTGCACAACGGAAAAATTTGTTTAGTTTCGGTTTGTTTCTTTTCGGTCCTGTTGATACGTAATCGTTCGTAATTTTGCCAAACTGGATTTTTCGTGTTCGGACTAATTCGTACGTTCGGTAGAGTACATTGTTTTTCCTTGATTCTGGACACAACTCCTACTTTCGTAACTTTTTTTGGGTTCGCTGATTCGTAATTTTCCGTGTCTCTCTCACAACGACGCTGCCTATTATGCCTAATGTGCTTCTAATGGATTTGTACTTTTCTAAATACATAACGGTTATTTGTAATGATTCGAAATCTCGTATTTTACTTTTGTTTTTTACATGCGGCTATAGCCTCCGCCCCGTACACCATTTTGAGAGGGAGTTCAGCACGGTGAGGGAGAAGCAGAGAGCAGAGCAGAGTGTTATTGTGCTTCGAATGGATTCATACATTCGTAACTTTTTTCATAACTAATTATGCCGAAGACATTCGGGCATTCGCTATTTGCGATATAATTTTTTTTCGGATTCGCTTTTATTTGTAATTGCTTTGTTCGGAAATTCGAATGCTTCCGAATGTCCGAAAGTTGCTAAATTCGGACAAATTTTGATTAGTTACGAAACGAATTGCACAAGCCTAGTTGATAGTCATCTACCCCTAGCTTTCTTCTCAACACCCTATTAAAGCCCTGTCTACTCAGTTGCCATCCTGCTAGCCCAATTGGCAGTCATCTACCTCTATCTTTCATCTCCAGTCCCTTTTTAAAGCTCCACTCACTCAGTCACAACCCTACCAGGAGAGCCAACAGTCCTCTACCTCTAGCTTACTTCTCAAGACCCTCTTAAAGCCCCACTCACTCAGTCACCATCCCTCTAGCCCCATTGGCAGGCATCTACCTCTAGCTTTCATATCCGGTCCCTTTTTAAAGCTCCACTCACTCAGTCACAGCCCCACCAGGACAGTTGGCAGTCATCTACCTGCATACATGCATGCTTGTTTTTACATCTTTGTCCCCCAGCATTTGACAAACCAGAACACAGCTTTGGTTTACTAGTTCTTCTAATCCTTGGCCCTAACTGAGCTTTACTGATTATCTACAGGCATAAACAATTCATTTTCCAAGGTTTATCTACATCCTCCTTGATTCCATAAATACACCTCACTCCTTTACACAGAAACAGCTACTTGCTTGCCATGTATTAACTCTCTCCTCTTCTTGTATTGCTCTCTCTTATGCCAAGCAATTTAATTCTGCTCTGTTGGCCTTGTACGGGGTTAAATTCGACTGAATATATAATGGAAAGCAGGTGGCCAGTTAAAATATCTATTCTTCATACTTGCTTAGATTTTTGGCAATTAACCTTCTTTTTCTGCACCATAATTATTCTGCGTAACTCATTGCCAGTGGCACAATATGATAATTAAATGTGGATTTAAACTGCATCTTCTAAAAATGATTCTGAGATTTTAAGTAAACAGTTTAAAAAAGATCGTAAATAGCCAATGTTGTTTTTGAATTTCTATTATACAAAACATATAAATACACTGAATGTAATTATAAAGCAGATATAGTATAAAACTTGCTTCTTCTGAAAACGATATTTTTAGACGTACGTGAGTAAATATTAAAACTGAACCCCAGGCTCCAGCTAAATACACAGCTCAAATACATACAGGTGAACTATTTTACCTGGCAAAGAATTTGTAATTCTCTTCAGCTATTTACACACCCATGTGACACTGCACAGCCAGGAGGGTGACATCATTTATTCCTTTACAGTTAAGGAATGCAGTGTTGCCACTGGATGAGGTGACCTCTGTGTTCTTCCCTTATATATGTGTAGCTCCTTTTAGAAACCAAGAGAATCAATATTTAAACAATATTACCGTATATACTCGAGTATAAGCCGAGTTTTTCAGCACATTTTTTTTGTGCTGAAAATGCCCCCCTCGGCTTATACTCGAGTCGGTGTCCATCTTCAACTTTGTGTGCCTGATCCCAGCCAGCCGTAGGTCCCCTGGCACACATGTAGCCCCACTCTTCCTGTACAAGTGTGCAAAGTTTGCTGTCCGGGGGACCTACGGCCGGGGAGTACCGATTTTTCAAAGCCGGGCACCCCTTCCATAGACTCCCATGTTAAATGGTAATTTCTCCAGTGATTTTGGGGACCAGGTACCGGCCGGCCATAGGTCTCCCAGAGCCCAAACTTGGCACACATGTAGCCCCACTCTTCATCTACAAGTGTGCAAAGTTACAGTGAGGCATGGGCACAGTGACAGTTAGGCATGGGCACAGTGACAGTGAGGCATGGGCACAGTGAGGCATGGGCAAAGTGAGGTATGGACACAGTGAGGCACAGTGAGGCACAGTGAGGCATGCAGATGGACACCCTTATACTCGAGTCAATACGTTTTCCCAGTTTTTTGTGGTAAAATTAGGTCCCTCGGCTTATATTCGGGTCGGCTTATACTCGAGTATATACGGTACATATTACATATATATTAACAACATCCATAACAAGTAATCTGCCTGGCTATACAATTAAAAAGTCAAAACAGCATACAAAAATGTGAGCATGACAAAGATTATGGAAGACCTGAGGAACCTTGGGATGGAGCAGAAAAACAAGATCTGTGGCATATGTAGAGCGCCGTGGAAATCAGTGGTCATGATCAGGTTTCACCTAAAAGTGGGAGTGGGTTTACCACTTATCCACCAGGGCCATTTTTTGCCATTTTGCACACATTTTAAAATACACATTTTAGGCCTGAATATTTTTAGTTAAATATTTTGTTACTAAAATTTTAGTAAAATTACACTAAAGTTAATATAAGTGCACAAAAATAACATATTACCTTTATTTTGTATAAAATATAAAAGATGGGATTGCAACAACTAAAACGATACCCAACACGCCAAGCATTAAAATTGTGCATGCCCAAGGAATGGCAAAAACGTCGGTACCCAAATTTGGCCATAGACATCGCTTTAAAAGCCTTTACAGATTATCAATTTAGAGTTACCTGTTAACCACTTGCCGTCCGCCGCACAAACTTATACGTCTATAGAATGACACGGCTGCGCAAATGGGTGTATATATACGTCCCCTTTAATTTTCCGCCGTGTGGTCACACGTGTGCCGCCGGCGGCGCACTCGCGACACTATCTCGAGCTCCGTGACCGTACCCGCGGACTCGATGTCCGCCGGTGTCCCGCGATCGGGTCACAGAGCTGAAGAACGGGGAGATGTCAGTGTAAACACAACATCTCCCCATTCTTCCTAGTGATATGTCACTGATCGTCTGTTCTCTGTCATCGGGAACAGCGATCAGTGGCGTGTCACAGCAAGCCACGCCCCCTAACAGTTAGAATCACTCCCTAGGTCACACTTCACCCCTTCAGGGCCACTAAAGGTTAACCCCCTCACTGCCAGTGTCATTTTTACAGTAATCAGTGCATTTTTATAGCACTGATCACTGTAAATATGACAATGGTCCCAAAATGGTGTCAAAAGTGTCCGATGTGTCCGCCATAATGTCGCAGTCACAATAAAAATCGCTGATCGCTGCCATTACTAGTAAAAAAAATATATATTAATAAAAATGCCATAAAACTATCCCCTATTTTGTAGACGCTATAACTTTTGCGCAAACCAATCAATTAACGCTTATTGTGAATTTTTTTTACCAAAAATATGTAGAAGAATACGTATCGGCCTAAACTGAGGAAAAACAATGTTTTTTTACATATTTTTTGGGGAGATTTATTATAGCAAAAAGTAAGCTCTATTTTTGTTTATAGCGCAAAAAAAAAAACGCAGAGGTGATCAAATACCACCAAAAGAAAGCTCTATTTGTGGGAAAAAAAGGACGTAAATTGTGTTTGGGAGCCACGTCGCACGACCGCGCAATTGTCAGTTAAAGCGACGCAGTGCCGAATCGCAAAAAGTGGCCTGGTCTTTGACCAGCCAAATGGTCCGGGCTGAAGTGGTTAATGGTGGCCCTAAAATTATTGCTCTCGCTCCGACATGCACAGTGATATGTAACAGGTGTAGTGCAGTCGTTTTTGTAGGTATGTGCACCCGCTGCATACGTTTTTGTTTTTCTGTGTGTGTACTTAAAGGGGAGGTCCACGCAGAAACATTTTTAACACAAAAATTCCTGAAAAAAATTGAAAAAAATTAATAGAAAAAGAAAAAAAATGTATACTCACCCGAAATGCCCATTGCTATGCAGAAGTCCCCTAATCTGCCTCTTCCTTTGCCTCGGTGGGTCTCCTTCCCCTTCCTCTTCTTGTGAATGGGGCGCGCTGCCTTCTGGGAACTGTGTGTATCCCAGGAGGCAGCCGCCCATTCACAAAGCGCCGTGCGAGTCGCGTATGCGCAGTAGAAAACGGGCAGTTTCCCTTAGTCGGGGTGGAGGAGCCGGGACCTGCCAGGATGGAGCGATCGCCATTGGGGGCCCGACATCGCGGGCAAGTAGGACAGGTAAGTGTCCTTATTAAAAGTCAGCAGCTACAGTGTTAGTAGCTGCTGACTTAAAAAAAAAAAAAATCGCAGGTGGAATCCCGCTTTAAGGGTGGGGGACTTGAATTTTTTTTTCATTTTTTTAAATTATTATTATGTTACTTTTTTATTTAAATGAACTGTATTGCTTTCACACTGGGGCCAAATGTCTATTATAACCCTTATGTCTCTCCTGCCTTCCACTAAACGAATGGAGCACAGATCATGCTCCATTACCTTCTTCCCCAGCAATCCCTCCTGCTGGGTGCCCCTACAGCAAACTGCCTTACATTACTTGCTAGCTGCATAAATATTCTCTTTTTCCCTAGCGCTGACTATTCCTTTTCAGTGTACACTTAAGAACACCCGTGTGAACAAGGCCTAACAGGAAGTGACTAAACAAGGACCATCATGGCAGGATCACATCATAAACATGTTAATATAGGTTATATCCTATGGCTTATTGGATATTTTTAGTAATTGATTAATGCTACAACAGTAAGGCTGCATTCACACTACAGCGTTTTGAATCGTGGGCAGATCTGCCCCGGATCTGCCCGCGATTTCACTTTCATTTCATTTGAATGACACGGTACAGGTCTGCCAAGATTGTTGTGTGATAAGATGTACTGCAATCGTGGCAAGCCGCATCGCGGGGCGCAAGTTGCCCAAAAATAGTTTAGGAGCTACTTTAGGGCGACATGCCTTTTATCGCGCGACAATCGTGGCAGACCTGCATCGCTATTTGAAGTGTCATTCAAATGAATGGCATCTCAAATGCGAGTTCCGCGTTTTGTTATTCACACCTCGGCGCTGTCAAATCGGCAGAACACTGTAGTGTGAATGCAGCCTAACGCAAAAAAAAAAAATAATCTTACCCAAAATAAACTGTTATTTCTCTTCAAATATCCTCTAGAAATAGTTGTCATGATTGAATACTGACACAGCATTAAAATTATTGACATAGGAACCTTTTGTTAAAAACTTTTTCCTTTTCCTGTCAACTTAAGGTGGTTGTAAACCCCATTCATGAAATTTGAACTAAGCACATACACTATATTACCAAAAGTATTGGGACGCCTGCTTACACTCACATGAACTTTAATGGCCTCCCAGTCTTAGTCCATAGGGTTAAATATTGAGTTGGCCCACCCTTTGCATCTATAACAGCTTCAACTCTTCTGGGAAGGCTGTCCACAAGGTTTAGGAGTGTGTCTATGGGAATGTTTGACCAGTCTTCCAGAAGCACATTTGTGAGGTCAGGCACTGATGTGGACGAGAAGGCCTAGCTCGCAGTCTCTGCTCTAATTCATCCCAAAGGTGTTCTATTTGGTTGAGGTCAGAACTCTGTGCAGGCCAGTCAAGTTCCTCCACCCAAACTTGCTCATTCATGTCTTTATGGACATTGCTTTGTGCACTGTTGCGTAGTCATGTTGGAACAGGAAGGGGTCATCCCCAAACTGTTCCTACAAAGTTGGGTGCATGACATTGTCCAAAAGGTCTTGGTATGCTGATACCTTAAGAGTTCCCTTCATTGGAACTAAGGGAGCCAAGCCCAACCCCTGAAAAACAGCCCCACACCATAATCCCCCCCCCCCTCCACCAAATGATTTGGACCAGTGTACAAAGCAAAGTCCATAAAGACATGAATGAGAGAGTTTGGGGTGGAGGAACATGACTGGCTTGCACAGAGTCCTGACCTCAACCCGATAGAACACGATAGAACACCTTTGGGATGAATTAGAGTGGAGACTGTGGGGCAGGCCTTCTCGTCCAATATCAGTGCCTGACCTCACAAATGCACTTCTAGAAGAATGGTTCCTATAGACCCACTCCTAAACCTTGTGGACAGCCTTCCCAGAAGAATTGAATCTGTTATAGCTGCAAAGGGTGGGCCAACTCAATATTGAACCCTAGAGACTTATGCCGCGTACACACGACCGTTTTTCCTGTCATGCAAAAAAACAAAGTTTTTCTCGACGTGATTCGTCGTGATTCCTCTCAAGCCTGCCTTGCCTACACACGTTCAGGATGCTTGAGCAAAGCGCGGTGACGTACAACACGTACGACAACACGTACGACGGCACTATAAAGGGGAAGTTCCATTCGAATGGCACCACCCTTTGGGCTGCTTTTGCTGATCTTGTGTTAGTAAAGTTTGGTGAGAGATTATTCGTGCTTTTCAGCCTCGTGCTTTTCAGTCCGTTACAGCGTGACGAATGTGCTATCATACTTGATTCTGAGCATGCACGTTTTTTTTTCCCCCTCAGAAAAGCATACACATGAGCGGTTTTCGCGACGAGAAAAAAAATGACTGGAAAAACGACGAGAAAAAATAGAGCAGGTTCAAATTTTTTGGGCGGCCAGTTTTCTTGTCAAGAAAACTGCTTCGGAGCATACACACGACCGATCTAAAAAATGGCAGTTTTCTCGTCATGAAAAACGGTCGTGTGTACGTGGCATAAGACTGGGATGCCATTAAAGTTCATGTGCTTGTAAAGGCAGGTGTCCCAATACTTTTGGTAATATAGTGTATATCTGTAGTGTTTACTTATCTCTCTCCAAAGCTCTAAGTGTTGTTTCTCTCTGGTGATTTGTTTCTCTGTTATCAGCATGTTTCACTTCGGACAATTACTCCGACACATGAGACAACATGAGCTAAAAATTTGTGTCGGGGAGCTTAGATGGAGATAAACAGTGAGTTTGTCTATTCAGAATACAGCTCTGCATTTTTCTTTGTTCCTATGTGGAGGGGGGTGGGGTGTCCCCTTTCTTCCAATCAGCTCTCACACAGTGCAAGTGCAGTCTCTCCACCCTTCTCTATGTACTGCTGGCAATTGAATTTTTTTTTTAGAAAGATTGTAGAAAAAAGGGTGTAGAGACGGAAAGTCAGCAGATATACAAGTAAAACATAGGTAGGAATATTTGTTTCATCTCTGTGTATCATCTGAGACTATTTACTTCACTGGGTATATGTGAGGGTTTACAACCACTTTAAAGCTGGCCATAGACATAAAGCTGGGCTGGGCTGAATGTAAAAATCCATAGATTCCCCCATTCATTCTAAACAGCATTCATAGACAAATCTCCCCCTAGTGTATTCTGACAGCAGGCACCTCAAACAACAACTGCAGCTGATTGGTTATAGTCACTGTTTGGCAAAAAAAAAATCTGCCTGGCTTAAAAAGCTTGGTGGTGTTGTCAGGGTCTTCCATGGCTTGAATTTTGAAATTTGAGCTGTGGTTGGCCAGCATAGCTCTCTGAGGACTTGGTTTTTCCCCTGGGTAACCTACTGGCTACTGCATACTATTCTAGGTCAGTGACTAAATAGTGAAACAAGGGAGATGGCCACGGTGATGGCCACGGGGCTTGCACCCTCATAAGCAAGTCAGCAGCTCAGTTTCCTTTTAGGGATTCAGTGATGTCAAACCTTCCACATGCCCCCATGATGTACAATAAATAAACAAATAGAGGATATATTTTATCATGATGGCTTTACTGTGGGGACACAAAACTGGGAACATACAAAGGTTTCTCCAATAAAATTCCTCCTCCGGATTTCTTCATTTAGCAGCCGCAGTGAATTGTATTCACACACATGTAAACATGCACTCAATACTTGCTGTGACCTGATTATTATTAATAGCCATAGTGACAGTGAAGGAGCTGAACCCACATACGCTCAGCCGGTGAGCGCTGCCATTTGACAGTGATCACATGACAAGGCAGGGTTGCAAAAGCATTGCTTTGACCTAAAACCCTGTCTGTCTGTTCCCCTTACAGTCAAGTAGCAGAGAGAGCCCCACTGCTACACTGTTACCGACCACATTGTAGTTGTCAGAGAGCAAAGAACAGAAAGTCAGTTAAAGCCTTCTGGCCAGAATCATTCCAGTCACAAAGACACATAATGCCTGTAGTCAAGAAGAAGTTAGAAAAAAAAAAACTTAAGATGTTAGATATTCAGTTCAGCTAATCAGGCTTCGTTAGTCACGTGCATTGGTTATAAAATGGCTGCCAGCATCTATTTCTGCTTGTTACGTCTATATTATTCCACATGATTACAAATTAAATCTTTGCAAGCTAGTTTTAGAATTATCATGTAAATGGGGATAAGGGAGGGGCTGCGCTGCTGTATGGAGTGCTTCTCACTCACATGTAGTAATTACACACTAATTAGATTTATTACGCAGTGAGAGTATAAATACACATTTATTACATCCACTTGAAATTTAAATTTTTATGAAGTTATCTGTTAACTGTTAAAGTTAAAATATGGCCATACCATACACAGTAAATGTGTGAGATTGCTTTGGTCTACTGTAGATGACCTTCATTTTTTAGAGAAGATCTGAGCAGGGCCGTCTTTTTGCATGGGCACGCTGGGCAGTTGCTCGGGGGCCCCACTTGCCTGGGGGTCTAAGAGAAGGGGCACCGAAGCTGTGGCCACTGTGCCATTCAAACGCAGCCACTATGCCATTCAAACGCAGCCACTGTGCCCGTCAAACGCAGCCACTGTGCCCGTCAAACGCAGCCACTGTGCCCGTCAAACGCAGCCACTGTGCCAATTAAACACTGCCACTGTGCCAATTAAACGCAGCCACTGTGCCCGTCAAACGCAGCCACTGTGCCAATTAAACGCAGCCACTGTGCCCGTCAAACGCAGCCACTGTGCCAATTAAACACAGCCACCGTGCCCTAACGCAGCCACTGTGTCATCAAACGCAGTCACTGTCCCATTTCAATCTGTAATTTCTTGTTTTTCAATTTCTTGCTTTTATATTGTCCAAACGTTGTGTTAATGTTTAAACACTGATTTTGTTGGAAGTACCAATAAATATAGCCTTATTGATAATTTGCATTTTTATTCTCGTGCGTGATTGTGTAGGCAGGGCCCCAGTGCACTGTTTTGCCGGGGGGCCCATAATGCTCTTAAAGCAGAGCTGCGCCGTAAAAAAAATATTAAAAGCCAGCAGCTACAAATACTGCAGCTGTTGACTTTTAATATTAGGACACTTACCTGTCCTGGAGTCCAGAGACGTTGGCAGCAGAAGACGAGTAATTGCTCTTCTCTCGGCTGCCCCCACCACCATCATGGGTGAGGGAATCAGGAAGTGAAGCGTTGCGGCTTCACTGCCCGGTTCCCTATTGCGCATGCGCGAGCAGCGCTGCGCGTCTTTCAGTGGTCCCCCGCTGTGTTCTGGGAGCCGTGTGTTTCCCAGAACACAACGGGGGGGGGGGGGGGACCGGGAAGTGACACACTACCCGCCGTCTACCCGCAGTGTGGGTTCCCGGAAGTGGGTGCAAATACCTGTCTTAGACAGGTATCTGTACCCCCCTCCCCCCTGAAAGGTGCCAATTGTGGCACCGGAGGGGGGGAGGAATCCGGACAGCGGAGGTTCCACTTTAGGGTGGAGCTCCGCTTTAAGATGGCACTGGATCTAAGCAGTTCAAAGTTTGACTTTCGATGATGAAGTCCAAGAAATTTCGATTTAGCAACAAGTTTCTCCATTCTGACAGTGCAGAAGGTATTAAAGAAGAATTCCAGGTAGGGATATTTTTATGTAGTTATGTAACAATGCAGAATACCATACCTGTGGGACCCCTCTACAAGATAGATATCACTGTATTTGATACCTCTACTACAGTCATCTCCACTTGCTTCCAAGCATCTGCCCTGCTGCTTTGTGAACACAGATGGTCACCTGCTTTGCACAACTGGCATCTTTAAGCCCTGTTCACGCCTCAGCAATTTTCTACTTGAAGATTGTAGCTTTAAATCGTTCAACAAGCCAAATCCCATTCATTTCAATGGCCCCTGATCACATATGAGTGTTTTGTCGTTTGAAGCAAAACACCTTTCACTCAAAGACGTACATGATTTTCTTTTTGGCAGATTACAAGCGTTTTTGACCCCATAGACTTCAATAGAAACGCCTGACTTGAGCATTTTACGAGCGTTTTGTTGATTGGTTTCTGTTCAAACAACAGCTCTCCATCTCCACCCTTAATTTTCTTTTCACTCTCCTCCCCCTAGTGCTTTCTATTGGTTAAACAAAAACATCTGAAGCTGTAAAACAATTGTAATACGCTTCTAAAACGCTTTAAAAAATGCTTGTAAAAAGCGTCAAAAAGACTTTTAAAAAATGCCCAAAAAACACCAGTAAATAGCTTGGTTCAGGTGTGAATGGAGCTTTAAAGTCCCTTCTCTTCATTCTTTTGATGTTGTGCAATTTTTATACTTGGGATGTGGTGCAGGTCTTATCATGCCTCATCTTTAATATACACCTTCTCAACATGGATGTCATTTAGAGAATGTTTTGCATTTTCTCAGTGAATGCACAGAATTCTCTGAGGAGGAGAGCAGGACATTGCCACCCCACCGCTCTACTTTATCCAACCAGAGAATCCTTTGTATTCATTGAAAAAAAATGCAAATAAATCTCTGAATGGCGATTATGCCCAGCAGCCAACTGTTCACAATGCATGTGTTCAACACAAGACCTGGACCCAGATTTTAGTGATTCAGTTTACATATAATATATGGACCAATAGTAAGGAGCACACATTGTGAGAGACAGATAACAATCTAATATGAGGGCACCAACTTATAGAGAGACAGGCAAAGCTCAGTTTCAGGAACTGATGGGCACTTTTAGATGCCCAATTTGTATCAACATTAGCAGTTTGTTAAATTCAACATCGCTTCAGGTGTACCTTATGTAGCACACAGACCCTTTTTTCCTGCCTACCTTCACTTGCAGGGGTAAAGGCACACCATGCCACATGCCCGTATCCTCCTGGTATAAGAGGTTGAGCGGTGTGTTCTTACAATTTTGGGTCCTGCAGCGAGTTACCTCCCTCCGCTGGTTCTCGTCCCTAGAGTGTAGGGAAAAGTCTATTCTTCCCCGAAAGAAGGCCAATGTCCAGACAGTATTTAAACTTCAACAGATGAGTTTATTTTCTTTGCTTGAAACAAATTTGGGAAAAAGGTTGAAAACAGCAATGGGATTTGGTAGGGAAATAGGTTCAGGCACGCGGCACCCAGTCACCCTATTCTCCACTTAAGCCTGAGTGGGTATTGCTCACCCGGATAGATCCCTCTCACAGTTTTAGCAGCCGGAGTGAAGCAAGAACATGACACTTTAGTTTTAGTCCCCTTCACGGACAAGTTCAGGAGATCCTCTGCCACAGAATCCTTTAGTTCCTGAATCTAGAACTTCCTAACACCTGTAGATTATTAGAGACCATAGGTGCCAATGGGGCACGCTACAGGAGCTATCTTGCAACTCATGAATCCTTCCCTCTGATAGGCAACCAGGCCTCCCCCGGTTTCCTCTGTTTCAGAGCGGGCCACCCTCCCTCGGGTTCCCTGGGACTCCAGCGGTTGGTTTGTAGACCCAGTTGAAGGTAATGGGCCTACCTGGAACTCTGCAGCCTCGGGCTAAAGGTGCCCGAGACTCCTCGACCAGTTCCCCGCACCCCCCGGCCAGCAGGGCCACAGGGCACGACTTCGCCACCAGGGGTCCTCCTTGGAATCCCCCCGACACACCACTCCAGATCATGGCATCTTCCCTTTATGTACCCTCTCCCGGAATGCACAGCAGGCAAAACCCACCCACCGCACGGTAGCCGAGAGAGGACACCCAACCACACTGTTCTCCTCAAGACCTGGGCAACAGCGCCACCCACAGGACAAGGGGAACTATACTCCAGGCAACATTACAGCAGAGCAGAGTCCAAACTAAGCAGAATTGGAGAACCTGAGCCAAACTATTGCTCAGGCTGCCCTTAAATTTAGAGCATAGCGACCCCAATTCTGGGGGTCCGCTACACTTACATCACTTTAGGTAGACTTTAGCTAGATATATAAAAAGTCATCATTCATTCAATGCTACAAAAGATAGGATGTTTGTCTTTTCTCCAATTTCAGAAAGGATGGTATTGAATGACTAGCTCATTGTATCAGGTAAAGTGGAATTATGGTAATTGGAAAGAGACACCTCACCTTCTGGGCCCCAATAAGCGTAGTCACGATTCCCAAGGCCATGTTCTACCATGTAATTCCAAGTAAAGCTATGGCACACTACTTGACTGTGAATAAAAAAAATTTTTTAATCCTTATAATAATGTAATTTCTCAAGCCTTTGAGTCAGCTTTTATGCTTTATACCATTTCACTGGAAGCTGAATGGTCAGTAACATACCGTTAATACCATGCTTAGCAAACCTAATTGTAAGATGCTAATTATTGCATACTGTGAATAGAAAGTATACTCCCCAGAGGCAGCACAGAATTAAACGGTCTTGCTGTCAGTATATGCTGGAGAGCCAATTCACATGCAGAGCTTCTCTTCCAGTTCCTCGGGGTGCTACAGTGCTACAAAACATTCAGCCTTCTCTTGCAGAATCAAATCCTCTGTTCTCCTTCCCAGGCCCCATTAAAACCTGTTCTCCTCTGCCAACTGCATTCAGAAGGGATTTAATAATTCATAAGTAAAACTATATATAAAACAAGTTAGTCAGAGAGACGTCATAGCTGCCTAGTGTATCCGAGTTACATCTGTTTGATACTTGGTGTGAAATCCTCTGTAGTCTTTTCCAGGGTGATACGTTGACTCCTGAGAATGACGGTTTTAATGTGCCATTTTCTGCATACACTTTTCTTCCCGGTTGAGCATGGATTTCATCATGTTTAGGATTGCAGGAACATGTTTACTGTAACGCTAGAAGGTATACTAATCTATTTAGTGCTCTCCCAAGTGCCAGATTTATTTATCTATTATTATCGATTTGAGACCCCTGCTAGGAAGAATGCATCTTGTTGCTATAAAGGTCAGATTTCTAAATGTCCTGGAGTCAGTGGTGTTCAGATTTCCAACAGTGTGTAGCTTCAGTAGAGAGAATGGTTACTACTACTAAAACAAGGGTAGTGCCAAATAGACTTGTGCACAACGGAAAAATTTGTTTCGTTTCGGTTCGTTTCTTTTCGGTCCTGTTGATTCGTAATCGTTCATAATTTTGCTAGATGGGATTTTTCGTGTTCGGACTAATTCGTATTTTCGCAAGCGACATTTTTCGTTGAATCGGAATGATTCGTATTAATGTAAGCCTTATTTTTAGTTGATTTATAATTCGTACTTTCGGTAGAGTACATTGTTTTTCGTTGATTCTGGACACAACTCCTACTTTCGTAACTTTTTTTGGGTTCGTTGATTCGTAATTTTCTGTGTCTCTCTCACAACGACGCTGCCTATTATGCCTAATGTGCTTCGAATGGATTTGTACTTTTCTAAATACATAGCAGTTATTTGTAACGATTCGAAATCTCGCATTTTACTTTCGTTTTTACATGCGGCTATAGCCTCCGCCCCTGTACACTATTTTGAGAGGGAGTTCAGCACGGTGAGGGAGAAGCAGAGAGCAGAGCAGAGTGTTATTGTGCTTCGTATGGATTTGTACATTCGTAACTTTTTTCATAACGAATTATGCCGAAGACATTCGGGCATTCGCTATTTGCAATATAATTTATTTCGGATTCGGTTTTATTCGTAATTGCTTTGTTCGGAAATTCGAATGCTTCCAAATGTCCGAAAGTTGCTAAATTCGGACGAATTTCGATTCCTTACGAAACGAATTGCACAAGCCTAGTGCCAAATCCAAGTCAGGGCTTGTTCATTGGACTGTATTGGGCTGTGTTTTCCAGTGCAGTCCTAATGTATATGTAGCGGGGTCCTCAAATTGATGGGATACACCTGGGGAATAGTGTGACCCAGGTGTATAATTGTGTTAGGATTCAGACCCCTTTTTGTTTCGTGGAGGACTGGAGGATGTAATATTCTCCTTTGCCTGTGGGTGGCGGGGTACCCACGGGCTTCAGGTAGAATCATCTCCTGCAGTGCTCCCTGTTTTGTCCCTTCCCGGAGATGGTATGGCTGGGGCGGGGAACCCGCCGGGCCGTTGATGGGAGGAGATAAAAGGGGGAGACGCCCTTACCACGAGGTCGTCGTCGTCGTCTGGCGGAGAAGGAGGTCCTCGGAGGAGGAGGGTTGCGGTCCGCACCCAGGCCCCTCAGGCCTGGGTGCTGGAGATCCAGGAGTCTGGTCCAGGTGCCCATGGCCTGGTCCGGAGTCATGTTGGCGTCCATCCCAGGCACCTTTAGCCTGGGGTGAGGTACTATCGAGGAGGCCTGGGGCCCAGTACCTTCGACTGGGTCCCGCTAGGGTGGACTGTCCGAGGGTCCCTGAGCGGAGGGACTCGTACCTGAGGTGAGGAGGCCGGGGAGGTTACCCACTGAAGACCCGGAGCAGCACCAACCCGGTGACAGTGGGCCTCTGGGAACTCTCTTGGGAGGACACATCCCCCTGATAGGGGCCACAGCGTATCGAAGAGGGCTCCACTGCTGTTCATAGGGGTTGCTGGAAGAGACCCCATCTTCCTGTTCTGTAACAGCCGGATTGGCTTAGGCGCCGCTGGTCATAGTACAGTGGCATAGAACTTAAACTTTAGGAAGTGCCTCGATCTGCTCGCCCCACCGTTGGCAAGGTTATAGGTCCCAAGTTTGCTGCAAAAGAACTGTTTATTGTGCTTTGCGTATTGGAGTGTCAAATAAACAAATGTTGGACCTTTCTTCGGTGTGCGAACTCCAGTTACTGGAAGCAAAGGGGAGGCTGGTGAGCTTGCAATTACAGACTCAGTGCATTCACAGAACACACCGGCCCGAGGAAACATCAGGAAGTGGCCTTCACCTCCCTACTACAATGGGGAGGACATGGGCCGTGGCGCATCTCACTCTCACAACCCAGGAACCCCTAGACATGAGCTGGAGTGTAACCGATAAAGTCGAAGAGGGAGTGAGGCCGCTACACGTGGGGGCTCGTGAGTCCGGGATAGAGTGTGTTCTAAAGATGGACTTGAGAATGTCTACATTTGAACTTTGCTGCCCAGAGGAGTTCCGAGCAGATCGGCCATATTACTGGCCAAAGTGCGTCCCTGCTCGGAGTTGTGGAAATGACCCTAACACGGGAAAGGCCCATGCGGAGGAGCGGAAAAAGGGAGAGGTCCAGCCGTGTGACGTACTGCACGTGGGGACTGTTAACGCACTGCGCCACGAGGCACCCCATGGCGACATCGTTCGTGGGCGGAGTCAAGAGGAAGCCCGCGAAAATGTACAGCTCATGGGAGGAGTCTGGCCAAGTGTGGGGATACACGTGGAGACTCCGGCGCGGGGTCAGTGCATGATGGAGCAGCAGATAGTCGGGATGACCTCAAGTGCCCCGTGGATTATGGTTCCTCACCCCACGAAAATGACTTCCTTTGCTGCCCCCATCACAGACACGGGGATAAGACTTAGGCCCCGAGGGCGGTTGGCTCTGTACACTTGCAGAGACACGGAGGCCCTCGGTGTGATCTGTCCCGGCTGCTCGGGACTGGTGGTCACCCTGAAGCCATTCGGGCGATGTGAGGAGTGCAGAGAATTCCTTTTTGAGGTCGAGTCGTCCACAACAAGGCCCCGGGCCCTTCGCCTCAACCACCTCACGGGTACTGCTACTCCGGAAGGGGAGATCAAGGCCTCTGTCGAGGTTCCCGTGCGCGCTGACCAGGGCGATGGACTGCCCAACAGAGAAAAATCCGAGGATGCTGCCTCGGTCACCACAAGTTCTCTGCTCCCACCCCCGAAGAGGAAAGTTGGCCTAGTACAGGCATCCTATGGACGTGGTCGAGCTTCACCCCGCTGCTTGCCTGGCCTGGATGGCGCCGGTCGAGAAGGAAGTCCCGGACATCCCAGTCTACAAGGGTCAGGTGAGCCAGGGGCTGGGACTGTGGTGGTGGTTGGAGGTGTCGGGGGCCCATTGGAGGTGGAGCCCCCAGGGAGGTTGATTCTGTGTCCACCGGAAGATATCTGCCTGCGGAGATGTATGACACCTCCGACCTAGAGTCACTGTCTGATTGCGGAGATGATGGCGAGATAGACGAACTGTTCAGCCGCAAGGGCTGGGATAGAGTGCCACTTCTTGCTTCCCGTGCGGTACGGGATTCACCTATGTACACAGGAGACAGCACGCCTCGGGTGGAAGACCCGCAGCTTACGAGGGAACCTACCCCTCCACCTGTGTCCTCATCTACTGTTACCTCACCTACTTTGGTTGTGGGGACACCCCGCGCTTCTCTGAGAGCGCCGAAAGTCATTTCCAGGGAACTGGTAAAGGCACCTCGGCATCCGGAAGCTATTGTGCTGCCTGGAACTGGAGAGAAAGCCACTATGCCACCTTTGGCCCGCTTGCAGAGACTGTTCTGTCATAAAGTAGCTCGGGAATATGGGTGGGAGTACCCGTATCTGCCCCGGGACTTGCTGTATGAGGTGGAAGTCTGGAGAACAAGATGGTATGACGAGTTTGTGTGGGACAAGTTGAAGGTGCCCCATGCTCGCAGGTACCTGGAATGTGTGCCGGCAGTGTCTAAGAGGTTTGAGGACTGCAAAGCTGAATGGAAATTGGGGCGCCATATCCATGCTGACAAGATAGTCATTTGCAGAAGAGAAGGAGAAGATGTCGAGTATTCGATAGAGGCATTTGACAAACACCTGAAACCCCTGTACCTGCCGGATCCAAAGTTTTACTTATAGGAGAAAAGAACTCCTGTTTATTTCTTTTGTGCACTTGAACTTTCTGGAGGAGCCATTCCCAGACGCCCAGGACTGTGCCCTGCTTTTGTTTTTGTTTGGGCTTTTCTTTTTTTTTTTCTCGTAGGAGACTTGGGGACTGTTGTGTTTTCGTGTTTCCCCTTTTCTTCATGTGCCAAAGGCAAGGACATTTGGGAATAGTGGCAGAGTAGGGAAAAGCTGGAAGAACGAAGACTCGTTGAGTGTCATGACCGCGGCGTTGTCACCAGGTGGCAGTGTTGCGCAACAAATGTTTGAAAATGTTTCATACACACATCACCTTGCTTGTTGGAGTGAGTGGGTCTCTCGGCTGACGGGCCCACTCATCCCAAATGACACGAAATTATGTTAGGATGTTGTTTTTTTTCTTTCCCCTGCAGGAGAATCGTCAGTCAAGATCATTGAGAGTGGGTGGCTCTTAGACAGTGTGGGAGAGGGGTTGTGACTATGCAGATGTTTAAAGTGTTTTATGACATAAGTTGTTTTATATGTTCCCCATTCCCTGAGCAGGTCTTGGCACTTGGGAAAAATTTAGAGGAACTGCCTCAGGGGTTTCACTCCATGTCACCACTTTATGGGAGGCATGGGTGTGCACCTGACGCTGGGGACCAGCGTCCAATCACAAGGGGGAGTGTGTAGCGGGGTCCTCAAATTGATGGGATACACCTGGGGAATAGTGTGACCCAGGTGTATATTTGGGTTAGGATTCAGACCCCTTTTTGTTTCGTGGAGGACTGGAGGATGTAATATTCTCCTTTGCCTGTGGGTGGCGGGGTACCCACGGGCTTCAGGTAGAATCATCTCCTGCAGTGCTCCCTGTTTTGTCCCTTCCCGGAGATGGTATGGCTGGGGCGGGGAACCCGCCGGGCCATTGATGGGAGGAGATAAAAGGGGGAGACGCCCTTACCACGAGGTCGTCGTCGTCGTCTGGCGGAGAAGGAGGTCCTCGGAGGAGGAGGGTTGCGGTCCGCACCCAGGCCCCTCAGGCCTGGGTGCTGGAGATCCAGGAGTCTGGTCCAGGTGCCCATGGCCTGGTCCGGAGTCATGTTGACGTCCATCCCAGGCACCTTTAGCCTGGGGTGAGGTACTATCGAGGAGGCCTGGGGCCCAGTACCTTCGACTGGGTCCCGCTAGGGTGGACTGTCCGAGGGTCCCTGAGCGGAGGGACTCGTACCTGAGGTGAGGAGGCCGGGGAGGTTACCCACTGAAGACCCGGAGCAGCACCAACCCGGTGACAGTGGGCCTCTGGGAACTCTCTTGGGAGGACACATCCCCCTGATAGGGGCCACAGCGTATCGAAGAGGGCTCCACTGCTGTTCATAGGGGTTGCTGGAAGAGACCCCATCTTCCTGTTCTGTAACAGCCGGATTGGCTTAGGCGCCGCTGGTCATAGTACAGTGGCATAGAACTTAAACTTTAGGAAGTGCCTCGATCTGCTCGCCCCACCGTTGGCAAGGTTATAGGTCCCAACCAGTTTGCTGCAAAAGAACTGTTTATTGTGCTTTGCGTATTGGAGTGTCAAATAAACAAATGTTGGACCTTTCTTCGGTGTGCGAACTCCAGTTACTGGAAGCAAAGGGGAGGCTGGTGAGCTTGCAATTACAGACTCAGTGCATTCACAGAACACACCGGCCCGAGGAAACATCAGGAAGTGGCCTTCACCTCCCTACTACATTGGGGAGGACATGGGCCGTGGCGCATCTCACTCTCACAACCCAGGAACCCCTAGACATGAGCTGGAGTGTAACCGATAAAGTCGAAGAGGGAGTGAGGCCGCTACATATAGAAAAGACAATTTGTTTTATGTCCTATTGCTTCAGTTGGTTTGTCCTGAAAAGAGTAGGACATGTTGCATTTTTGGCCAGCACAGTGCATTTAGACACGCTATAAGACATCGCAAAGCACTGCTGCATATTGCGTTAAATGAGGTGTCAAGGTAAATAAGATCAAAAAATAAAAACGCAAGCACAACGGTGCATTTTACAAGACATTGCTGAACACGTGCACAACACAACAAAGTACACACATTATGCACACCTTAATGCTTGCATTCTTGTGGGGATTAGCCCTTAAAATACAAATATGTTGTCCTTCGGTCTGCTAAAACTTCACCTACATTTACTCAAATCATGCTACATTAACTAATTAACAAGGTTGGGCTTTTTAGAGTATGACATTTTGTCAGTATGTGAACTTGATCACTGAAAGTATAATTCCCAACTCCAGGCACATCTAAGAACTTAGTCTTATGCCGCGTACACACGATCGGACATTCCGACAACAAAACCGTGGATTTTTTCCAACGGATGTTTGCTCAAACTTGTCTTGCATACACATGGTCACAAATAATGCCGCGTACACACGGTCAGAATTTCCAACAACAAATGTTCGATGTAAGCTTTTAGTCGGATATTCCGACCGTGTGTATGCTCCATCGGACATTTGCTGTCAGAAATTCCGACAACAAAAATTTGAGAGCTGGTTCTCAATTTTTCCGACAACAAAAGTTGTGGTTGGAAATTCCGACCGTATGTACACAATTCAACGCACAAAAGTTCTACGCATGCTCGGAATCAATTCGATACATGCTCGGAATCATTGAACTTAATTTTTCTCGGCTCGTCGTAGTGTTGTACGTCACCGCGTTCTTGACGTTCGGAATTTACGACAACATTTGTGTGACCGTGTATATGCAAGACAGGTTTGAGCGAACATCCGTCGGAAAAAAATCCATGGTTTTGTTGTCTGAATGTCCGATCGTGTGTACGCGGCATAAGACTGCAAAACTTACCTGCTTGTTTAGTCAAGGGGTGCAAGAATAAGGAGTAATACGTACTTTATTCCTCATTTCAGTGATGTGACTGGTCCCCCAAAGCCTCCTATCTAAATCTGACTATAGATGGATCAAAAGCAGGAATTGCTAGATTTCAATTCATGTGTGGCCATTCTTGTTCGACAGTTAGATTGACTTGTGTCAAACAGAAATGCTGGAAAACTTTTGTTGAACAGAGGAAAGTCCCACTGTCAGAATACAATGTCCCAGCTGAGAAGATTCCTCCATCCACCTCATTTGTGTAGACGAGGAATCATTTTTTTTTTGTTCAGTTTAAAGTAATACTAAAGATAGAAAAAATTAAAAATAACAAATATGTTATACTTACCTGCTCTGTGCAATGATCTTCCTCTCCTTGGGTCCCCCACCCACGCTCTAGCCCCCCCCCCCCTTTCGCCAACTGCTCCTATAGCAAGCTGCTTGCTATGGGGACATCCGTGCCTGCTCGCTTCCGAGCTCCCCCTGCTGTATCTGATCCAATAAGTAGGAAGAGAACCAGGAGAGCAGCTGCTCTCATGCACTTCACTGGATTGAGATCGGGCTCAGGTACGTATTGGAAAAGGGGTCTGGGGGAAGCTGCAGACAAAAGGTTTTTTTCCTTCATGCAAAGAATGCATGAAGGTAAAATAAAAACTTTAGCCTCTTTAACCACTTTAAGGCGCTTTTGACTGTGGATGCACTCCAAGGTTAATAGCCCTGCATTGTACGTATGTGATGATACTCAGGGACCCCCCCAGCCTAAAGCCTCAGGGAGAAGAGGATAGTGCCGGAGTGAGTATTAGGAGAAGTAATACCGCTTGTTCCTGTAACCATTATGCCTCGTACACACGACCGTTTTTCATGACGAGAAAAATGCAATTTTTTAATTTGGTCATTAAAAACGATCGTGTGTGGGCTCCAGAGCATTTTTCTTGACGTGAAAAATGGGCATTAGAAATTTGGAACATGCTCTATTTTTTTCGTCGTTTTTTCACGTCGTCGTTTTTCTCCTTGTAAAAAGCGGCCGTGTGTAGGCTTTAACGATGTGAAAAACGCACATGCTCAAAAGCAAGTTATGAGACGGGAGCGCTCATTCTGGTAAAACTAGCGTTCAGAATGGAGATAGCACATTCGTCACGCTGTAACGGACTGAAGAGCACGAGGCTAAAAAACGCGAATCGTTTCTCTCACCAAACTTTACTAACACGAGGATCAGCAAAAGCAGCCCAAAGGGTGGCGCCATCCGAATGGAACTTCCCCTTTATAGTGCCGTCGTACGTTTCGTACGTCACTGCGCTTTGCTCGAGCATTTTTTTTCACGATAGTGTGTAGGCAAGGTAGGCCTGGGAAGAATCACGTCGAGAAAAACGTCGTTTTTTTCAAGGACATTAAAAACGGTCGTGTGTACTCGGCATTAGACATAACAAGAATTTAAGCTTTGCAGTGCAGGGGCGTCTACTGGTTTTGTTTTAATTTTGTTGGGCTTTAAAGTAGAACTCCAGACAAAACCCCTTTAGCCTTGGAGAGAGTGGTAAATAGGTAGAACATCTGTTTTTTTGTCTGCCTTGCTGTCTGTGTTGCCAGGAGATACATATACCATCTCTTCCCGCTGTAGTGGCTGCTGTCACTTAGACATAAAGTGAGGAAAAATTCCACCTTTAACAGCCTTCACAGCAAGAGAAGGTGGGAGGAAATCTGCCATCAGGAACACCTGTCCCATTGTCAGCTGAAAAGCCTGATACACATTATCTCCCTTCCTAACTGTGTTCAGGGTTGGCAACTTTCAGTAAATTTACAAACAGTTTGTAAAATCCATAATTGTTGCATCTGTCCATGAATGTCAGTTACGGACATGCAGCCTACTTGTCTGTAATGGACATTCATGGACAGATGCAAAAAGTACGGATTTTACAAACTGTTTGTATATTTACTGAAAGTTGGCAACCCTGACTGTGTTCAAGTCTTTCAATTAAACTCCAATATTCTTGAAAAAAAAAACAATTCTCTACAAGGTAATAATATACGTTGAAGGCATGCTGAGTCTCACTTGGCTCTCCTGCAACTACTGGGCCATCTCTTTTTAGAACCATGCAGCCTCCATGCATGAAGAGCACCTTTTATTACAACCTGGGTTCACTACCGTGAAAGGACGTCAGCCCTCTTTTGAAAGTTATTTGGTTAAAAAGGATTTTTTTTTTTTGGGGGGGGGGGAATTCTAGTTACCTGAAAAATAAAAGTTTTTTAGGAAGTAAATAACATAAATATTAATAAAATAATACAGTTATGTATGTATTTGAAAGGGGGCAAGAGGTGAGACTTTTAATGAAGCACACAGGAGCAGATAAATAAGTTGGATATATAAAAAAACAACCTTTAATTGGTTCAAATTGTCATATAATTTCATATCTAAATTTTTTGCATATTGCTACATATTAATACTTTTTACCTTTCATTCAAACCTGATATTGTACATTGATTAACATTCCAACAAAAAAATGTCATATATTTCCAAATACATGGAGTAGTTGATGCATATTTACATACATTGCAGTTGATGCCTGTACAGACTATTGACCTACTGGAATATTTCTTAATGGAGATGGAAAAGGATGAAATATGTTAAAAAAACTTCCATAAAAAATTGATGAATATAGACACGTATCGGTAGTTGTTATCTCTACGCGTTTCGGGGGCCTATGCGGTCTTTAAGTGGTTAAAGGCTTACTCTACCTTTTAGCAACATGTTACATGTTATAGTAAACAGTAAAAGGAAAATCACTGCTCCAGGTGAGAAACTCCAGGCACAATGAATAATGTGAGACTCCTCACATGGGTGCAAGCCCTGGCTCACCTGCCGGGGAAGACTGAATACAGAAAAACATTGGCTGCACACTGACATTCTTGAAGTCCGTTTATTGAATGTTCCATGCAAACAATGACACACACTACGGTTGCAGTAGCCGGAACAGAGGTGGACTAGTTTTGTACAGCTATACTGTGCTTACTTAGAATTGCATATTATAGCATGTGCGCATGAGCTGAATGTTGGGAGGCAATGGCCGGTTAAAAAAAAACGTCCGACATCCGGCCCGTGTGTATATGTCAGTCTGTCTGACAGAAGCCGCCTGTTCGAATAGTGTGTATCAGGCTTTAGGCAGGTTTGTCAGCTTATCCCTCCCTTTGCTGGTAGGTTGTTAAGAGGATCTGCAGTGGAATAAAGGGGATCTATCTGGAATATGGGAGCTGCCATTGCTGATTTGTTTTTAAATCTGTAGGATCTGGAGCTGGAATCCTTACTTTAATAGTTGATGAGTCATTGACCCAAAGCATGCATGTGCATATTAGATATACATGCTTGTTCCAAGTGCTGAAGGAAATTTGAGGGCAAAGATAAGAGCACCACTTCCCTCCCCCCCCCCCAAACAATGTCTCCATCTGCTCTTCTTTCAAGAAGGGTTGAGCCATCTATGTTCAGGCACCCTCCAGGGTCAGTATCTACTTCCTGGACTTATGCCCCATACACACGATCATTTTTCATGCCGTTAAAAATGGCCATTAAAACCGATCGTGTGTATGCTCCAAAGCATTTTTAACGGCGTGAAAAACGGACATTAAAAAGTTTAGAAAAAATTTCACGTCGTTTTTCATGTCGTTTTTTTTAACGACGTGAAAAACGATAGTGTGTATGCTTTTACGAGGTGAAAAAAAACGCGCATGCTCAGAATCAAGTATGAGACGGGAGCGCTCGTTCTGGTAAAACTAGCGTTTGTAATGGAGATAGCACATTTGTCACGCTGTAACGGACTGAAAAGCACGAGGCTGAAAAGCGCGAATCGTCGCTCAACAAACTTTACTAACATGAAGGGTGGCGCCATCCGAACGGAACTTCCCCTTTATAGTGCCGTCGTACGTGTTGTACATCACTGCGCTTTGCTCAAGCGTTTTTTTAATGATCGTGTGTACGCAAGACAGGCTTGAGAGGAAACAAGAAAAAAAAAAAGACGAGAAAAACGTTGGTTTAAAAAATGGCATGAAAAACGATCGTGTGTACGCCGCAAGAGATGTTGGCTCAGAAAGTTACTGACACAACATCCAAAATTTACTGACATAGCCACGCGTTTACTGACATTTCCAAAAGTTACAAAATTACAGTTTTATGTGCAAATGTTAGTATTTAGGCTACAAACAAGTACAATATGCAATTAGCAATGTGATTTAAGGTAGATATTAAGGGAAAAAAACATATTTCTTATTTTAAGACAGTGACAGTCTTTCCATGCCAGGTGGGCCCTTCAGTTCACTCCAGTCCAAACAGCACTGACAATCCTGCTCCCGGCTTGCTTTGCTCCCATCCCTCACACGTGGCTCCCGGCCACTCCACTGGGCTCCCTTGCACCATGACATCACACGTCACACTCAGGCACCGCCTCTGCCAGTCCCCCCCTCCTGCCTGCGCCACCCGAACGCACTGTAGCAGGCACTTGGATGGTCTCAGCTGGCTCCGGACCGGAACTGCATGCGCTGTTCCAAGCCAAGCAGCACAGCGATATTTTTTACTGGCAAACTTTTCCTGTCACTGGCATTTACTGGAAAGAGAAAGTGACCGTTTTTTACTGGCTGCCAGTAAAAATACTGACGGTCAGCAAAAAAAAAAAGGGGGAGACTGAGGAAATGCTTTTTCCTGCCTGCAGCAGGCTGATGACATCATCAGGAAAAGTCACTGGTCACAGAGGATCAATTCTATAATACAATCTGAAAATTCTAAGCAGGAGCTAGTGAGAAGAAGAATGATTTCAGTATAATGATGCTTTTTAATGGTCTAGTCAGCAGGTTAGGGCTGGCTTTCTGATTTATCTATGATTGTCCTGCGGTGGAAGTTGAGGACATCTGCCAATAATTCTTAATAGGGGTGCCAGCATCACAAACCTGGCTGCATAGAATTACAAATATTTTGACCCATAAATATATTTAAACTGTACAGTTAGCTTCGTGCTTGGAATTCATTTTTATTTGACTCCTGCCAATTGCAAAGAAATGTAAAATAAATAGCATTTGGCAACCAAAGTTTAAGAAATTGACCACTTTTACCAAGCAGAGGCCTTAAAATCAATTTTAATCTGCTCTTTGCCCAGATTTCTCCATTTCAGTGATCACAGCAGTACTGAAGCATTTAGAAAACTGATGTGTGTCTTGAAGTTGGCAGCCTGTCTACCCATGTTATTGAGCGAATGGGGGAGGGGCACTAGACAGGTTTGTCACAATATGAGAGAATAAAAAAAAAAAACTGTAAACCAAAGGCTTGAAGGAACAGGGTTTTCAATTATTTATAAAATCTGGGGTTGATAAAAATAGTAGCAAATGTGGAACAATTGTTTATAGCAGTCATTCCGGTTGTTTGTTTCATCTGAAAAATGAAATATAAATTGTTGGTTTAGGCCAGTGGTTCTCAACTCCTTTCCTCAGGACCCACTAACAGGCCAGATTTTAAGTATTACCTTGGGGAGATGCAGACTAGAATACTGCAATCACTGAGCAGCAAATTATATCACCTGTCATGTATTTCAGTTATCTTGCAAACCTGTCCTGTTAGTGGGTCCTGAGGACTGGAGTTGAGAACCACTGGTTTAGGCAAATACTCTTTTTAAAGGAGAAGTATAAGTTTGGCTTTTTCCCCTAATCTTACTTACCTAGGTGGATGCAGCATCGGTCCGATTCTGCATCTGTCCCCCGGCGTCTCTGCACTGAGAACCGAGCCATCGAACATTGCCGATGGCTCGGTTCTGTCAATCAGCAGCTCTCCTGCTCTACTCCTCCACGCTCATTGGAGTGCTGAGCTGTGGAGGGGCGGGGAGCGGCTGTCTCAGACTCTCAGCGGCTTGCTGAGAGGCTGAGACTGCCATCAGTCCAGGCACCTGGCGGATCCAGACTTCTGAAGTTGGTATAACGCAGCCTGGACTGAACTTGACGTCAGCAGAGAGCGGACTTCAGACCGCTCTCCGCTAAAAACGGGTCACAGGAGTGCAAAACGAATTGCACTCCTGTGACCCATAGGAGAAGCCAAGCCAAATGAGCCCAGGCTGGACTTCTCCTACAACTCTTTTTAGTATGTTTTGGGTTACAAGGTGTTCCCATTGTTCAGAAGCTATACAGACCCATTGTCAGTGTTTCAGAAAGTATGGTTTTCTTGTGTTTAATTTTAGTTTTCCATTATACAGATTTATAATAATCCAAGCAGATGTAGAAATCTTTTGTACTGCTCTACAAATTAATCTATAATGGGCCTTTTTGTTGTTTTTTTAAATCACACAATAAATCATCCGCCCCCCTCAAACAAAATGACATCTAATATCTATCTGTGTCCTTCGTTTTTAATATAAATCTCTCCTCCAATAGTAATTTCCTGGTAATCTTGCCATTCCTAGGGCTTCTTCCTTCCTGATTGCAACCACAGGGCGCATGCTCCCCATTTAGCCTAGTAAGTAAGCCAAAGCCATGTATTACTATACACAACTTTTTTTTTATGGTTGAACTGGATGGACTTTGTCTTTTTTCAACCTGACTAACTATGTAACTATGCAACTTAAAGGAGAAGTCCAGCCAAAGCTCGCTCGTTTGGCCGGGCTTCTTCTATGGGTCAGGGGAGTGCAATTTGTTTTGCACTCCTGTGACCCGTTTTCAGGAGAGAGCGGTCTGAAGTCAGCTCTCTGCTGACGTCACGGATATCATTCCAGGCACCGCGTCATCGCGACAATAAAGTCTGAATCCGCCAGGTGCCTAGACTGACACCGATCTCAGCCTTTCAGCAAATTGCTGAGAGCCGGAGATGGCCGCTCCCCGCCCCTCCACAGCCACTAGCGATAATCGCAGGTTAAACCAGACAGACTGATTGATCAACTTGGTACATGCAGCTTGCCCATACACGGTTTGAATCTTGGTCGGTTTCTGGTGCCTTACTTCCTAGGTCACGTAGTTGCTGTCCTTATCATTGCAGCATGCTGCAGGCTGGGGGTAAGGCTAAGAAACAGTGCATCTCATAATATGTAATGTCGCTTTAACTATTAAATGCCCTCCCTCCAGGCCATTTAGAGTACAGTGTGCTATTAGGCAGGCATGTGCTCCGCCCCCTAGGTGGAACAGGTGCTTGATTTTAAGTGCACACTGTTCTAAATGGCCTGAGAAAAAGGGCCTGTAATAGTTATAGAGACATCACATGACATATACTATGCTGTGGATAAGCTTTGCAACCCCCCCCCCCCCCCCCATCACACGACCCAAAGAGAATAATTAAAAAAACTGCCACAAAACCATGATTTTTTAAACTTTGCATATATAGTATCTCACAAAAGTAAGTACACCCCTCACATTTTTGTAAATATTTTATTATATCTTTTCATGTGAAAACACTGAAGAAATTACACTTTTCTACAATGTAAAGTAGTGAGTGTACAGCTTGTATAACAGTGTAAATTTTCTGTCCCCTCAAAATAACTCAACACACAGCCATTAATGTCTAAACCGCTGGCAACAAAAGTGAGTACACCCCTAAGTGAAAAATTCCAAATTGGGCCCAATTAGCCATTTTCCCTCACCAGTCTCATGTGACTCATTAGTGTTACAAGGTCTCAGGTGTGAATGGGGAGCAGGTGTGTTAAATTTGGTGTTATCGCTCTCACTCTCTCATACTGGTTACTGGAAGTTCAACATAGCACCTCATGATAAAATTACTCTTTGAGGATCTGAAAAAAAGAATTGTTGCGCTACATAAAGATGGCCTAGGCTATAAGAAGATTGCAAAGACACTAAAACTGAGCTGCAGAACGGTGGCCAAGATCATACAGCGGTTTAATAGGACAGGTTCCACTCATAACATGCCTCGTCATGGTCGACCAAAGTAGTTGAGTGCACGTAATCAGCATCATATCCAGAGATTGTCTTTGATAAATAGACGCATGAGTGCTGCCAGCATTGCTGCAGAGGTTGAAGGAGTGGGGGCTCAGCCTGTCAGTGCTCAGACCATACGCTGCACACTGCATCAATTTGGTCTGCATAGCTGTCGTCGCAGAAGGAAGCCTCTCCTAACGATGATTCACAAGAGAGCCCGCAAACAGTTTGATGAAGACAATCAGACTAAAGACATGGATTACTGGAACCATGTCCTGTGGTCGGATGAGACTAGGAGAAACGTATTTAGTTCAGATGGTGTCAAGCGTGTGTGGGGGCAACCAGGTGAGGAGTACAAAGACAAGTGTGTCTTGCCTACAGTCAAGCATGGTGGTGGGAGTGTCATGGTCTGGGGCTGCAAGAGTGCTGCCAGCACTTGGGAGCTACAGTTCATTGAGGAAACCATGAATGCCAACATGTACAGTGAAGAAGAGCATAATCCCCTCCCTTCAGAGACTGGGCCACAGGGCAGTATTCCAACATGATAACGACCCCAAACACACCTCCAAGATGACCACTGCCTTGCTAAAGAAGCTGAGGGTAAATGCGATGGACTGGCTTAGCATGTCTGCAGACCTAAACCCTATTGAGCATCTGTGGGGCATCCTCAAATGGAAGGTGGAGGAGCGCAAGGTTTCTAAAATCCACCAGCTCGGTGATGTCGTTATGGAGGAGAGGAAGAGGACTCCAGTGGCAACCTGTGAAGCTCTGGTGAACTCCATGCCCAAGAGGGTTAAGGCAGTGCTGTAAAATAATGGTGGCCACACAAAATATTGACACTCTGGACTCAATTTGGAAATTTTCACTTAGGGGTGTTCTCACTTTTGTTGCCAGCGGTTTAGACATTAATGGCTGCGAGTTGAGTTATTTTTAGGGGATAGTAAATTTGCACTGTAATACAAGCTGTACACTCACTACTTTACATTGTAGCAAAGTGTCATTTCTTCAGTGTTGTCACATGAAAAGATATAATAAAATATTTACAAAAATGTGAGGGGTGTACTCACTTTTGTGAGATACTGTGTGTGTGTATATATATATATTTATTTATTTTATTTTATTTTTTCTCTTCATGTAATCTCGAACAGACTCCATGATGTTGAGATAAGGCCTCTATGGGAACCAAACCATCACTTCCAGGACTCCATGTTCTTCTGTATGCTGAAGATAGTTTTTAATGATGTGACTGTATGTTTAGGGTCATTGTCCTGAAGAATACATCACATGCCCCCCTGATGGTGTGCAGCTTTAGTATGTTTGTCAGAACCTGCTGGTACGGCCTGAACGCTTACTTCCCTTAGCTGTCTGGATGCGGGTCAGGGCAGTGGGGAGAGCACAATAAACACTTTGCATATGGTCATTTCTGTCAAATTAACTTTTAAGAGTAAATTTGTAGGATTAAGTTCAGTTTAAGGTTCTATGTGAGAATAGTGTTAGGTAAATTATTAGCTATACTGTAGGTTTGAGTCTGAGTAAACGCAGGGACACAATTCAGCATCAGCTTTGACATGAGAAGGCCCCACAATTGGTATTTTTAACAATTGCTGCTGTTATTCTGTATATGTTTGCTTATTGGGATACTCCACCATTGACTCATTTTCATATTCAGATTTTTACTAATTAGAGTTTTTTTTTTTATAGTGACTTTATCTTGTAAAAGGTGTCCTTTTCTTTAGGCTACTTCATTAATTCACTCTTGTATGACATGTCCAATGTAAGATGGAAATTTAACTTCTTCCTCAAAAGATACCATTGCTTTTTGTTTTAGCCTTGTTTGTTATAGTTTTCTATATGCTAATTTTGATGGAATCTTTACTGAAGATACTGTTCTTGCACCTTCTCTAGGGGAAACGCTACAAAAATTCTCTGGACAATGTGGGGACTCCTGACTCTAGCCGAGGTATCCGCAACGAGAAGAAGGCTTTAAAGTAAGTATGAGTATATACTGGAAGAATTTTAAAATTGTGCCTTTTAAAACCCAAAGGAAACCTTAAAATGAAACCAGACACAGATTGTTCTCTAGCATGAACAACTGCCCAGTCACAGGCTGTGGACCAAACCTAAATGTCTTTCCCTCTTGTGTTAAAGTAGCGCCCTCCCTCTAACCCCAGAGTAACCGTGTTACATTAAGGCAAGCTTGAATTCATATGAAATATTTTAGCTGCATACCATGTCATTTTTCCCTACAATGTCTCAGAACAATACATTTCAACACCCTACTCTTGTAAATGGAACAGATGAACGCAACTATCAATAAAATGTTCCTTTTTCATCCACTTCAACACTACATTAAAGTATACTTTAACTGACTCCCCGGTATTAGGTCATCATTGGCATATAAACACCTTCAGTAACATATAAAAGGCATCGTGGAACACTTAAGAGGCGTGTTTTTTAGTCCGGATAAAAGGATAAATCTCATGCAAACTTAATGCGTGTATTTTGCCGTTTGGAAAACACAGCAAGAGAAGAGGACCGGGAACTAATTTTTATTGTGTGAAACCATTTTGGAGCTTTCAATATTCTTTGGCACTTTTCTTTTCTTCTTGCACTGTCGCTGTTCTTCTCCGCCCCTCACAACAGGTGTTTCTTTTCTCGCCTATTTAAGGAAAATTTGACTGAAATCGATTACAGAAAAAAAGGCTTTTTGTCTCAGCATTTTCCACTGAGACCTTTTGTTTCCTCCCTTGTGAACGCAACATAAATATCTTGTTATCTTTCTCCACACTGAGTACAGTACAAAGTATTTAATCAGCTTTTGTCTAATCTTGGCTGATTCCACTTTTCCCGGCTATACACATATGAATGTTTATATTTCGCACATAATGGGGTTTTGATTAAATGATATTAAAATGCTCCATAATATTATACTGGAGGAGATGTAAATTTGCTTCCATCTGCCACATCATTCTTAGGACCTTTTGTTCTACTGCCTGCAAAAACATGCTTTATTATTAAAGGCACACTAACCAGTCCACTATTCATCAATCAGAGACAGACCTTCTCATACCATGTGTGCTGTAGGTCGCATCTTCCAACCATTAGCTGAGGTTCTTACTGTGCCTCATAAACATCTGCCCTTGTTAGAATAGACATATTACTAAAAATGTATGCAGCTGTGGAAAAATTGGGCTTATTTTTAGAGAAAGGGGAAGCATTAAATCAGCAGAATTAGGCAAACATAATATAGCAAGGCTTCTGAATTCAGAGTTCGAGGCTGTCTACTCATCTTTTCTTTTCCTTTTTTCTTCCTATACAGTATATCTAAATGTAGAATATTGACTCTTTCCATTTAGGTCATGCCCTGCTGTGATATACCTTGCATGTTTCTCTCTTTGGACCATGCCCTTAGGTTATTACATTACAATTTTTGTGACACTTAGCAGGAGGAGATAGGAGAAAAAGTGCCTACTGACATAATTTAATCAGGGCTATGCTACTCTATAGACTTCTAGATCAGTGGTTCTCAACCTCAGTCCTCGAGCACCCTCAACGGGCCATGTTTTGGGAAGTTCCCTTAAATAAAATAGCTTTTATCAATACCATGTCATTGATATTGAGTAAAGGAAAACCTGAAAACGTGGTCTGTTGGGGGTACTTGAGGACTGACGTTGAGAAACACTGTTCTAGATCATTTAATGTCTAGGGGTACTTTTAGAAACAATGGCATTTGACCCATTGAGGAATGCTGAAAGATGGTATACTGTAGTCGACAAGGAATGATGATGAAAAAGTGTGTTGTGGGACAGCATAGCCTTAGATGAACATATGTTTTAAATGGACTATAAGTGTGAGACAATCAAATAAAACCAAATTCCAGCTAACAATTTTGAAGCAGTTTTGGCAACTTTTGTTTTCTTGTGGAAATTTTTTTTTTTGTAATTACTGTCTTTTTCGCTCCATAAGACACACCTGACCATAAGACGCACCTAGGTTTTAGAGGAGGAAAAAAAGAAAAAAAATTCTGAACCAAATGGTGTACTAAAATATTTAATATTATAGTACTACTATAGGTGGGTGGTGGACACACAGCAATACCACCCCCCTATCAAATCAGCTACACTATGCCTGGGTGGTGGTGGTGGACACAGCAACCTCCCCCCCTTCCCAGATCAGATCAGGGTGGCCAGGCAGACACAAACACCCCTTCAGCCTCTTCTATCACAACAGCTCAGGTGACTGGGCAGTGGATACCATGCCAGCCCACACCTCCCACCCCCTTATCACCAGCTTACCTCAGGCAGTGGAGGACACTGCCATTACAATGTACAACCCCCCCACCCCCCTGGCTGGCTCTCAGCATCAGATGCACCCCGCAGCAGCTAGGAAGGACGACTGGGGACAAAGTTTGCAGCAGCAGCTGCCAGTGGAAAGAGCAGGAAGTGAGACTGGACCAGACCACGGCGCCGGGGGTGTTCCGATTGAAAAGAAAAAACAGCAAGGGCTCTTGCTGCTTTCGGGGCGGTGTCAGAATTGGCGGGTGTCAACTGACCTGGGTGCGGAGCGCACCCAATAACAATGCCACTGGCACCCCCCATGTTTTGGCACACGGAGCAGACCGCCTCCCCCCGCTCCCACTTGGTATGCCCCTGCAAGGATCTGCCTCACATCCTGTCCTCTCTCCTCCACAGAGAAGCCGAGCGCCGATATTCTGACGCAGCAACGGCAACTGGGAGGGGCGGTGCCTGGACAGTATTCGCTCCATAAGACGCAGGGACATTTTGTGGTGTGGTAAGCACACTGTCAGTAATATGTGGATTGTCCCAGCCCTGTAACTAAAACATTTGATGAACAGTTTGACCTGTTCAAGGAAGTGGAAAAACTGTTGATATGATCAACAGGTAATAAAACTACGTTACTGGGGGACTCAGAAAAAAAAAACCATTATGTTAATGCTATTGACAGACTGCATCAGACTGCATAATTTTTGATTTTTCCCAACTCTACCGATATTTTTTTTATTTTTTATTGGGCCCATGCAGGTTTATGCCAGGTTTATGCCATAATCTGCTAGTATGCACAGCATACTAGCAGATTATGACAGACTTAAGTCAGTCATACGTGGATCAAAATTCAGGTTTTTCCTGATTGATTAGTGCCACCAGCTACAGTATAGCCGACAACACTTATCAGTGCATTCTGACGGTGGGGAAGTCCCCCCACTGGTAAAATACATTATTGTAGCGGGAAGGATTCTTCCATCTACATGGGGGATTCCAGTGGGTTTTTTTTTCATCCTGCTGGTTGAAGGAAAAAAAAAGACTATCATTTGGGCTGCCTTACCTTTTAAATAGTTCCCTCCAGCGCTGGGTTGTTGCTGCTCCCTGCGCTTCCATCTTTACCCAGTCTTGCTTCTGAGTTCGCACTCTTCGGCCATTTGAATGGCCAGATTGTGATGATATCATTCCTGCACGTGTTGACTTTTCTGTCTAAGGCCCCTTTCACACTAGCGGACTGTATGTCCGCTTTTTCATCCTTTCGTTTACGGATAAAAAAGGGACATACATTGGTCCCTATGAGATTGCGGGTGTCAGTGGATGAAAATCCGCTGACACCCGATCTCCTCCGTGTCCGCAATCCCCCGATTCTGCAGACGGAGGAAAATCCTATTTTTCTATCCGTCTGCAGAGCGGATCAGATGAACACGGACAGACGGTCCATGTTCATCCGATCCCCCCATAGGGGAGAGCGGAGATCTAACAGGGCGGTCCCTGCACAGTATGCGGGGACCAACCTGTCATCCGCCGGCTCAGCGGGGATCAGCGGAGCGATCCCCGCTGAGCAAGCGGAGGTTCACGGGACGTATTCTCACGGATCCATCCCGTGTGAAAGGGGCCTAACACTGAGCTGCATGCAGGCAATTCAAATTAGTGACTAGACATGCATTGGCTGTATAGATTTTCCTGCACAGTTGAGTTTAACAGATACGCAGGGATGGGTGCAGAGACCCTGACACAGAGCCTGTACATCCAGGGCCATGCACTCATCCCTGCATATCTTTTGAACATGGTTGTGCGGGTAAGTCCGTACAGCCAATGTGTGTCCATTCATTAATATGAATGGACACACCTCAGCGCTGGAACAGAAAAGAAAACCAAGGGATATTCATGCTGTGCTTGTGAGTGAAACTGGCCATAGATGGTTATAATTTTTAACGAACATTCTTAGCGAAAGAATGTTCTAAGAAAGTTTGTTTGTTTTTCGAATCATTAGTGAGTCAAATCGACATTTATTTTCAACCACAGTGATGAGAAAATTTGAAGGAGCGCGATGGAAAAATGTTCTTAAATGAAAGAATTTCTAATAGAGTATGTGGTTTTCGTTCCATAAGGTCTATTCATACCAAAATCAAATGTTAAAAGCGACATTTGAAAGTTATGAGAATGTTTTGAGAAACTTCGTACTAATTTTCCTAGACCTTTTCTAAGAATTTTTGTTTGAAATGCTATCCATCATTTTTATGTTTTATTTGTTTTTACAAATTTTTGGTGCAGCATTATAACTACTATTTGATTCCTTTAATTGGCGCCGGTTCTCATTTTCTTTTTTATTCGCTATCCATCTATGGCCAGCTTGCATCCTTATTGTCACTTTATGTAAAAGTTTTTGTAGATTAGCCACTAGAAGTAGGACAGGTTGCCTATTATAATGGCCGTGCCCAACCTCCTAACCTTTGTTGAAATAAGATTTTGGCCACACAGAGATTGGATTGTTTCAGTCAGCTGACTCATGGATTTTCACTGTGAAAAGATGAAGTAAAAACACCCATTGCAGGGTAGGCAACAGAGCTTGCATATGCAATTAGCAATTAAGACTGCCCCCATGTATACAAATAAATACAACCTTTACATAGAAAAGTTTTCTTAAAAAGATTAACACACATTAAAAAGATTATTTGTCATACATAAAACTGATCTATAAAAAACATTGAGAAATCAGTACTAGGGTCATTGGTTCAAATCCCAACCTCAGCACTAGCTGCATGGAGTTTGCAGGCTCTCTCTATGCATGCGTGGGTTTCCTTTGGGTACTCTGGTCTCATTTGGGCACTCCGGTTTCCCGGCAAACCTAAAAGACATGCTGGTAATTTAAAGGAGTTTTAAAGGCAGAAGGTTTTTTTATCTTAATGCATTCTATGCATTGAGATAAAAAACCTTCTGTGTGTAGCAGCCTCCCCAGCAACCCCTAATTACTTACCTGAGCCCCCTCTCTCTCCAGCGATGTCCACGAGTGTCTTAGCCATCCGGGACTCTCCTCCTGATTGGCTGAGACACAGCAGTGGTGCCATTGGCTCCCGCGGCTGTCAATCAAAGTCAGCTAGCCAATCAGAAGAGAGAGGGGGTGGGACCAGTCTGGGGCTCCGTGTCTGAATGGGCACACGGAGCTGTGACTTGGTTAGAGTGCCCCCATAGCAAGCTGCTTGCTGTGGAGGCACTCGACAGGAGGGAGGGGCCAGGAGCAGCAAAGAGGGACCAGAGAAGTGGAGGAGATGGGCTGCTCTGTGCAAAACCAACTGCACAGAGAAGGTAAATATAACATGTTTGTTATTAAATTTTTTATAAAACAAGTTTTTTCAATCACTTTAATTGTTTCCTGTCTAAATTGTCGCTGGTATATGTATGTATGAATGTGAGTTAGGGACCTAAAATTATAAGATTCTTAAGGGCAGGGACTGATATAAATATATACTATACAGTGCCTTAAAAAAGTATTCATACCCTTTTATGTGCTGGACCAACACAAAGTGGCACATAATTCTGAAGTGGAAGGAAAATAATAAATAGTTTTCAATTTTTTTTTACAAATAAATATGTGAAAAGTGTGGTGTGCATTTGTATTCGGCCCCCCTGAGTCAATACTTTGAAGAACCACCTTTCGCTGCAATTACAGCTGCAAGTCTTTTTGGGAATGTCTCTACCAGCTTTGCACATCTAGAGAGTGACATTTTTGAACATTCTTCTTTGCAAAATAGCTCAAGCTCTGTCAGATTGGATAGAGAGCAATTTTCAAGTCTTGCCACAGATTCTCAATTGGATTTAGGTCTGGACTTTGACTGGGCCATTCTTCAAATACTTTATTTCTACCGCCAAGGGCGAGTCCAGGTTCTCATAACAATCATATATAAACAACAACATAACAGATATGATCACTAATCATTAATCATTAATCACAAGATAATAATCACATCCTTCATAGCAACCTCCATCCACCCCTGGGGAGGGCACTATGCTGATATTACAGCGAGCAGGGGTCCAGCTGGAAGGTAAACCTCTGCCCCAGTCTCAAGTCTTTTGCAGACTCTGAAGCCCTGTACACACGACCGGTTTTCCCGGCAGGAAAACTGCCAGGAGAGCTTTTGGCCGGGAATTGTGTATGCTCCCTAGCAGTTTTCCTGACAGGAAAAACTGCCAGAAAAAAATACAGAACCTGCTCTCTATTTTCCCGTCGGGATTCCCGGTCGTCTGTATGCTTACCTGAAGGGAAAATAAACCGTGCATACTCGATAACAATTCGATGCATGCGCGGTAGCATAGAACGTAATTTAGCCGGCTCGTCGTAGTCTTTGACGTCACCGCGTTCTTGCCATTCAAAAGAACGGCGGGTCTTTTGTGTGGCCGTGTGTATACATGGCTTTTCAAGGCAAGCTTGGCAGGAATCCCGTCGGGAAAACCGACGGTTTTCAAACAGACGGGATTCCTGGTCGTGTGTACAGGGCTTAACAGGTTTTCTTCTAAAATTGCCCTGTATTTGGCTCCATCCACCTTGCCATCCACTCTGACAAGCTTACCTGTCCCTGCTGAAGAAAAACATACGCCCACAACATGATGCTGCCACCACCATGTTTCATGGTGGGGATGGTGTGTTCAGGATGATGTGCAGTGTTAGTTTTCTGCCACAAATAACATTTTGCTTTTAGGCCAAAAAGGTCAATTTTGGTCTTATCTGACCAGAGCACCTTCTTCCACATGTTTTCTGTGTTCCCCACATGGCTTCTCGCAAACTGTAAATGGGACTTCTTATGGATTTCTTTCAACAATGGCTTTCTTTTTGCCATTCTTCCATAAAGGCCAGATTTGTGGGAGTGCATGACAGATTCTTCCACCTGAGCTGTGGATCTCTGCAGCTCCTCCAGAGTTACCATGGGCCTCTTGGCTGCTTCTCTGATTACTGCTCTCCTTGCCCGGCCTGTCAGTTTAGGTGGATGGCCATGTCTTGGTAGGTTTTCAGTTGTGTCATACTCTTTCCATTTTTGGATGATGAATTGAACAGTGCTCCATGAGATGGTCAAGGCATGGGATATTTTTTTATAACCTAACCCTGCTTTAAATTTCACCACAACTTTATCCCTGACCTGTCTGGTGTATTCCTTGGCTGTCATGATGCTGTTTGTTCACTGCGATTCTCTAACAAACCTCTGAGGGCGTCACAGAACAGCTGTATTTATATTGAGATTAAATTATACACAGGTGGACTCTATTTAATAATTAGGTGACTTCTGAAGGCAATTGGTTCCACTAGATTTTAGTTAGGGGTATCAGAGTATAAGGCTGGGTGCACACTGGTATGACAAATGTTCCGACCGGGCCTCCGCTAGCAAAAGAGCTGGAAGAAGACAGCGGAGGCCCGGAAGAAGAAAGAACCGGAGAGCGAGAGAAGAACCGGAGAGCGGGAGAATAAGAAGGCGACGGAGAAGACCGGGCCCCGCTAGCAAAAGAGCTGGAAGAAGATAGCGGAGGCCCGGCAGAAGAAAGAACCGGAGACCCCCGAAGTCGGAAGAAGACCCCCGGAGCTGTGCAATAAATTAATTTAAAAAGCTGTGTTGGGTTTTTTCTTGAATTTTTTTTCCCACCAGGTGAATGGGTAGGGGTACGATGTACCCCATACTCATTCACATAGGGTGGGGGGCCGGGATCTGGGGGCCCCTTATCAAGGGGGGGGCTCCCGGATTCTGATAAGCCCCCCGCCCGCAGACCCCGACAACCAACGGCCAGGGTTGTCGGGAAGAGGCCCTGTCCTCATCAACATGGAGGCAGGGTGCTTTGGGGTGGGGGGGGCCGCAGGTTGCCCCCCTGCCCCAGAGCACCAAACCCCCCATGTTGAGGGCATGTGGCCTGGTACGGTTCAGGAGGGAGGGGGGGCCGCTCTCTCGGCCCCCCTCTTCCCCTGTGGCTTGCCAGGTTGCGTGCTCGGATAAGGGTCTGGTTTGGATTTTGAGGGGACCCCCACACCGTTTTTCGGCGTAGGGGTTCTCCTTCAAATCCAGACCAGACCCAAGGGCCTGGTATGCTCCTGGAGGGGGAACCCATGCCGGTTTTTTATTTAAAATTTGGCCTGGAGTTCCCCCTCAAGATTCATACCAAACACAGTGCCTGCTATTGGCGGGGATCCAAGTCGGATCCCTGTTCATTGAAAGTCGGACATATGTCGGCTTCATGTCGCAGGGCAAAGTCGGATCCAAAGTAGGACAGATGTCAGATGCCTGATGCTGGGTTTACACTGGTACGACAAATGCTCCGACATTGGGAACTCATGTCGCATGACCTGTGAAAATCAATGTTTCCCTATGAGAGCTGTCTTAACTGGTCCAACACAAGTCGGTCCGACTTTGAAAATGCTCCCTGTACTACTTTGGTCCGACTTTGATCCTACTTCAGCCCATTGAATATCATTGAAGTCGGACTGATGTAGGACTGATGTCGCAGAGCAAAGTAGGATGAAAGTTGTATGACTGTTGTGTCGTACAGGCTGGGTTCACACTGATACGACACGACAGTCATATGACTTTCATCCTACTTTGCTCTGCGACATCAGTCCTACATTGGTCCTACATTGGTCCGACATCCATCCTACTTGAATGAACAGGATACTACTTTGATCCAACTTTGTGCTAGTCTGACTTGTCCTTTCACCAATCAAAACAATCCCAGTGTGAGATAAATTCCTTTTACTGCTGCTGTAATCACCATGTCGGATGTCAAAAGTCGGATGGTTAGGACAAGGATCCTACTTTGATCCGACTTCAGTGATATTCAATGGGCTGAAGTAGGATCAAAGTCGGACCAAAGTAGTACAGGGAGCATTTTCAAAGTCGGACCGTCTTGTGTCAGACCAATTAAGACGGCTCTCATAGGGAAACATTGATTTTCACATGTCATGCGACATGAGCTCCCAATGTCGGAGCGTTTGTCGGACAAGTGTGAACCCAGCCACAAGTGTGAACCCAGCCTCAAGGGGGCTGAATACAAATGCACGCCACACTTTTCACATATTGAGGCCGGGTTCACACTGATACTCCACGACAGTCATACAGCTTTCATCCTACTTTGCTCTGCGACATCAGTCCTACATCGGTCCTACATTGGTCCTACAGTACATCCATCCGACTTGAATGAACAGGATACTACTTTGATCCAACTTTGTGATAGTCTGACTTGTCCTTTGACCAATCAAAACAATCCCAGTGTGAGATAAATTCCTTTTACTGCTGCTGTAATCACCATGTTGGATGTCAAAATTCGGATGGCAAGGACAAGGATCCTACTTTGATCCGACTTCAACGATATTCAATGGGCTGAAGTAGGATCAAAGTAGGACCAAAGTAGTACAGGGAGCATTTTCAAAGCCGGACTGACTTGTGTCGGACCAGTTAAGACGGCTCTCATAGGGAAACATTGATTTTCACATGTCATGCGACATGAGCTCCCAATGTCGGAGCGTTTGTCGTACCAGTGTGAACCCGGCCTTATTTGTAAAAAAAAACTTTGAAATCCATTTATCATTTTCCTTCCACTTCACAATTATGTGCCACTTTGTGTTGGCCTATCACATAAAATCCCAATAAAATACATTTACATTTTTGGCTGTAACATGACGGGGTATGAATACTTTTTCAAGGCACTGTATATGTGTAAAGCACTGCATACATTGGCGGCGCTATATAAGTACCTGTACTAAATAAATAAATAAGCCATACATGCCCATTTAAATCCCATAAATATGTCTGAGTTCCCCTATTTCCTACCCATACCACTCTATACCAGCAAAAGAAAGAAGATTGTTATGACTATGAACAAGGGAGATATTTATCTCACTGTTCTCTTTTTCATAAAAATGTGTTGTTGCTGTTGAGTTTTCACAGTTGCAGTGAAATATCCTCTGGCTCAGCAGTGAGTTGTTTTGGAGAATAAATTGTGCAGAGGAATTAGAAAGAATAACTGTACTCTGAATTGTCATAAGTATGAAAGGATAATCTGTCCAGATTTTAAATTGCAATGCAAGGCTCCGTATGAGCAGTGACATTCTATGGGCACAGCAGCATCCTCTGCCTATAATGTAAAACTGTCAGCCCTCTGCCTCATTCATCTCATATCCATATATTTGTGCCAATCTATTTTTACATCATTCAGGCTGGCAGACCCATAACGTATTGTTTGGGCAGTAGTGTTGTACGAGCACCACACGCATTTTCCAGTACGCAGCATCAGTCATCCCAGTTTTAAGTATGCAAGCAGATATCTATGGAAGTCAATCAGAAAAGGCTTGATTTTCATCAGATTTGTTCTAAAGAAAACAAATCTGCTTGATAATAAGGGCTTGGATGGACAAAGTTCAAGATAACCATTGGATTAACAGCACTGTAGGGAGTCATGGTAATGACTGAACCAAATTTATATTTGTGGTAAATAAAATAAATTAAATCACTCTATTGATAGCGGAGAGACCATTGAAAGGGAAGTTATCTGCCTGCTAACCTCCAGAGGTATTACTCTTCTCTTAGGCCCCTTTCACACTGACACGTTTTTCAGGCGGTTTAGCGCTAATAATAACGCTGCTATACCGCCTGAAAAAATTGTGCCCTGCAGTCTTCAGTGTGAAAGCCCAAAGGCTTTCACACTGAAGCGGTGCGCTAGCAGGACCGCTCCAAAAGTCCTGCTAGCCGCATCTTTACAGCGGTGAAGGAGCGGTGTGTTCACCGCTCCTTTACCGCTGCTGCCCATTGAAAGCAATGGGAGACCGCGGTAATACCGCCCGCAATGCGCCTCTGCAGAGGCGCATTGCGGGCGGTATTAACTCCTTTTTCGGCCGCTAGTCGGGGGTTAAATTCACCCCGCTAGTGGCCGCATACCGCGGTAAAAACGAAGGTATAGCGGCGCTAAAGATAGCGCCGCTATTCCCACAGCGCACCTCCCGCCCTAGTGTGAAAGGGGCCTTAAACGTTAGTTGGAAATCACTCTAAATTCCTCTGTGATTTCACTTTATCTGCTAATGTTTCTCTGACAATCACATTCTCTTCGTCTGGTGGTAAACCCTCACATGTACCCATACCTCCCAACTTTTTAAGATGGGAATGAGGAACACCTATCAGCAAAAGTATGCAGGCGTAGGACACACCCCATTACCACGCCCCCTTAAAGGAGAATTGTAAAAAAAAAAAGTGCTTTTTTTACCACTACTATTCCTTTATATTGGCTTTTGGAATTTACAAAATGCAGCAATTTAGAAATCTGATGAAAGTTTAGCGCTGGAAAACACTTCTTGATAGATAAAAAGTGCATTTTATATACAACTATATAGATCAGACCAAAATGAGGGACAAATGAGGAGGAATGAGGGACAGAGGGACTTTGTTTCAAATCAGGGACAGTCCCTCAAAATCAGGGACAGTTGGGAGCTATGCATGTACCCACTGAAGTGACTAGCATTAGGTGATACACAGGGGTTGATTTACTACAGGCAAATAGGCTGTGCACTTTTGCAAGTGTAGTTGCTCCAGAGCTTAGTAAATAAGGTAAAACTTTATATTACAGAGAATACCCAATCACATGCAAGGACATTTTTTAAAAATGCATTTGTGCTTCAACATGATTGGATGATGGAAGTCAGCCGATATCTCCCCCATTTACTAAGCTCTGGGACAAATGCTCTTACAGAGGGCAACTGCACTTGTAAAAGTGCACAGTCTATTTGCCTTTAGTAAATGAACCCCACAGAGATTAAACAAATTCTCCTACATAAGTTGTAGCAGTGTATCTGCAGCCAATTCTTCTGTACATTGTTCTGAAAACACAAACAGGAAAGGATTTCTCCTTAGTTCTAAGAGCAGGGGGTGGGGATCAGAAGTCTTCACAGAGTATAAAGAACAAGCACAGCTGTGGATATACAGCAAGTCACAGGCTGAGTGCTGCAACTCCCTCTCCCATCGCCCTTTTTAACTCTTGGTATGGAGAAAAGCTGCCAGAAGTGACCTATGATGATAACAGAGGAACCAGACTGCAGGGAGAAATAACACTCCTTGCTTTGGAGTGACAAATACATAGGATTAAAGGATGAGCTTTTTTCATATTTCATGTCTGAGGTTTACAGCCACTTTAATTTTGTTACTTTAACTGAGCAAACCAAATTAATTGATGGAAGCTTCAGTACTTTATTGTCCATCCAATGACCTACTTTTTTATTCCATTTTTTTTTATTTCATACCAATACCTCACTGTCAGGTTGTAATTTAAGTTTTTTAGTGAGCAAATTAGTACTGTTACTAATGTGAATAAGGGTGCCACCTGTCCAGGATTCACCCGGGCAGTCCGGTTTTGAATCATGTGTCCAGGTTTCGGTCTGTCTGAAACCCGGACACATTATTCAGACTGTGTAAGAAAAACTACTGCGCATGTCGCAAAAATTGAATCAAATTAAATGACTGCTGCTGCAACTGAAATGTGGATACACACAATAACAAATAATATAGAGAAAAACTGTTGCGCTGCAAAAATAACAACACATGTGATATGTGAAAAATTATCCTAATATAAATAAAAATAAACCAATAAGAATTATGTGGAAAGATTGACCAAGGTCTCCAATAACAATCTGAGGTATTCCTTAAATGTCCTTGTTGTATTACTGAAGGGCAGGAGTGATCAAAAAAGTTCCGCAATGGTAATAGATAAATAATCTCTTGAGCAGGTAAATATTCGTGACTCCACACTCTTAGACACCACAGAAGAAAGTGCAATGATGGTAAAAGCAAAAGATCCTCCACCTCAGATAACAGATCTGCTTACCAGCTCCTATGGATCTCAGTGAAAGAGATCACAAACGCTTGTGGCTCTATTCCCCCGCCAAGGGTCTTTCCACTATGGATCAGTAAACAAGATAACTACCTCCTCCTCAATTTGACTCCTCAGTGTATTCCCGGGAGTATGATCCCCAAAAAAGATATATGAGGGCCACAATGGTGAAGTACGCAATACAATTTATTTCAAAGAATAAAAAATTTACACTTACAATTCCGCTGTAAGATATAAGCAGTAAAATATAACAAGCCGGCCGGCTCTTACTATCCGCTCGTTCCTTCCGGGATAGCGTTGTATAGTCGGTGACGTCAGCACGCCACTCCTCCCTACGCCGTTTCGTCAGAGATGACGTCTTCCAGGGGCACGAGCGGCGTGCTGACTCACCGCGATATATCTAATCTAAAATCACAAAGGCACGCCCAGCTCTGAGCTCCGGGAAACACTGTCTTAATCTGCCATCTTTAGAGTGGGAAAATGGCCCTTACTTCACCGCTCTTGATCCACCATCTTTGAAGAGGGAACCATAGCCTATACTACACCTTTTTAACCATACTAATGGTAGGACTAGCATAGATGTTACGGCATATAACAAGATCATAAAAAATGCTATTAAATATGGTGTAATCAGTACCTAGAGACAAGCCCGTAGGTGTACCTAAGATTAATAATGTCATAATAAAGACTAAATATACAAATGCCATCTAAAAAGATAGGCAATGTGTATCATATGACATAAAAATGTCACTGTAATGAGAACAATATAGGCAATGTCAACTGATGGAACGGCAGATATTCCACCCATAGACATCCTGATATAGGCCAAACATTGTTCTTAATTACAGGAGAACATAATAAATGATAAATCTATATATATAAAAAAACTAAAACTAATTGGCATTGTGTTGACCACAATGTCCCAATATTGGACAAAAGAGGATATCTATGTAAAAAATACTAGACCACATAGTAAATAAATGATGGAACTGCATCAGCTCAGGATTGCTAACAAAACCCTAAACCAGAGGTGTACAATATTGAATCGTGCCACCTACTGGTATCAAAATAACATTACATCTGATACTGATATCAACATCAGACGCAATGAGGGCATATCTGATACTGGTGTCATTAGGCCTCAGGGGTAAAAAGCCACACAGAGAAAGAAATAAACCCCAAATTATATGGAACAGACTATCTAATAACCCATGCTCTGCCAGGTGAAGGTGGTATATATTGAAAGTATAACACAGTGCTTTCAAGTCCTGTATGAAGACCAATGGAAATATAAAGTCATAACAAATGTACGACTAGGTGATACGATAAGACCACCCGTGTTTCACCCAGAATTCAGAGCTGTTTTACATAATGCCCCAAAAAAATGGACCCACTAAGTGCACAGTGGTAGAGATTATTTCAATTAACCATTATCTATGAACGCATTGACGTCAGTGTCGATGTTAAGGCCATGGGGGCTATAGCATCGCACACGATAAATCCAAGCCATCTCGAGCCTGGACAACTCTCTAACTAATGAACTGCCCCTCCAATGAGGCTCGAATTTGTCAATCCCTAAAAATAGGGTATTGGCTGGATTACGATCATGATGTGTGTCATAATGTTTCGACACAGAATGGTATTGAAAACCCGTTTTGATATTGGTGATATGCTCACCCAACCTAACCTGCATCGTCCTTTTGGTCCTGCCAATATACTGAAGCCCACACGGGCATTGTAACAAATAGACAATGCCCGTTGGACTACACGTAATAAACGGCTCAATAGTATGTTCTTTGGACGTACTAGTAGAATAAAAAGATTCAGTCTTTTTATTTTTATTCTTATTAAGGGTGCAAACCTGACATCTACGACACTGGTGGTATCCTGACAGGCCCTTCTGAAAAAAGGAAACCTTCTTCGTGGGAGGATCAACCACATTGGGAGCCACCCTATCACGAAGTGAAGGTACTCCCCTAAATATCACTTGAGGTCTGGGAGGTAAGAATTGGCTGATGACTCTGTCATTTTTCAATAGATGCCAATGCCTATTGATGATTTTTTTAATTGCGAAGTGCTGTGTGGAAAAAGTAGTGATAAACGGTATCTGCGGTCTCTCTTTCTCCTTCCTATGATGTTCTATCAATAACTGAGATCTATCGATATTAGCAACTTCTTCAATCAGAGTCTCAAGGGATTCTGCACCATAGCCCTTTTCACAGAGCCTGGATTTCAGTATGGCTGTCTGTGATCTGTAATCCTCCACAGAGGTACAATTTCGTCTCATTCTGACAAATTGTCCCCTGGGTACAGATCTCAGCCAGGGTTCGTTGTGGCAACTACCAATCGGAATGTAAGAGTTACGATCTGTCTGCTTGAAAAAGGATTTTGTAGTCAAAGCAGCACCCTCTCTCATGATTGTAAGGTCAAGGAAATTGATGGCCTCTCGACTTGCGTCATGGACAAGTTGAATTCCTCATTCATTGTCATTGAGAGAAGAAATGAAGTCATCAAGTTGGTTTTTGGTGCCGTCCCATAGGAGGAGGACGTCGTCAATATACCTTGCCCACAACACCAGGTGTGGGCTACGGTTAGTAAAAACGGCGTCCTCCTCCCATTTGGCCATAAACAGTTTGGCCAAACTAGGGGCGTATTTGGCCCCCATCGCAACACCTCGTATTTGACGATAGTATTGACTATCGAACCAAAAATAATTATGCCCTGCAGCATATTCTAATAACTCCATAATGAAATCTTTTTGTAGTTGGGGCAAACCTGACCAAATATCCAAATAATGTTTTACGGCTGAAATGCCCATCTCATGTGGTATAATAGAATATAGTGAGGTGACGTCAGCCGTCACCATCCACAATTCCTCTCTAGGTTCTATTTGGGTCACCAGATTGATGGCATGTCTGGTGTCCTTGAGGTAAGATGGCATTTGCTGTACTAAAGGTTGTAGAAAATGGTCAATGTACTTGCCCACCCTAGACGTAATTGAGTCTATGCCACTCACTATTGGTCTATTGGGGGGGCAAGTCTGACTCTTATGAATTTTCGGTAAACCATATAAAACAGGTACTCTGGGAGCCCTAGGTATCAGGAACAGTAGTTCCTTATCATTTAAGATACCTAAATCAGAACCCTTGTGCACCAATTTATCAAGGGTATCTTTATATTTGATAACTGGGTTTCCAGTTATTAGTAGTACGTAAGTGTCACGATCATCAACAATTTTATGCATTTCTTTGAGATAATCAGTCCTATCAAGGACTACTATCCCACCCCCTTTGTCAGCAGGGCGAATTACTAGCTCTCTATTTTGACATAGAGAGTCTAGTCCTTTTTCTAAATGTTGGTCCATCTTATTGTTAGTGATTTTCATTTTCTCTAGGTCTCGTAAGACTACATCTCTGAAGACCCTGAGTGACGGAGCCAAAATTCCGGGAGGATTGAAAGTAGAAGCATTTCTTAGTCCTGAATGTTGGAAAGACAATGGGACTATTTCATCTTTCCTAATTGGGGTATTTGCAAAATGTCTTTTGATGTTCACTTTACGGACATACTTATGCACATCCATAAAGGTTGAAAATTTGTTCAACCCTTTTGGAGGTGCAAACTTTAAACCTTTATTCAAGATAGTCATTTCTGACTTGGTCAAGATTTGAGAGCTGAGATTAAAGATGCCATCCTGGCTTACATCTTTAGCTTTTTTAAGTTGTGCTCTCCTCCCCCCTCTTGTTCCTCTTTGTTTTCCACAGGTCTTTTTATTCCCTGGTTTGGCCTGGGAAAACCCCAATGCTGATCAATATCTTTTTCATATTGGCCCGTGGGGAAATCTCTTGATGGCATTTGTATATTTAGTCTTTATTATGACATTATTAATCTTAGGTACACCTACGGGCTTGTCTCTAGGTACTGATTACACCATATTTAATAGCATTTTTTATGATCTTGTTATATGCCGTAACATCTATGCTAGTCCTACCATTAGTATGGTTAAAAAGGTGTAGTATAGGCTATGGTTCCCTCTTCAAAGATGGTGGATCAAGAACGGTGAAGTAAGGGCCATTTTCCCACTCTAAAGATGGCGGATTAAGACAGTGTTTCCCGGAGTACAGAGCTGGGCGTGCCTTTGTGATTTTAGATTAGATATATGGCGGTGAGTCAGCACGCCGCTCATGCCCCTGGAAGACGTCATCTCTGATGAAACGGCGTAGGGAGGAGCAGCGTGCTGACGTCACCAACTATACAACGCTATCCCGGAAGGAACGAGCGGATAGTAAGAGCCGGCCGGCTTGTTATATTTTACTGCTTATATCTTACAGCGGAATTGTAAGTGTAAATTTTTTATTCTTTGAAATAAATTGTATTGCGTACTTCACCATTGTGGCCCTCATATATCTTTTTTGGGGATCATACTCCCGGGAATACACTGAGGAGTCAAATTGAGGAGGAGGTAGTTATCTTGTTTACTGATCCATAGTGGAAAGACCCTTGGCGGGGGAATAGAGCCACAAGCGTTTGTGATCTCTTTCACTGAGATCCATAGGAGCTGGTAAGCAGATCTGTTATCTGAGGTGGAGGATCTTTTGCTTTTACCATCATTGCACTTTCTTCTGTGGTGTCTAAGAGTGTGGAGTCACGAATATTTACCTGCTCAAGAGATTATTTATCTATTACCATTGCGGAACTTTTTTGATCACTCCTGCCCTTCAGTAATACAACAAGGACATTTAAGGAATACCTCAGATTGTTATTGGAGACCTTGGTCAATCTTTCCACATAATTCTTATTGGTTTATTTTTATTTATATTAGGATAATTTTTCACATATCACATGTGTTGTTATTTTTGCAGCGCAACTGTTTTTCTCTACATTATTCAGACTGGGCTGTGGCTCCCCAAGTAACTGAGATAGTTACACAAAACTTTGTTCCCATCTGGGAGCTGCAGGCCGCTGTCTGGGGCAGGTTAACCATTTCTGAGGGGAGGAGGGGAGTGGTGATGATGTCAGCAAGAGCAGTTTGGCCACACCCACTGTTCCAAGTGTCCCAGGTCTTTTATAATTCTATAATGCATTCTACAGAAAAAGATATTTGCCCTGTGCCACTAAAGTGTTCGGGTTTGGCTTGAAGAAAAGGTGGCAACTCTTATGCCGCATACACACGGTCGAAATTTCCGATGGAAAAAGTCAGATGGGAGCTTTTCATCGGATATTCCGACTGTGTGTATGCCCCATCGGACTTTTCCTGTCGGAATTTCCGACGGACTTAGATAGAGAGCAGGTTCTCTATTTTTCCGTCGTAAATTCCGACGGAGTTTTGCCCGTGGCAAAGTCCGGCTGTGTGTACGTGGCATAAATGTGAAAGCATTTTTCACTAGTTGATTTGGCTCAGCGCATTATTTTAACATTCTTGTCCTTTAAATATTATTGGCTTGCTGTATATGAATTTGGATGTTTTTCTTTCTTTTTGCATTGAAAATAGAATCCTTATTTGGTCTCCATCTGTAAACCTAGGCCTCATTCCATCCTTGACAGCACTGAATTATGTGTTTACTTTGACCGACACCTTACCCTACAAGCTGGGTTGAAATATTCTTGTAATGCATTCATCATGCTTTATGTAAAAGCTTTTGTATTTCTTTATTGTGAAATTTTTTTTCAAGGTTTGTGTATTGTGGGCTTAGACATCAGGGAAGAGACAAACTTTGACGGTGAAAATGTGCTCTGTTCTAAGATGGGAACTGGGTTATAGTAAAATATTTTATTGATTTTTAGTTACAATAATGATTTGCAGGAGGCAACGTGATATATAAAATAAAGATCTTAATTGTTGTATACTAATACTTAAAGGGGAATGCTTCTAAGCCCTGTTTTTATCTAGACTCAATGCTTAACCAAACCTCTTTCAGAATAACAGCTGCCCGTCAGAGGAACCAGAGATTTATCATTGACAGGGTAGGAGGAGTGCACAGGCACATGTTATTCTCCGGAAAACAAAAATTGTGGTTTAGGGGTTGGATTTTCTAAGCAGTTGGATCACATCAATGGTAATCTTTAAGAAAAATCTGTAAGGTGAACTTACACAGGTCCCCCTCCTCGCCCCCCCCTTCCAGTCCCGCTGACCTGGACCACCGAAATCTCCAGTTCTAAGCCCTGGTATATCCGTGCCAGGAGCCCAGGGCTTAGAAATCCTCTCTGCATCCATGCGGCGACTTCATAGCTGACAGAACGGGCTATGCGGCTTTTAATTGGTTAGCACCGGCCTTGTGATCGTGCTGACCAATTAGAATGCTCCAAAACATTCCCCTGGCGAGGGACATTTTGGACATTCAGCTGAGAGGATTTATAAGCCCCGGGCACGGATATACCCGGGCTTAGAACCGGAGATTGCGGCGGTCCAGGTCAGCAGGACCTGGGGGGGCAAAAAAGGGGGACCTGTGTAAGTTCACCTTACAGAGTTTTCTGTAAAGGTGAACTCACCCTTTAAAGTGATGCGAAACCTTCTTTTTTTTTTTAAATAGTAAACATGCTATACTTGCCTACTCTGTAATGGTTTTAGTCTCCTCTTCTAGAGTCCCCAGCCACCACTTCTAGCTCCTCTTTATCGGTGAGTGCCCCCATACGAAGCCACTTCCTATGGGGGCACTCATGCAGGCTCCATCCCAAGCCACACTGCCTGCATCCATAGACACAGACAGCAAAGATCAGCCCCACCCCCTCCTCATAGGATATGATGGACAGCAGCAGGAGCAGTGGCGGTGCATCCATAGAGGGCGCCGGAGCGCCGCCCCCTCTCCCTCCCCCACCGCCACTGAAAGACAATACACAGATTCATGCATTGCATGAATCTGTGTATTGTCACTGCTGCCGTGCTGCCCACTATTCATATGGCCGGCCTCCTGGTGAGCGCCGGCCATATGAATTAGAGCGGTGACCGGCGGTGGGTGTGTTCTGGAAGTGTCTATCAGAGCCAGCGGCTCTAATAGGCTTTCCGAATACAGCTCTCAGGCTGTAATCGGCTTCCAAAAACTGCTCCCAGGTACGCACGGGGGTGCGTTCCTTGGAGAAGGCTGTGGAGGTTTCAGCCAATCAGGTTCACCGGATCTGGTTACCGGTAACCTGATTGGCTGAAGCGATATCGAGGGCGGGAGAACACATCGAGGATGGCGCGGACCGAGGAAGGTAAGTGCAGGGCTGGGGGAAACAGGCTGCATTTGGGGGGAACTGGCTGTATATGGGGGACAAACCGGCTGCATTTGGGGGGAACTGGCTGTATATGGTGGACAAACTGGCTGCATTTGGGGGGAACTGGCTGTATATGGGGGACAAACTGGCTGCATTTGGGGGGAACTGGCTGTATATGGGGGCACACTGGCTGTATATGGGGGCACACTGGCTGTATATGGGGGCACACTTACTATATATATGGGGACAAACTGGCTGTATATGGGGGCACACTGGCTATATATATATGGACAAACTGGCTGTATATGGGGGCACACTGGCTATATATATGGGGACAAACTGGCTGTATATGGGGGCACACTGGCTGTATATGGGGACACACTGGCTATATATATGGGGGCACACTGGCTGTATATGGGGGCAAACTGGCTGTATATGGGGACACACTGGCTGTTTATGGGGACACACTGGCTGTATATTTGGGCAAACTGGCTGTATATGGGGGCACACTGGCTGTATATGGGGGCACACTGGCTGTATTTGAGGGGGCAAACTGGTGGCGTTTGGGCACAGTGGCTGCGTTTTAATGGGCACAGTGGCGGCGCAATTGATTTTTTCTTTTTTTTCAGTTTGTTTGCGCCCCCCCAAAAATTTTGAGCACCAGCCGCCACTGAGCAGGAGCCAATGGCTGCCACTGTTCCCTATCTGTTCTGTGAGGAGAGAGAGAGCGGAGAGAGACACTGCTCTTGGGCACAGCAATGCATCGATATCAGACTCAGTTAGGCATTTAGGGAGGGGGGATGCTGTGGGGATCCTGATTACAGAAGTTTTTTTTTTTTACCTTAATGCTGAGAATGCATTATGGTAAAAATCCTTAAGACTTTAGAACCACTTTAACCAGTGGCGTCTCTAGCTTTCATATTTAGGGGGGGCACATGGGGGGACAAGGACAAAAGTAGGGGGGCCAACCATAAAACGTGTGTGTGTGTGTGTGTGTGTGTGTATGCACACGAAACGCATGAACATGAAATATTCCTGACAATGTACACGAAACGCACAAATATGAAATATTCCAGACAAATTCAATGCACACGAAACACATGAACATGAAATATTCCTGACAATGTACATGAAAAGCACAAAAATGAAATATTCCAGACAAATTCAATGCACACGAAACGCATTAACATGAAATATTCCTGACAATGTACACGAAACGCACAAATATGAAATATTCCTGACAATGTACACGAAACGCACAAATATGAAATATTCCTGACAATGCACACAAAACGCACAAATATGAAATTTGAATTCTTAATTCACGGTTCACCTACGTTGTCAGCAAATTTTAACTCATTCATGGTAAAATATCAATTTATTGTTTAATCCTTATCAATTATCATTGCATGCACTTTGTAAACTGAAAAAAATATTTCTTAGGCCCGGTTTACACTGGTGCGTTGCGAGAACACTGCGAATCCACTGCGGATTCCTGCATCGCACCCGACACGCACGCAAGTTCACATTTAAGGCTAGGTTCACACTGCTGCGATGTCAGAGTTCGCATGTGATCCGCACCGCACTGCAAGTGCACATCACAGGACCCTTTTTTTTGTCCGCAGCAGAATCGGATCGCATGGGTGTTCACACCCATGCGATCCGATTCCTGTCCGAGTTTGCAGATCGCACTGCGATATGTTAACTGATTTGGGGGTGTCATTAACTTTTACTTGACACTCCCAGCAGTTCACATAGGGCAGTGTGAACTGCTGCCGGGAAAACCTGCGATGCGGGAACCCGCAGTGGATTCGCAGCGTTCCCGCATCGCAGCAGTGTGAACTGAGCCTAAATCTGAAATAAATAGCTGGTGGTTCTGGTGCCGGACAACAGTAACTTCAAAGATACATAAGACAGAGCTCTCATGGAGGTAACAGAAAAAATACTTAACTAATATTATATATTGGGGTCAATGATATATATTTTAACCTCTAAAACACACATTGGTTTGGGTTTTGCAAAAAGAAAAAACAAAGCCTCCTATATACTATTTAGTCAATATTACTTCATCTTTTCATCATGCTTTTCTAATATTAGTTAAGTATTTTTTCTGTTACCTCCATGAGAGCTCTGTCTTATGTATCTTTGAAGTTACTGTTGCACCAGAACCACCAGCTATTTATTTCAGATTATAAATGGTAATGCAAGCAAATTTTTACTGTTTTTTGGACCTACCTTTCCTGTGGCAGCACTGGTGGCAGAGGCACTGTGACTGGACTGGAGTTGGCGGGCAAAATATGATCAATTATTCATGCTAACCTACCGCGGCGATGGGAGTTAGCATGCGGTAGGCTGGCTGCGCTGCTCTTCTCAGTGACTCACTGACTCCACCCCCCTGGAGCAGGGAGCTTGAGCACGACGTAGCCAGCGCCGCGGACTACAATTCCCATAATCAATAGCGGCGGCCGTCAGACGCGACGTCACGTGACAGACTGACGTCTGTTACTGTAGTGAGTCTGATTCAGTCATTCAGCGCCGCGGATGGAAACTCAGATAGCCGCGGCGCTGGCGGACATTTTTTGTGTTAAAACCAACAACTTAACTTGGGGGGGCACATGGGGGGCACACAGTAAAATTGGGGGGGACGTGGCCCCCTCAGGTCCCACCCTGGTGACGCCCATGACTTTAACTCCAGCCAAGTTTTTTCTTTTGGATAGTGCAGAAAAGAGTTTTGATCTAGGCCAGGATTATAAATAAACTCAATCATAGTTTCCTGACAAGTTAAAGAAGATAATGTATGGCCTAATTATTGGTGGACATACAACAAACAGTATCTCTAGAATGTTAAGGGGGGTTGCGTGAAAAAAAACCCTGACAGCTCAGTTCGAAGCCACTGTACTCACTATGTGAAGTTAGTTCAGCGATCTCCCCCACTGAGCTGTTGTTTTCTGACAGGGAGGCGCCCCCCCCCCCCACCATTGACTGAGAGCACTGATTGGGAGTCAGTCGGCTGCTGGTTTTCCAGCATGCACGTCCGATAGAAGCCAGCTGAACGGACGGCTTCTGCAGGGCCGGATTTACATGGGGGCTATTGGAGCTGCAATCACAAAAAAACAAAAACAATCGACTTTGAGGGTCATGGCTCGGCAACCAGGGGTCACAGAGACCCCTCATTTGGGGGGTAAGTAGCTGAAGACCTACCTCGCCACTGGGGCTTCTGTCATCTAAGGTTCCGGAGATACAGGGCTCCTTGTGCAGCCTGTCAGAAGCTACATACAGAGTGGCCAGCTTAAATACAAGCTGGCACACTCTATTTGCAGGAGACTGAGAGGATGAGCTCACAGTGCCTCTCTCTTCTTGTCAGAGGCACTGAGCTCAATGGACAGCATGGAGCCTGCAGAGTTTGACAGGCAGCACCATCTATCAAACTCGCCATTGATTGCAATGGGCCACTCTGCAATTGCAAGCCAAACTAGCTTACAGTAGCAGCATAGTCCAACAATATAAAAATACCATTCATCAATGTAAAAAAAAAACAAGGAGGCGGCAGTAGCACCTCATGAACGCCTGTCAGCTGCTGCTATACCACTCGTTGAAAAGCAATCCACCACAGATCACTTTTTAGAGTGCAGTAAGCATTACTGCAAATGTGAAAGAAACTTGAAACACATCATCCATTTCACACTCACCACCAACCAGGTCACTCCCCAGTCACTTCCATGTTAGCCACCTCCCTTCAATTTATATCACAGGTGACCATTTCCCAACCTGCAGATGACAGACCCTACTCCAAAAGATATCACTCCCCGTTACTCCCCCCACCCGCTGATTGATATCCCTCCATGACCACCTCACACCCACCTTCTGACAGACATCTCTCCCCAGCCTGTCCTCACACACCCTCTCACCTGCTGACCTGTGGATGGGGGAATCACTCCCGCAGTGTTATTGTGTTCTGCCAGTGTAGAGCCTTCCCTACTCACAGAATACAATATATATAGCTAGCAACACTGATTGTTTTGGGAAAAACCTTACAGGCTGGTTGTACCCGAGTTGATTAATAGATTGACTTGTGTAAAACCAGCTAATCAATACATAGATCGACTATGGCTGGTCTCTGCTTAATTGGCTTAATTTCAATCCATGTATGGTCCGCTTAACCACTACGCAGTCCCTAAACATCCTTCCACAAACCTTTAAATTTTTCCTTCCCAGATTTCTTCATCCTCCTCACCTGTACATAGTGCCCGCTGTCATACCCTCCAAACGCCTCTCCTATACATAGTGCCCACTGTCATACCCTCCACACTTCTCTCCTATACATAGTGCCCACTGTAATATCCTCCAAACTCCTCTCCTGTACATACTGCCCACTGTCATATCCTCCACACTCTACTCCTGTACATACTGCCCACTGTCTTACACTCCACACTAGTCTCCTGTACATACTGCTCACTGTCTTACCCTCCACACTTGTCTCCTGTACATACTGCTCAGTATCATACCGGTCACACTCTTCTCCTGTGCATACTGCCCCCTGTCATACCCTCCACAACCCTATCCTGTACATACTATTCTCTGTCATATCCCCCACACTCCTCTCCTGTACACACTGCCCACTGTAATATCCTCCATACTTTTCTTCTGTACATACTGCCCACTGTCTTACCCTCCACACTCCTCTCCTGTACATACTGCTCACTGTCATATCCTTTACACTCTTCTCCTGTACATACTGCCTTCTGTCATACCCCCCACACTCCTCTCCTGTACATACTGCCCACAGTCATATCCTCCACACTTTTCTCCTGTACATACTGCCCACTGTCTTACCCTCCACACTCCTCTCCTGTACATACTGCTCACTGTGATACCATCAACACTCCTCTCCTGTACATACTGCCCACTGTCTTACCCTCCACAATCCTCTCCTGTACATACTGCTCAGTATCATACCGTCCACACTCCTCTCCTGTACATACTGCCCACTGTCATACCCTTCACACTCTTCTCCTGTACATACTGCCCACTTTCATAAACTCCTATATTGTACATAGTGCTGGCTTTCATACCCTCCACACTCCTCTCCTGTGCATACTGCCCACCATCATACCATCCACACTCCTCTCCTGTACATACCACCCACTGCGATGCCCTCCACACTCCTCATCTGTACATACTGCCCACTGTCATACCCTCCACACTCCTTTATTAGTACTCATTTAATTTTGTGATTACTACTGTGATGTATAGAAAAAAATCGGGGAAGTCAGCTACTCTAAATATACCACTGGTAAAAAAAGTGTCCCTGAAAATGTTTTTGAAATGTTGGCAACTATGCACTCAAAATCAATACTAAATACTGCTTAGCATCACAACTACTTGTTAATGCAAAGACATTTTCCAGTGTTTCAGACCCCTTGGGTTTATTTCTTATGTTGTCTAAATGTTACCAAAGAAAAGGAAATTCTTCTTTATGTCAATTTCCTATTGTAAAATAAGCCAGATCAATGAGAAGAATTGCAATATGTCTCAACAGTTTAGGAATCTGAGTATCAACAACCTTGCTCTCTCTATCAGTCTTTGCTCAGAGTATGATAATGTGAATAATACTACGCACATTTATATAGAAACACTCTCTGTTAGTATGCAGATGGATCCTTTGCATTCATTAAAGCCATGATACAAATAGATTAGGATTACTCTGGGCCTGGTGTGTCCCAGCCTGTGATTTCTGCTCCAGAGAAAATATTTGACCTTGAAACGCCTATATCCCTTCACTGACCCGCAAACCGCATGTTCTCAGCTATCGCAGAGGGAGTGCAGCTTCCCATCCTTTAAGATCTGAGCATTGGGACAAGAAGATAATATTTTACACACACGTTGCTTATTTCCCTAAAGACACACAGGCTGCCGCTTCTAAAGCTCTTAGTCTTATCGCTCAGCTCTCTACCACCTTCTTAGCGGAGGCCTCTTTTGTTCAGCTATGTCAAAGCAAGAGTTGGGATCAGATACGGAGTGGTGAGAGTGCGCTTTGGGTGAGAGCAGGAGAGGGGGTTATTAATTAGACCATGATTTCCAGAGGCATGTGTATAAAGGACATAAGGCAGCCTTATAGCACATCGATCCTTCTTCTTTTGTGTCCCCTGTGAAGGTCAAGCTGTCACTTTGTTCTGAATGTCTGTGTGTCATCAAGGGTCTCATGCTAAGAGCTCTCTTCAATTGCAAGGCAGGCAACCCTTAACTCTCTCACCGCTGGAGAAGCATTAAAGAGATAAGATGGGGGTGTACATTAACCTTTCTGTTATTGTTTTCTAGCAAGAAGGTGAATGATATTTAGAGTATCAAAGAAAGCATTTGTGATTGATTTTGTACTGTCAAGTGTATAGTCCTTACATATTAGTCACTTTCACATGGATCAAAGATTCAGCATTAGGTCCAACCCAGCTCTTTGCAAAGTGATATGAATCCATTAGACTATGGTCATGTAGCTCTACCTAGGTGTGATCAGTGAAAAGAGCAGCTGGGGTTGGTTCTTAGATTGTGCTTTTAGTAATAGTCCACAGGAAGTTCCAGTTACATCCTAGAGACCCCACTTTTTTTGGGGCATTTTCTACAAATCCAAGCACACAAACATTTGCTTACCTACCAAAAATTATCAAAAACAAACTGCTAGAATATTTCATGTAGGAGTCTTAAATCTTAGCTCCTCAGCAGAGTTGATTATCAGAGCTTGCCTGTTGCATTGCTAACATGCACTAGATCTGCTGGAGGTGTTCCCCTTGGCACAGTGCAATAGGTGTTTTACAGGTTCGGGTCTCTGGTCTGCCAGCTACAGAGCCCTATCCCTGAAGATCTTGTGAGGGGTAAGCCCTTCATCAAAGGTTAAACACCACACTGAGGTCTTCCCCTCCCTTTCCACAGCAGTGGAGATTTTTGCGTATCCCTCTGAAAACAATATTTAACAAGCATGGCAGACCACATACCCAAGGGAAAAGGGTCAGATGGACTTACTAGCTCAGACTCCGCACTAGTAGTTGATTTGCTCAGGGCCAAGTACCCTCTGCTGGGCTGTCTGCCCCCAAGCTTCCTGTTTCCTGTCCAGAGCTTCATTTTCTTCCACAATGCCAGATTTCATGGGCAGAATTTCAGGCTGTCAGGGAATTAGTTGACCAGACTGTGTGGACTGCACAGAGAGAACCAAAAACGCATGTAAAGTGAATTATAATGATGTTTATTAAGATAGGTGATATATAAATAAATACAAACAGTGCAAAACCAACCAAACAACCCACAAACAACAAATAGTATATACAGCAAAGGGCAGTACCAGAATTTTGAACGTAAGCCAGGCCAGGGCCATACACAGTAGATCAGGAGATTGACAAAGGGGTGTTCCAGAAGCATAAACGTAGCCAGGCCAAGGTCATACATGGGGAGTCAGCAGATGAGGACAGGGAACAAACAAGACAAGAAGAGGACGGATGGATAGGCTCCAGGGCAGGGATCCAAGGAAATCAGGTATGCAAGGTAATCAGGTGGGCAGGTCCAGGATAGGCTCAGGATTGGGCTCAGGATGGGGATCAGATCAGGTGAGGTACAGGCTCAAGGTCAGAATACAGGCAACGATGTCAGGGCTCAAGGAGAGAGATACCAGGGCAAGGTGTGTTTGTACTTGCCGGGTATAAATAGGAGGCTTGTAATTGGCTTCAAATCACACCTGAGAGCAGGAAGAGCAGTTCGCAAAAGTGGGGAATGAATCGCCGATAATAACCAGCGATTCCCAGAAAGGCTCGTACCTGCTTCTTGCTGTTGGGACGCGGCCAATTCTGTATGGCCTCGACTTTATTGAATTGGGGTTTTATTACTCCCCTCCCAATGGTGTACCCAAGATACTTGGCCTCCTCCTGTCCAATGGTACACTTCTTGGGGTTGGCCGTAAACCCAGCTTCCCGGATAGAGTCTAGGACTGCTTGCACTTTTGGCAGATGTGAGGCCCAATCTGTGCTATAGATAATTACATCATCTAGGTAAGCCGCAGCATACTTCTGATGGGGCCTCAGTATCTGGTCCATTTTCCGCTGGAATGTTGCCGGCGCATTCTGTAAACCAAACGGCATTCTTTTATATTGGAACGCCCCGTCTGGGGTTACAAATGCGGTTTTCTCCTTGGCCGACTTGGCTAGGGGAATTTGCCAATACCCTTTGGTGAGATCAAGAGTTGTCATGTATCAGGCTGTTCCCAACCGGTCGACCAACTCATCTATACGTGGCATGGGGTAGGTGTCAAATTTTGTAACTTTGTTCAGTTGTCGGAAATCGTTACAAAATCGCCAGCTCCCATCCAGTTTAGGCACTAACACTATGGGACTTGACCAATCACTTTGGGATTCCTCTATCACCTCTAACTTAAGCATTTTCTGTACTTCCTCACGTATTGCCTCCCGTCGGGCCTCTGGGATCCGATAGGGTTTTAGCTGTACCCTTTCACCGGGCGGGGTAATAATATCATGCTCTACCCCATACGTTTGTCCCGGCAGCTCAGAGAAAACCTCCTTGTTGCGAAGCACAAACTCCTTAACCTCCTGTTGTTGGGGGTTTGACAAGGTGACTGCTATTCCAACCTCAGGAATCACGCAATCAGACTGAGCTGGTGACAACGTTTCTGCGACTAGGAATTCCCTATCCCTCCAGGCTTTCAACAGATTAATGTGATAGATCTGTTCGGGCTTTCGCCTTCCTGGTTGTCTGACCTTGTAATTCACTTTGCTCACTTTTTCCATTATCTCGTAGGGGCCTTGCCATTTGGCGAGGAACTTGCTTTCAACCGTAGGGACAAGTACCAATATCTTATCCCCCGGGGAAAAGGTCCGGGTCTTGGCTCCACGGTTGTACACTCTCTGCTGTGCCAACTGCGTTTGGGCCAAATGCTCCTTTACGATTGGCATTACCTGTGCAATTCTATCTTGTATCAGGGCGACATGCTCAATCACACTCCTGTGGGGAGAACTCTCACTTTCCCAAGTTTCCTTGGCGATATCCAACAGCCCTCTTGGGTGTCTCCCATAGAGTAACTCAAAGGGTGAGAAACCCGTAGAGGATTGGGGTACCTCCCTAATAGCAAACATTAAATAGGGAATAAGACAGTCCCAATCCTTTCCATCTTTATCCACCACCTTCTTTAACATTTGGGCTGCAAGGCTCTGTTGATGAGCTTTCTGCTGGGCTACAAGGCTCTTTTGCAAACCTGCATTTTTTCTGCTGCTGATTGGCATTTGCTAGAGCCAGCTGTTTCAGTATCTCCTCCATGCTGGCCTTAAAAAAACTGCCCGCATTCTCCACCAACTGTGAGGGGGTTAGCTCAGCAGCGGGTGTGTGTGACCCCCTGGATGGGTTCACCACACAAAAACAGGCACAGCAGACAGTGGTAGGAGAAAACAAAAGGGTGTGGTTTTATTTGAACTATATACAGACAAAAAAATACAGCAAAAACAAAAGAAACATGAAAAGAAATCCTGGTCAACTTGACCGCTCACTACACACGTTGGTGTCCCTAACTAACAACTGGGTACAGCCTTGTGCTGTCCCAGTCCCTAGCTCCCTGCTTTTTTTAAGTTCTTAGCAATAACCACACAGGCTTTGGCTCACCGCACAGAGGTCACACTCCCCAGACTATCCACACAGATCTGGTTCCAGGTTGGAGCATCTCCCTTAGTATGCTGGGAGTTCTTGTAGAGGCCCTAACGAGCCCACATACTTCAGCTGGGCTCATTAACTCTTCCCCTGCAAGACTCCCTGCACTCCCCCTAGTGGTATAAATCGGCATAAAGCCTGAATCTAGGACATATATACCTTCCATCCTGGATGCAACCTGGTGATTTTACCTGCATGCTGTCACATTTGGTAAAATAGAAAAGATGATCTTATGCCGAGTACATATATACATCAAACGTGACATCCTTTAAAATTGCGCACTAACGTGCAGCAGCGACAAACTACGTACATTTTTAAATGCCTTTAAAAGCCTTTACAGGTTACCACTTTAGATTTACAGAGGATGTCTACTGCTAGAATTACTGCCCTCGATCTGACATTTGCGATGATACCTCACGTTCATTGCTGTTTACATACGACACGAGACCGATGCTTGCATTTGCTTTTGCTTGCGAGCACAGGGGGATAGGGGTGCTTTAATTTTTTTTTTTATTATTGTTTATTTTGCTTTTTTAATTTGTTTTTACACCATTCCTTTAATTTTTTTTTTATCACTTTTATTGTTATCACAGGAAATGTAAATATCCCCTATGTGAGCAGGTGAATTTTTGTTGAAAAATTTGGACTCTAGATCTCTCCTCTGCCCTTAAAGCATTTGACCACACCAAGATCAGTGTTATAAGATGCTTTCCCAATTTAAAAATGGCGCTGTTTATATCCGGCGAAACCAAAGTAATTAAATGCTCGTACCTTCCAGTTTATTAGGTCATAGAGATGATTGGAGCCATTCTGGTCTCCGATCAGCTCTATGGTCAGCTGGCGGAACCACCGACTGCATTCTTGGGTTCCCCTGATCGAACAGGAGAGCCAGAGGAAGACGTGGAAGGCAGTGGGGGGGGTTGTCCTTTCCCACTGCTAGTAAAAGCAGTCTAAAGGCTAATTAGCCACTTAGATTGCTTTTACATGAAAGCCGACCGCCTGCTGAAAAAAATGATACCAAGATGATGCCTAAACCTGCAGGCGTCATCCCGGTATAACCATTCAAAGTCCAATGAAGTACCAGTATGTTGCTGGTCCTTGTTGGGCATATATTGTAATGTTCTGTTTTTTCATGCAGCCTGTGGGCTGAATGAAGAAAAGAGAACAGATTCCTCCATTCACATCGATCGATGTGGATGAAGAAATCTCTGCCAAGAAAAGTGAAAGAAAAAATATGCCCTCTGTCCACCCCAGCCCCTACGTTTTGCCATATATGCTCTTTTTTTTAACCACTTCAGCCCCGGAAAAATTTACCCCCTTCCTGACCTGGCCATTTTTTTGCAATACGGCACTGCTTTGCTTTAACTGAAAATTGCGCAGTTGTGCGACACTGTACCCAAACAAAATTGATGTCCTTTTTTTTTCCTCAAATAGAGCTTTCTTTTGGTGGTATTTGATCACCTCTGCGGTTTTAATTTTTTGCGCTATAAACAAAAAAAGACCAACAATTTTGCTATATAAAATCCCAAACTTAAAAAATAAAAATAAAAATTCTTCCTCAGTTTAGGCTAATATATATTCTTCTACATATTTTTGGTTAAAGAAATCACAATAAGCGTATATTGATTGGTTTGCACAAAAGATATAGCATCTACAAAATATGGGATAGATTCATGGAATTTTTATTATTTAATTTTTTTTTACTAGTAATGGCAGCGATCTGTCATTTTTATCTGGACTGCGACAATGCGGTGGACAGATCGGCCACTTTTGACACTTTTTTGTGACCATTGATATCTATACAGCAATCAGAGCTAAAAATAACCACCGATTACTGTATAAATGTCATTGGCAAGAAAGGGGTTAACACTAGGGGGCGATCAAGGGGTTAAACGTGTTCCCTCAGTGTGTTCTAACTGTAGAAGGGATGGGACTGCCTGGGGGAGGAGACCGATCGTTGTTCCTATATATCAAGAACACACAATCTGTCTCTCCTCTCCCCTGCCAGAACGGGGATGTGTGTGTTTACATGTGTTTACCCATTCTGGCTCTGTCAGGAGTGATCACGGGTGCCCGGCGGACATGCCCTATACCCCTTAAATTGGCCGCTGTACAGCTATGGCGATTCGTGCAGGGGAGCCATTCTGCCGGCAAGAGGTTAACTGCGGTGGTGAAATCACCTCCTACGGTGCTGGACTCACTGATCTACGTATGCTGAAAGCAAACCTTGTTCCTGTCAGAATAAACAGAACAGTGCTGCAGCTGAATGGCGTACCTGCAAAGCAAACAATGGTTACAATAAGAAACATTACAGTATAGCAGTATAGTATAAAATACAGTAAAACAGTAAGAACAATCAAATAAAACGACAACTATTTTGGGCTTTTTTATTTATTTGGAAAATGGATAAATTACAGCGCTCACAATAGTGCAAAATATTCAGATGAATAAGTGAAATTAAACAAATTAATAAATAAAGATAGGTAAATGTCCATATAATGGTGAATGATGTGCTTCAATCAATAAAGTGCAATAGTGCTCTAAAACTTGAGGTGCGCCATAGCTTTTCAGTCTAGGGGTCGTTCAGGCTTAGATTGTTGGCCAGGGATGACAAATTCACATCAGGATGCAAAGAAGATCTCCCATAATCATGACAGTCCTGTGTAGATAATATTACCCAAAATGAGATGAAAGAAGGGGACTGATTGTGAAGGAACTCCTTGATGATGCCCTTGATGATGCGTTGACGCCTTTCCGGTTTCAAGTCCAAACTTCCTATTGCAATTTCTTGCTAATACATGCGTGATTTTAACCTACATTCTGTAAGTACCCATTTAAGTTTGCGCAATAAAGATCTTGCCAAGCTGTACTGCACTATCAGTTCCCTTCTTTTATCTAATTTGGGGTAATATTATCTACAGTGGAAAAACGATAGGTTGCGCTACCTACAATAACTGGTGAAACCAATATAACCAAATGAATAAAATTAATATGGTGAAAATTTAACCCACATCAACGTATGATTGAACCCTATTGTTCCTAATGTGAGGAAAAAAACTCAATAGTGTATTAATAAAAAAGTGAACAATCAAATAGTTAATTTCAACTTAATTGATGAGTGATACATCGTAAATACATGATAAATGAGAAATCAATATATTGTGACACAATCCGCGTGAAATAGTCCCTTTTTTGTAGTAATAGGTGACAGTCCTTGAAAAGTCTCTATTACATTGACACCCGTGCACCATAAAGTCTATAGTGAAGAGAGAAAAACAACTTCGTACGGAATCCTCTCCTTGTAAACAGAGTGCTCCACCACCAATTGAAGTAAAAAATGCCTGCTTACCAAAAGTCAATGATCCCCCATTACAGAGGATCACAACGAGCCTTAATAAGTGTGGGAGGGATGAGAATTCAAATCAGCATCCGAAGAAATCCAGCCCCCAAGCAACATGTACAGGCCACATTCAATAACGATCCATAGGCAGTCACAATTCATGTAATGGACATGCAAAAAAAAATGGAAGCTTCCCATAGCGTAAAAACGTACCATTTATTAAATAAAAACTTTTTAAAACACACTTACAATGTGAAGTAAAAAAAACAGCCTTAAGTCTGCGGTCCCGGCCGGACACACGCAGACAAGCCCGTCCTGCTGGATGAAAGAGGGTGATGACGTTGACACGCCGCTCCGTTCCGCCCTACAACGTTTCGCAATAGAGTTGCGTCTTCCAGCGGCACCTTTTGGTAAGCAGGCATTTTTTACTTCAATTGGTGGTGGAGCACTCTGTTTACAAGGAGAGGATTCCGTACGAAGTTGTTTTTCTCTCTTCACTATAGACTTTATGGTGCACGGGTGTCAATGTAATAGAGACTTTTCAAGGACTGTCACCTATTACTACAAAAAAGGGACTATTTCACGCGGATTGTGTCACAATATATGGATTTCTCATTTATCATGTATTTACGATGTATCACTCATCAATTAAGTTGAAATTAACTATTTGATTGTTCACTTTTTTAATAATACACTATTGAGTTTTTTTCCTCACATTAGGAACAATAGGGTTTAATCATATGTTGATGTGGGTTAAATTTTCACCATATTAATTTTATTCATTTGATTATATTGGTTTCTCCAGTTATTGTAGGTAGCGCAACCTATCGTTTTTCCATTGCCTATCTCTGTTTTTGTTCACAGAAGGTTTGCTGCTTCCGGTTTACCCCTTATTCAATTGTGGGTTCATCTTTAACATTTTTATATATTTATGTTTTATTTTTATTTTAGCGCAGTTTCTTTCCCCACTTTTCTGTTAATATTATCTACACACTGTCGTGATTATGGGAAATCTTCTTTGCATCCTGATGTGAATTTGCCATCCCTGGCCAACAATCTAAGCCTGAACGACCCCTAGACTGAAAAGCTATGGCGCACCTTGAATTTTGGAGCACTATTGCACTTTATTGATTGGAGCACATCATTCACAATTATATGGACATTTACTTATCTTTATTTATTAATTTGTTTAATTTCACTTTTTCATCTGATTATTTTGCACTCTTGTGAGCGCTGTAATTTATCCATTTTCCATTTTGTCAAGTGAATAGCACCTTGTGTACAGCAGCTGCAATTTTCATTTCCACTAACTTCTTCACTTCTAGCACGAGTATACTGTATATATATATATATATATATATATATATATATATATATATATATATATTAAATGTTATTTTCATTATTTATTTATTTATTCTTATGTAACTGTAAAAAAAACTTTAAACAATCCAGGCTAGGGTCTCTCAAAATGCAATAGCCATCTAACATCTTTCGAGACCCTGTGTGAATGTGTGACCTAGACTGTGCCGTACTGTACCCTATACTAATACTCCACTAGTGTGTGGTAGCGACAGAAACAGTCCTGGATGCAGAGACAAGGTTCGCCAGGACAGGAGGGACAAAAATAGCGGGTGTCACGCCTATATATACTTTTGCGAAAGAAGCAACATCTGTTTTGGGCTGCTTCTCGCGTAGGGGTACCAGGGCGGACATCTGAAAATTGGCAAATATGCAGCCGGCTCACTGCATCTGGATTGGGAAATTGGGACACAGCACCTTCTGGATAGAAAAGGGCTGTGATGATCTCTTCCTGGAGATTTAGGGAGGATCCACTTCTTCCTGACGCTTTGTATAGTACATAAGCATTGAACAGAGCCAATTTAATTAAATATACAGACACTTTCTTGTACCATTGTCTAGGCAAGTACAGCCCCATCATCTGGTCATTGAAGTCCACCCCTCCCATTTTACAGTTGTAGTTGTGGACACAGAGGGGCTTCCCAACAACACCAATCACTGTAGCAATTTGGACTGTTGTTTCTGCGTGAATGTAAGACAGAACGAAAATGTTCCGTTTGTCCTTCCACCTCACTCTGAGTCTAAGCAATTCATTACACATAACATCAGATTTCACTGTAGGATTAAGTTTTTCACTTATTTATTTTGGTTGCACGGATTATCCTTTTTGTTTTCCACTAGCTGAAAGTTGTTGGCTTAAGCCCCGTACACACGGTCGGACTTTTGCCCAACAAACTTCGTTTTAAGCAAGTTGGACCAACAATCCGACCGTGTGTACGCTCCATCGGACAAACTTTTTTCGTTTGGTTTTGGATTTCATCGGACAAAAGTTGGGTCTGCAAACGGACAAACTTTTGCCCAACAAAAGTCCGATGGAGCAAAGTCCGACTGTGTGTACAGATAACCATTGGACTTTAGTCCGATGGACAAAACAACTAATGTTAAAATCAACCAAAAATAGCAGAAGTTGACCAAAGGGTGGCAGTAAAGATCAGAAAAGAGCAGAAAAAACACGTGATGTTGTAAGAAGTTTTAAGAAAGTTTGCAGAAAAGTCCGAGTGTGTGTATGCTATGGGTGTTCCCAACCAACTCCGTTCGGACAAAAATCCACGGAAAAGTCCGATGGAAGTCCGACCGTGTGTACGAGGCTTTATAAATTTAGATTTGCCCAGGGAGTCGGTCAGGTTGGCCTTGAGGTACCATTCTGTATACTGGAATGATGTCACCAGGGCCTGAATTTCAAGCTGTGGCAAAGTATGCTTGATAAATGGACGCCATCTCAAGAAACGTTTAAAGGGGCATAATTCTGTAGTTTAGTGTCCAGTTTCCACCGATAAGCTTTGCCATTTTAAAATAGAAGGTATATTATTTTCAACAAAAAACATAAAAATAAAAAAAAACACAACAAAAAGGCTTATCTCTCATTAAAGGACAATAGGTTATGTAGATTATTCCTTAATACCCCTGTGAACAGCTGTGCATGCTGCTTGTACAAAAACAGCTCCAGTTCACCGAAAATGGAAAAACAAGGACAAAGCCAACTTTCAGGGTAGATTTAAATAAATTCATATAACATTTGCAGCAAAACAACCTTTCTGCAATACAACAATAGTATTTCAAAGAAGTTTGTAATTTATGGGATTTGGTTGCAGTTGTCAACAGACCTAAACAGCGCTCACAACCACTTGTAGCCCATAACGAGTTACATAAAAAACGTATTTATTTCAGGTACTTATATAGCTCTGTCAATTTACATATATATATTGCACATTCACATAAGTCCCTGCCCTCGAGAAGCTTAAAATCGAAGGTCCCTAATTAATATTCATACATACACATACTAGGGTGAATTTAGACAGGAGCCAATTAACCTACCAGCATGTCTTTGAAGCGTGGGAAGAAACCCACGCAGGCACGTGGAGAACATACAAACTCCGTGCAGGTAGGGTCGTGGTTGGGATGCAAACCAATGACACCAGTACTGCAAGGTGGAAGTGCCAACCACCTAGCCACTGTGCTGCTTTTATACTTTTCTAGCTATACTACTAGATATTTTCTTAGGAAACTGACTTTCTGCCTACCATACTATACTGCAGGTTCTGTTAGCGACTTGATGCTGGGTGCCTGAGGGTTAATGTTTACAAGATGATTATTTTTATTATCACTACAGAGATAGTGCAAGCTATTGCTGACACAAGCCTTTTTATTTATTCTCCTGTATGCACTTGTTTTGCTACTAGCACAATTACGTATGGTTATTTTGAGTACAAGGCTGCCCTCAGACACAGCAGATCAGCAATGTTTAATATCAATATTAATTGCTCTTGAGAATCCCAACCAGCTGCAGTGCACATAAGTATACATCTGCAGCTGATGGAACAAATTTGGCCAAGCAACAGTTAACAAGCATGCTCTAATTTAGTCATGCATCCTACTCTACCAGTGCCATCCACACAATGCTGCAAAGAGGAGTTAAACATGGTGATTAGGGGCTAATGATTTCCTGTGAGTGGTCCGTGGGCCTCTCATCACACATCTGAGGGTATAGTTATAAGGACCCGCTACATAGATGCAAAGCATCTCACTGGCACTGAGAGAATCGCTGTGTTTCTTTATGGCGCTTAACACTGGCATTTCAAGGTAATTACGTGTATACCTTCCTAGAACTCTATCCTTTTTTGTGTTTATATGTAAGAAAAGCAAAGCTTTTTGTATTTAGTTAGACTTTATTTTGGGTCCTAATGTAATAGATACAGAGGAAATGTTATATATTTATGGCCAGGGTAGTAGTCTTTGCCAACAAGAATTTTCATGCTTTTCTTATTTTATAGAATTTTTCCTACACTTTAAAGACGATTGTTCTTTATAGTTTGACATTTGGTTATACACCCATTTTTCCTTCACCGGTCACATATGTGCAGATTGTGTGTAATCTGTTTCTTGTAACCTGGCTGTCATTCAGTGTAGGATGGGTTGACTCTGCAGGGCCCTTAATTTGCTCATTATAGATTATGTGACACTTTTATTTCCAGCAGCAGGTTTGAATAGAACTCTATAGAAGACAGAAACCAAGGGTCTTACTGGCTCATAGGAATCGTTCAACTTGTGAACCAGAGTCTGTAGGAATGAGAAGTATTGACCCTTTAAGATAATGGCATGGCACAACATTGTTGATTGTGACTTGTTCTGTAGGGGGTATGGAATACTAAAATTACTTTAATCACAGTATTATCATACATGTGTACAGTACTCATAAGATAACACATTAATTGTTAATGGATAGTAGAAACAGAATAAATTACTAAAACAGAATATGATGTGATGCAGAATCTGAAATCATTAGCACTTTTGCTTGCTTTTTGATCCCCAACTGTGGAACACTTTATTGTCTTGTGCTTTCAGATACCTTTTTTATATAATTTTTTTCATCTCATTGTACTGAGTGTTTTTGTGATATCATATTTCAAATAGAAATGTCTGAGCCATGCACATAGTCCTTTGATTTGGGGGGCATATATCCTATTGTATGTATAAAAGTCACCAAAATTCCCATACACATACTAGAGTCAGGTTAAAGGAACACTAAAATATATATATATTTTTTTTGTAAAATAACAAACATGTTATACTTACCTCCACTGTGCAACTCGTTTTGCACAGAGTGGCCCCGAACCTGGTCTTCTGGGGTCCCTCGGCGTCTGTCTCGGCTCCCCCCCGCAAGAACTTTCCACGTTCATGCAAGCTCTCTCGCATGGTGGAAAGTCCTTGCGGGCGCGCTCCCGCGATAAGCCTGGCCAAGAAGCCTGCACGTTCACGGCGCAGGACTTTTGAGGGGTCAGGTAAGTAAACGGGGGTTCGGGGGGGGCGCTAATGCTCGGATGTTTTTTCACCTTAATGCATACAATGCATTAAGGTGAAAAAACATGTACATTTACAACCCCTTTAAGCAAAAACGATTGATCTACCAGTATGGTGTTGGTCTGTGGGAAGAAACTGGAGCATTCCTATAAAGACCACATAAATAAGAAATACATACATACACTTCAAGCAAATAGTGTCCAAGTGGACATATAATGCAGGACCCCAGAACTGCAAAGCAGCGATATCAACTACTAAGCCAGCATTTTGCAAAAAATAAGCTCTGTTTTTAGCTTTATGCTGACATATTTCTTGATAGTTCTGCAAGCTATGAACCACCAAATGTGAGAGCGGCTTCGTAGACAGGAGTGCGTCTACATCTTGTCAAAGCCTAACATGATTATTTTAAAGCTTTCCAACAAATGGGGGCTGGGGCTATTATTTGGATGCCAGGATGCCCTCGTTTTAAAGGCTCATTTATATGTTCAAAGTTTTATGATCAACATAACTTCTGACCATGTTGATAGCAGTTTGGAGTAACAGCGTAGTCACTACGTAATATATCAGCAATCTACATCCTCTTGTTGGATTGTATATCGTGTGTTTATCAAGTTGTACTGACAGGCAATGTGCTTTTTGGCCTGCAACATCAAGAGTTAAATTGCGGACACATGGAATTTCTGCACATGGGAAGAGACACCATATTGATGCAAAAAGAAATATCCTTGTATTAGCTGGAAAAGAGATCAGTCAGTGTCAGACTCACCACAGAACATTAATAGACTGATTGAATCCTGGGGACTTGGGCATATTTTTTATAGACATTTTAGTTAAAAGAGTTTCCATGGACTGCAAGGTTCCATTTATTCTTACCAGTCAGACAAAGATTGCATAGCAGACACCACTGTGTCCTATTTCTTTGAAAATATCCACATATGCGAATCATACTATCAGCTGGACTGCACAGATATTCTATAAAAGAGCTGTGTAAATACCTGTCTTTCTTTTCTGTTAATGCAATTGGCAGAGGAAACTGTATGGGCTTATGCAAGTAAATCTGCCAATTTCACTCAGAGTTTGCAGCAATAGATTTTTAGTGTATCAAAAACAGAAACTAGATTTTATTCTGGCATGGCTCATTAACAGGGCCCTGGACATGGTGATCAAAGGGGGACATAGATACCTTTATGTGGAATTACAATTATGTTTGATTTGAACTCATTGAATTGACTTCAAAGCCTTGGAAAGCCTGATCCTGACAGAACTGGCAGACATGAATAAGGTCTCCGGTAGGGATGAGCTTTATGTTCGGGTCGAACTAGAGTTCGACTCAAACATTGGCTGTTCGCCCATTCGCCGAATTGCGAACTATTTGTTTGCGGCAAATTCGAAAGCCGCGGTACACCCTTTAAAAGTCTATGGGAGAAATCAAAATTGCTAATTTTAAAGGTTAATATGCAAGTTATTGTCATAAAAAGTGTTTGGGGACCGAGTCCTGCCCCAGGGGACATGTATCAATGCAAAAAAAAAGTTTTAAAAACTGCAGTTTTTTCGGGAGCAGTGATTTTAATAATTCTTAAGGTGAAACAATAAAAGTGAAATATTCCTTTCAATTTCATACCTGGGGGGCGTCTATAGTATGCCTGTAAAGTAGCGCATGTTTCCCTTGCTTAGAAAAGTCCCTGCACAAAATGACATTTCTAAAGGAAAAAAAGTCATTTAAAACTACTCGTGGCTATAATAAATTGTCAGGTCCCGGAAATACAGATAAAAGTCATTGAAAAAAACGGCATTGGGTTCCCCCCTTAGTGCATTACCAGGCCCTTTGGGTCTGGTATGAATATTAAGGGGAACCCCGAACCAAAATGTAAAAAAAAATGTGTGGGGTCCCCCCAAATTCCATATCAGGCCCTTCAGGTCTGGTATGGATTTTAAGGGGAACCCTGCACCAAAATAAAAAAAATGGCGTGGGGTTCCCCCCAAAAATCCAGAGAGCACCCCCCCTGAACCGTACCAGTCCACATGCCCTCAACATGGGGAGGATGTCCCCATGTTCATGGAGACAAGGGCCTCATCTCCACAACCCTTGCCTGGTGGTTGTGGGGGTCTGCGGGAGGGGGGCTTATCGGAATCTGGAAGCCCCCTTTAACAAAGGGGACCTCCAGATCCCGCCCCCCTATGTGAATTGGTAAGGGGTACATTGTACCCCTACCATTTCACCCAAAAAAGTAAGAAAAAAGGAAAAAACACACACACACACAGCTTGGGACAAGTCCTTTAATAAAAAAAATAATAATAATCCAGCGCCGTAATCCTACGAGTCCGACCCGCCGCTACGAAATTTAAAGGAATATTTCACTTTTATTGTTTCACTTTAAGCATTATTAAAATCACTGCTCCCGAAAAAACTGCAGTTTTTAAAACTTTTTTTTGCATTGATACATGTCCCCTGGGGCAGTACCCCGGTCCCCCACTTTTTATGACAATAACTTGCATATTAGCCATTAAAATTAGCACTTTTGATTTTTCATGTTCGTGTCCCATATACTTTAAAGTGGATTTAAACCCAAAAAATTTTATTATTTTTTTTTTGCTGTCACAATGTAGTGTATAAGATTTCCTATCATTTGTGCCAGGTCTTGCCACAAAGAGTTAATCCAGCTCTGAGCAATCCTCTTTTATTGTTCAGTAAGATAAAACGGACAAACAGAGTTACCTTTGTCCGTTCCGCCCCCTTGCTTTGAGTGACAGGTTATTTACATATCTCGTGCACTAGCTTTAGACAGGCATTATTTTTTAATTCCCACCCCCCCCCCACTCCTTTTCTGGAGTCATGTGGTTACTTTTCTGGATTTTGACTGGATGTTAGTGATCATAGACATAGCAGAAGGAATACACAGGAGAAAATGCATGTTGACAAGGGAAGTGTAGAGGTGGGCGGGGACTCTACTGACATCACGACTCCACCCACCGAGCTCCAGACAACAGATCCACCCACAGAATCTGCAGTTTTTCAGGTCTTATAACAGACAGAGGAGAGACATTTGACAGATAAGGATACATGCAGGAGGCATCTATATCCTTATAGATCAGCACTATGGCAGTAGTTCAGAAAGGATGAGAGTGGGTTTACATCCACTTTAACGGTGTTCGCGTGTTCGAACTAATTTTTTGCCTGTTCTGCCGCGAACCGAACCGGGGGGTGTTCGGCTCATCCCTAGTCTCCGGTCATATATAATCAGTTCTAAAGCCAGATATAGAGTAACACCTGTAGATTCATCAGAGCAAGGGTCCTTCTGACAACACTCAAAAGACTTTCCTGTAATGGCCTGCTGACAAACTGTGAGAACAGAGGCTAAAAAGATTGTAGACAAGGCCCCTTCACCCTCATAAGTTAGAGGTCAATTGGATCAGTAATAAACAAATGTTGTCTGTGTTTTGCATGGAGAGCACTGAATGTAATATATATATATATATATATATATATATATATATATATATGTAGGCAGGTGCAGTCTGTACTCCCCACTGCAGGTTGCACTCAACTGATGCGGCAATGCAGAAGAGAAAGGAAGTTATGGGAGAATTTGGTTTCTCTATGACTTCCTGCGGTCACAAGGAGACAGCTGCTCCGATTGGACGCTGGTGACCCATGTGACACCAGTGACATAATAAAAAGGTCTGGTGTCACCCCAACATCACCTCCATCCCCAATTCAATACATATATACATAGGGTTCACCCTGGGACTTTGAGCGAGGTGAGTATGGTTAGCCAAATACATATCATGATTGTATATAAAGTAGATATATTACAATACCACATACATGGTAAACAGTATATAACCAATATAAAAACATCAGAAAAATGTGCAAGCATCAATAGTACCCGACGACGTTTCATGAGACCGCGCTTGCTCTTCTGGGCTTTGCTATATCTGTAACACAAGTAGTAAATCAAATGAATGTATGTTGCATAGGATTGGCAGGGAGGTGAGTAATCATCGGGGGCATAGTATAGTACCCCATACTCACCAATGGGCTGGGCCAGATCATCAGTAACTGATTCCACAGGCAGTGGCAGCGACAAACATCCAGCACGGGAGCTGAGGAGGCGGAGCAAAAGGTAACCCCAACGGGGGGGGGAACAGCCAGAGCACCGACATAGTTATATACTGTTTACCATGTATGTGGATTGTCTTTTCACATTGTATGCATATTTTATTGGCCTGCATTAATTTCTGTTGTGTTTATATGCACAACAAATTGTAATAAATTTACTTTTTATACACTCATGGTATGTTTTTGGGCTAACCATATTCACCTCACTCAAAGTCCCAGGGCGAACCCTATGTATACATGTGATGCCAGTGACCTTCTTGCGTCAGGCAGAGTCAATTTAAGACTCTGGCGTCTGGGTTTGGCACGCTTTATGTAAGTGGCTAGCGTAGGGACAGGATCCTCGTCTGGCAGGGACAGTGCTTAATGGTAGGAAAAGGTCCCAGATGAGTAGGGACAGTGCAGGGACTACATCTACGTCTCCTCAGGAAGCCTTCCCTTTGGGTGTGGACCGGCCAGGCCACATTCCGCTCCTTGTTGCAGACTTTGTCAGCATCTTCAAGTCTTCAGATTGCTGTCATAGTTTGTAAGTGGCTACAGATCGGTGCGTCTACCGGGACTGAATAAGTTGTGTTGAACCTTTCTACAATATAACTTGGTTGCCTGACTTGGATTCTGTGTGTTTACCCACCACCCTGCACCTTGCTCACACAGCTTCACACATTATAGTTACATTTTGCAGATCAGTTAATTTTAGAACTATAGTGTTATGTGCGTATTTTATCATAGTATACTGTATAAGTAATGGGTGTTTTAGTGAAGCAGAGGTCAACGGGACAGCCATGGATGACCCAATAGCTGCCTGCTGGATAATGATAGGATACATAATTGCCACTTTGATGTAATGTGATGAGTGAGTTTTCACAGCCTGATCCAGCTGTGATGCTTTGAACTTCATGTTTTCAAATATAATATTGCAAGCCCTGTAGCGTTTTCATTTTCCTTTCAATTGTACCCTGCATAGGAGACAAGGACTTCTATTGCTAAGCTCATAACTATATTTTTTATATATTACTGACGATAATATTGACTGTATTGTCTCATATACAGTACATATACAGTATTTCAAAATTTTACCTGAGACATATGAACAATGGGCACAAAAGGTGAGACAATAACTGGGGCCCAAGGACACAAGGGAGATGTGCTAGAACCCTTGTTCATAAAATCTAGCTTAATTCATAATCACTTTCCTGGGGATAGCTGCTTTTGGCCTTGGAGACAATCTAAGTGATTATGATGTAATATACCAGAGGCACTTGAATTTATAAAGAGGCTGTTTAAATACATGCAACAATGGTTGGCCATGTCAATTCAGCAGATTTCTTCTAAATTTGGAAAGCTATAGATGTAAACTGTTCCCACAGCTAGAAAACTGTTGTCAAATATTTATATATGGGCTTGTGAACTCACACTGCTGTAATGACTAGATACAGTATGTGCAGTTCTAACAGTGCCAGCCATCGTTTGTAGATTTGCCACTCTATTTCTCCATCTCTCTTGGCAGCACTCCTCTCCTCTCCATATATCATAGATTTCCAACTTCTCTGCTATAATCATCTATACCTATATTGTTGCTTGAAGAATGATAGGTTTTTAGTTAATACTTTTATAGAAATATAAGCATCAATTATTTCTAGCCTACTCCTATTAATCTGAATTATCTTGAAGTTTGTAAACTCTGACTGGTCTGTGGCTACGCAGCTCCATATGCAACTGTGTGTCCTGACACCTTTCTATCGGAACCAGTATTAACATTTTCAGCAATTTGGGCTTCAGTAGCTCTTCTATTGGATAAAACTACACAGACCAGTCTTCACTTCCCACGTGTGTTAGTGAGCCTTGGCCACCCATGACCCTGTCATCAGTTTGCCAGGTTTTCCATCCTTGGACAACTTTTGGTAAGTCCTGACCACTGCAAACTGGGAACATCCCACGAGAGCTGCAGTTTTTCAGTTTGTTCTGACCCAGGTGTTTGGCCATTACAATTTGGCGCTTGTCAAAGTTGCTGACATCAACAGCAATTTCGGGGAAAACATGTTTACTTGCTGCCTAATATATCCCAACTACCTTCAAGTGCCATTGTAATGAGATAATCAATGTTATTCACTTCAGGCTTATGCACACTTGACATTTTAAATGGCACTTCTAGAGGCGTCTTGCAGGTTATTTTCTGTCTCAATGTTAGTCTGTGTATCCATGCACATATAGGGGTTCACATGTGTTTAGAGGCAGGGGCGTTTAGAGGCAGAACAGAAAAAAACCCTGCTGCCACTGCATTCAAGAAGCAGCAGCTTTTTTGCAGAGAAAACACCTAATGTGCCTAAACATGGGTAAACGCCATTAAAGCGCTGGGTGCATAAAACACTTGGCATTTCATTTCAATGGCCAGACTAAATTTATATTCTGCCCAATGAAATAAATGACTCTTTAAAAACCCATTTGCAAAATTGCGGCTTTAGGTGCATTTTTGAAACTGCTTTTCTCCTGCCAGGAGAAAGGTGTTTAGAAGACCTTTGTAGATGCCCAGTGTGCATGAGTCCATACCTGTAGTTGTTCTAATGCTATGGCTGATTGGTGTATATGCCTTGAAAAAGTATTCATACACCTTGAAATTCCCCACATTTTGTCATGTTACAACCAAAAATGTAAATGTATTTTATTGGGATTTTATGTGATAGACCCACACAAAGTGGCACATAATTGTGAAGTGGAAGAAAAATGATAAATGGTTTTCAACATTTTTTTACAAATAAATATGTGAAAAGTGTGGCGTGCATTTGTATTCAGCCCCCCTGAGTCAATACTTTGTAGAACCACCTTTCGCTGCAATTACAAGTCTTTTTTGGGGATGTCTCTACCAGCTTTGAACATCTAGAGAGTGACATTTTTGCCCATTCTTCTTTGAAAAATAGCCCAAGCTCTGTCAGATTGGATGGAGAGCGTCTGTGAACAGCAATTTTCAAGTCTTGCCACAGATTCTTAATTGGATTTAGGTCTGGACTTTGACTGGGCCAATCTAACACATGAATATGCTTTGATCTAAACCATTCAATTGTAGCTCTGGCTGTATGTTTAGGATCGTTGTCTTGCTGTAAGGTGAACCTCAGTCTCAGTCTCAAATCTTTTGCAGACTCTAACAGGTTTTCTTCTAAGATTGCCCTGTATTTGGCTCCATCCATCTTCCCATCAACTCTGACCAGCTTCAATGTCCCTGCTGAAGAAAAGCATCCCCACAACATGATGCCGCCACCACCATGTTTCACGGTGGGAATGGTGTGTTCAGGGTGATCTGCAGTGTTAGTTTTCCGCCACACATAGCATTTTGCTTTTAGGCCAAAAGGTTCAATTTTGGTCTCATCTGACCAGCGCACCTTCTTCCACACATTTGCTGTGTGCCCCTCATGCCTTCTCGCAAACTGCAAATGGGACTTCTTATGGCACTCTTCAATTACTTTCTTGCTACTCTTCCTTAAAGGCCAGATTTGTGGAGTGCACGACTAATAGTTGTCCTATGAACAGATTCTCCCACCTGAGCTGTGGATCTTTGTAGCTCCACCAGAGTTATCATGGGCCTCTTTGCTGCTTCTCTGATTAATGCTTTCATTTTCTGGCCTGTCAGCTTAGGTGGATGGCAATGTCTTCGTAGGTTTGCAGTTGTGCCATACTCTTTCCATTTTCTGATGATAGATTGAACAGTGCTCCGTGAGATGTTCAGAACTTGGGATATTTTTTTATAACCTAACCCTGCTTTAAACTTCTCCAGAAATTTATCCCTGACCTATCTGGTGTGTTCATTGGCCTTCATGATGCTGTTTGTTCACTTAGGTTCCTTATGAAGTGAAAAAATGGGGTGTCGGCGCCAAACCTAACAATGAAATTCTAATATGTCAAATGCTGCACCTAAAATTAGTGAATACTAATAAACAATAGAAAAAAAAATAATAAAGGGCCCAAGAGACATAAGTATAGTGTATCAAACTGACGTGAAGTGTACATTGTACCAAGGTGTGACACTGTGAATATATGGGAATGCACAATTCATATACTAAAAATTTAACAAAAAGTCCATATGTGCAGCAATAATATAACCGATGTTCTTCTATTGTATATTCCAATCACCGTGACTTTCTAAAGTGCAAATGTGCTTCAGTATAAGTGCTTCATCCGAAGTGATAATTTTTAAACGCTCACCAGATAACTTTGGCCACCAGGTGACCCACAGGCATATAATATAGGGTGTCTTTAGGACCTCCAATGTATTCATCCAGCAAATAGCATCTATTAATTTCCAATCCAGGATAGGTCACACATTGGTACAGTGTACACTTCACGTCAGTTTGATACACTACACTTTTGTCTCTTGCGCCCTTTATTATTATTTTTTCTATCACTTAGGTTTTTTAACAAACCTCTGAGGGCTTCACAGAACAGCTGTATTTATACTGAGATTAAATTACACACAGGTGGACTCTATTTACTAATTAGGTGACTTCTGAAGGCACTATATTTTAGTTAGGGGTATCAGAGTAAAGGGGGCTGAATACAAATGCACGCCACAATTTTCACATATTTATTTGTAAAAAAAGTTGAAAACCATTTATCATTTTCCTTCCACTCCACAATTATGTGCCACTTTGTGTTGGTCTATCACATAAAATCCCAATAAAATAAATTTACGGTTTTGGTTGTAACATGACAAAATGTGGAAAATTTCAAGGGTTATGAATACTTTTTCAAGGCACTGTACAGATGTATACAAATGTCCTTGCTTCACTTGAAATACAGACTATTTTGGACAAGCATTTTATTTTTACATTATTACACACCATCAAATCAACAATTGCATTCCTCTTTTTCCCATTATCGGTTCTTTGTTCTTCATTGTTTTTGATGCTCTCAAAGTTTTATTGCCTTGTAATAACGAGGTCATCTTTACTCCTCTAATGTATGTAGCCTCTGTGGCAACCGTACACACTTCAAAGCCATCAGATCACATCAAACATATCATTTCCTTTCTATAGAATGGAAGGAATAAAGATCAGTTGGTATAATATACATTTTTTGAAGTTGGAGCAAGGATGTGCCTTTTTACACTTGGAAACATACGTTTGTCCTTGTGGAATTGTTTACTTACATATTACTTGGAACTCCGTACTCAGTAGCCCTATGAAATACTTTATTGTTTATTTTAGGAGACCCTAGCATAGTACTTGTAAATAGGAAAAATAGGACTGCATTTTGATGGAAGTCAGAAATGACAATGACAATGTAACATGGAGCAGAACTACAGGACAGACATTCTTTTTTTAAGTATATTTAGAAAGACTGGACTCAAACACACAAAAGTGTATTTTCCAGCAACCTTTTTTCTTCCAATCCCTAACTACAAACTGCTGAAAATCAGAATAAGCTCTTAGCTATTAGACACCTTTAGCCAAGGAACTGCTGCAACTTACAGTCGACCAAAGTGAAACCGCATTTGCACCTGGCATGGGCATATGGGAGCTTAGAGTTGACTTTTATCTTGACAGTAGCACCATGTTTTATATGATATAAGACATGCTAGAACAAAACAGAAATTAGAACAAAGTATGCGAAATACATTAAATATCTGACTTAAAAACAAATTTACAATTCATGTTGGCACATATATACAGTAAATACTTAATTTAAGTAAACCTTATCAGACATGTACTGTATACAACAGGATGCACTATATTATATCATATTTTTTGTTCAACAGGATAAAGCAAATGCTTCTATACTTTGCCAATGAATGCACCCCATGCAAGAGATTAAACCTGCAAATATTTCTTTGTGAAATTGTTACCATAAACTAGGCAACCCTTTATGCCCCAATGTCAGTTCTTTCACATTTTGTTTCTGCTGTGATCACTGCACTCTAGGTTAGATATTCCCACCATACACCACAGAGATATTGGACTTTGTTAGTGTGCCTAAGGGTCAAACGCAACAGTTATTTGCTTTTGACATCAAATTAAATTTTGGATAAACAGCTTTGAACAATGCAACGTCTATCATCTTTAATCTGTGTTCCAAATTTGCCAAACCCCACCCATCAATGGTTATGTTTGTGCGATCTAAACTCACTTTCACTAAGCCGATCCTTTTCATTGCCATGAAAAATCTGTTCTGGCCATATAAAACATTCAAACAATTGATGTGGATGAGCTATTATTTGTAAACTGTATTAATACAGACACTAGTCCAGCATTCTGTACACCAATTACACATAGTATGGTTTAAAGACCTCTCTCTGACAATTTGCCAGTTGTGAAAATTCCCCAAACTACCACTATCTTTTGTCCAACATGATGAAGCAGATGCTGCTATACTTTGCCACTAAATGTATCCCATGCGAAAGATTAAAACGGCAAATATTTCTTTGTACAATTGTTCCAACCATATGGTACACGTGAATCATACCAAAGGCTGTCATTTGATCACTGTAAAATAATAAACCATGTTCACGGCATAATCAAAAAACAATGTATGATCTGGCAACAGGAAAGACACGTCCCCAAATTAAAACTGACCACACCTCAGCTAATAAGCTTCAGTGTGTACCTGGACGTCAAGAAGCCGGGAGACAGTAAATATTTCTCCGATAGCGTGTTATCTCTTGGCGCCTGTTCCTGCTTTTCTCAAACTTGATTAATCGCGTGCCTGTTGTATAAATAACAAAGACATCATTGTTTCCTCATCAATGAACTGAATGTAGCTAACCACAAACAAGTAATCACAGAGGAGCCACAATAAAGAGGAAAATTAAAAAGAAGGACAAATGCAGCCAGGCAGAGTTTGATACTATCACACCCAAATCATCTTGTAACACATTAGTCTCTGCGGGTTAAAATCACAGCGTAACACTCGTCTTTTCTGTTAAGCCCACTGGGTTAGGGGATTTCTAACAAAAATCCCTGAGATTACAGGATTTAGCGCTGTATTTAAACAGGCAATTTGATGCGGAACACAGGGCGAATCACTAGCCGCTTTAGAAATAATTTTCCTGACCAGCCATAATTAAAACACAATCTGTTTCTAGAGCATAAGCAAATACATTGAATGGTTAGGCTGAGCGAGGACTTAATAATGAGCAAAAAGGTCAGCTCTTGGCCATCATTTATTTGCAGTGTACCTGACTCAGGCTTCTTATTTATAAAGAGGAGAGGAGACTCTGGCATACATAACGCCCTCCAATGTTGGCGTAAATATTCTTATCAGTACCCAAACCCTCTTAATTAAAAGCACCTCTCATCAGCTTTTGAGTGCCATGGCACATATAGAGGGTAATTAATTTGGGTTCATGAAAAGTGAAACGGGAAAACCAAAAGGAGTGGGAAGAGGTGACACTTCTCTGTGACATAATCAATGCTTTCTTTTTCCCTCCCTCTCTTTCAGCTCTCTGGATCTGTGTGCTGCCAACTCAACCTTACTATAATAAACTCTTGCCTCCCTCCTCTCCTCCAGAGAACCTGGATCGGTTAATTAACAAACAATCGCCTTTCTCCTCTTCTCAATGTTTTTCCCTACACTTGCAGGCCACTATGTGACATTAACGCCCTTCCTCCTCGTTCGCTCCATCCCAGGGATTCAGGCTTTTTCTAGTATTTCTTTTTTTGTTTTTTCTCTTTTTCTGCCGATCTAGTGATCTAGACAAAGACTTTTGGAATAACAATGAGAGCACAGCCCACCAGAAATGGAGCTCTTACCCTCCAAAGGAGTTTATCCTAAACATTTCACCTTACGCCCCCTATGGTGACCCAAGGCTGGCCCTCAAGTGAGTCTTTCTATGGTCGTTTGTAGTGAGTATGTACAACTTCCCAACTCCTCTCACACGCCTCCTCCCACCTGCTCCTCTAACCCTCGCTCCACTTCACCCCCATGGGCGGATAAGCCATGGAGACGAGCAACCCCTCCTAGCTTCCACTAACGGACGCGCCTCTATTTCTAGCCTCCCCCAGCCTTTCCTCCCTCTCCATTTTAAGGCCAGGAAGGGTTGCCCGTTATAACAGCGTGTGCTCTACATCCGCACTGTGTGGTCTGATTCACTAACACGCCTCTTTCTTCCTGTGGCTGGCTAGCTGTCTGGTGCCTTTCCTGACAGATTTTCTCCATGTTAACCCTATGTTGTTTCTTGAGATGTGGAACTTTTTACCGTCATCATTCCCGGGCTGCCGTCTTCCTCCCTCTTCTAACAAGAGATGCTTTGGGTTATTTTATACTTGTTGTCTTTTGATTTGCAGTGCTGACCTCTTTCTCTTTTTCTCTTTCTTTCTGGTGTCTTTGTGTGTGTTTCTCCACCCCACTGTGTGTTTGTGTCTTCACATTTGCTTGTCCTTTCTTTGCACATGGGCACATTACAGTGGCACAGTGTTGTCTGGTAGTAAGTCAGCTGCATGTGGAACTTCTGGGTTACTGGACAAAGATGGCCGACTGGGAGACAAGCAGTTTCGCAGTGAAAGCATGAAGATAAGCACGTCTTCCCAAAGCCATCACAGTGAACCAGGCCTTGGCAAACCAGGGAGAGGCCGATGGCACACAGTTCAGAGCCACCTGGTGTCCGGAAATCTCAGTCGAACCAAGTGAGTATCTTATACCTTTAAATATGAGTACATGACAGCCATTGAAAAATAACTCTTTAGCTATTCAGCTTTAACTAAGCTTTAAGGAAAACCAGATACACCTTATCTAGGCTTTGGCCACAGACTTCAATTTGCCCAACTTCAATGCAACTCCAATGTAAGGAAAACAATAGATTACAGCCAGACCCAGATATCAGCAGACTTTTTATTCAAATCTTTTGCAGAAGAGAGAAGTAAACTACAGAGTGCCTTGATGTATTTTGCACATTAGTGCTTATTTATAAGGCCTTATGAATGAGTACTGATGTGCGAAATGCATCAAGGTATTCTGCGGTTTTTCTGCTCTATTCTGCCAATGATTTAAGTAAAAAGCTTGCTGGAATCTGGACCTTTATGTAACAAATCATTTTCTATACACTGGAATTGTTTTACATCTGCTCTTAATCATTTTTCTGTTCCTTGGTGAAACAAGAAAGGCTTCAGGCAAAATCACTTTTATTGTTATTTTTTTGTTAACAAATAAAGTGCATTGTTCTTTATTAAAGTTCATTTCATTTAAGGTAAAACTCTGGTCAAATCTTATAATCTCCCCATGGGGACACAGACAGCAATAATCTCAAAGAGGTCCTGACTAATTTGATACTACTCATTTCTTATCTCAGTGAGCCCACAGGAACTAAGGGTGGAATTGACCCTTTGGTGACAGGTCACAAGATTGTGGAGGTGGGTGAGGTGCGCTGTGCATGAATAGAAAGTCTTGGAAACTCCAGCCAGTTGAAAATAAATTATTATTTTATTAGTGGTATGACCTAAAACATAACTATAATGTTTCCACCTATTGGGGCTTCCCCTTCTTCAGAACTTTGGTAATGTTAAATCTGTTATTCACAGGCACTATGGGGTACTCATTTACTCATTTAGTAAGCTCTGGAGTAACTGCTCTTGTAGAGTGCAACTGCACTTTGCAAAATGCACAATGTATTTGCCTTTAGTAAATCAACCCCTATATTCTTATATGGTGTTACGGAGTGTCTGATGTGCCGAATATATGTATTAGCACACAGACTGCAGTGCACATGACCAGCAGATCTAACACTACCAAATCCTTGAAAAAGGCAGAACCCAACTCCCCAAAAACTTGTTGGCTATATTTTATGTTATACAATGATAAAGTAATCATAGCGTGTCCAAGATTTTTCTCTTCATGCCCAGTGCTCCTCACCCAACTCTTTAATCTTCACATGCTTCTATGGACCTGCTCAGAGGACCCTTCACAAGTCTAGCCAATACATACTTACTCACCAACGCCAAGGTTTAGCTGGTGGTTTTATCGCATGGGTCAGGTTGACAATGCTGCTGTCCAAAGCTGCAACAACTTTCCTCAACCAAGTTATATCCCCCAAATAAAACAAAAACAAAACAACGAGAGTGATGTATGGAAGTCTGGCAGCGGGGTTAATATGAGTGGTGGGGCACTGAAGGGCACTGACAGGTGACACTGATGGGTGGCACTGATGTGCACTGATAGGTGACACTGATAGGTGACACTGATAGGCAGCACTGATGATGAGGCACTGATTGGCATTGATTGGCAGCATTAGTGGGCATTGATAGGTGGCACTGGTGGGCACTGGTAGGTGGCAGTGGTGGGCACTGCATAACAACAGTGCCTCTTCGTGTAAGGGACGGATGTCCCTTTCAACAGAAGCCGTGATCGGCTTTTTTTGAGGAAAAAAACCCCAAGAATACCGATCTTCTGTTTACATCATGTGATCAGCTGTCATTGGCTGACAGCTGATCATGTGGTAGGGGCCGGGAACGTCTATGGACACCCTCCCGGCAATTAAGGCCCACGCTATAACCTTTCGGCTATAGCATGGGCGGGAGAAGGTGAATGTAATTTATTTTATTTTTTTAAAACAGACAAATTATTCCTCTATTAGAAGTTTGAAATGCAATTTAGTGGAGTTTCCCGTTCCACGTATTAGGTGGACATCATAGCTGGGTGCCTAACTGGTTTAATGCTACTAGAGTCTTATATCTTGTTGATCATTATAATGCAGGACTTTTTCATTTAGTGCATATATACAGTTGTACTCAAAAGTTTGCATACCCTGGCAGAAATTGAGATATTTATTGAAAATGTGACTGATTATGCCAAAAACTTTTATTCAAGGATAGTGGTCATATTAAGCCATTTATTATCACAAAGTGGTCTAGCTTCATTTTAAATCATAATGATAACAGAAGTCATTCAAATGGCCCTGATTAAAAAAAGTTTACATACCCTGAAATGTTTGGCCTTAGTACAGACACATAGGGTGATACACACAGGTTACAATGGCAATTAAAGGTTAATTTTCCAAATCTGTGGCTTCCTAAATCACAATTAGTTTCTGTGTATAAATAGTCAATTAGTTTGTTAGTTCTCACGTGGATGCACTAAGCAGGCTAGATACCAAGCCATGGGGAGCAGAAAAGAACAGTCAAAAGACCTGCGTAACATGGTAATAAAACTTTATAGAGATGGAAAAGGATATACAAAGATATCCAAAGCCTTGAATATGCCAGTCAGTATTGTTCAATCACTTATTAAGAAGTGGGAAATTCAGGCATTTTCTGATAGCAAGCCAAGGTCAGGTAGATCAAGAAAGATTTCAGCCACAAGTGCCACAGGAATTGTTCAGAATACAAAGAAAACCCTACAGGTAACCTCAGGAGAAATACAGGCTGCTTTGGAAAAAGATGGTGTGGTTGCTTTTAAAGCGGAGCTCCACCATAAAGTGGAACTTCCGCTCATCGGATTCCTCCCCCCCTTCGGTGCCACATTTGGCACCTTTCAGGGGGAGGGGGGTGCAGTTACCTGTCTAAGACAGGTATTTGCACCCACTTCTGGGCATAGACTCTGCGGGGACCTGCGGGCAGTGCGCCACTTCCCGTCACCGTCCCCCCCGTTGTGTTCTGGGAAACACACGGCTCCTAGAACACAGCGGGGAACAGTGAGGACGGCGCAGCGCGACTCACGCATGCACAGTAGGGAACAGGGCAATGAAGCCGCAACGCTTCACTTCCTGATTCCCTCACCGATGATGGCGGTGGGGCCAGCCGAGAGACGAGCGATTGCTCGTCTTCTGCTGCCGACGTCGCTGGACTCAAGGACAGGTAAGTGTCCATTTATTAAAAGTCAGCAGCTGCAGTATTAGTAGCTGCTGGCTTTTAATAAAAAAAATTACGGCGGAGCTCCGCTTTAAGGAGCACAATAAGATAATACTTAAACAAAAAGGAGCTGCATGGTCAAGTTGCCAGAAAGAAGCCTTTACTGTGCAAATTTCACAAAAAAAACAACAACTTTGGAGCACAACTGTAGATATATGGTGTATGTTTAATATAAACAGGAAAAATAATGCACTTTAAGAAAGTAATTTTAACTAGCTGTTCCATATTCATTTGAATGTATTTATTATACAATGGTGAAGATCCTTCGTCTAGATGACAGAAAAGGACTTCTGAGATATGTTCAGTTAGACCCTTACTCCCTTCATTTAAGGTAGCTTGAACAGACAGATACGCTTGCAATAAAAGAGAGACTGAGACAGTAAAACAGTCCCTGGACAGTCCTCCTAAGCTGGAAGAAAAGCCTGCATGTGTTATAAGCAAGAATTGCTGCTCCCAACTACAGGCGATTACTAACTATAGCTAACAACAACATGTGGACACAATAGAAATACTTAACTAATATAGTGGTCATATTACCTATAGACCACTCTGGGTCCCCCAGATTTGAGGGTTGAAGGTCTAGTTCTACCCAGGTATAGCTCTTAGGCATAGGCGTGCACACAGGGTGTGCTGGGTGTGCCTGGGCACACTCTAATCACCCTATGTGAATAAGCATTATCCAGGGGCGGCACCAGGTGGGTGGTTGGGGGATGCCAGTGGCCAGTGTAAATGCCCCCATTATATAAAAGGCTAGGTTCAACCTTAGGAACACATTAAACTCGTATTTATTATGCTCCCAATCAACGGTCTCCCACTACTAGAGCCTCCTCCCTGTGACAGCGGGTGGCATCCATGTGTGTTTGAGCTTTGGGGTGCACACCTATGCTCTTAGTTAGGGCTCACTCTTGGCCTATTAGTGTGATGAGCAGTCATACTAATCAGTAGTGGAGGGGGTACAGGGCCAGGTTTTCAACCAGGCTAGTTAATGTATGCAAAATGCAACACCCCAAGATTTGGTGGACTTGGAGTGCTTTATATGTTCAAGATTATACTAATTTTCCCAGTAGCTGTTTCTTATTACAACACAGCCACACAGCCAAAGCAGCCAGACCCCCCCACTCCCCCCCCCCCAACCTAGATCTCAGGAACTAAGAAGTGACTGAAGAATGTAAGAAGAAAGAGATAGACAGAAACAGCAACAGGCCTGCAATAAGGTTTGTTAACATGTGATGTATACAGGTATAAACTGACTCAAAAAGGATTGCTGTCTGCCAATAAATGTGAAGTTCCATATTAAACCTGGCCACTGACTGTTATTCAGCCTAGCCATTTTCAGCAAGATCACATGGCATTTTCCTGCATGTAAAAGCATCGGGCAGATACTTGAAGGAAATATGGATCTGACAGGTTCAAAAAGCTTGCTGGCATTGGAAAAATGGAATAGGAGTGTAGCACACAGACCCTTTTTTCTGCCGTCCTCCGTTGCAGTCGGGCACACCTGCTACTTGCCCGGTATCCCCCTTGTGTAGAGGGGCGAGCAGTGTTATTGTTTGAGCCTTGCAGCAATTACCTCTCTCAAATGGATCCCTTGCTCCGTTGTCTAGGTAGAAGTTTCTCAGAATAAGGCCAATGTCCACACAGGAGTAAAACCTAAGCAGTAAGGTTTTATTCTTTATCTTTGCAGAAAACTTGAAGAGAAAGTAGGAAACAAGAGAAGTAGGGGAAGGTTCAGGTACGCAGCACTTAAAACACAATGCAACTCTTTCTTCGCCACTCAAGCCTGAGTGGGTATTGCTCCCCCGGATAGTCCCTTTGTGACCGATCCTAGCAACCGGGATGGAGCACGAATAAATTGTGAACTTTTTTTAGGGGATGCGATCAGGAATCCTCTGCCACAGGATTGTTAGTCCCAAACCTCCCAGCCAAGCAATAATGAAGAACCTTTAAGCTGGATTGGCATATTGCAGGGCTTGTAACGATGGATCCCTCCTTAGGTGGGCTCCAGGCCTCCTCCCAAGACAGCAGTACCGTCGCTAGTCTCCTCTGGGGCAGATCCTCCCCTGGTCTCCTTCCCTAAGCGTGGCTTCCCTCAAGTGGGCAGCCTGGGATCCTTCTTCAGTTGTAGGCCCTAGGTGAAGGTGCTGGGCCTACCAGGTAGCAATGTAGCCTCGGGCTGAAGGTGCCCTGGGCTATTCCACACACGCGCACCCCTGGCCTGGAGGGCCTTGAGGCGCACAAGAACCACGAACCAATGGCGTCTGCCCCTTATCCCCTTATGTACCCTCTCCCAGCATGCACAGCGGGTAGACCATGCCCACTGTACGGCTGCCGAGAAAGGACACCCAAGATGTTGTGATACCCCCTGTGGTTCAACCTATGCCGGTGATGACAGTGCCACCTACAGGCAAACAGGAAACACCACTGCCAGGCAGTATCACACCCAGAGCAGAAGCAAATCCAGAACAAACATTTGATCTGAGCCCAATTACTGCCTCAGATTACCCTTAAATTTACACATAGCGCCCCCAAATATTGGTGGGGGTGCTACACACACCCCCTCCTAGAAAAAAAATGTCCCCAGTGGCTAGGGAAATCAAAATCCTTCAATCCTGAAGGCTGTTGATTTACACAAAAAAACAAACTGGTACCTGAACCAAAAAATATTTTGGGAAGGGAGAGAGAAAAGAAGAGATAAAACACATAAATGACATTACAATCTCCAGACAATAGGATTTTTATAACAGCTGCCTGTAAAATCCTTTTCTTGGAGTACATCACGGGACACAGAGCGACATAGTCATTACTAATGGGTTATATAGATACCGTCAGGTGCTGGCACTGGCAACTTCCAAAACCGGAAGTACCCTCCCCTATATAAGCCCCTCCCATCCGGGAGCACCTCAGTTTTGTAGCAAAGCAATAAGTGTCCCCAAAGAGGGGCGGGAGCTCTGTGTCCCGTGATGTACTCCAAGAAAAGGATTTTACAGGCAGCTGTTATAAAAATCCTATTTTCTTTCTCGTACATCACGGGACACAGAGCGACATAGTCATTACTAATGGGATGTCCTAAAGCAATGCCAAATGAGGGGGGGATACACCATATATAAACTGAGCGCTATCAGACATGAGGATCTTTTGCGGCCTGCAACACACTGCGCCCAAAGGCGACATCCTCCTGACTTCTAACGTCCACCTGGTAGAACCTAGTAAACATGTGAACTGAAGACCATGTTGCGGCCTTACAGATTTGAGCCAGGGAGGCCTGGTGATGCACTGCCCATGAAGTTCCAACTGCTCTCGTGGAGTGCGCTCTAACTTTGAACGGAGGCGGTCTCCTTCTCAAGCCATAGGCTTGTATTATGACCTGTCGAATCCACTTGGCTAAAGTAGATTTTGACGCTGCCTGACCCTTTCTGGGGCCTTCCGGCAGAATAAACAAAGTATCCGTTCTGCGAATCTGAGCAGTGGCTTTTAGATAAGCTTTAACTGCTCTTACTACATCCAAAGAATGTAATAACTTTTCCTCTACCGAGCTAGGTTTGGGGAAAAAAGAAGGAAGAACCACATCTTGGTTCAAATGAAACCTCGATACCACCTTAGGAAGAAAGGCTGGATGAGAACGTAACGCTACTCTATCCTTATGGATAACCAGATATGGCTCCTTACAGGACATAGCTGCTAATTCCGACACTCTTTTAGCCGAACAAATGGCTACTAGAAAAATCAATTTCCTGGTGAGAAGCACCAAAGAAATATGCTGTAATGGTTCAAATGGTTGTTTCTGTAGAACCGACAGAACCAAGTTTAGATCCCATGGACATATGGGAATATTAACCGGAGGACTAATACGCATCACTCCTTGTATAAAGGCTTTGACTAGTGAATGCGAAGCCAAGGGCCTTTGAAAAAATATTGACAAGGCCGAAATCTGACCCTTGATAGTACTCAAGGCAAGCTTCCTATCTACAGCCCATTGTAGGAAGTCCAGAATCCTACCTATTACGTATTTACGTGGATGCCATTTCTTGGCCTCACACCAGGCGATGTACGCCTTCCAGATTCTATAGTAGATCTGCCTGGATACCGGCTTCCTGGCATTGATCATGGTAGATACCACAGCATTAGAGAGCCCTCTCTTTTTTAGAATATGGGCTTCAATAGCCAGGCCGTCAAACCTAGGGCTGGTAAGGAAGGGTGGTATATCGGTCCTTGCGAAAGCAGGTCCGGACGATGTGGGAGGGTCCAAGGACTCCCCACAGACATTTTTACAATCTCCGCGTACCATGCTCTTCGGGGCCACGCTGGAGCCACCAGAATCACTGGTTTCTTTTCTACCCTGATTCTGCGGAGTAATCGAGGTAACAATTGTGGCGGTGGGAATGCATATATCAGCTTGAACTGATCCCAAGGGAACACTAGGGCATCCGAGCCGCAAGCTAGGGGATCCCTTGTCCAAGAGACAAACCTGTCCACTTTTGTGTTGAATCTGGATGCTAGCAGATCTACATCCGGTGTTCCCCACCGCTGACATATTGTCCGGAAAACCTCGGGATGAAGGGACCATTCCCCTGGGCATAATTGTTGGCGACTTAGAAAGTCCGCCTTCCAATTCTCCACTCCTGGAATGAATACCGCAGATATGGCTGGGACATATCTTTCTGCCCATCTCAGGATGTAATTTACTTCCCTTTGGGCTGCACGACTCCTGGTGCCCCCCTGACGATTGATATATGCCACTGCTGTGGCATTGTCTGATTGAATTCTGACAGGGGACCCTTGGAGTTTGGATGTCCATGCTACTAGGGCATACCGGGCTGCTCGTATCTCTAAGAGATTGATGGGCAGGGCCTTTTCCGCATCCGACCATCTGCCCTGGAGAGACCATTGCTCCAGTACTGCTCCCCAGCCTATAAGGCTGGCATCTGTAGTGACCACCTTCCAGGAAATCGGACTGAAGGATTTCCCTCTTTCCAGATTCTGGGGAACCAACCACCAGCGGAGGCTCTTGCGAACGGAAGGGGACAAGGACATTGGTAAGTCCAGAGCCTGAACTTTTTTGTTCCAGGCTGACAGTATGGCCCTTTGCAAATTCCTTGAATGGAATTGACCGTAGGGTACTGCTTCGAATGATGCCACCATTTTTCCCAGCAGCCTCATGCACAGGCGTATGGATGGCTGTCTTTTTGAACCCACTAAGTGGATCAAATCTCTCAAAGACGACCCCTTTTCTTGAGGCAAGAAAATTTTTCTCTGGTCTGAATCCAGCCTTAGCCCCAAGTATTCCAGACTTTTGACTGGTTTTAGGGCTGACTTGTCTCGGTTGATAATCCAACCGTGATATTCCAGATACTTGATTGTCTCGTGAACAACCACTTCTAGTTTTTCCACTGAGTGGTCTATCAGCAACAAGTCGTCTAGATATGCCATTATCGTTACACCTCGTGTTCTTAGATTGGCCAATAATGGGGCCAGAATTTGTGAACACTCGTGGTGCTGTGGCCAGACCGAAGGGTAAGGCTCTGAACTGAAAATGGCGCCCTTCTATCGCAAAGCGTAGAAATTTTTGGTGGGCTGGAAAGATGGGAATGTGCAAATAAGCATCTTTGATGTCGATCGAGGCTAACCATTCCTCCCCTTGTAGGGCAGTGGCCACCGACCGGATCGACTCCATCCGGAAAGTCCTGATATGTAGGAATTTGTTTAGCCCTTTTAGATTTAATATGGGCCTCACGTCCCCGTTTGGCTTCGGGACTGTAAAGAGGTTTGAGTAAAACCCGAACCCCCATTCTTCCAGGGGAACCTCTATAATTACTGCTTGGAGCAATAATTGTTCTAGTGCCAACAGGAGGGATCCTCTCTTCTGGGGATCCCTTGGCACGTTTGACCTTATAAAGCGGGAAGGAGGGGAGTTTTTTAACTCCAATTTGTATCCCAGATTTACTGCGGAGAGCACCCATCTGTCTCTGATCGTGTCCCGCCAGGTCTCTGTGAACAACTGAAGTCTTCCCCCCACCCGATTGAGTGGGGGCAACCCTTCATGCATTTGACTTTGGGGGAGGTTTTGTACCTCTCCTGCTCCAGGGCTTCTTGTTACCCTGCAATTGTCCCTGATTTTTACCTCCGGGATTTGACCGGGGAGGCCGTCGGAACTGTTTCACAGCCGATGTCCTAGGGACTGGAGAAGCAGGCCTCTTAAAAGAGGGACCTCTAACTCTATTTTTAACCGGCAAAAGTGTACTTTTACCGCTGGAAATTCTCTGGATATATGTGTCCAGGTCTTCCCCGAATAAGCGTTCACCATGGAATGGGAAGCTGACCAGCAATTTTTTACAGGGAGCTTCAGCAGACCAGTTTTTGAGCCATAGAAGCCTGCGCATATGTACTACAGACAGCGTAAGGCGGGAGGCCTGATGGATTGAATCCTTTATAGCGTCCACCGCAAAGCATAAGGCTCTAGGTAGATCGGCTAGGGCAAGAGCCTGCTGATCTGGCAAGTCCCTTAAGACCTGTTTCAACTGATCCTTCACTGATTGGCAGACCCCAATAGCTGCCATTGCTGGTTGTGTCACCAATCCTGCTGTAGAAAAAGCAGATTTCAATAAGGACTCCAATTTTTTATCTATTGGGTCCTTGAACATTTGGACATTATCCACTGGACATGTCAGTGATTTATTCACACAAGAGATGGCTGCGTCCACTGTAGGGACCCTCCATTTTCTGATGAACTTATCCTCCATGGGATAGACCACCGGAAATCTCTTGGGGGGAGTAAATATTTTATCAGGATGCTCCCAATCCTGGTAAATGAGCCCTTCCAGTAAAGGATGGATCGGAAAGGAACAAACAGTCTGGGGAGCTTTTAGCGACCCCAACGAGGAGACAGAAGTGGATGATGGCTCCGCAAGGGGCATTTTAAATGCTGATCGGACCATATTAGTCAGGGACTGAACCCATAACCTTTCAGCATGTGATGCTGAGAATGGCTCTTCCACTGTTGATTCCTCTACAACCGAATCGACCTCATCCTGATCCCCTTCAGGTAGGTCGATCCCTGTATGGGACTGTTGCTCTGTTAACAGGCACTCTGAGGGAGGAGACGGAGATCGGGCGCTTTTTTCCTATGACAGGGAAGCAGCGATCAATGCTGACAATCTCTCTTCCAGCCCTCCCAGAGCTGAGGAAAAAACCTCCTCTGTTACATACACAGGAGCAGGTGAACTGAGGACAGCCACAGTACCAGGTACTCCTGCGGGGTCTCTACGGTCACTAACCTCTGAATTTTCAGGGGAGACTGGTGCAGCCGAAGCATGCCCAAGATCCTCAGAGCCCGATGGAGACCCCCTATGCCTCCTGGAATTTCTAGTCCCGGAGTTTTTAGACGGCATATTCCTAAGCCCAAAGCTGAGGTATTCCAGCCAAAATACACCACTTACTGACAATAGTCTAGCATAAATGCTGCTATAAGAAACAGTTGGTGTCTACTAATGTGCCTTTCTAGGGGATGCCTGCATCAACCGCTTGCTGTATGCCTTTTTTAAATGTTGCCAGCTCTGTCTCTGCACTCCATAGCCAGCTCACCACACAAAATTGTGGTTTTTAACATGCTGGGACGCCCGCACATGCGCAGAAGCGCTGCGGCGCGCACAGAGCGTCATCCCCAGGCTCCGCCCCCTTTCCCGGCTCACCTCTATATATAGAGGCGCGTGCACGCGCACGCGCGCGGCCACGTGCGCCTTCGGCGCTAATTTCGAAAATGGAAACTAGGGACAAGAGCCAGGGCCCCTCTTTGCCGCAGGCCGGGGGATGGACGAGCATTGCAACATGGCAGAGGAAGCAGTTTCCCATAAGAGAACTCACCATCTGCCTGGACTTGCTCTGATGAAAAGAAACTAGTCCACATGACAGGAAACGTTCTACAGCGGCCTCTAGTGGACAAACACAGGTACCGCAGTCTAATATATTAAATATATATATATAAAAAAATGTTTGTTTTTTTTTCTTGACCACTATTAAAATTATTACATTTTTTTAGTAGTTACAGGCATGCACAGATATTAGCGGGAATACCGTTAGGTAACAGACAGAAAGACAAATTAGGCTTGGGGGTCCCCCAATAGAACCAAGTTCCTGGGGGCCCCCACTTACCTGTTCCCCGCCGCAGGACTTTGTTTGGTCCACAAAAGCCCAAACTTCACCTATCACGGCAGGCATTGTAATCAAACCTTCAGGGACTGGGTTCCCAAGGATTCCACTCCCCTGGACCTGTATAGCACCCTGCACAGAAAACATCTTGGTCGTGGGTATGACCAGAGCTCTGGATCCCAGGGTCCAGCTCTCCTAAGAGAAGCATTACAGGCAAAACCTTGCTCTTCTCTGCAAGGCCCGGGTACCGACCGTTTAGCTATGAAGCTTTTTTGGTCGGATCCGGAATAGCTTACTGAGGCCCAAAAGAACCTGTACGCAAGCTCAGTGAAAAACACATGTTTCTTCTTGGCCAACACCTTAGACACTGGCAAAAAATTGAGGTGCTCCCGGATGGGAGGGGCTTATATAGGGGAGGGTACTTCCGGTTTTGGAAGTTGCCAGTGCCAGCACCTGACGGTATCTATATAACCCATTAGTAATGACTATGTCGCTCTGTGTCCCGTGATGTACGAGAAAGAAATATCAATAGTAAAATTACACTCCACCCATTACTGACTATCTATCCCACCCCATTCTCCGGTGGTCTTGATAGTAGCTCCTGGTACCTGCAAAAAATCACAAACAATACACATGGGAACAGTAAACATCCTAAACACTATTCACATCCTATCCTACAAAAGAAGCAGACTGTTTCCCCAAGAGGAAGCAGTTTCCTTCTATAAAAGTTTTCTCATGCTAAGCCTAGCATAAAAGAAAAAATAAAAAAAATAGGTTTTCTAATTCTAAGTGCCATATTATCACTACAGTCTCTTTATTCCTGCAGACCACTGCCACCTAGTGTTAGCAGAGTCTCAACATCCTTTAATGGCTACGCAGGGGTTTGCAACAAAAACACACTGAGCATCCCACGTTTCCTCACCATGATATTCTAACTATCTAATCCAAAGTTTGCTCAGAGGGAAAATTGTCCTTTTTCCGGAGAGAAGAAAAAACAACGGAAAAAACAAACTCTCCATCCTTTTCCTCCTTAGGAGCAGACATCCTCTTTTAATAGAGGGCAAAGTCACTTTGATCCAAGATTCAGTTCACCCGGAAGGGACAGGATATAAAAGCAAAGTCAAACTCCTGTCTTTTAGTTTTCAAAGATAGAAACTTGGATCCGGAAGGATCACCGATTTCCACTGCTTGTCCAGAGTCGTTATGAAGTAAGTCACATCATCTCTCCCTGGGCAGCAAATCACAACTCGGTCAGCGTGGATGTGCAAACCATAATTCCAGTCCCTGCGGCAACATTTGAACCGATCTGTCATGGCAGATGAGTGGGCAAAGTTCCTGTACAGCTTTAAGGTAGTCCCAGATAGCTTCCCCGTACCACCGTTCACGACAGGCCTCAATTTTAAATAATAGTTCCTTGGGCACATAGGGGTACATCAAGCCGTACTCACCAGCCACTCTTCTAATAGGGATCCGCTGCAGGCGAGCAAGTTTGGGCAGAGTTGCAAGGTCTCCTGCTCCAGGCATTACATACGAATCCGGGGACTTCCGGACCAAAACCGTAACAGGCTCCGTTGAGAGTCTTTCATTTGTCACAGCGATAGCCTTCTCTGTCAAAGCGGGGACTTCCACCCAGGGTGTGGTTTCCCCAGAGCTCATGGTGATCCCTCTCGAAGGCTTTGAGACAAAAATTTTCCCCTTGTCCCATCCCTTTGTAAGGAAGGTATCGTCTATCTCCCCATCATCCCCAACATCGGATGACGAGTCAATATCCAAGGAATCTACCTCTTCAGCAGGCAGGTAATTCCTGGCATTTAACTGCTTGTCATCCGGCCGCCGTCAAATGACGGCGGCAGGAAGACTCTGTTATTCTGGGCGGACGTCATATGACGTTGCGCCTTTAAAAGCCACTAGGGGGCGCACGCGTGCGTGCCGCTTCACTGGGCACCCGCGATTGCTCAGTAACTGAGCAGGACCGTGGATCTGTGTGTGTAAACACACAGATCCACGTCCTGTCAGGGAGAGAAGACCGATGATGTGTCCCTTGTACATAGGGACAACCATCGATCACCTCCCCCAGTCAGTCCCCTCCCCCCACAGTAAGAATCACTAATAGGTTCCCTATTTAACCCCTTACTCGCCCCCTAGTGTTAACCCATTCCCTGCCAGTCATGTTTATACAGTAATCAATGCATTTTTATAGCACAGATCGCTGTATAAATGTGAATGGTCCCAAAAATGTGTCTGATGTGTCTGCCGCAATATCGCAGTCACGATAAAAGTCCATGATTGCCGCCATTACTAGTAAAAATAAATAAATAAATAATAAAAATGCTATAAATCTATCCCCAATTTTGTAGACGCTATAACTTTTGTGTAAACCAATCAATATACGCTTATTGCGATTTTTTTTACCAAAAATATGTAGAAGAATACATATCGGCCTAAACTGAGGAAAAATTAAAAAAAAAAAAAAAATGGATATTTATTATAGCAAAAAGTAAAAAATATTCAAACTTGTCGCTCTTCTTTTGTTTATAGCGCAAAAAAATAAAAAACGCAGAGGTGATCAAATACCACCAAAAGAAAGCTCTATTTGTGGGGAAAAAAAATTAATTCAAAGTGTGACAGCGCTGAAAAATAGCTTGGGCAGGAAGGGGGTGAAAGTGCCCTGTAGGCAAGTGGTTAAAGACACTTTTCCCCCAGCCTCCCTGCCGTCTCCTGACGTGGACTTCCCGGGCATCTCCTTGCTTTTAGAGTCCGGTTCCGACAGACGCTGGGGCAGGCTTTGACCATGGCCGTGGGAGGCCTTGACATATCGCACCTTCCGTTTTGCTGGCGGGATATGAACTTTGGTAGTGGCAGAGGCAGCGTCCGCTGCAGTGTCCACTGATGGCTCTGCAGTGGCAGAGGCATCATCCTCGGTCACGTCCGTGGCAGCCAATGCGATGCGCGTGGGTTCGGCTGTAGGGGCATAGGCGTCTTCCTCTGAAGTAACGACACCTGTTACACAATTTACCCCGTAGGCCCGGGGTGATTCGGTGGGCTGGTCCACCTCGAATAGGAATTCCCCACAGGACAAACATCGTCCGAACGGCCGTAGCTGCACAGCCAGTCCACCGCATCTAGGACAGAGCATGCCCAGGGCCTCCGCATCTCGGCAGGTGTACAATGTGAAGCGGCCCCGGGGCTTGAGCCGGATCCCCGTATCTGTGAGTGGGGCTGTAAGTGGAGCAATGTCCATGGTAGTAGGTGTTGGGAACATCCGGGGTCCCAATAAAGTTGAGGTCCATGGGAACACAGACATGTTGCTCCTCTCACTTGATACAATCCCTCTCTGTTCCTTGGCGCCAATGCACCCACGTGTAACACACAGGTGGTGGGAACTCCTCCCCTTTTTTCTCTTCCTGCATTTAACTTGCGGGTTTTTCTTTCTTTGGATCCGCCCACAAACTACGCAGTTAGAAAACACAGTTCTGTGCCCCCTTCCCCTTCTCTCGTTCCAAAAGAAGAGCACAGTTCAAACTCCTCAGTGGCCGACTTTTCCATACATATAAAGAACAATTCTATTGCGAGAGGTAGCCGCAAATCCCGGACGAGCCCCCACGTGTAGCATACAGACCCTTTTTTCTGCCATCCTCCATTGCAGTCGGGCACACCTGCTACTTGCCCGGTATCCCCCCCTTGTGAAGAGGGGCGAGCAGTGTTATTGTTTGGGCCTTGCAGCAATTACCTCTCTCAAATGGATCCCTTGCTCCGTTGTCTAGGTAGAAGTTTCTCAGAATAAGGCCAATGTCCACACAGGAGTAAAACCTAAGCAGTAAGGTTTTATTCTTTATCTTTGCAGAAAACTTGAAGAGAAAGTAGGAAACAAGAGAAGTAGGGTTCAGGTACACAGCACTTAAAACACAATGCAACTCTTTTGTCGCCACTCAAGCCTGAGTGGGTATTGCTCACCCGGACAGTCCCTTTGTGAGCGATCCTAGCAACCGGGATGGAGCACGGATAAATTGTGAACTTTTTTTAGGGGATGCGATCAGGAATCCTCTGCCACAGGATTGTTAGTCCCAAACCTCCCAGCCAAGCAATAATGAAGAACCTTTAAGCCTGATTGGCGTTTTGCAGGGCTTGTAACAATGGATCCCTCCTTAGGTGAGCTCCAGGCCTCCTCCCGAGACAGCAGTACCATCGCTAGTCTCCTCTGGGGCAGATCCTCCCCTGGTCTCCTTCCCTAAGCGTGGCTTCCCTCAAGTTGGCAGCCTGGGATCCTTCTTCAGTTGTAGGCCCTAGCTGAAAGTGCTGGGCCTACCAGGTAGCGATGTAGCCTCTGGCTGAAGGTGCCCGGGGCTATTCCACACACGTGCACCTCTGGCCTGGAAGGCCATGAGGTGCACAAGAACCACAAACTAATGGCGTCTGCCCCTTATGTACCCTCTCCCAGAATGCACAGCGTGTGGACCACGCTCACTGTACGGCTGCCGAGAAAGGACACCCAAGGTGTTGTGATTCCCCCTGTGGTTCAACCTATGCTGGTGATGACAGTCCCACCTCCAGGCAAACAGGGAACACTACTGCCAGGCAGTATCACACCCAGAGCAGAAGCAAATCCAGAACAAACAATTGATCTGAGCCCAATTACTGGCTCAGATTACCCTTAAGTTTACACATAGCGCCCCCAAATATTGGGGGGGGGGCGCTACAGAAGTTTTGCCAATAGCTTCCAGGTATGAGTTTTCTAACCCACACTTGAAATTTGATTTATACTTTAGCCAGTTCTCACAACAGTTGGCTACAGTTTTCTTTCCTTCAAATTTATATACGTACCCTATATAGTTATTCTCTGATGAAACATTAGGGTGTTGTGTGTATATATTGATAAAAAAATTTACTTCTTACTGTTAATCGCTAAGTCAAGGATAATCTAAGGTCTTAAAATACATTTAAATACACTAATAAAAATGCACATTATTTAAAAAAAAAATTGGAAAGCAGAGAGAAAGTAAAAAGCCAAATGAATATTATTTGTTATGCTACCAAAAGATCTTAAAAGTACACGCAGATCTTAATTGCATTTTTGTGCAAAGTGCCTCAATTGCAATTCCAGCGGTATGACAGATAAAACTACTGATTAGTCTGCAGCACTAGCAATGAGCAAAGGTTCGTGGGAGAGGTCAGATGACAATTGAATTTAGCCAATAACTGCCAAATAATCCTGGCACCCACTTTTACAAATTGTAACTGGCTGTGCAGGAAGTGATCAGTATGCCAATAGATCAAACACATTATTGTCAACATTTAGAGGCAAAAATCAATGAAATTCATAAGTTCTGGACCGAAACCTGGCAACACTAATGTTTCCTATCAGTGTAGTTCAGTTGTACTTTCTGAAATGTTTACTAGCGATAATGTCGACTCCAGACGCAAAAGACACAGAAAATCTGTGAGATATGACATGCCTTACAGTGGCAAGATAATTTTAACTCATTAGCTGAAATCTGGGAAATGCAATCATTTGAGAATTACAAGGCAAAATGAAGAACTGGTTACTGTAAGACAGTAATTCAAATCCCCCCAAATTTTTTCAGTACTAATAAAATAAGATCTGAGCATGTAGGTTTTCTTAAAATATGAACCAACAGTTGGTCAATGAGGATGACGAGAAAGTAGGCATACAAAGTACTTGGTGGTGGAGTACAATTTCAGAATGGCATTGATACAATTTCATAAGTGCCGAGACAAAATACATTTGAATAAAGTACCTGGGCCAGATGACTTAACTGAGCTCATTTATAGTATTTCTAAGCTATAGATTCTTAAATGTAGTGACTTTTTAAAGCCCAGCTGTACTTTCAGTTTAAATAAGCTAAATACATTCTAGGTACATGACAACAAAACATGATCAATGTCCTACAGATTGTTTTCTTTTACAGCAGCCACAGCCTGCATAGAAAAGCCTGTCCTCTGCCATTAGCTACTAAGTGGGACCCTTGCTTTCTGTGAGGGGTGTCCGAAATACCTACTACTGAGCAAGATCTAGAGCTCTACTACAGTCAACAAAGCTCATGCCAGCTGGTGATAGGAGCAATCTAACTCTAACTAGCAGAGACCCTGTCAAATCTCAGATAGATCACTACTTCCCCATAGGATGTAAAGATCCCACAGCATGCTGACAGGACACAAGCTTTTCTACTGATGCTGTGTTTGAATTAAAGCTTATTTTTCTTCAAGTTTAAATCAGCTGTGTATTAGGCTGCATTCACAGTGTTTTGTATCTTGAAGCTTGAAGGCATTATTTATTTTTATTTTTTAGATTTAAATCCTTTTTTATTTCAATAAATAGAGAAGAAAAAAGAAACAAAAAGATCTCCAATCATTAGAACTTACATATCTAGATCCTGATAACCACAATATTGGATAGTACATTCCACTAGTTGCAACGTGTTTAGTCCAATAATATATTTACTATCGTCATGATATTCAAAATATCTTTCCCTTCTCGGTCGTGTATCCAATGAGTCTAACAGCCTAGTCCCATATTGGGTGAATAAGGGGAGAAAAGGAAAACAAACAAAAAAAAAAGGAAAAAAGGGGTGGGACGGGGAAAGCATACTAGACTCCCCTTAATTTCTCTTCTCCTCCCTCCCTCCATCCCCCACCAATGCCAGGTAGGGTAGCATTCACCCACCGAGCCAAACTGTCTTAAGGGGGGCCTTGGCATCTCTTTCAATTAGTGGGGTTCACATCTATGAGAGTCCTCCCCTCATTTGAGTAATAAAAAGGTTCCACGAGGTCCATGTTTTATCCATGCATTCTTTTTTAATGGAGAAACCCCCCCCCTTCATCATATGTACGATAGCAATCCCCATTCTTCATATATAGGTTAACAGTCCCCCTCCTCCATATGTTCGGTAGCAATCCCTTTTCTTTATATATAGGGTAACAATCCCCCTATTTCATATGCAGGAGAGCAACCCCCCTTCTTATGTTGGGGAGCTATCCCCTTCTTTATATAGCGTAACAGTCCCCCTTTGTCATATGTATGGTAGCAATCCCCCTTCTTCATATATAAGGTAGCAATCCCCCTTCTTTAGGTACCGTATATACTCGAGTATAAGCCGACCCGAGTATAAGCCGAGGTACCTACTTTAACCACAAAAAACTGGGAAAACTTATTGACTCGAGTATAAGCCGAGGGGAGGAAATGTGCCCATTGCCACCTCACTGTGCCAATTGCCCAACCTTACTGTGCCCATTGCCATCTCACTCTGCCACCTCACTGTGCACATTGCCACCTCACTGCCCATTGCCACCTCACTGTGCCCCCTTACTGTGCCCATTGCCATCTCACTGCCCATTTTCACCTCACTGTGCCCATTGTCACCTCACTGTGCCCCCTTACTGTGTCCATTGCAGCCTCCCTGTGCCCGAGTCAGTGTACCTCAAAATCTTGTAATTCCGCGGCCGGCGTCCATTGTTCAAATCTCGCGCCGTTCTCCCTGTCCCTTCCGTGATAGGCGTTTCCAGCAAACACTGTGTTGAGTGTTGCGCCTATCACGGAGGTCCTCACATTCTCGGACTCCGTTTCCCAGCAGGCACTGTGTTCAGTGCTCCGCCAATCACGGACGTCGGACAAGAGGACCTCCGTGATAGGTGCAACACTCAACACAAGTGTTTGCTGGAAACGCCTATCGCGGAAGGGACAGGAAGAAAGGCGCTAGATTTAAACAATGGACGCCGGCCGCGGAATTTCACGATTTTCAGGTACTGACTCGAGTATAAGCCGATGGGCATACTTTCAGCCCTAAAAAAGGGCTGAAAAACTCGGCTTATACTCAAGTATATATGGTATATGAAAAAAAAATTATTGCTCCCTTGAAATGTAATATTTATCATTCTGTATCTATACTATTTTTAATACATTCAGTTTTTGTTGTTTGAACTGCAGGAGAGTCCTCAATGTTTCTTTCATGTGGATTTCTGTACTGTGTGGTAGAACAGTTTGTGATTAGCACTTTGTAAGAAATACTGCTTTATATATTGCATTTCACAGCTTAAAGCATCAAGCTCGCTATGTTAAATATTTGGCTTATCTCACTATAGTTGTGGAACAACATTTTGGTTGGAGTCCCTCTTTTAGTCATGATTTAGTGATAATTATTTAAATGATAATTTAACAAAAGGTTTTACATTATAAAAATAAATCATCATAAAATATTAGAATGGTATAATTTTCATTCGTGACCATATTTCCTACAACAACAACAACAATGGTATGATGTATGGGTTCTTACTTAAAGTGTTCCACCCAAAAATTGAACTTCCACTTTTTGGATTCCTCCTCCCCTTCGGTGTCACATTTGGCACCTTTCAGGGGGGAGCAGATACCTGTGTAATACAGGTATTTGCTCCCACTTCCTGGCATAGATCACTGCGGTGATCGCGGTGACCTACGTCATGCCCGGTGCCTACACTGTCCTCCCCCGCTGTCTTCTGGGAAACACACAGGTCCCAGAAGATAGCGGGGACCAGTGAGGACGCGCATCCCGACTCGCGAATGCGCAGTAGGGAACCGGGAATTGAAGCCGCAAGGCTTCACTTCCTGATTCCCTCACGAGGATGGCGGCGGGGGCAGTCGAGAGCCGAGCGATTGATCGACTTCGGCTGCCGACATCGCGGGCACCCTGGACAGGCAAGTGTCCATTTATTAAAAGTCAGAAGCTGCAGTATTTGTAGTTGCTGGCTTTTAATATATTTTTTTTAGGTGGACCTCCGCTTTAACACCACACCTCTTTTCCCAGGTTAGCATACCCCACCTAAGTTTTACTTCTGGTATTATCTGAAATAGCAAGAATTATATGCAAGGTAGACTTACTATACCTTATCAGTGTAGCCTGGGGATATGGTGAAGAAAGTGAAATACGTGAATGATAGTTTACACTTTCTAACCATAACTACTGTTCACTCAAATGGAAAAGTTACTTCCTTATGCCTGGTACACACTATAAGGTTTTTTTTTTTCATTCAACCCTGTGGGTTGACTGAAAAAAAACCTGTCAGCTCCGACAGAAACAGTCAGTCTGACAGAAGCCGGCCAGACCGACGTACACACGGGCCAAATGTCAGCCATGTCAACCATTTTTTAACTGGCCGTTGTCTCCCGACATTCCGCCCATGTGTACCTGGCTTTAGTCAAGGCTTGTCTAAATTTAAATCTTTGCCGATTCCCAAACATGCTTCGCCCCAGTGGAGGGTCCTCTAATGAGATGTAAATGTACCTTATTCTTTATCGCTCAACTGGTGAAATCACTGTTAACTACTAGGCTGGTATAGTCTCCTTATTGGAAAATAATGACTTTACTTGCTCTTTAAGGTGTAATATATTTGTCTAGCCCAAGAGTTTTGGTGTGATATGAGTCTACAGAAATGCTATAAAAAGCCTTCACTGACATCCCACTCACCACCTGCCAGTGTGGCACACGTGCCTTAAACTGCAAAGTGCATGGTGAGAAAGCATGTTTAACCTTTTGGTTGCCAAACAGGAGGGTTAATTAGCCAGTGCCACATATGCTTTCATCATTTCCACAGAAATATAGGAACAGATCATGTTTATTTCTATTTTATGTTTCCATTAGACAGTACTGAGAACTTATTGGTTGGTGTGTTTTCTTGTAGGGTTTTCACCCTAAATGGGTGATAATAGCCGGAATACACACATTTAAATTGGGATTTTTAGTTTAACCTAATGTCGACAGAGAATTAGGAGTATATAGGAGTAGGGGCAAAAAAAGAAAATAATTTTCACTGTCTTTTCTGTATAGAATATACAGTCATACAGTACCTTGTAATGCATTTACAAGTGAGTTTTGCTCACTTCTACACATAGACTGCAACATCCTTTTTCTGCCTCCACTTTAATCCATTTAGATTGTGTTTTCAATGCATCATTGATACTGTAGTTGCTAGATTTATTCCAGGTAGTTGTCTCAGGATAGCTGTATATGCAGTGTAAAAATGACCGATTTAATCGAAGTGATATCTTTTTCCCATACAACCCCTTTAAAGCTCATCACCTTGCTTTGTGGCTGTGCACAAAACTGACATGTCTCCAAGCATTTAGTTGTAGTTAGCAAAAGGGAAGAAGCTTAAAGCCGTCTTCCAAATTCATAATAAAAATATACATTTAATTTGCATACATTTGCAAATGTACCTTAAAGACAGACACTACTATCAAAGTGCCTCTGCTTGTGTGGCTCCTGCTCTTGAGGATTGAAGTACCAACTATACTACAAAAATATTTCACTTGCGAGCAAAGCCAATTAGGAGGTTACCCCAGCTATCCATAAAGTTACTAAAGCCCATTTAGAGACAAGACTCATGTATGGCAAAGTTTCTTACGTTCCACAACCAGCCAGACCACTTCCTTCATTCCACAGCTGACCAGTCAAGCCTCCTGTTGCCCATCAAACATACCCCCCCAAGATTCCATTTACCACCTTACTTGCTTGTACTGATGGCTTGGCTACAGTTGGCGAATATGCAGAGATGGTCCAAGACGGTGGATGGCAGAGCCAGTGAAGGCACATTAATGCACCCCTAGTTGTTGGCAGTCTCGACAGAAGCAGGGAGACTGGAGTTCCTAATGACTGAAACTGATTTTGGTGGTGCTAAGGAAACGCAAGGGGATGTAGAGAGTACTACTACACCATCATGCCCTCCCTTGGCACAGATGCTCAACTGAATAGGAAGAAGGTAAACAAGCAAAGGTATTTCATTTAGTGAGCAACAGTACATATCCATTAAAAAAATACAGGGAGGCTATACAAGATGACATTATCTTTCTGCCTCTATGAAAGGGTCCTTAATATCATCTTTAACCATAGACCCAAAATCCCATGACTTTCATTTACCACTAAAGTGCACAAATGTGGAAGGTCATAGTTTCTCCAATGATGTGGATTGTTTACTCAGTGCAATATTTATGCATGTATAATTTAGGATAGCATTGTGGCTGTAAAATAATTACAATATGCCTGTCATTGTTCTGCTAGTATCAAATCTATAAAAAAAAAATCTATATTGAAGTCAACATCCCCTTTAAATTAAAAGGGCACTATATGTTTAAACAGATTCCTTTGTGTTGATGATTAGTTTAAGTTTTTTTGAGCTAGAGCAGAGTAAGTTAAGGATTTTTTTCATTTTTTCTAGAATGACTACCAGACACCTGTAGATAATTTAGGCTTAGAAAAATTGTTGATTCAGTTAGAACTGCAGGTTCTCAAATAGGGACCTGTACTCTGGAAGCTGCAGGCAGTGGACTAGTCAGCAGCATTGCCTGTGGCCTCTCTGTTGCCGATCTTTCCTCATTACTGACTTACTATGCTTTGTTCTGCACTAGACTCTATGTCAGTGGTTCTCAACCTTTCTAGTGCCGTGACCCCTTGATAAAATTTCCCAAGATGTGGGGACCCCTAACAGTAAAATAATTTTCGTAGCGTGAGTTGTCGGCACCCAAGGCATTTAGTGCTCCCTGAGTCCCTTTCACTCGTACAGTATTAAAATCCATTATGGTACATTTTAGGATGTACCACTCTTTCTCTTTGTTCTCCTTTCTTTCCCTTTTATCTCTCTCTATCCTAATTTCTTGTTTTTCCCCCATCCCCCTCTCTAGTCCTCTTTTTTGTTCTCTTATTCTTTCTCTCCCTTTTTTACTTTGTTCCTCCCCCTCTTTTCCTTTCCCTACCACGTATTCTCTATTTTTATTCCTTCTCCTTGGTGGGAAGGGAATGGGATGAGTGGCAGTGCTGGCGGCGAGTTGGGATGAGTGGCAATGCTGGGGGGAGTTCTGATCAGCCAAATTAGGTGCTCTTGATCAAGGTCATCTGCTGATCTGAGAACTGTAGTGGGGACTTTTAATGGCAACTATAATAACAGGTAGTGTTACTCACTGTGTCTCTGGCTTCACTGTGTCTCTGACTTTGTGGTGTCTCTTATGAGTGACACCTATGCAGAAATCAGGAGATAGGGTCTCCTACAGCTCCTCCCACTTCACATTCCTCACCAGTGAGCTGACCTCTAGTCTCGGCCCTCCAGCCATGCCGCAAACTGAATGGGCGGCTGTGAAGAGGCTGAGTGGGTGGTCGCGGGATCCAGGAGCAGCCTGGCTGGGCGGCCACAGGCTCCAGGGACAGCTCTGCTGGGCGGCCACAAAAAGGCTGGGAGAGCAGTGCGGGCTTCAGGAACAGCCCAGGATTCAGTGACCCCTGGCAAATCATCATTCAACCCCCAAGGGGGTCCCGACCCCCAGGTTGAGAACCACTGCTCTATGTGGAGGGAGCCATCTTGTTAGAGGCAAGACTTTGGCTCATGTTAGAGCCTCCAGCACGAAAAATGAGCAGGACATTAGTAACGTCCCCAAATCATCACCAAATCACATGAAACTAGGTGGCAGCGTCTAAATCATACACTGCAAATTAGGTTGTGAGCACAAGAGTGCCTAGACACATTCGCATACCAGGAATTGCACTGTAATTTTTCAGGAAGCTTTCAAGACCCAAGTTACATTTTTGAGGGAACTGTTTAGTTACAATTGACATTTCTAAAAATTCTCTATCAGATTGCAGATACTAACTTTTTGAGTTCTGTTGGCAGATGTCATTGGGAGACTTCCGAGTTCTTATTATTTTGGGGTACTTATGGTCATTCAAATTAATTCACTGTAACTATGTAATTACGTATTTACTAAAAATGAATAATAATAATAATAATAATTAAACAAATGTACTTTAGTTATCTAAAATATGAGGAATTTGTATGTGGTTACATTGGTAGTCACACGGGGTGTCATCCTGTGGGAGAACACCTGCAACAAGATTTTTATCTCTTAACCAATTTTTACTGTATGTATGTAAATAGTATTTGCAACCTAAAAAAAAACAGTAACATAAATATCAGGTTTACATCCTTTACGCTGTTTGATTTTCAATTGGGAGACCTTCTCCTGCTCCCTCTCCCTCTTTCTATCTTTTCAGCTTTTTAAAAGTGTTTTGGCTCCCTGGAAACATTTTAGGTGGTGAGGAGCAGCATTTTTTCTGATAGTTTTTCTCCCCTCCTACAGGGTTGAAGCAGCACTCACAGAATTCTACAAGAGCTGTGCACTGCTTTTGATTAACAGTCAGCCATGGCAAATTATAAGCTGACAGCATGCAATACACATCATACTGTGCAGGTACTGCTTTACCCTGCTGAGCTGCCTCACCGATTTTCAGAAATTAGGACAGGAGGTAAGGGGGAATCCACCAGTTGGATCTTGGGTAAGAGGGGTCCATAGGCACTAAAAATGACAGGGCAAGGAGTTCTTGACATAGACAGGAAAACACTAATGGCTGGCATAACCTACAGAAAAAGAAAAACTTTGTCCATAATGGCCATTAAGAGTCTTCCTAACCCTAGGCATGACATCTTGAACCTGGCTTCTGTTGGAACCACTGACATTTTATTTACCTCCAGGCTTTATCAGTCATATCTTTTATTAAAATATTTAAAGTCCAAATCCTTTCATAACAAATATTTGATTTTGGGTGGGCACTAGTAGGGTCATTTACTCCTAGCTATGTAAATATTTAGTAATTTAGCTTTTCAGCAACTACTAAGAATGACATTTAATTTGTTGGTGGTGTTTTCTGTTAGAGAATGCTAGAGCCAACCCAGTTAGGGATGGTCATTTTCAGTGGTTGTTGTGATATATACTAAAACATGGCACTGTTAGCGCTCTTTTTTTTTTTTATTGTTCACTGTAAGGTGCTTGCAATTATCTATCTTCTATGTATTTGTGTCTGTTTTCTGGACTGCAATGTCTACCCTTCACTTTTCCTTTTCTCTTTTTCTTCATCTGTGCCTAAGCTTTGTGGACCCTACTTTGCCAGTAGCTACTACCCTCGACCATATCCCCACCTCTGCGGGAGACACAAAGTGTCAGCGTCCTCGCACGCTGCTTCGCCAACAAAGCCTCCAGCAACCTCTTAGCCTTCACCAAAAGCACAATAACTGCCAGCCAACCACCAGCCAGAGTCTGGGGCAGCTACAGCTGCAGCAACAACCTCCATCATCCAGCAGCAGTAACACCAGCAATCCCCGCTCACAACGCACTGGTACAACCGCTGGGTCCAAGTATAGACAAGCTGGCATCAGGAACCGGAGCAACCCCGGTAGCTGGGAACATGTGGTTGGTCAGATTCGCAATCGTGGCCTGGACATGAAATCTTTCTTGTAAGTTTCTATTCTTTTTCACTGTTCTTTATCACTTTCTTAGTTCTCCTATATATACATATATATATATATATATATATATATATATATATATATATATATATATATATATATATAAAATGTAAGTATGTTAAATATGGAAAGTGAACCACTAGTGTTATCTTCACTACAGGTGATACTTTGCACAGGTGAATGATTTATGTACAGAAAAGATAGAAGAATATGCCCATTCTAGTTTGGGTTTATTGCTAGGTTCTAGTGCTTTATGAGGCTCCATAGCCCTTGGAAGACAATAAATTTGTTCTACACATAGGATCCTGGAATAGAAACAGAGGGGATGCACACAATGAACTCATGTTGAGTTGGGTGGGAGAACTAGTTTGTGAATGAGACCTTGGTCATAACAAATTTTAAGTGACAATAAAGCTAAAAGGAATGTTTTAGCAGTCTCTAACAGAACCCTGGGGAGGAGTAAATATTAAATAGGGGTTGTGAACTTTATCCACACTATACACTAAAAACAAAAAAAAAAGTTTTGGCCAGACATACACCTAATAGAAATATCTTAATTCTGGTGTTGCCAGCTCCAGAATGCATGAATCTCATAAAGTCTCATGTTACCAACTGGAGCATGGGAATTTGGGAGATTTCCCTACTCCAGGTTCCATGATACCATTGGTTTATTACGTAACTGTAATTTAAGTAATTTTAGGTGAATTACTAAAAAAATGTATTAAGAATATTGAAACAGTGCTTGGCCACCCCTGTTGAAACTCCCACTTGATGGTAAAGGGGTGCTGGTCTGGTTAACATAACAGCTGCTCCTGGCCCTTGGAATTAGTCTACTAGCTGATATGTCTGTAAAGGTGGTATCATTGGGGTGGGAGTTCAACATTTAAAATGCTGAACAGCTCTGCAATAGTTCACAGTGAATTTTTATTTCTTGCACAAGTATAGGATATCATGGAATACACTTTAGTGACCTTTTATATTGTGTAGAATGTCAAAACTTAAACGAGGGCCCATATTCCCCTGTTATAAAATATTACAGACCTTAAACGGTCTTATGCAAGTATACAACATGTGCAGCAAACATTTGATTTAACAAGCAGTATTCAAAAATAAAGGTGTCACTTCTATATTCAACCCTGGTTCACACTAGTGCGACTTTGAAATTGCGCTACTTCAGCGCAATTCCAAAGCCGCAGATCAGAGAGATTTGCACCTCCGATTTCATTGCATCTTGTGACTTCATTTAACAAAAGTCTATGCAAGTCTATGCAAGTCGGAAAGAAATTGGAAAAAAGTAGAGCATGAACCTCAAAGCCGCTGCGTCATGAGTCGCGATGATTTGAACAGTTCCTTTGCCGGCAATGTGGTGTGACTTATTATGCGATTTTGAACTGTCAAATCGAATGACAAACCACACTAGTGTGAGCCAGGGCTTGAATGGTACAGTATTCATAAAGCCCAGCACAGAAACTTTTTAAACACGCCCAGTGTGCCAAAAAAATCACACAGACATAAATATTTCCTTCCCACACAAAAAACGAGTGTGGTATATGAACAAAATTAACTTTTTTACAAACAGCTAAATAAAAGTGTCCATAAACATCCAATGGGGGAGATTTACTAAAACTGGAGAGTGCATAAGCTGATGCAAATCTGTATAGAAACCAATCAGCTTCCAGGTTTTATTGTCAAAGCTTAACTTGAACAAGCTGAAGTTAGAAGCTGATTGGCTACCATGTACACCTGCACCACAGTCTGAGCACTCCAGTTATAGTAAATCTTAAAGTGTCAATTTGAACTTCACAGTGTAAATAAATAGTAACAAAATAAGTTCCACCATGTGATTATCCACGTCATGCTAAGGATCCACTGGGGTTTATTTACTAAAGGCAAATCCACTTTGCACTACAAGTGCACTTGGAAGTGAAGTCGCTGTAGATCTGAGGGGGACATGCAAGGAAAATAAAAAACAGAATTTTTGCTTGTACATGTTGGATGATAAAATCAGCAGAGCTTCCCCTCATTTCACATCTTCCCCTCAGATCTACAGCGACTGCACTTGCATTGCACTTGTAGTGCAAAGTGGATTTGCATTTAGTAAATCAACCCCACTGTGTTCCCTTTTACCAGTGCAAATTCAGCACTCACCAGATCACTATGCCTATCTTTTTCCAAGAAAGAGCTTTGAACTGCTTCCAGGGACACAGAGGGAGATTTACTAAAACTGGAGCACTCAGAATCTGCAGCAGCTCTACATAGTAGCCAATCAGCTTCTAACTTCAGCTTGTTCAGTTAGGCTTTGACAGTAAAACCTGGAAGCTGATTGGTTTTTGTGCAGATCTGCACCAGATTTTGCACACTCCAGTTTTAGTACCTCCACAGTCTCCTCAATATGTATACAACCTTACTTCTGGATCCCGAACCAGTGTGTTTTTATTTTTTTTATGCAGGAATTAAATATTTATGTTTCTGTGATTTTTTATTTTTTGTCACAGTGGGTGTGTTTAAAAAGTTTCAGTGCTGGGCTTTATGAGGTGGCTTTTTTCTTCATTTGTATTTTATATGATAAGGGATTATTAGGGATTATTAGGGATTAAGAGTGTCTCCTTGTCCTCTGTGTTGACCGTAAAGTAAATAACTCAACATCACTTTCACTATATGGACCCCTTATATATTTGTAAGTGTTGATCATATCCCCCTTATTCTCCTCTTCTCAAGATAGAATAAATTCAGTTCCTCTAATCTCTCCTCATAGCTGAGCTCCTCCATGCCTCTTATCAGTTTGGTTGCCCTTCTCTGCACTTTCTCCAGTTCCCCGATATCCTTTTTGAGAACTGATACTCAAAACTGAACTGCATATTGATATTTCAGATGAGGTCTTACTAATGAGTCGTACAGGGACAAAATAATATCTCTCTCTGGAGTCCAATCTGGAGTCTCAATACAAGAAAGGACTTTGCTCGCTTTGGAAACCGCAGCTTGGCATTGCATGTTATTATTGAGCTTATGATCTACCAGATGGTAACAAGAATTCCAATAGGGTTTTAACCAATTTTGACTCTATCCTAAATAAAAACAAATTTGGCTTTAGGTACATTTTAACTTTACCAGCTATCTGAGCCTGCAAAATTGCAAACCATATACTACAAGTTTTTGAGCACCTCCTACTATTATAGTAGGGGGGGGGGTTGAACAGCGACAGTGGGCCTTCCTACACAGAAGCAGAATGAAAGAATAATAGGTTGAGTGGAATGTTATAAATTGTCTCTAGAAGCTAAGGACCTTTATGGGCTGTGGTACAAGGAATAGTAATATCTGGCTTAAGTACAGTTGAAGAGGTTTCTGGATAGCTTAGCAGTTTTGAACCGATCTTACTTGTTGCTAGGGACTGGAGATTAGAGGAAAGTGCTGGTCATGTTGATCCAATGGGTTTCTATCTTTCCCAAGACGCTGGCCGTGTATAACGCATAAAGCAAAGGGTAAACCATCAGGATAGAAATAGTGGTTTCAGATACTAGACAGCACATTGCTTTCCTACTTCACCAAAATAATTCTAAGTTCCATGCTTTCCTATAGCCTGGAGTTCTTCTTTAATATGGTGTAACCTTAAGAAAATAAGGTGCTATGATTGGCAGTAACTCTCAACTACCATATTTATCAGCGTATAACACGCTCCGGCGTATAACACGCACCCCAAGTTTAGGAGGGAAGTTTAAGGAAAAAAACTTTTAGGAGGGAAGTTTAAGGAAAAAACTTACATTTAAATGTCCATCATTGCAGCCTTGCCCAGTGTCCATCTACAGCCTCGCCCAGTGCCTTTGCAGCCTTGCCCAGTGCCTTTTCAGAATTGCCCTGATTTAAAATTGGCGCAGATTTCCGCTGACTCTGAGCGGAGAGGAGCGAGCGGAGCCGAGATACAGAAAGTTGAGTGTACTTCGGCTAGACTCGGCTCTGCTCACAGTCCCGCCCATCCCCACTGATTGCGAGAGGAGAGGAGCGAGCGCCGCTGACATACAGCAAAGCCGAGTGTACTTCGGCTAGACTCGGCTCTGCTCACAGTCCCGCCCATCTCCACTGATTGCGAGACGAGAGGAGCGAGCGCCGCTGACATACAGAAAGCCGAGTGTACTTCGGCTAGACTCGGCTCTGCTCACAGTCAGGGGCGGGACTGCGAGAGGAGCCGAGACTAGCCGAAGTACACTTGGATTTCTGTATGTCAGCGGCGCTCGCTCCTCTCGCAATCAGTGGAGGTGGGCGTGACTGCGAGTGGAGCCGAGTAAAGCCGAGTGTACTTCGGCTTTGTGTATCTCGGCTCTGCTCGCTCGTTTCCTCAAAATCAGCGGGGGATCGGCGTATAACACGCTCCCGCGATTTTCCCCTGATTTTAAGGGGGGAAAAGTGTGTGTTATACGCCGATAAATATGGTAATCAGATTTCGCATTTGTTTAGAGAAGATGGAGGAAAACGGTTTGCTACTCTTCACCTTATAAGACGAGGAGCACAGAGGCAGGCAGACGTTCTTGCAGGTTCTTTTTTTTTGTGAGCAAGACTTTGCCAGCAGCATTTCAGCACTTTTCCTGCTGGTAGAGAACACTGCTATGAAAATAAATGTGAAGCTCTGTTGTCTTATCACATGAAGCGTACAGTGTTCTCATACAGCTGTGTGGCTAGATTATGAAGCCTTGCTAGGCAAACACTACTGAAATAAATCAATAAAGTTTTTTTTTTTTACAGCAAGATATTTTGCCCAAAGCATCCGACTGGACATTGCTCTTGCTCCCTAGTGTAAGCGGGCACTTGTGGTAAAACAGCTGCCATTGATTGTGGAATTAATTGGTTCAATTAAGACCCTAAAGTCTGTGACTTGTTTTCCTTTGACGATCAGATCAAATAGACTAACAATACCAACATATTTTCTTTCACAATTGCACAACTCGTGTCTCATTTTTAACACATTTTTCCCTTTCTTTCTTATTATTACTCACAACAATATATCTCCCGCGTTCCAGCCTGTAAATTAGTATCTGTGTTTTCAGTCTGCTACGTTAGAGACGCGGCCAGCCGCCTGCGCTTATGGTTCCCGAAAAAAAGCCACAAAACACGTGTTTTATACTTTAATCTCATCAATTAACAGAGACTTCTGCATCAAAGAGAACAATTAGTGTTCTGGCCAGAAGAGAAAACAATTAGGAACATAGAGATCTGCTGTCCCTTGGAGCACAGCTCTGTTTATCCATTCTGTTCTGGGTGCATTAACCCATTGATGTCTGTTAACATACACATTTTCAAAGTCATGAATGACCACTTTGCAATGACCAGTTGCTACTTGGAAGCCAGCAGTAACAGTCCCACAAGCAGTGTCCAATAAAACCTACTCTCACATATGCAAACTGTGTTACCTAAAGCGGGGCCTGACAATTTTGCTTAGAATCTGGGAGCCAGCTAAAAAAGTTAGGAGCCAGTTTTTTAAATCAGCTGTCCAGCGCCCACAACTGCATGTCCGGGGCGTCACGCAATAAGAATTGCTTAGGCCTGGTGGCAAACAAAAAAAAAGACCGAAAAGTAAAAAAAGTGGCACTGAAAGGTGGCACTGATAGGCAGCACTGAAAGGCGGTGCTGATAAGCACTGATAGGTGGCACTTATGGGCACTAATAAGCTGCACTGATGGGCCCTGATGAGGATGCGCTGATGGGCACTGATAGGCGGCATTGACAGGCGGCAATGATAGGCAAAACTGACAGGCGGCACTGATGAGCAGAGGCGTAGCGTGGGGGGGCAGGGGGGGCCGTCGCACCGGGCGCAATATTGGGGGGGGCGAATTCCAGCACCGTTTGTGTGTCACTTATCATGGTCCGTGTTAAATTTGATTTATTGTCACCGGCCGCCATGTTGCGCCAGCTGGCGCCCTGTGATTGGGCGACTGTGGTCATGTGCTCCGGCGGGGCTGGCCAATCCTTGAATGCGGGCGGCGCATGCGCGAAGGCCCGCCCGGCGCCCGCGCTTCTGTAAGCCGCCGCCGTCTTCTCTCCACTCTTCCTCCCTAACCGGATCTGGAAATGCGCAGAGCCTTCATCTGGGACCGGCGAGAAGTGGAACTCGAGTCGGCAGTGTCAGTGTGGCATACCCTAACCTGATCGATGGACAACAGGAGGTGAGTGAGTCACGAGTGAGCCTGTGAGGGAGGCAGAGCAACCGCCGGTCAGCAGCAGTTAGTCAGGGAGAGGAGAGTCACGCCACCGCCATGCCACGCCACGCCACATGTTAATGCATTGCCACATGCCTGTGGGCGGCGGGCCTAGTACAGACAGAGACAGTTACATGCCAAAAGCCCCCTCCAAGCCCCCCCCCTCAGGATTTACTGAGCTTCATGTATGCTTCAGGGCTTTCAGCATCATGTAAGGGGGTTAAATGATGAATCCTTATCCTGCTAGGTATTTGGCATGTCGAATGCATTATATAGCAGGATTCATCATTTAACCCCTTACATGCTGAATGCTCTGAGGGATACATCATGAAGCTCAGTAAGTTATTAATCCAATTCCTGAGGGGGGGCGGGGGGGTTTTGGCATGTAATTGAGGTGTTACTCGCGGACATGGAAGGTAAAAAATATTCTAATGGTGCAGTATGTTCACTGTAATAAATTTAATATAAGAATTATCGCACTTACAAGCGTGATGTTGGTATATCAGCGTAACAGCAATCACATATGCGGTCATGTAAGGAGCTGCGGCGTCTCCATTAACTTCTCTCTACTCCCTATCGTCAATCCGCTGTCTGGAAAGGAAAAACGTGATGATGTCACCAGGGCTCCACCCGTCATCACGTTTTTCCTTTCCAGACAGTGGATTCTTATATTAAATTTATTTGAGTTAACATACTGCACAATGAGAATATTTTTTACCTTCCATGTCCGCGAGTAACACCTCAATTACACTTTGCTGTTCACGGATACCACTTGAGTCTTGGGGAGACCGTTAAATTCCCTATACTTGGTGAGACTGTGTGACTGTCAAGGTCTTCTGGTAAGCAGGCTACTTCTTAATTGGGTGTCGAGCTATCTGCCCGGCGGCTGGTGTGAAGATTTGTGTCACTTATCTGCTATTTTTCACTCATTTGGATGCCAAGCATTGCATAGACTCTTATGAACTTCATTGTTTTTGGGACTCTGCATTCGTTTTCTTTTTTTCACCCGCTGAATTTTCACCACTCATAATTCCTTTATTTAAATTTTGCATAGACCTACATAAACTTTATGAGATTAAGATTCTGCAATAGTTTTCCTTTCTCACAGTTTTTTTCACTTGTTATTTTTTTCATCTCATTTGTTTATGTTATTAGTATCTTGCCCAGATATATCAATTTTATGGATTAGGATTCTGCAATATTTTTCCTCCTTCACTAATTTTTATGTCTTGATTTCATTTAATTGAAAATCACTTAGAATCATATGAATTTAAGAAATTGGAGACTCTGCATTAGTTTTCCTCTTCACCAATTTTTCACATTACACCTATTGACATTCATTTATTTATTCTTTTAGCGCTGTACCTCATTTTACATATTTCAGTGTAAGTGTAAGGTCGGTGGGTCAGTGTATATGTCAGGTGGGTGTCGGGGGTCAATGTACGTGTCAGTCAGTGTAATAGTCAGTGTTGGTGTCAGGTGGGTCAGTGTAATGTGAGTAGTGCAAGAAGTAGGTGTCAGGTGGGGCAGTGTAGTGGTCAGTGTGCAGTGTAGTGGTCAGTGTGTAGTGGTCAGTGTGTAGTGGTCAGTGTGCAGTGTAGTGGTCAGTGTGTAGTGGTCAGTGGTCAGTGTGTAGTGGTCAGTGGTCAGTGTGTAGTGGTCAGTGTGTAGTGGTCAGTGGTCAGTGTGTAGTGTAGTGGTCAGTGTGCAGTGTAGTGGTCAGTGTGTAGTGGTCAGTGTGTAGTGTAGTGGTCAGTGTGTATTGTTCAGTGTGCAGTGTAGTGGTCAGTGTGTAGTGGTCAGTGTGTAGAGTAGTGGTCAGTGTGTAGTGTAGTGGTCAGTGTGTAGTGTAGTGGTCAGTGTGTAGTGTAGTGGTCAGTGTGCAGTGTAGTGGTCTGTGTGTAGTGTAGTGGTCAGTGTGTAGTGTAGTGGTCAGTGTGTATTGTTCAGTGTGCAGTGTAGTGGTCAGTGTGTAGTGTAGTGGTCAGTGTGCAGTGTAGTGGTCTGTGTGTAGTGTAGTGGTCAGTGTGTAGTGTAGTGGTCAGTGTGTAGTGTAGTGGTCAGTGTGTAGTGTAGTGGTCAGTGTGCAGTGTAGTGGTCAGTGTGCAGTGTAGTGGTCAGTGTGCAGTGTAGTGGTCAGTGTGTAGTTTAGTGGTCAGTGTGTAGTGTAGTGGTCAGTGTGCAGTGTAGTGGTCAGTGTAGTGGTCAGTGTAGTGGTCAGTGTAGTGGTCAGTGTGTAGTGTAGTGGTCAGTGTGCAGTGTAGTGGTCAGTGTAGTGGTCAGTGTGCAGTGTAGTGGTCAGTGTGCAGTGTAGTGGTCAGTGTAGTGGTCAGTGTAGTGGTCAGTGTAGTGGTCAGTGTGTAGTGTAGTGGTCAGTGTGCAGTGTAGTGGTCAGTGTAGTGGTCAGTGTAGTGGTCAGTGTAGTGGTCAGTGTGCAGTGTAGTGGTCAGTGTGCAGTGTAGTGGTCAGTGTGCAGTTTAGTGGTCAGTGTGTAGTGTAGTGGTCAGTGGTCAGTGTGTAGTGTAGTGGTCAGTGTGTAGTGTAGTGGTCAGTGGTCAGTGTGTAGTGTAGTGGAAAGTCCGCAGGTTGGGGGGGGCGCAAATTTCTTGCCTTGCCCCTGGCGCTGACAACCCACGCTACGCCACTGCTGATGAGGCTGCCCTGATGGGGTAGCACTGATAGGCGGCAGTGACAGGTGGCACTGATGAGCACTGATGAGGTGGCTCTGATAGTTGGCACTCCCCGTCCACTCAGCGGCGGTAAGGAAAGGGCAACCGATCAAGCCCAGCTGTCAACCTGGGAAGATGATGTCGGAGGTGTCACAGGCAAGCTGCGCTCATCACAGCACCATCCACCAGAGGGCGCATGTTCACACATAGGAGTGTGTAGCCCGCTCCAGCGGACCACAAAGCCATGGCCTCAATTATCAGCCAACCCGGGTGGGCCACATGAGAGGATCCGACCACTGCTGCGGTGTAACCCAGGCACCAGGACGCAATTTACAGTCGCCATTGTGACCTGGTGCCTGTGTTTTGTCGAGCCCTGACCTTAAGGGTTAGTCCACCTTAATTACTTTTGCAAGAAACATCCCTATGCAATACAGCGTGTTCAGTACATAAAATTACAGTATATGTGAAAAATTTCCATGAAAACAAATAATTCAATTTAAAATAAAAATACAATTGCAATGTAAAACATTTGTGTATTGATATAAAAAAGGCAGAGAAAGAGCAATACACCAGTCTTCCCAGTAATTGGCTCTGCAAGGGGCGTGTCAGCACAAGTCTGACCTATGGAGGACAGGCAGGCTGACTGCTCTGGAAGAGATGTGCTTCTATCCCTAGCGTGGTCAGTATGACAATTAAGAGTTTACCATTGTAATAATCCAACCTGCATACTGCCACATACAGGAATATGTGTCCACAGGGCTCTGCTGTTCTGTGACCCATCACTTTCTGTATCAGAGATAATGGTTACCAAGATCAATAGTGAGGGTGAATCTCCCCAACCTGGAACACAGACACCAATAAAAAAAATGTGTGTTTGAGTGTGAAAATCAGAGCGCCACACTAGGATTTAGAGTCCAAAATTAGGTTTTATTCCAAACAAATAGCAGGTGTGATACCAACTTGTTTCGGGGACTGCACATTGTTTTCTTCATCAGGGCCTAAAATAAATGGTGTCCGCTGATAGGGACTCACATTGAATATTTAAGCTCTGTTGCGAGCACTCAGTACTGCGCCAAAAGCTAATAAGATTTTCACACTCAAACCCCATTTCTACAATTTTATGACACAGGACAGGTTCCTCAGTTTGTGGGAGCAGCCCACCCATCACCTGGATGCCCTGTTGGGATACTACCAGCACATTTTTGTCATATATATTAAGTATTAGGGGGGCAGAGGGGGCTGCTGCCCACAGAAGGCTTTTTATCTTGATGCATAGAATGCATTAAGATAAAAAAAACACTTCTACCTTCACAACCCCTTTAACGCCTAGCTTCCACATATACAGTATGTTTCCATATGGCTCTGTTGTTCTGTGCTGAGAGTTCACTCGCTGCACAGTTTTTTTTTTTTTTCAGTTTTTTTTTTTTCTTCTATTTCACCGTGTGATCTGGCCAGTTAAATCTGTTTCTTTTCAAAAGAACAAGCTTAATTAAAGACGTATCAGTTAAGGGATGAGACAAACCATTCAACACTCACAGGGGCGCTTATGAGCAGTTTTTACTTATTTATGTAAAAACCTAAAAGGAAAGAAAAACTGTTGCTGTAACTACCTATAACATAGTAGCTGGAGCTTGGCTTCAATTTCTTAGTGCATGTAAATCTGTTAATACATCCAACACTCCCCATCCCACCAGACTGACAATGCTGCTGTCCAAAGGTGCCCCCTGTCCTCATTCATCCAGAGTGGGGAAATTCTAATACTGGTGGTGTGTTACTGGCCAGATCACCAGGTAAAAATAGAGGGAAAAAAGCCTTAAAGTGGATGTAAACCCGATTCATGAAATTTGAGCTGGGCACATATATCTGCAGTATTTTGTTATCTCTCTTCAATGAGCTAAGTCCCATAGCTATCTCCTGAACCATTCCTCTGTTATCAGCCTGATAACTCCTGACAAATTCTCGGACACTTTAGACAAAAAGCAGCCTGAATCTTCAGTCCGGGGAGGTTGCTAAAATAGATTAGCAGGGAGCTGGTCCTATTACAAAACACCTCTGATGCCGCGTGCACACGATTGGAAATTCCGACAAGAAAAGTCCGATGTGAGCTTTTTGTCAGATATTCTGACCGTGTGTAGGCTCCATCTGACTTTTTCTGTCGGAATTTCCTCCAACAAAAGATTGAGAGCAGGCTCTCTATTTTTCCGACGGGAAAAGTTTCTATCGGAAAATCCGCTCAGAATCAAGCAGAAGAGCCGAACTGCCTATTGAACTTCATTGATCTCGGCTCGTCGTACGTCTTGTACGTCACCGCGTTCTTGACGGTCGGAATTTCCGACAAGATTTGTGTGACCGTGTATATGCAACACAAGTTTGAGCCAACATTCCGTCAGAAAAAATCCACGGTTTTCTTGTAGGAATTTCCGATCGTGTGTGCGCGGCTCGAGAGTCTCTGCCTATGATGAGAGGGGGTGTGTGCCTTTCCTCCAATCAGCAATTTTAGCTATCTTGGCTGTTTGCCCAGACATCACACTCTGTGTTAACAAGGAAGAGAAAATCTCCTAACACAATCTCAACTTTCTAAACAGTATATAAATGTGAAGACAGCAGATATACATGTAAAACCTATGTAGGGAGATTTGGTTCATCCCTGTGTATCATCTGAGGCTGTTCACTTCACTGGGTGTATGGAGGGTTTACATCCACTTTAAAAGGGAAAACGAATGCAGCCACCACATCTAACGTTTGGTAAGCTGCAATATATTACGTTTTGGGTTTAATACCACTTTAAGATCCACCTAAAGGGCCAGCAGGAGGCAGCAGAAAGGGGTTAAATACACTTTAAGAGAGGAGCAATAAAACTGATTACTACTTTATAGACATCTAAAACAATGAAGCCTCATACTTATTATCCTCCATAGAGGTTATACTTCGCTGTTATGTGTCGGCAAGCTCTGGAAGAAAAATAGTTAAAAGATCCTCAAGCTGAGTTTTTATAGTTTTCTTTTCCATGGCTGGCAGTCTGTATGCAGTGATAATTCATGCTTTCATGTTCCAATAATTACACTAACTGGCAGCACTTTTGATAGAGGAATAATGGAGTTGTAATTGATATGACAGCTGGAACTGTGACCTTCTTTAGGAACATCCACAAGTACCATCCCACACAGCATACCTTTGAGGACCACTTACTGTTATGTCCGCTCTTTGGACAGAGCTGTAACAGCTCACAGTGGCACCATATAGCAAATCCAATGCGAAAAGCGGGCACTCCCAGCTGCAATCAAAATAGTTTTACTGAAGCAAAAGCATCGTAAATAGACCAATGTTTTGGGACTTGCTGACCTCCTTTATCAAGTAAAAAAACAGTAACCACTGTAAAGTGCATAGAATAAAAGGCTGACATCAAGAAATGTATCTGTTTACTTTCTTTTTTCAAACTTAAATTTTTATTGATTTTCAACATTTTCCAACAGAGAGATTTAAAAAAAGGAGCAAAAAGACATAAAATATTGTAGAGAGCAAGTACCTGGCAGGACATACAATAATGCCGGCTATAAAACTTGAGTGAAATATGCAGGACAAATAACCAAAGATAGTATAGAGCAAGATCCAATCGGTTGAGTGTGATGTAAATGTAGCGGGGTGGTCAATTTAGGGGGAGTCTCTGAGTGGTAACCAGGCTCAGACACCCTGATTTGTTAGGGGTTATGGACCATTTTTGTCTTCAGGGGATAATGCTGGTGATGAGTTCCCTGTGGCCTGCGGGTGGCGCTGCCATTCTGGGCCGGGGTTGAACCACAAGCGTAGTGCTGTGCCTTTTGTGTCCCCTTTCGGCAGCCGTACGGTGGGGCGGGGAACCTGCTGTGCGTGCCAGGAGAGGATATAAAGGGGGCAGACATCTCCTGATCAGGGTCCACCCCCAGGCATCTTCAGCCTGGGAGTGAGTGCGGTTCATCTCCGGGTGCCCTAGGCCCAGAGGCTGTGTTCCTGTTCCATCTCAGGCACCTTTGGCCTGGGATGAGGTACTACCCTGCTGTCCTGATTGCCTGGGTATGAAGACCCAGGGGATGTGGAGAAGGCCCGGGGCCCAGCACCTTTGGCTGGGGTCCGCTAAGGATTGAGGAGTCCAGGGTGCCGCCTTGCGAGGGGACCCGCACTCTCAGAGAAGGGAGGATCATTCCGAAGGACCGATGCGGGAGTCACGGTGAAGGAAGGGTCTGTTGACTCTCTAGGGGGACATCTTCTCCTTGATAGGGGCCATGTTCTAAGAAGGAAGTTCACGTTCAACAGGTCAGTGACAGTGGCCTTATTCACTGGGTCTGTGGCAGAGACCAAACTCACAGTCTGTGGCAGAGACTCTGTGCCTAGTATACTGCTTGAGAATCTGAGTAGTACAGTGAAGAGCTACGTTTGTGCCTGGACCTCCTCCACACCTTGAGCTGTTCTGTTCCTTTGCTCCAACCTTTTTCCTATCCAAGAGACTGTGTATTGTAAAGCGAGAATAAATCTTAAGTTGGAGCTTCGGCTGGTGTGGACATTCATGTTACTGGGAAAGTTAAGGACTTGCCTCTACTCACGGTAGAGGCGAGAATCATTCTCGGGAGGATTCTGGCCTGGCTGCAGACAAGATCCAACAATAACACCGCTCAACCTTTTGCACAAGAGGGTACGCGCGGTGTGCGTTTCTCCCCCTGCGAGGAGCCGAGTTAAATGCAGGCTGGGGGAAAGGTGGGTGCGCTAGATAAAGTTTCTGGGTATCACAACAAAGTCCAGACTGCCAGAGTGCGTGTTAGCGAATAAAGGAGAAGGGAGATATAGTGAAGAGGTTAGGAAAAGTTGAGAAAATGAGAGAGCAGAAATAGAAAGAAAGAGAGACCTCAACCAGATGACGCCTCCCCAGATCGGGGGTTCATCAGGCGATCTGGGCTTCTAGCACATCCCACAGCTCCCATACCCGGTTGTGAGTATCAAGAGAATTATTTAGGGAATCTGTCAGATACTCCATCCTTTTGTCGTCCCTGATTCTGGAGTGTAGTTCAAACAGAGAGGGGGGTTCCCTCCTTTTCCATTTCAGGGCTACCAAACATTGTGCACCTGAGCCAAGAGTTTTTTTAGAGAATTTAGAAAAAGAGGGAGGTGGGAGGCCCAGGAGGAAAAGTTTAGGACTAAACGGCATCCAGGAACCCGAAGATGGAATGGAGTAGTGAGTGCACTGTCTGCCAATAGGGAACGATCAGAGAACAGGTCCAATAGATATGATATAGCGTCCCCACCTCGTTACAACAGCGCCAACAGTGGCGATCAGCAGAAGGGTATATGGAGTGGAGCAGGTCTGGGGTTTGGTACCAGTGGAATAAAATCTTCTATTGGTTTTCTTTATAGAGCGTACAGATAGAGCTCTTGGAGGCCTGTGACCATATAAGCTGCCATGCCTTTAGGGGTATATCCTCACCCAAGGCCTGCTCCCACTTGCCCATGTAGGCATGCCGGGGTCCGGTTGGCGACATATCCATGATCAGGAGCTGGTAGGTGCGCAAGATCATACTTTTAGGGGACGAGCCTTCTAAGCAGATTTTCTCAAACTCGGTTAGAGGGGAGAATTGGAGGTTCGTTACTACAGATTGTGCATAGTGACGGATTTGTAGGTAGCTAAAAAAAGCCTGTCCGGGTAAGTCAAAGGCATCTTTCAAATCCTGAAAGGACCGCAAGGTTCTGGTTCTGGTATCCACCAATTGACCGTAGCCAAATAAGGCCCTACTCATCCAGAAGTGGGACATCTGCGAGATCAAGCTGTCCATGACATTAGGCGTAAACAAGAATGAGGTGACCAGGGAGGCAGTGGAGGTGAGGGGGTACTGCAATTTAGCGCGTCGCCATAGCGTTCGCAATAGTGCCATTGGACCAGTAGTTCTGATGGACTGAGTGGTACATCAGTACTCCACAGCATGGAATTTGGATGGGTGGGGGCCAACCACATCTTACTTTTTTCTCTTATACTTACCTTGATTTTGTTTGCATGTAAGTAACCTACATGTCCTGGTGGCCAACTTGGCACACTGTGCAGTGAATAAAGCCTCGTACACACGATCAAATTTTCAGATGGGAATTGTGTGATGACAGCCTGTTGGCGGAAAATCCGACCATTTGTACGCTCCATCGGACAATTGTCGGATTTTCCGTGGACAAAAGTTGGATGGCAGGCTTTAAAATTTTCCGTGGACAATGGTCTGTGTACACAAGTTCGTCGGACAAAAGTCCAAAGTACAAACACGCATGCTCGGAATCAATGCTCACCAAACACAACATTAGCAGAAGGTGCCCAAAGGGTGGCCCTAAGGAGTTGAAAAAACACATAGTACGTAACTACTTTCGTGTTTGTGGGCCGACAATTATTTTCCGTTTGTATGCAAGACAACTTCCTGGCCAAACGCCCTTCAAGTAAAAGTCCAAGGCTTTGTCTGCAGAAAATCTGATCGTGTGTATGAGGCTTTACTATGAATGCCTTGCATCAGTGCCTGTACACTAAACGACTGCAAGCTCCTGTTTTGCATGTACTGGCGCAGCTAAGGATTTGGGCTCAACAGAAAAAAATCACTCCTATTTTTTATTGGTGATGTTTAACCACTTAAGGATCGAAAGGATTTGCCCCCTTAATGACCAGGCCATTTTTTGCGGGTTCGGGATTCTGAAGCTATACCCCCCAGAAGTTGGGCTTTATTTTCCCGTGTGGTTCCGTGGAGGTCGGCCATTTTGGAGAATTTGAACTACGCCACTTGTGAGAGAAATTGAGGTACAGGCCTAATTGTATTTCTAACTGCGTAGTTCGTGGGCGTGTCTCAAAAATAGAAAAGCCCGTGAGTTACATGCAGTAAGAAGAAGTAGAGGGAGGAGCCCCCGCCAAGAGTGTGTTGCACGTGGTGTCTTTGGCGCCAAAGGACAGTACAGGTTGGACTAGTGAGTAAGCAACATGTCTGCCGCCCCATGGATTCCTGTTTCATCGGGACCTTGTGTGTTCCCACCTGTTTTATCCATGGACGTTGCTCCACTAACTGCCCCCCTGACGGATACAGGGATCCAGCTAAAGTCTCGAGGCCGCTTTGCGCTTTACACGTGCAGAGATGCAGAAGCCTTGGGCATGATCTGTCCTAAGTGCCAGGGACTGGTGGTACAGCTTCGGCCCTTTGGAAGATCTACCCAGTGTGGAGAGTTCTTTTTCGAGGTGGATCAACCCACGGAAAAGCCCCGGGTCTACCGGGTAAACTGCCTAACAGGCGCTGCCACTCTGGAAGAGGAAACCTGTGCTCCCACAGCCATGCCCACGTGCACCACCGTGACTACAAAGGAAGTCAAAGAGGAGGTTCCGGTCACCACGGAGCCTGAGACGGAGAACCCAGCAGATGCTGCCTCCGTAACAACCGAGACCTCTCTTCCACCTCCCAAGCGGAAGGTGGGCTATGTTAAAGCCTCCCGCAGCCGAGGTCGAGGCCCACCCCAGCGCCTACCTGAACCGGTGCTTCGAACCAGAGGGACCTCCAGGAGATCCACGTCAGGGGACGGTAAGGAGGCTGGGGACAATGCAGTACAAAGTTTGCCGGGGAAGGGAAAGAAGCTTGCGCCCTGTTCCATTGGGGATGTGCGGACAGACAGCTCACGGGAACTTTTGCCCTCAGGAGGCAGTGTGTCCGTGTCTGCTAGAAATTACCTGCCCGCAGAGATGTATGACACCTCTGATATAGACTCATCATCTGATGTGGGAAATGACTTTGCCATCGATGAGGTGTTTATTAAGAAGGGCTGGGATGGAATACTGGTGACTTCTCCCCATAGCTTTCGGGAGGAATCACCCATGGACTCTGGGGAAACTACACCCCGGCTGGAAGCCCCTAATCCAGCAGAAGGCCTTGTCTCCCTGCCCGCTTTACCTGCTCCGGAGCCCTCTAAGTCTTCTGTTGTGGAGGCTCGTTCACCTTTGCGGCCACCTATGCCTCAGCTAGAGCCCATGCCATTAAAGAGGTCTCCGGATGCCATTGTTCTTCCTGGAGCGGGGGATCGGGCCACCATGCCGCCTTTAGCCCGGTTACAGCGGCTTCTCAACAAAAAGATTGCATTTGAGTACAGGTGGGAATACCCATACGTTCCCAAAGAACTGCTCTTTGAGATTGAGGCCTACAGGGACCGGTGGTACTCTGACTTCGTTTGGGACTTCCTGAAAGTAAAGAGAGGCCACCGGTACTTCAGATGTTCTGCTGTCATGGCAGATCGCTTCAAAGGATGCCGGGAGGACTGGACTCTGGGTCGGCACATTCATGCGGACAGGGTGGTGATCTGTAATAAGGACAGAGACGATGCTGTGTATTCCATCGAGACACTTGATAGAGAATGGAAAACTCTTGTCCTCCCAGACCCACACTATTACCTCTAGAGTGAGAACTTGTTTTTTTTTATTATTATTACTCACTCTAGAAACCAAACTGCCTGAACATATAACTTTGTCCCTGCCAGGGAATCTACTCTGTTGATGATCGGAAAGAACGTTTTTTTTTAGAACTGAACTTTGGGGTAGATTTAGCTAAAGTCAAGATTGAAAGTCGCCGTGTTCAAGATGGGGAATGTTTTATAACATTGATACATTTCCATGCGAGTTAGTGCCAGATGTGATGACGGTTGCACTACCACCAGGTGGCGTGATTTGCAGAACTTTATTGATTAACACATGCTAGGATTAGCAAAAATTTGAGCACTTAGTGAAGGGAGTTGTCTTTCTTCAGGGAGATAGCTCACTTCTTTTGTATAGCGGTTAGATAGAATGTTTGTTTTGTGTGCTGTTTTTTCTCTCCCTCTGCAGGTGAACTACTAGCAATTCTGCCGGAGGATGGGTGGAGTGGTAGTTTAGAAGGGGGTGGAACATGTATATTATGCCATGTAAAGTGTGACATTGAGAATGGGATGTCAATGTTTGTACTCTATGTTATCTATCCCTTCCTCTCTTTTGTTCCTGCCCTTCCCCATTATATTGGTTCCGGCACGACAACTAAAATTTTTATACATGGTTCGGAAGTGAATCTGCGCTTGCTCAGGCTTGAGGGGCGTGAGTTTGTTTCCGACACTGGGGACAGTGTCTATTTCAGAGGGGGGTGTATGTAGCGCCCCTTTACTTTTCAGGGGTGCTATGTACTTAAATTTAGGGGTTGGTCTGAACTAGTAGCCAGGCTCAGACCACTTTGATTTGTTGGTACTCGCTTCTGCCTATGTGATGTAACCTGACGTGCAGTTCCCTGTGGCCTGTAGGTGGCACTACCATATCAGGCCAGGGTTGAACCGTGGGTGACATTGCTATGCCTTAGGGTGTCCTTTTTCGGCAGCGGTATGGTGGGCGTGATTGGCCTGCTGTGCATGCCAGGAGGGGACACATAAGGGACAGACGCCATTCTTTTAGGGGTGGAAGTCGGGAGTCTGGAGTGGCGGCGGTTTCGCGCCACCCGGCCCTCCAGGCCAGGGGTGCGCGCATGTATCAGTCTCAGGCACCTTTAGCCTGGGGCTGTGACTCGACTAGTAGGCCCAGCACCTTTTTTTTTTAATTGGAAACCAACTTTATTGAAAAGTATGCATGGTACATAAATCAACATAAGCCAGTATGGCCAATATAATAGTACATACATGAACACAGTGAAGCATCTGTGTGTCACAAAGATAATAACAGCAGTGAAAGTAGAGCCGGTATACAACAAAAACAAAAAATCAACATGTCAGGTACACGTTTCACCATCCGCCATCCATCTGTCCCAGACCTTCTCATACTTTAGCGGACACCCTCTATGTACATAAATCAGTTTTTTATATGGGAGAGCATCGTTAACCGCCTTTTTCCAGCACTGAACTGTAGGGGGCAGGGCCTGCATCCAATTACGGGTCACTACTTTTCTTGCCAAGAATAGCGTCTCATGTAAAAAGGTACGGAGGGGTTTGTCGGCATCCAAGTCTGGCAACAGGCCAAGTAGGCACATCTTTGGGTCAAGGGTAGCAGGGGAGCCCATCTGATCGTGTAGGAAGCGTATCACCTGTGTCCAATATGCCTGAATGGCAGGACAGAACCATATGAGGTGGTAAAAGGAGCCCGGGGTATGGTCACAGAGGCGGCATCCTGGATTGTACGTGGGCCTGAAACGTGCCACTCTCTGAGGGGTCAGATATGTTCTATGTATAATGTACAGCTGTGTGAGGCGGTCCGACAGCTTGGGGGAAACCTTTTTCACGTCCTCCAAAATCTCGCCCCAGTCCTCATCCTCTATAAGTCCAACATCCGCCTCCCATCTAGTCTTAGCAGTATAGGCCAATGCTGTGGTGCTAGGGAGACGAATGGCGGAGTACAAAGTGGAGATGAGCTTAGCAGGCACATTACCCGTGACTGTGTCCACTATAGAGGGAACTGCCAGGGACGGGTAAGAGCCAGAAAACTGGGCCTGTATGGCGTGACGGAGTTGCAAATACCTGAAGAAAAGGCAATTGGGGAGGGAAAATTCGTCCTTCAGCATTTGGAATGACTTAAGGCCTGAATCGGTCATGATCTGGTGTATGTATAAGATCCCATGGCGTATCCACGCCGCGGGGTCCGGAATGGACAATAATTCTGGCAAGCATGTATTGTACCAGAGAGGGGTATGAGAGTGTACCCTTGGGGTCCCAGTTCTCTGCAGTGCCGCCCGCCATACCCTCCGGTGGTGAGTCAACATGTCTGCTGTGCGTTGGGGGGGGCGTCTTGTCAATGGGGCTCTTAGGACCGATTGAAGTGGGGTGTGGGCCGAGTCATCTGGGTGCTCACAGAGTAGTGTCTGGTATCTCGTTAGTTCATGTTTATCAAAATAATAGAAGTGGGACAGCTGGGAGGCAAAATAATAATCCTGAAAGTCAGGGAGAGCAGCTCCTCCCAACGTCACAGGGTTCTTCAGGATTCTCCAGGATAATTTGTGTCTGCCATGACCCCAAATAAATGAATTCAGGATGGATTCAATTGTCCTGAAAAATTTTGTGGTATATAGAGGGGAGCATGCCAGACCAAATAGAGTATCTTGGGAAGGAGTATCATCTTAACCAAGCTGACGCGACCCATAACACCCAGGGGTAGTCTGGCCCAAGTCTGCGTCTTGTTCTTGATCAGAGCAAACAGGGGTTCAATGTTCAGTAGTTTATAATCTGAGAGCGATCTAGTGACCTGTACGCCGAGGTATTTAATCTGGGAGACCCTTGGGAGAGCCAGAGGAGGGGACGCGAACGAGGAGGGGAAATGGTCAATCGGAAGGATCTGGGACTTAGCCCAATTAATACTCAGACCCGAATGGCCACCCATACGTTCTATGGACTGGAGGGCTGCTATAAGAGAAGGACCGGAGTCCGCCAGATACAAAAGTGTGTCGTCGGCATACATCCCAATCTTTTCTTCCAGGTTCCCCATCCTGAGACCTCGGATGCAAGTGTCCGCACGGACCATTATGGCCAACGGCTCCACAGCCAATGCGTAAAGCATGGGGGAAAGGGGGCATCCCTGCCGGGTCCCTCTCTCCAGCGGGAACTGGTCAGAAAGCCAACCATTCACAAACACTCTGGCCCTCGGGGATTGATAGAGGAGTTGGACCCAGCGAATAAAGCTGGGGCCAAATCCAAATCTTGAGAGACACTCCCACAGGTAGTTCCACTCCACGGAGTCGAAGGCCTTGGCGGCATCCAGCGCCACCACGACCCTCGAGCCAATTTCATCATGGGACCCCTGAATATTCATAAATAGGCGGCGAATATTCATGGCCGTGTTCTTCCCTGGCATAAAGCCGGTTTGGTCAGGGTGTATCAATGACAGAATAACCTGGTTAAGGCGGGAGGCTAGAATCTTAGCTAATATTTTAATATCTACCTGTAACAGGGAAATGGGCCTATACGACTCCGGGTATTTAGGGTCCTTTCCGGGTTTGGGAATTACGACTATTTGGGCTTCTCGCATAGATGGGGGTAGAACTCCTGAGTCAAATATAGATTTATACAGGTACTTAAGTTCAGGGATTAGGATTTCAGAGTAGGTGGCATAGAATTCAAGAGGTAGGCCATCCAATCCTGGGGCCTTGGATGAGGCCAGACAGGAAATGGCCTCGGAGATGTCCTCCTCAGTAATAGGGGCTTCCAGAATTTCAAGCTGGTCGTCTGTCAGTTTAGGGAATTGAACTCCCGCTAGGTAGTCCCTGGTGTCTTGGGGAGTGTGGGTGACCCTGGAAGTGTAGAGTGCACGGTAGAATCTCCCAAATTCCTCCGCCACCAGTTGCGGATCGGTGATGTCGTTCCCCTGCGGGTCGGTCAAGGACACCACCACAGGGGGACGCATATCCAAGTGGGCGAGATATGCGAGCAGTTTGCCCGATCTCTCTCCATACTCAAACACCCTCTGTCTGCAGAAGAAGATACGTTGTTTAGCCTTCTCTATGTGCAATTGGGAGACCTGGCGCGCCTGAATCTTTAGATTGTTGGCCGCGCTGGGCGAGGGGTCCCAGTGGAACGCCTCCTCCAGCGCCTGCAGGTGCTCCGCAGCCTGCTGGACAATAAATGTTGATGACCGTTTAAGCCTGTTAATACGTGTGGAAAGTAGGGAACGAGCGTGAAGTTTAAACATTTCCCACACCACATCATGCGTGGCAGTGTCCCTGTTGACCGTAAAATAGTATTGCAATTCTGTGGGGATGTCATCCTGGTCCTGCAGGGCAGTCAGCCAGAACGGGTTTAGCCGCCAAGAAGGAGCAGGGGAAGCCTTCAGGAGCTGGATCGTGACCCAGTAGGGGGCGTGATCCGAGAGTACTCTCGGAGCAAAGCCCACATCTCCTAGGTTAGGCAGCAGGGACATTGAGATAAAAACAAAATCAATTTGTGACATTGTGTTATGACTGGCTGAAAAGCATGAGAAGACTTTAGTGTGCGGGTGTCTGTGGCGCCAAGTGTCGACAAGAGCAAAGTCGGTCATTATGCGGTGCAGTCTGGTATGGGTCGGTGGGTTAAGGGGGGGATCCAGTGTGCCCAGACGGTCCAGAGCGGGGATCAGGGTCATATTGAAGTCCCCCATCCACACTGCCGGTACGGAGGGGTATTGTGTCATAAAGGCAAGGCCTTCCTGAATTACAGCTGAGTTGTACGGGGGGGGGAATATAGCAGGCAAGTAGCAGGATAGGAGACCCATTAATGGTGGCGTGCATAAACACATATCTGCCCTGCTGATCCGTGCGGAGCAGTATAAGCTCAAAAGGTACCCGTTTGGCAACCAGGACCGATACTCCTCTGGAATATGAGGTGTGAGTGGCATGATAAGCCCACCCCACCCAAGGTTTTTTAAGGGAGGATTGCAAGTGGCCCGTGACATGGGTCTCGACCAGTGTGATAATGTCAGCTCTCTGAGATTTGAGAAATGTCAGGACCGCTGTGCGTTTGATCTTATTGCGTAAGCCTCTAACATTCCATGTGAGGAACTTCAGGGAACTCATGGTGGGTATATGGTGTGTATAATAGACCGCAGCCAGACCAGGACCAGCAGAGCAGATAAGGACACATCAGACAGTACAGAACACATCAGCAACCAATATTGATAGTGCATGTATGACAATGACATAGTACCTTTAGCAGAAATAAACAATTGTGAACATAGTGGCAAATAAAAAACAGCCAAAACATTTCCCCTCCCTCCCAGTCCAGTGCCACCCCAACTCGGCATGAACATAGTATCCCAAAACCAGGTATCAACCGGGGACATCCAACGTGAAAAAAGCATTGGAGGCGAGGGACTTAATTTCAAAGGGACATAGATACCTGTGATGAACAGAAAACAAAAAAGGAGGAAAAAACAATCAGGTAAACGGGGGGAGTGAAAAAAGTCCATAGAGAACCTAGGGGGGCGACTTCTTCTCTGAGAAGTGCATGGGGTGTAGGGGCCACAAAAGCACAACACCATTGCAGCCGTGCAGAAGGGAGCCCCGCCTGCCATCAGGGTGGTACGTAAAGTAGGATAGGAAGTTCCAGCAACGGTCGGTAAGCTGCCCTCTACAAGCATCTCCCATGCGTGGGGAGAACGGGGAATTAACAGTTAGGTCACCCGAAGGTGGCGAGCATGCTGTGAGATCCGAGGAGGGGCGGAAAAGGCTTTTAGGTCTGTCTCCCCCGTCCCGGCGGAGGGCACCCACTAGCAACAGAGCAACCGTGAGGCGAATCACCAGGGCACGAACAGGGAGTGCCACCGGCACAGGGGGCAGCAGGGGAGAGAAAAGAAAAGTACTCACAGCTCCCAGACATCGCGGTATGCTCAATCTCGCCGATCTCTCCGGTCAATCCAAGTGGATGCCGACTCTGGGTCCTCGAAAAAGTGGGTCCGACCGTCGCACTCCACACGAAGCTTTGCAGGGTACAGCATGGCGTATTTGAGGTGTAGAGTGCGGAGGCGCTTAACATCCTGGAACCTGGACCGCTGCCGTTGCACCTCATTGGAGAAGTCCGGGAAGACGGCAACACGAGCGTTGGTATGGGGGATATTCCCCTTCTCTCTGGTTAGGCGGAGGATCTTGTCGCGATCCCTGAAATTAAGGAACTTCGCTATCAGGGTACGCGGTGGAGCTCCTTGGGGAGGAGGGCGGCCAGGGATTCGATGAGCTCTCTCCACTGCAAACATTACCGAAAATGCGTCTCTGCCGAAGGTTGAGGTTAGGAGGTTTTCAAGGAAGCTCTCCGGATCGGTGCCCTCAGCAGACTCAGGAAGACCGATGAAGCGGAGGTTACATCTCCGAAGGCGATTTTCCATGTCATCCTGTTTTGCGCTAATCTGTTGTAACTGGCGGCGCACCTCATCGGTGGTATGTTGTAAAGGGTGTAAGATATCCTCTGCTCTGCTAATACGGGTCTCCGTCTCCATCACGCGGTCCCTGAGGGTAGAGAGATCCTGCCGGATAAGGGACACATCAATTTTTACCTCCTCGATCTTGGTGGTAAGCGTGCTCTGGCACATGGCGATGGCATCCAGTAATTTGTTAGTAGCCACCACAGAGTGATCCGCATCCAGGAAAGCAGCAGCGCCGTCTCTGACCTGCCGATCCCCCTCCTCAAGCCGGCGGTATCTGGCCAGTTTATCGATGGCTTCAGAATTATTTTTAGACGGAGACATGCTGTAAGGCGACAGGGAAGATCCCTGGGTGCACCAATATGGCCGCTGTTAAGGAGGCCGGGTCCTCCACAACCTCCCCCCCCACCGCTGCCCAGGGACGGCCCAACGTAGGCAGCAGGTCACTCTCAAGCAGCTGTAATGGCAACAGGCTGCATGCAGGGGAATCTGAGCTCAGGGGAGTCAGGGAGGCCTGTAATACTTGCCAAAGATGTCTCCGGGTGGAGCAAGATGGCCGCCGTTCCGGGAGTCAGGCCGAGACCGCGGTCCACTCACACAGCAGGTGCAGAGTGCAAAGACACCCCAGCAGCTGCAGCAGGTAATCCGGGGGCCGATGTAGAAGAGGATGGAGCCCAGTGCGCCCAGGGAGGCAAGGAGAAGTGTCCAGGGCCGCCGTCGGGAGGGCCAAGATGGCCGCCGAACCAGGAACTAGGCCGAAGCCGGGGCCTTTCCTGAAGCAGATGACCGGGAAGCGCCGCGACGGCAGTGGCGGCAAACCAGCGGGCTAACAGGCTTCAGGAACCACAGTGAGAGCAGGACAAGTCCTCGGATGTAGGGGATGGCAGGAACCGAGCAGGATGCAGGCAGGATGGTAGGTTAGGAGTATGGGCAGACGGAGCTCACATCACATGCGACCTATCCCATTGCTATCCAGGCCACGCCCCAGGCCCAGCACCTTTAGCTGAGGCCTAGTATCTCTAAGAAGAAGAAGAAGAAGCCCAGGGTGCCCGGGAAAGGGTGGACCCGCTCTAAGAAGAGGAGACCAGGGGAGGACCTTTCTGATGGATCGGTGAGAGTTCACGGTGAAAGAGAGGCCTGGTTACCTTCTGGAGGGATTCAAAGATCCATCGCAGGCCTTGCAATGTGCTATCACTGGCACCTGTCCTTGTGTTGCAATAGCTGAGGAGTTTTGAGAAAAAAAAAAAAAATTATACAATAACATGCACAGGCGTTTTTAAGCTGTAAAAAACACAGCTGTAAAAACATCCGTGGGCATGAGGCCTAACTATAAAGGTGTAGCACACTGACCTTTTCCCTGCCTTTGGCTCACTTGCAGGTCAAGGCACACCGCGCTATATGCCCGTACCCTCCTGTTTGAGGAGGTTGAGCGGTGTTAACAATTTTGGGTCCTGCAGCAAGGTATCCCAGCAGACTGGTTCTCATCTCTTAGAGTATTGGGACAAGTCTCTATTTTTCCTCCAGGAAGACCAATGTCCACACCACTTTAACTCCAACGCTGAGTTTATTTTATAAGCAAGTTCAAGTTCAGCAGACAGGAAAGGTGGATGAGAGAAAGGACAGTAAGGTTTGGGAGATAGGTCCAGGCACAATCTGGTACGATAGTCACTACTCGATCCCGAGTAGGTTTAGCTCACCCGGATAGTCCCCTGTAAGAGCGAATCCTAGCAGCCATTTTTCCCGACATTTCTTTTCTTGGTCGAGAAAAACGACCGTGTGTGATCTCCGTGGCAGTGTTTCCCTATGGGAAAACTGCTGCGGAAAAAAATGACGGGAATCACGACGAGAAAAATTAGAGCATGTTCTAATTTTTCTCGTCGTGATTAATGCCATTTTTCTCGTCGGGAAAAATGACAAAAAGCCCACAGACGATCGTTTTTCTCGTCCAAAGGAAAAAATTTCATTTTTCCCGACGGGAAAAATGATCGTGTGTACGCGGCATTATGGTAAGCATTGCTTTTGAGCATGCATGTTTGTACTTTGGAGTTGTGTACACGATCGGATAATTGGACAGCACACATTTGTTGTCCAAAAATTTTAAAGCATGCTATCCCACATTTGTTGTCGGAAAATCCGACAACAATTGTCGGATGGAGCATACAAACGTCGGAAAATCTGATTGTGTGTACGGGCCTTAACCCCCTTGGCGGTATTCCCGTTTAGGGCTCGGGGTGAGTTTTTAATGCTAAGAGCGGTAACCCCGAGCCAGACTCGGGCTGCATCGCAGTATCCAGGGGAAGTTACTTACCTTGTCCCCTGGATCCTGCAATGTCTCCCCGCTGTGTGTGCGAACCGTGTCTCGCTCGATCCACACTGCCGGGTGCTGAGCTCCGTTCCCTGCGACGTTGTGGCGCAAGGGGGCGGAGTTCGGCGCCAAATTCAAAAAGTGAAAAACACAATACACATACAGTATACTGTCATTTTACAGATTACAGTACTGTATCAAATAATTACACACCCCCATTGTCCCTAGTGGTCTGTCCAGTGTCCTGCATGCAGTTTTATATTATAAAAACTGTTCTTTCTGCCTGGAAACTGGAGATTGTCCATAGCAACCAAAAAGTGTCCCTTTACATCAAAAGTGATTTTAGACCAGCTAGAAAACAGCGATAATAAATTAGAATCACTTACAGAATTGAGCGATAGCGATTTGTGGGGAAATTCGTCATCAAACACTAAATCTAATGACAGCGACAATTCTGCAACTGAGCAAATTTCAGTGTTTTTGATTTGATTACATTATTGAATAATTTTTATTATAATTACATTACAATTTGTTATAATTATTTATAGTTATTTATTATATTATAATTTATGATTTTGTGTTTCAAACTTTATCATACCCGGGATGTCTACTAGACTCTTGTTTGGTCAGGTTTAAGTAATTACTAAGAATTACAGGTCTACAATATAAAACTCCAAATTTCCATGCAAAATAATTGTACCGCTTTTGGTACATAATTCCAGACAGAATCATACCGCCAGGGAGGTTTATGCCCTGTACACACGATCGGTTTTACCGATGAAAACAGTCCGATGGACTTTTTTCATCGGACAAACCGATCGTGTGTGGGCCCCATTGGTCTTTTTTTCCATCGGTGATTAAAAATAGAACATGTTTTAAATTTATCCGATGGAAAAAAAAACGATAGCAAATTCCGATCGTCTGTGTGGAACTCCATCGGAGAAAAAACCCACGCATGCTCAGAATCAAGTCGACGCATGCTCAGAAGCATTGAACTTAATTTTTCTCGGCTCGTCTGAGTGTTTTACGTCACCGCGTTTGGGACGGTCGGATTTTTGACTGATGGTGTGTAGGCAAGACTGATGGAAGTCAGCTTCATCGGAAATCCGATGGAAAAATCCATCGGATTTTATTCCATCGGAAATCCGATCGTGTGTACAGGGCTTAAGGGTTAAAATTTTTGTGCAATCAGGCCCTTGCACTACATGGTTTTGGTAAATCCGAAGGAAATCAGTGTGTATGGGGTCCAAGTAAGGTATAGGTAAGAAAACTATTAAACTATTAAAATACATTTGAAGTAGTGGGAATAGACTGTTTCGCAATTGTTTTAGAAATGGTCAAATATAAAATGCGCTGTCATATTGGACAACTGCAAATTTATAGTCTAACGGAATAAATCGAATTCCCTCACTAGTTGGCTAGTATTCCTGCAGAACATTGCTTAGTGCATTAAAGAAATGAAGGGGTTAAAGTGCCACGTAGCATAATTGTCATAGGCGATACATATTCATGAAAACAGAACAGCAGGCCTTAAGCCCAGGACGAGCCACAGAGACACTTTCCAAGTCCCATCTCCTGTGCACATGCATAAATAAAAGAAATCAGGCTGCAGCCTCCTGTGTGAATAGCTTAAAATAAAACAAGCAGATGCCCCCTTATTCACAAGAGAGATGTTGCCAGGAGAGAGTGGTATGTCCTTGATTAGCAAATGCAGCAGCATGGATCATAAGTCATATGTAATCATAGTCCTAGCTGCAATTGGAACAATGAGATTCTAACCAACCTGACTTGTCTTACTTTCATCTAACAATGTGGCTTCCAAGTTCTGGACAATACTTGCTCTAATAGCTATCATTTCTAAGCATTGCCCTGTGTGCCAACCTATTTATGGTACTGGTCCACTCAGAGCTTTTAATACACGGTATATTAAAGTGGACCTATAATTAAACTTCACAGTTTACATGAACCAATAAATAACTATTTTTTTTACTGGTTAAAGACCAGGCCCCTTTTTGCGATTCGGCACTGCGTCACTTTAACTGACAATTGCGCGGTCGTGAGACGTGGCTCCCAAACAAATAGAGCTTTTTTTGGGTGGTATTTGATCACCTCTACGGTTTTTATTTTTTGCGCTATAAACAAAAATAGAGCAACAATTTTGAAAACAATGCAATATTTTTTACTTTTTGCTATAATAAATATCCCTCAAAAATATATAAAAAAAAAAAAAAATTCCACAGTTTAGTCCGATATGTATTCTTCCAAATATTTTTGGTAAAAAAAAATCGCAATAGGCATTTATTGATTGGTTCGCGCAAAAGTTATAGCTTCTACAAAATAGGGGACTGTTTTATGGCATTTTTAATAATTTTTTTTTTTTTTACTAGTTATGGCGGCGATCAGCGATTTTTATCGTGACTGCGACATTATGGCGGACACATCGGACACTTTTGACACCATTTTGGGGCCATTGTCATTTTTACAGCGATCCGTGCTATAAACATGCACTGGTTACTGTGAAAATGACACTGGCAGTGAAGGGTTTAACCTCTAGGTGGCACTGTAGGGGTTAAGTGTTTCCTATGAAGTGATTCTTACTGTAGGGGGGCGTGGCTACACGTTACACATCACTGATCGTCTGTTCCGATGACAGGGAACAGACGATCACTGACATGCCACGGAGAAGAACGGGGAATGGTTTGTTTACACTCACCTCTCCCCGTTCTTCAGCTCTGTGACCCGATCGCGGGACACCGGTGGCGATCAGGCGCGGTCACGGAGCTCAGGACCAGGTCACGCGCGACCCACCGCTGGGCTCTTAAAGGGCAACGTACCTGTACGTTGATGCGCCCAGCCGTGCCATTCTGCTGACGTATATCGGCGGTCCTTAAGTGGTTAATTTGAGTATTAAAAAAATCCTCTTTTTTGTCATGATCTAAAAGCTATGCTAATGAACAGCGTAGCATGGACTAAAAATCACATCTTGGGGTGACAGTCTCTGTCTGGTAGCTTTACAGTTAGATAAGCAGAGTCTGCATATATAATGGAAGGATATGGCTGTATATAAACTATATATATGTATGTATATAAACTATATTTAAAAAAAATGCTTTTGAAATATTAACATCCTTTAATATAATTGATATTGCATGACAGAACAGGGCTCTTTTTGGGTCTGCACCAGCACCCTAAAGGGTTCATCTTTTCTAGGGCGACCAGTGGGCTGTTCCCGGTAAAAACATGTCCCCGATTTCGTCCCCAGTTAAAAGAATGTCCCTGATTTCTTTCCAGCTTTAATAATGACATTCCTGGCCCAGGCGGCTGCAGAATAATCTTTCTGGGATTAGCATGGAGCAGGAAGAGGGAGGAATGGGGTGTGTCTGCTCTGGGCTGTGTCCCAGGTTATTAATGATGTCACATGCTGATATTATGTCATCTTCCAAATCCCTCCCCTCTTGTGTCTGTGTTCAATGAATTTTATTGTTATAGGCCTTGCAGGGACAGGTAACACATGACAAACATATAGTGGGATTTTCTCAAATTTGACTTCCAAGGTGAAAATACACTTAAGCTGCAATGAAAAAAGATAGGTAACAAATGTATTTATTGGAGATCCATACAAAACAAGTACTCTGATGAAGGAGGCCATTTGTCAAGAGAAGATGTCATGTTTGCACTTGTTTTGTATGGATCTGCACTAAATAAAAAGGACAGCCATTCCTACATATCATAGATTGAGCCTCGCCTAACTTTATTTATCAAATGGCAGCACTAGGTTAATACTCTTTATTTTCTAATCAGCTGATTGAATGACTGTAGCTATTTTCAGATAAATGTAAATCCAAACTAGCCGGGAGCTTGTTGCTGGTGGCCTGTGAACTCAATCAATTTTAAGCACCAGTCTGGTTTATTCATTAAAGTCGTTCTGGACACAAACATTTTCTCTTGTTTGGAAAATCACACATTTAAAGATTTGTTTCACATGGCCAAATTCAATAATGAAAGGGCTGTAAACCCATTAATTAACACTTCAGTGTCTGGTAACTGGCATAGTTGCCCACTGTACCTGATTTCCAGAGACCGTTCTTTTGTTTGAATATTTTTCCATGGATATGTTAATCCCTGAAAATGTTCTCAATTTGCTTTATTGACCATTTGTACGATTCCTTATCTGTATTATTATTCTTTATCAATGGTATTAGAACTTTTTACATGAAAAATTACGGGAGAGCAGTATTTGAAAAGGAAATGGAATTATACTGTATAGTTTAGGTGTAGAACTGTGCCATATTAAGGCATTAATAGGATTTTGTGGTTTTCTGATACAATATTATGTGTAACAATGTATCCTTGGGACATTATTGTTGGATGGGTAGCAAAAATGACCATGGTAATTATCTTACATTTTTGGCAACCATGGTAATTATCTTACATTTTTGGCAACCATGGTAACTCCCACCAAAACTAAGCATTATAGATAAGCTGTACTTAGGCTTGTGCTCAGCCCTGATATGTGTGCCAATGTGGCAGTCACTTCTACTGGTTATATAGTTGCTGAGTCGACTAGTAGAAGTGTAAGTAAGTGGTAAATAATTTGTTCTTGACCAGTGGCGGCCATTTATTAGGGGCACATGGGCGCCGCCCCCCCCCCCCTGATCCACGCCTCCGGCCCCTAATCTACATGCAAGGCGCCAAAAGCATGGATTTCAATGGATTTTTTTTTTTTTTAGAAGCACATGATTAGAGCTTGATTGGCTTCAAAAAGGGTGGGCTTAGGGCGCACAGCACCCTGGAGCAAAGAGGGGGGGGGGGGGTTGTGTTAGGTGGCGGGCTGGAGCGACGGCTAGGTAATTAAAGCTGAGTTTTAAAGCTGAGGTTAAGTTATGCATAATTTTGCATAGTTGCATTGTTCAAGCCTGTAATGCAAGTATGAATGAGTCATACCTATGGGATCCCAGTTGAAGCTTGGAACCACTGTAGTAGGCACCACTGCTACATTGATTGCCCCTTGCTTCTGGGTCCTGTGCAGAGCAACTGCCCTGCTACTTAGCGAACACAAGACGTTACACACTCAGCATGGGCTGGAGGTTCGAGTTACCAAACATCAGCCTCGAAACCTTAATGACTTGGAGAGAATGCAAAGAGGAGTGGGACAAAATCCATCCTGAGATGTGTGCAAACCTGGTAGCCAACTACAAGAACATCTGACCACTGTGATTGCCAACAAGGGTTTTGCCACCAAGTACTAAGTCATGTTTTGCGAAGGGGTCAAATACAGTTCCTTGAAAAAGTATTCATACCCTTTGAAATTTTCCACATTTTGCCATGTTACAACCAAAAACTTAAATTGATTTTATTGGGATTTTATGTGATAGACCAACACAAAGTGGCACATTGTAAAGTGGAAAGAAAATGATAAATCGTTTTCAAATTTTTTTACAAATAAATAACTGAAAAGTGTGGCATGCATTTGTATTCAGCCCCCCTGAGTCAATACTTCCACCTGTCGCTGCAATTACAGCTGCAAGTCTCTTTGGATATGTCTCTTTGCACATCTAGAGAGTGAAATATTTGCCCATTCTTCTTTGCAAAATAGCTCAAGCTCTGTCAGATTGGATTGAGAGTGTATATGAACAGCAATTTTCAAGTCTTGCCACAGATTCTCAATTGGATTTAGGTCTGGATTTGATGGAGTCATTCTAACACACGAGTATGCTTTGATCTATACTATTACATTGTAGCTCTGGCTGTAGGAAGGTTAACCTCTAACACACAGGTTTTCTTCTAAGATTGCCCTGTATTTGGCTCCATCCATTTTCCCATCAACTCTGACCAGCTTCCCTGTTCCTGCTGAAGAAAAGCATCCTCACAACATGATGCCGCCACCACCATGTTTCACGGTGGGGATGGTGTGTTCAGGGTGATGTGCAGTGTTAGTTTTCTGCCACACATAGCTTTTTGCTTTTAGGCCAAAAAGTTAAATTTTGGTCTCATCTGACCAGAGCACCTTCTTCCACATGTTTGCTGTGTCCCCCACATGGCTTCTCGCAAACTGCAAACAGGACTTCTTATGGCTTTCTTTCAACAATGGTTTTCTTCTTGCCACTCTTCCATAAAGGCCAGATTTGTGGAGTGCACCATTAATAGTTGTCCTGTGGACAGATTCTCCCACCTGAGCTGTGGATCTCTGCAGCTCCTCCAGAGTTACCATGGGCCTCTTGGCTGCTTCTCTGATTAATGCTCTCCTTGCCTGGCCTGTCAGTTTAGGTGGACGGCCATGTCTTGGTGGGTTTGCAGTTGTGCCATACTCTTTCAATTTTCGGATGATGGATTGAACAGTGCTGCGTGAGATGTTCAAAGCTTGGGATATTTTTTTTAAAACATAACCCTGCTTTAAACTTCTTAACAACTTTATCCCTGACCTGTCTGGTGTGTTCCTTGGTCTTCGTGATGCTGATTGTTCACTAAGGTTCTCTAACAAACCTCTGAGGGCTTCACAGAACAGCTGTATTTATACTGAGATTAAATTACACACAAGTGGACTCTATTTACTAATTAGGTGACTTCTGAAGGCAATTGGTTCCACTAGATTAGTTAGGGGTTTACAGAGTAAAGGGGGCTGAATACAAATGCACGCTGCACTTTACAGATATTTATTTGTAAAAAAAAAAATTAAAACCATTCATCATTTTCCTTCCACTTCACAATTATGTCTTTAGACTTTGGTCTTATCACATAAAATCCCAAACAAATCCATTAACATTTTTGGTTGTAACATGACAAAATGAGGAAAATTGCAAGGAGTATGAATACTTTTTAAAGGCACTGTACTTATTCCACTCATTAAAATGCAAATCAATTGATAACTTTTTTGAAATGTGTTTTTCTGTTTTTTTGTTGTTGTTATTCTGTCTCTCACTGTAAAATAATCCTACCATTAAAATTATAGATTGATAATTTTGTTGTCAGTTGGCAAATGTACAAAATCAGCAGGGGATCAAATACTTTTTTTCCCTCAATGTAAAAGCAGTATTTTCTATTATAGCTTTATTGTAAATATCTATTTTGTTTAAATTTTTATATCTTTTGAGTCCTCAGTCTTGAGAAGGATTGTGGAATGTGGGATTGCTCTAGTGAATGTTTCTTCCCTGGATTTAGAAGTCTGACACTTTCCCCGCATTGTTCTCTTTTCATTGTTAATTCTGAAGCTGCAAGGAGCTAAAAATAAAAAAGTATTTCATACGACTGTTTTAAAATAGCTACAGAAGATTCAGTATATAGGTACTTCTTTTCAGAGAGTCTGCTGACTATTACAGCTCCATCTGGCAGGGGAACAATAAGTATGGCATACATTTATCTTACACTCGCGAACTGTCTCATCCTCCATCTCATCAGTCAAAGGCAAAAAGGGTTAAATCAGGAGTGGCTCCAACACGTCTCGCAGGCTCTACAGCAAGTGTGCCGCATGTCTGACTAATCTGAGAAATCATATTTCAAGCTCTGCACAGTTTGATCATGAGGTTAATTAATCCTTTCTTGTAGTAGATTAAAATAACAGCGCCTCATACATTGTCAGTAGGAAGGACAGAACATAAGCCCATGCCCTGTGACCGTCACAATCCATTTTTACGGTCAGCATGTACCAGGAGAATGGGAACTTGTCTTATCCTTTTGTTTGGCTACTTTTTTTTTACTTTGGTTGTCAGCTTGACTTCATGGAATAATATATGACAAATAATGTGTGTTGGGAACATGGAAACAAATATGTAACTCTTATCTGGTTAAAGAAGATGGATGGAGGCTGAAAATGTCCATTGCAGCTTTTGGTAGTGCTAAAATTCTTTGTGTGGTTTTGTCACCACCATCATATATCGAGCATTGTTATGGCATATAACTGCACCAGAGATTACATTACCAGGCTAGGTCCATTGAAAACACAGGCCGGAAAGTATATATCAGGGTCTGGTGGTCTTACCTATTTTGTCTTATGACAAGACCATCTAATAATTGTCTACTACTGTTGGCTGAAGATGTGGCTAGAGCAGTCTCTGATAAGTGGTTAGAAATAAGCATGTTTTTTTGGCCTTCAATCGCCTACCATAAAGGCTTGTAGAAATTTCCACTAGCTGGAGTGGTCAACGGGATGGTTAATATGTGTTCCTGTAGCCTATATGGTTCTCACAATTCATGCTCGTCCATCATCACATTTCTAATGCCGCGTACACACAATTGATTTTCTCGATGGTGAAAACACCATCGAGAAAATCGACAGGAAAAATGAGGAACGGCTTGGTCCCCTACACACAGCCGTTTTTCCCGTCATTTTTTCTCTTGGTCGAGAAAAACGACCATGTGTAGGCTCCCCGGCAGTGTTTCCCTATGGGAAAACTGCCGCGGAAAAAAATGCCGTGAATCACGACGAAAAAAATTAGAGCATGTTCTAATTTTTCTCGTCGTGATTAATGACGTTTTTTTCGTCGGGAAAAATTACCAAAAGCCCACACACGGTCGTTTTTCTCGTCAAAGAAAAAAAATTTAATTTTTCCTGACGAGAAAAATGGTCGTGTGTACGCGGCATAAGTTTTCTATTAAGTATTTTATTGTGCGGCATTTCTGAAGGTTTCTAGGTCTCCCTACTCAGATATCGCCTAAGGCCTCATGTACACTGCTGCTAGTAAACAGACGTTTAGGAGCAGTTGAGCATTTTTTTCAACTGCTCCTGAACCCTCCTCTATGTTATCCTATCAGTACATGTACACTGGTTCGTTTATAGTCGTCTCTAGGCAGTTGTGTTTAGAGGCTTTTTCTTGAACCCCAAAAAATGCGTTCAGAAGCTGTGTTTAGAGGCAGTTGAAGCGCCAAACGCGGCTAAACGCGGCAACTTGTGTTTAGCAGCGTTTCGTTTAGAGACGTTTTTCATTTTAACATAAAATTGTATTTTATTTTTTTCAAATGCTTCTAGACGCAAATGCGGCTAAACGCGGCATGTAAATGCGGCTAAACGGACGTTTTTACACACTGATTTCTAGCTGTCAAGTTAAATCGTTCAGGAGAGGTTGAACAACGTCCCGTGTACATGAAGCCTTACATATCAAAGAACCTTTGCTTAGACACCATTGGATTTTGGACACAGTTTCCTGCCATGCTTGCCAGCTGAAATACAAATGGTTAAAGTCAAGGCAAAAGTAGGTCAAACCTTCATCCAGTGCATTACCAGTTTTATGTTACTGCAAATCCCTGCAGTAAAATGTGAATGTCATATTCTATGTTGTCAGAAGGTATTTCATTTATGACCCAGAAATAATTTATGATAATACAATGTTTATGTGCAAGGCTGGGAGAAAGACTATATGTATTCTGTAAAATGTGTGATGGAATCATAATGGTACAGAGCAAAGATTATAGCTCTATACCAAGAGACAAGCACAGATATGAGAGGTGTAGTGCGCATAAAGGTAATTGGATTAAGTCTAGTATTGGATAAAGAAAACACTGGATGGAAGGGTGACAGGATGTTTAGATGTCTAGATTTGATGGAGGGGTGGGAGGATGTAATTAAGAATTGATATGATCTCATGGCATAATAATAGGGCTAGAATAAAAAGAATAAAGTTTATGGTAATAGCATTAAATAGGGGGGATGAGTTGTAAGATCAGAAGAAAAACATTTAAAAATAAAGGGAAGGAAAGCAGTAGTAACTACCAAGGACCAGAAATGAAACATGAAATATTGACAATAAGCAATTGTTGCTCATTCATGACCATTTGGTCACTGTAAGGCAATGATCGATTTTAACTTATAGCTATGATTGACATTGGGGCTGCCCATGAACAAAAAGTAATGTACACTTAGGTGAAACATGTATGCGTCTTTGTGTATTTTGTGAGATGGATAATTTTCAAACTTCCAGTCAACAGTTGATGTTCATGATCAGGCTAGATCAGGGATCTCCAAACTACGGCCCTCCAGCTGTTGCGGAACTGAACGTCCCATGAGGCATTGTAAAACTCTGACATTCACATACATGACTAGGCATGATGGGAATTGTAGTTCCTGAACAACTGGAGGGCCATAGTTTGGAGACCCCTGGGCTAGATGAATGAGATAGGAAATAGGAAAAAAGGTAAACAATTCACATGGGGGAGGAGAAGGAATGGAAATGAAATGGGCGATAACAAAAAGGACCAAAGTGAAACAATAGAAAATGTCTAAACTTCTAACTGCTTTTTTTCCCGCATCTGTTAAAATAAAGATAACAACACATGTAAAAATGATTTAATGGCAATCATAATTTATTGTTCTTTATCTTTGCATGCCACCATATTTCTTACCTGCATGATTGTTTGTTTCTAAGGCTTCTTCTGTTATCTTCTCTGATTCTTTTGTCTTCTTTCTTTCCTCTTCTTATCTATCACCCCCCTGGACTATGGGCAGGGAAGGCCGCATGGTGGTGCTATCTTTGGTGCTGGGCCTCTCCGAGCAGGACGACTTTGCCAATATTCCTGATCTACAAACCAATGGGTCTCAACAGAACCAGCATACTCAGGGTGAAAAGAGGTAGGGGGGAGCACAAATGTGCCCTCCTTATATGAGAATGAAGGTTATGTGTTAATTGTGAAAAAAACAAACTGATATTAGGTTTGCCATAGACAGGCCAATTCTTTTGAAGATTCTGCAATTATCTGACCAGGATGTTTTGAAAATACAAGAAATATTCATGGAAAATTATTTTTCAAAATGAGAGTGACAGAACAACATAAATATATTCTGCATTCATGTTATGCAATTGGTGCAGTTTTATGGTAATTGGTCATTTCCTTCAGAATTTTTTACAGTAGCAGATACCTTTTAGACTGTGATTGCTCTGTGTGGTGCTATTAGTGGTTCTCATTCTCACAATTGATCATCTGTAGGGAATGATTTTCCTAAAGTTGAAGAAAAAATTAAGCAATATTCACCATTTCTATCTGTCGTCAATAGCTGTTTTCGTACTTAGAATTCTGCATGCATGAAATAATCTTTACATTTTTATTGAACCTTCTTAAAGTTTGCTTGTCTATGGCCAGCCTTATGTGCCCAAACAGATCCATCTTGTTTATAGTCCCTACATCACACTTTCTGTCACAGTTACTTAAGGGCAGGGCAGAGGCGTGAGTGAGTCTGTGTGAGTGCCTGAGTGCATTGGTGATAAACTTTACTGAACTGTTTTATTAATATACTGTATAAATTATAGCTAGGTTATAACCAAGTCCTATACCAATTATTGACACAGAATAATGAGCTTCTGTATCCTCTCACCCCAATCACCATTACTGGAGCTTCATAAATGAATGTTAATTACTCGAATAACTTGCAAGTCAATATAACAGACACACATAATTAGAGGAAAAGTGACAGGTACTGCAGACATCATATTGCATGGGTCAGTCCCTTAAGATGTCCTACTGACTTTAGTCTGTGTGATGCATGTCATTTATCCATACCCCTAAGTAGGTTCAGGCTTTTATGTAACCGATACAAGATAAGTTAATGATGTTTGCATTCATTAAATGACCAGTAAACCTAAATTACTAACTAATGTATATTTAAATCTTCTAATTTATTAGAACATAACTGAGGTAAGCTTTTAGTTCAAGGGAGAGATATTACACATATTGAACATCTTGTGCAGCAAGCTGACACTTATCCCGCGTACACACGACCGTTTTTCATGACGAGAAAAATGCAATTTTTTAATTTGATCATTAAAAACGATTGTGTGTGAGCATCAGAGCATTTTTCGCGACGTGAAAAAATGGGCATTAAAAATTTGGAACATTCTATTTTTTCTCATCGTTTTTCACGTCTTCATTTTTCTCGTCGTGAAAAACGGCCGTGTGTAGGCTTTAACGACGTGAAAAAAAGTGTGCATGCTCAGAATCAAATTATGAGACGGGAGCGCTCGTTCTGGTAAAACTAGCATTCATAATGGAGATAGCACATTCGTCATGCTGTAACGGACTGAAGAGCACGAGGATGAAAAGCGCGAATCGTCTCTCACCAAACTTTACTAACACGAGGATCAGCAAAAGCAGCCCAAAGGGTGGCGCCATCCGAATGGAACTTCCCCGTTTCGTACGTCACCGCGCTTTGCTCAAGCATTTTTTTTTCACGATAGTGTGTAGGCAAGGCAGGCTTGAGAAGAATCACTTCGAGAAAAACTTTGTTTTTTTCAATGACATTAAAAACGGTCGTGTGTACGCGGCATTACTGTTTTAGAGCTTTACACCTTGTGTAATAATTCTGTCCGCCTTTGGTCTTTAAAGAGAACCCCCCAGCACAGGACACAGTGTTGATGTAGAAGCCAGTGGAAGGAAACACAGAGCACAGCAGGGTACCAAACATTCAATGCAATCAGAAATGTGGTGGATGCTAAAAACTGTTTAGTGTATCTCTTAGCACAGCTAGTAGGATGGGTTAGTAGTTATGCTTTTATTTACAGGCTGGGCTTATGGTTATTTTTATTTTAAATAGCAACAGATTTGGTTTAACAGATGTCTTTGGGTAAAATGATTTGTGGGCTTGATATGGCACATGCAATACCTATCCTGAGTTTTTTAAATGTAAATGGTATGGATGCAACCATTATTTTTATTATTATTTATTTATTATTATTACTGTATTTATTGGCGTATAACACTCACTTTTTTGCCCTGAAAATAGAGGGTAAACTGTGCCTGCGTGTTATACGCAGGGGTCTGTGGAAAGTTTTTTTCCTGAAACTTCCCTCTTAAAGTTAGGGTGCGTGTTATATGCCTGTGCATGTTATACCCCGATAAATACGGTATTTTTATTTTATTATTTAAAAAAAAAAGACTTGATATGGCCACTCCTTAAAGCGGTTGTATAGTCTTTTTTTTAACTTTTACCTACAGGTAAGCCTATAATAAGGCTTACATGTAGGTAAAAGAAATATCTCCTAAACCTTTACGGTTTAGGAGATATTCCCCTTGCACTGCGCCGCTGACTGCAGCGACGCATGCGAACAGGGGATTCTCGGCTGAAGGCCCGGTGGACGCCGGACCTTGCCGGAAAGAAGTCTCCCGCGCGTATGCGCGGGAGTGACCAATCGCGGCTCCAGCCACTCACATCGCTGGAGCCGCGATACCCGGAAGACACGCCGAGGCATAATGTCAGCTGCCCTGGGTGTCGACCGGGAGGGACACCGACGCCTTGTTCTAAGGTAAGTATTTCATAATGAGCTTGTATGCTGTGCATACAAGCTCATTATGCCTTTTTCTTTTACAGGTGTAAAAAAAATATTAAAAAAAATGCGGGTATACAACAGCTTTAACCTGGAATTCCTGAACATATCTGAATTAAAAAAAATAATAACCTAAACTTTTTAGGGTTGCCAGGCCCTTTAATACAAACTTTCTGTTTTTTCAATATAAAGAAAGTAAAGTGTTAACTGGAGTTATTTAGTGATTTTACATTTTAAAAGAAAAGAGAACCAAAAGAATTCCATGGGACTTTTAAGGTGCCAACCATCAACAATACATTAATGTTTAAAAATTTACAATTTAAAGATTTAATAAAATCAGGTCAACATCTTAAAATCATACAAACATATTTCATGATTTCTATAATTCAAATGATGCTTTAACCACTTAAGCCCCGGACCACTTGGTAGCTAGAGGACCAGAGGTGATTTCAGAATTTTGCACTGCGCTGCTTTAACTGTAAATTGTGCGGACATGCAATGTTGTACCCAAACGAAATTTGCGTCCTTTTCTTCCCACAAATAGAGCTTTCTTTTAATGGTATTTGATTGCCTCTGCGATTTTTATTTTTTGCGATATATACGGAAAAAGACCGAAAATTTTGAAAAAAAATGATATTTTCTACTTTTTGTTATAAGAAAAATCGAATAAACTCAATTTTAGTCATACATTTAGGCCAAAATGTATTCAGCCACATGTCTTTAGTAAAAAAAATGTCAATAAGCGTATATTTATTGGTTTGCGCAAAAGTTATAGCGTTTACAAACTAGGGTACATTTTCTGGAATTTACACAGCTTTAAATTTATGACTGCCTATCTAATTTCTTGAGGTGCTAAAATGGCAGGGCAGTACAAAACCCCCCCAAATGACCCCATTTTGGAAAGTAGACACCCCAAGGAAATTGCTGAGAGGCATGTTGAGCCCATTGAATATTTTTTTTTTGTCCCAAGTGATTGAATAATGACAAAAAAAATAATAAAAATTACAAAAAGTTGTCACTAAATGATATATTGCTCACACATGCCATGGTTATATGTGGAATTGCACCCCAAAATACATTTTGCTGCTGCTCCTGAGTATGGGGATACCACATGTGTGGGACTTTTTGGGAGCCTAGCCGCGTACGGGGCCCCAAAAACCAAGCACCGCCTTCAGGATTTCTAAGGGCGTAAATTTTTTATTTCACTCCTCACTACCTATCACAGTTTTGAAGGCCATAAAATGCCAAAATAGCACAAAACCCCCCCCAAATGACCCCATTTTGGAAAGTAGACACCCCAAGCTATTTACTGAGAGGCATGTTCAGTCCATGGAATATTTTATATTTTGCTACAAGTTGCGGGAATATGACAAACTTTTTTTTTTTGCACAAAGTTGTCACTAAATGATATATTGCTCACACATGCCATTGGCATATGTGAAATTACACCCCAAAATACATTCTGCTGCTTCTCCTGAGTACGGGGATACCACATGTGTGGGATTTTTTGGGAGCCTAGCCGCGTACGGGACCCCAAAAACCAAGCACCGCCTTCAAGGTTTCTAAGGGCATAAATTTTTGATTTCACTCCTCACTACCTATCACTACCTATCACAGTTTTGAAGGCCATAAAATGCCAAGATAGCCCAAAACCCCCCCAAATGACCCCATTTTGGAAAGTAGACACCCCAAGCTATTTGCTGAGAGGCATGGTGAGTATTTTACAGCTCTCATTTGTTTTTGAAAATGAAGAAAGACATTTTTTTTTATTTTTTTTTATTTTTTCAATTTTCAAAACTTTGTGACAAAAAGCGAGATCTGCAAAATACTCAACATACCTCTCAGCAAATAGCTTGGGGTGTCTACTTTCCAAAATGGGGTCATTTGGGGGGGTTTTGTGCCATCTGGGCATTCCATGGCCTCCGAAACTGTGATAGGCAGTGAGGAGTGAAATCAAAAATTTACACCCATAGAAATCCTGAAGGCAGTGCTTGGTTTTGGGGTCCTGTACGCGGCTAGGCTCCCAAAAAGTCACACACATGTGGTATCCCCGTACTCAGGAGAAGAAACAGAATGTATTTTGGGGTGCAATTCCACATATAACCATGGCATGTTTGAGCAATACATAATTTAGTGACAACTTTTTGTACATTTTTTTTTTTTTGTCATTATTCAATCACTTGGGACAAAAAAAAAAAATATTCAATGGGCTCAACATGCCTCTCAGCAAATATCTTGAGGTGTCTACTTTCCAAAATGGGGTCATTTGGGGGGGTTTTGAACTGTCCTGGCATTTTATGCACAACATTAGGAAGCTTATGTCACACATCATCCACTCTTCTAACCACTTGAAGACAAAGCCCTTTCTGACACTTTTTGTTTACATGAAAACATTTTTTTTTTTTGCAAGAAAATTATGTTGAACCCCCAAACATTATATATTTTTTTAAAGCAAAGGCCCTACAGATTAAAATAGTGGGTGTTGCATTTTTTTTTCCACACAGTATTTGCGCAGCGATTTTTCAAACGTATTTTTTGGGGGAAAAACACACTTTGTTTATTTTTAATGCACTAAAAAACACTATATTGCCCAAATGTTTGATGAAATAAAAAAGATAATCTTAGGCCGAGTACATGAATAACAAACACGACATGCTTTAAAATTGCGCACAAACGCGCAGCGGCGACAAACTACATTCATTTTTAAAAGCATTTAAAAGCCTTTACAGGTTACCACGTTAGATTTACAGAGGAGGTCTACTGCTGAAATTACTGCCCTCGATCTGACCTTCGCGGTGATACCTCACATGCATGATGCAATTGCTGTTTACATATGACGCTAGACCGACGCTTGCGTTCGCCTTTGCGCAAGAGCAGGGGGGGACAGCGGTGCTTTTTTTTTATTATTATTTATTTTGCTTTTTTATTTTATTTTTTTATTACAAACGTTTTTTATTTATAGAAAAGGCAAGAAAATAATACATACACATAAAAATCTGCGTATCACATAGTGCCAGTTAGACTGCAAACATAAATGTCAACGCAGTGACAAGAAAAGAAATAGAGAGAAATCAACAAACAAAAAAAATATATATATATATAAGAAAAATAAAAAAGGTGACGTTGAAGCATCTGAGAGAAGCCGAAGCCGGTTTGTAGAGGATCTACAGGAGACATAGTTGTCTACGTGAGGCGAGGTAAACCAGTGAGGGGGATTATCCGCCTCCCACAGACTAAAGCTGTTGGGGAGTTTGCGTCCATAGCTAAGATTGTGGCAATAAAATATGTCTTTGGGAGGTCCAGGGATCCCACCTACGGTCAAATAGGGGCATCCTATCATTTAGTGTGTAGAGAATCCTTTCCATTATCATAATAGAGTCCATCCTATGGAGGACGGAGGAGATAGGGACAGTAGGGGACTTCCAATGTAGGGCAATGGCCCATAGAGCGGCCAAGCAAATTGTGTGGATAAGGCCTTCCTCAGAGGGAAGCATACCCGGGATAGATGCTCCTAGGAGGCACATAGAGGCCGTAAGATGTATTGGAGCACCTGATAGAGCCGTTGCTATGGCCGTCACCTTGGTCCAAATGTGGGACAGATTATCACAGTCCCAGAACACATGCAGAAAGGTCCCAGGCAGGGGACAGCCTCTGAAGCATAGGTCAGAGGTACCCGGAAAAATAGAATGAAGTCTAGATGGTGTATAGTACCACCTGGTAAGTATTTTATACGCTGTTTCTCTGACCGCTAGGGATTTAGACGCTTTGCGAAGGTTAGTCAGCATAGTGTCCCAGTCATCTGAGTCAAAAAGTTCGTTGCAGTCAGCCTCCCATTTATGTTTATATGGGACCTCCCCAGGAAACAGTGTATTGATTGCTGATCTGTAGAGGATAGAGATAAGCCCCTTTCCCCTGGGGGAGTCACGGCAGATCTGTTCATACGTGGTAGAGGGGGCTGCTGGGGAGAGGGCGAAGTGGGAAAGATAAAAGTGTCTAATTTGCAGATAACGGAAGTGTTCTCTAAGTGGGATTTGTTTATGTGTGCGTAATTGGTCAAATGAAGCAAAAGAGTTGCCCATCTGCAAGTCCGCTAATGTGACCATGGAGTTAGATATCCACCAAGAGAATCCCTCAGAGTTCTTAAAGGCCAAAGTAAATAAGGGCTCTCCTACAAAGGAGGAGCCTCGGGGAGCGTGGGACACCAGGCCTAGTTTATGTTTGTATCTGTACCATAGGGTAAGGGAGTGAGCAACTAGGGTGTTAAGAGACATAATTTCATGGGCCACTTTAGAAGGGGACCAAAGTAGACTAGAGAGCCTGTACGGAGCGATGGCATGTGATTCAAATTCTACCCAGGGTACTTTAGAGTCAGGGATGTTCCATTGTGCTATCTGGGAGAAGCGAGCCGCAAGGAAATAGAGCCAAAGATTTGGCAGGCCTAGCCCCCCAAGTGTTTGTGGGATGAACACAACGTGTCTGGAGAATCTCGGCCGTTTGTTCTGCCAGATAAATTTGTGGATATCTTGTTGTAGCCTATCTATAAAAGCTTTAGGGATCATGAATGGAAGGGCTCTAAATAAAAATAGGAGTTTGGGTAGGAGGGTCATTTTGATCGCCGTGACTCTCCCGAGGAACGATATGTGGTAGGTGCTCCACAGCTTAAGCAGGCTACGGAGACGGGACACACATGCCGGATAATTCGCAGCAAAAATGGAGGACCAATGTGGTGTGATATAGATGCCTAAATATGGTATTTTGTCAGTAGACCATTGCAGGGGGAAGGAGCCCTGGAGAGTCCCACACTGAGCCGGGGGAATATTGATTGGTAGTGCTGTGGATTTGGACATGTTAACTGTGAGCCCAGAGATGGATGCGAATCGGGACAACAGGGTGAATAGATTGGGCAGGGAAATTTGGGGTTGGGTTAGAAATAACATGACATCATCTGCATACATACAGAGATGAGATGTGGTGGAAGCCATGGGGTATCCGGATATATCGGGGTGTTGTTTAATTGCGGTGGCAAGGGGCTCCAGGGCTAGGGCGAATAATAGGGGCGAAAGTGGACATCCCTGCCGGGTGCCCCTGCCCAGTGTGAAAAACTCTGAGCTGCAACCTGGAATTTTGATTCTAGTTTGAGGGTGATGGTAAAGGGCTTGGACCCCCAACAAAAACTCATCCCGAAAACCGAGCCTTTGAAGCACAGCAAATAAATAAGGCCATAAAACGCTGTCGAACGCCTTATTAATATCCAAGCTAAGAAGGAGGACGTGTTTCTTACATATATTAGCGTCTTGGAGAACATCAAGTGTCAAACGAATATTGTCTGTGATGAGTCTATTGGGTATGAAACCCGATTGGTCAGGAGAGGTTAGTGTTTCAATGATAGCGGCTAGTCTGTCAGCTAGGGCTCGACTAAAAATTTTAAGGTCATTATTAATGACCGAAATCGGCCTATAGTTTTGGGGGAGGGAGTGGTCCTTGAGAGGTTTGGGTATGAGAGACATGTTAGCTAGGGTCATTTCCGAGGGGAACTGTTCCCCCGCAAGTATTTTGTTGAACATGCTAGTGAGACGTGGGAGTAGTATAGGGGCATAATTTTTATAGTAGCTAGCAGTGAAACCATCTGGGCCTGGGGCTACAGAGCGTTTCAGGGATTTGACAACGCCCAGCAGTTCTTCTTCTGTGAAGGGGGCGTTAAGGGAGTCAACTTGTAAATCGGACAAAGTGGGAAGGGGAAGGGAGGTCAGCCAGTCCCAGGAGGGTGGAGAAGGACCCGATGGAGGGCTAGAAAGGAGCTTGGAGTAAAACTCCTCAAATACTTCAAGGACTTCTTTAGGGTGAGAGACTATTCTGCCTGAGGAGTTACGGATCTTGTACACATGAGGTGGACGTAGTGTGTGATTTAATTTGCGTGCAAACATAGCAGATGCTGTGTTGCTGTGAAGGAGAAAGTTTGCTTTGGACCACCTCAATGCTTTTTCGGTCTTAGCTGATAACAGAGTATCCAGGTCTAGTCTCTTTTGCGCCACCAGTCGTGCGTTGGTACTCGACGGGTTGCCCATTTGGGCCTTATGCAGGCGGTCCAGTTCTGTGGTCAGCTTGAAAATTTGCTGCCATCTTTCTTTATTCTTACGTGATGCAATGCTAATAAGGTGGCCTCGTAATACTGCCTTATGGGCCATCCATAGAGTGCTAGGGGAGATGTCCGGGGTGGCATTAATCGTGAAGTATTCCTGAATAGCGTCGGATACTTCCTGGCGTATGATTGGGTCAGTTAAAAGGGAGTCATTAAGTCTCCATGTATAGGGCGTATCAGATAGACCTATGAGGGTTGTTGACATGGAGACCATATTATGGTCGGACCAGGGGCAGAGATGGATCACCGACTGCGTGGAGTTGGCCAGAATGATGGGTGTGCAGAAAATGTAGTCCAATCTGGCAAAGGAGTTGTGGGGGTGGGAGTAAAAGGTGAAGTCCTTTGCACCTGTGTTGTGTGCTCTCCAAGCATCGGATAACTGGAGAGTTTGCAGGGTTCTAGTCAGGGATTTAGGAAATGCTAAGTTTAGTCGGGAGGAGGTGCTTCTGTCTAACTGTGGGTGTGCCACTAGATTGAAATCTCCCCCAACAAACATATGAGTCGAGGAATACTTCTCAAGTGTCCTAAAGAAGGTCGAGAAAAAGGTGGCCTGTGCAACATTAGGGGCATAAACGTTAGCGATCGTGAGTTCACGTCCCGCCACTAGTCCCTTAATAATAAGGAACCTACTCTCAGGATCCTTATAGACCTGCTGAATTTCCATGGGGAATGAGTTGTGAAGGAAGATGGCTACCCCCCTACTTTTAGAGTCGTGTAGAGTGTAAAAGGCTTGCTTATATGAGCCATGAAAGAAAATTGGGTGTCTGTCAGTAGCAAAATGGGTTTCTTGTAATAACAGGATTTGCGCCCCTAGCTTTTTATAGGTTGTGAAGGCTTTTTTCCGCTTGTGAGGGGAGTTGAAGCCCTGGACGTTATGCGTAATGCATGTAATCACCATTTATGCATGAGGAGTGTCATGGGCTCACCTGGGGGGTCTAGGGACCCTGAGATAACCGTGTCAATATCATCCGTCACTGGGGGGTCGTCAATCTGGGAGAGCTCAGGTTGGAAACCGCTTCAAGTACATAGTAATAGAAAATACTTCTAAAGTGCTCCAACATCCTAAATAGAAAAAACATAAAAAGTAATAGAGCATAAAAAGCATCTAAACATAGTGCCAGCAATGCAAACATATGCTGGGCAAACAGTGGGTCAGGTTGCAAGTAGCAAAAGCCTGAAACATTGAGGTAAACCTTGTAAGGGGCAAAAGCACCCTTAACTCCCCGAGTCATATCCAGAGCTCCAAAGGAGGTCGGGATATGAGAGGAGTGGGGCAGCACGGCATCGACATCAACCGAACTAGCCTGCAACAAATTAGAAAAGAAAAAAAAAGGGATGTGCATGCCAGCGTGTGCTGGCTTGATCTAATATCTCATCAAAAGAACTGGGAACTAACATCTTTGAGTAAAAAAGAGTGCTAAAGTCCCGGGAGCAACGTCCTGTTTCAAAATTTAAGGATCCTTTCCCCAGCCCTTTTAAAAAAAAAAAAAAAAAAAAAAAGAGAAAAACAATAAAAATAAAAAGGAAAACAGGGCACATGGGGTATTGGACTGGACGTGGGCCCAGAGAGATTAAGAGTTTAAGATGTACGGATCAATCCTGCTGGGCTGAGGGTCAGCATACTGAGATCAATTGAAGTGAAGTGAAATGTGGATCCATCAGAAAAACAGCAGTTCCAAAAAAGAGCCCAGTAGAGGGCGCCTAGATGCCAAAAGTGCAATAAGTGTTCAGAAGTTCAAGATATGCAGCAGGAAGAATTCACAAAAGTGACAGGATTCTTTAGCGTTGAAAGGCATTATGGCTCGCATCTTGTCCGTGACGTCTGCGATCCCTTCTAGAAGAGGGAGTATTCCAAATGGGTTTTGGTCTAGGAGTAGAGGGTTGACGAGGAAGGGCATCAGCTTCCAAGAGGCCCAATTTGACCAGTATCTCTTGGCCTTCCACTAAAGTTATAGCAGTGTAAGTTGTACCATTATGGGGAATGGTAAGCTTGAAGGGGAAACCCCATCTATAGCGAATGTGCGCCTTAGCCAGCACAGTGGTGACCTCTTTCATATCGCGGCGTCTATCCAGGGTAGCTGGAGAGATGTCCGGGTAGATTTGAACAGGGGAGCCGTCTAAGGAGATGGAATGGGAGTTGCGGGCGGCCCTAAGGATCTCTTCTTTTATAAGAAAGTCTTTCAGACATAGGACAATGTCCCTGGGGGGTTTATCAGGGGGGGGGCTTGGGGCGTAAAGCCCTATGAATGCGGTCGCATGTGAACGCTTCTACCTCACGGTCAGGCAGGAGGGAGTTAAACAGCTTATGTATGGCAGGAATAAGATCCGTGGTGGTCTCAGGGATCCCCCTAATGCGTAGATTGTGCCTTCGATTTCGATTGTCGAGGTCTTCTACTTGGGTTTGCAGCTGAATGACCGTGGCATTGAGGGATTCAAACTCTCTGGAGAGATCATTATGGGCAATATTGAGCTCATCGTGCATAGTCTCTAAGCGATCTGTGCGGGTGCCCAGGGCTGAGATCTCTTGCGTCAGTGTATTAGTGCTCTTGTGCAGCTCCGTTTGGAATTTATTGGCAATCTTGCTATAGATGGACTCTAAGCTCCTGTCCAGGTCCGCTTTGGTCAGGGGGGGGGGGGGAGTACTCACTTTCATGTGCAGCTTCCAGAGCAGAAGTAACGGTGTCCTGCGAATCTTGTGAGGCCTGCAGTGAGGGAGAAGCAGGGCCGTCGGCGCCATCTTGGGACATGATGTAGCGTTCCTGGTTCCTCAGCAGATATGTGGTCAGGGACCTCTGAGCGGTCTTGTTTCCCTTTTTCTGCTTCGCAGGCATGCACAACTCGGTCCGGGGGTGATAAAGAGTATTTGTGTCGAAAATCGTGCACTTCTGGCCCCGGGAAGCAGGCTAAATGGTTGGAGTAGTGCGGAGCTACTCAGTCATGCGGCCGGTCCCGTGGATGTCGCGCATGCGCCCTTTTTTATTTTATTTTTAAACTGTTCCTTCCATATTTTTTTTTTTTTTTTACCATTTTTATTGTTATCTCAGGGAATGTAAATATCCCCTATGATAGCAATAAGTAGTGACAGGTACTCTTTTTTGAAAAAAATTGGGGGGTTAGACCCTAGATCTTTCCTCTGCCCTCAAAGCATCTGACCACACCAAGATCGGTGTGATAAAATGCTTTCCCAATTTCCCAATGGCGCTGTTTATATCCGGGGGGGGGACATTCCCTCCCACTGCTTGTAAAAGCAGTCTAGAGGCTAATTATCTGCTAGAATTGCTTTTACATGAAAGCCGGCCACTGGCTGAAAAGAATGATACCAAGATGATACCTAAACCCACAGGCATCATTCTGGTATAAACATTCAAAGTCCAGCAACATACCAGTACGTTGCTGGTCCTTGTTGGACATGTATTGTAATCTTTTTTTTCATGCAGCCTGTTGGCTGAATGAAAAAAAGAGATTGATCGGTGGGTATGCCCACCATTAGAATACCTCCCTTCATCCACCCACTTCTAATGATGGGCATATATGCCGAAGCATGGGGGCATCCTCCCGCAAAAAAGTTATGCCGCGTACACACGGTCAGACTTTTTCACGGGCAAGCCTCCGTCAGAATTTCGACCGTATATACGCGGCATTAGGAGCAAAATCGCTCCTCCGCCCCTGCTGCCCCCATGCTTCGGCATATATGCTCTTTTTTTTAACTGTGGTGGTGAAATCACCTCCTACAGCGTTGGAATCACGGCTTTATGTATCGTGGGAGCAAACGCTGTTGCTGTCAAGATAAATAAATCCGCGATGCAACTGAATGGCGTACCTGCTAAGCAAATGATGGTTAACATTAAAACAAAGTAACATTACAGTATAACAGTAAGACCTTACCATACCATACCTGCAAAGCAAATACCAAAACAAAACCTAGTAAAAAATGAAACATTTTTTAACGCAACCTGTGCCTAAAATATATATATGCCGAAGCATGGGGGCATCCTCCCGCAAAAAAGTTATGCCGCGTACACACGGTCGGACTTTTCCACGGGCAAGCCTCCGTCGGAATTTCGACCGTATGTACGCGGCATAAAAGGTTATGCCGCGTACACACGGTCGGACTTTTCCACGGGCAAGCCTCCGTCGGAATTTCAACCGTATATACGCGGCATTAGGAGCAAAATCGCTCCTCCGCCCCTGCTGCCCCCATGCTTTGGCATATATGCTCTTTTTTTTAACTGTGGTGGTGAAATCACCTCCTACAGCACTGAAGTCACGGCTTTATGTATCGTGGGAGCAAACGCTGTTGCTGTCAAGATAAATAATTCCGCGCTGCAACTGAATGGCGTACCTGAAAACAAAAAATTACATACCTGAAAAGCAAGCATGATAAAACATTGCAGAATAGAATACAGTAAAAAAGAGCAGAACAATAGAGGAGAAAATAGAGAGAGAGAGAGAGAACAATAAAACGACAACTATTTTTATATTTTTTTTGTGTTTTGTTGTTTACGGTTTTTTTTTCTTTTTTACACTTTTTTTTGTAACTTTAACAACTGTAATGGTTCGGGTCTCTCAAAATGTAATGGCATCTTGGGAGACCCTGTGTAAGTGTGTCCTAGTCTGTGAAATGCTGTACCCTACGCTAAAACTTCACTTTTGAGTGGTAGCGTTCAAAACATTCACCAAGGCAAAGACCAGGTTTGTCAGGACAGAGTGGACAAAAAACACGGGTGTCACGCCTAAATCCGCGCTTGCTACAGACACGACATCTTTTTTGGGGGGTTCGTTGGGTAGGGGTACTCTCGAGGGCATACGGATAATGCCTCTCATGCAGCCGGCTTACTGCATTTGGTTGGGAATGGTGAGGTGCAGAACCGCCTGGATACAGGAGTTCTGTGACTATCTCATTCTGGAATTTTAGAAGAGATAACGTCCCGCCTGAAGCTCTGTATAGCACATGAGCGTTCAGCAAAGCCAATTGGAATAAGGATAGAGACACTTTTTTGTACCAGCGTCTCGCCTTACGGTCAATATGATACGGCACCAACTTCTGGTCGTTGAGGTCCACCCCTCCCATATTTTGGTTATATTCGTGGACACAGGGGTTTCTCCACAACACCAGTCGCGGTACGAATTTGGACTGTCGTGTCTGCATGAAGGGAGGTAAGAAGGAAAACATTCTTATTGTCCCTCCACTTCATAGCGAGCAAGTTATTACACTTCAAGCAGGCTCTCTCCCCCAGCCTAAGACGGGCATCTACAAGCCGCTGGGGAAAGCCCCGGCGATTAGGTCGCACGGTGCCACAAGCTCCAATCTGATGATCAAACAAGTGACTAAACAGTGGCACGCTCGTGTAATAATTGTCCACATACAAGTGGTACCCCTTTCCGAATAAGGGTGACACCAAGTTCCACACTATCTTGCCAGCGCTCCCTATGTAATCCGGGCAGTTGACCGACTCAACCTGACTATCTTTTCCCTCATATACCGTAAAGTTCAATACATAGCCTGTTGCCCTGTCACAGAACTTGTAGAGCTTGACCCCGTATCTGGCACGCTTGCTGGGAAGGTACTGCTTGAAAGACAAGCGGCCAGAAAATTTAATCAGGGACTCATCAACGCAGATAACTTGATCGGGAATAAACAAGGCTGCAAAACGTTCGTTGAAGTGGTTTATGAGGGGCCGAATTTTATAGAGCCGGTCGTATTCAGGGTCCCCACGTGGACGACAAAGTTCATTGTCGTTGAAGTGCATGAACCACAAGATCTGCTCGTATCGTTTCCTGGGCATGGAGGCAGAGAACACGGGCATGTGGTCAATTGGGTGTGTGGACCAATAAGCACGCAATGACGGGAATTTATGTGTGCCCATGTTGAGGGAAAGGCCCAGAAAGGTCTTAAAGTCGGAAACCGTAATTGGTTTCCAATCTTTGGCAATTTTAGGCAACTGGGGGTTAGCGGCGATGAATTGACCAGCATACAAATTACTCTGGTCCACAATAGATCTATAGAGATCTTCCGTGAAAAACAGCGAATAAAAATCAATTGGCATAAAATCAGCTGTTTCCACCTGAATACCGGGTAGGGCAGTGAATGAGGGAAGTACAGGTTCTGCAGAAGTGGTGGGGACCCAATCAGGATAGGCGAATTCTGCAGGAAGGGCACTATGGGCACGACGGGCCTGCCTTTGTCTTCTTGGTGGCAGCGGGACACTACTTGTGCTTGCCACCTCGCCAGCTTGAACTGCACTTATGGGACTCACCACGTCACCAAGTGATACTGCAGTGCTGGATGTACGCCCAGGCTGTACTAGGCCGCTGGTGCTTGCCAATTCACCAGAAGGAATAGCGGCGCTAGTACTACTCTGCTCCATGATACGAGAGACCTGCGGTTCTTGCTCCTCAACGACCTCAGAAGATCGGGATCGGGTACGCCTGACCTTAGCAGGGACCTCAACTTCGTCGTCAGAGCTATCTGACGTGGGGCCGCTGACGTCACTGTCTTCTACGGGAAGATATTCTGAGCCTGAATCTGACAGATGCGTGACCTCCTCTTCACTATCTGTCATGCTCAGAATCTTGTAGGCCTCTTTACTAGTGTACCTTCGTCTTGCCATTTTGGGCTCTAAATTTAGGGGTACACTAGTAAGATTCACAGGTAAAAAAAGCACCTGACTGTCACCAAATGTATCAAACGCTACCAAAAAAACTGTTAGCGATCGCAGGGATCAGGACTGTCTCTGCGAACGCTGCAGTTATGTGTGTTGTGTTTGGTAAGTGACAGTGATCGATCGATACTGCACTTGGGTGGGCTGGGCTGGGCTGGGCGGAGGGGCTAAACGCAGGTGCTAGCAGGTATCTGGGCTGATCCCGCTAACACTGCGTTTTTGGGAACCCTAAACCGCTGGGGACGCTAGTATAGATCTGATCAGATACTATACCACTAAGGGAGGTGTATGCTTTGCGCGTGGGTGTTAGCGTTACTGGCACTAACCTGACGCTGCCTGGGGTGACGCAGACCCTCTCTGGCGTTAAAACCTAATTGATATCAGCCGCCGGGTGATCAGGGGGTTAAACCTTTATTGGGTTATATACGGCGGGTGCCCTGATGCTATAAAAAGCAAACTAACCAACCAGCGTCACCTGTAACCTTTATATGGTGATCACTGGTGAAAGGGTTAACTAGGGGCACTCAGGGGGTTAAAACCTTTATTAGGTTAAATATGGGGGTACCCGACGCTATATAAAAACCTGACGGGTTACCTAAATAACTAAATAACTAACTGGGTAACCAGTGTCACCAGTGACGCTTATACGGTGATCACTGGTGAAAGGGTTTACTCTAGGGGCAATCAGGGGGTTAAAATAATATATGGGGGTACCTGACGCTAATAAAAACCTGCGGCGAACCTAAAAATAATTAACTGGCTATCTAGGGCCCCAGCAACAAGAAAAAAGCGATCGGAAAAACGATCGCTTAGTGACGCTGGCGTTAGGGGGTGAAAGGGTTACCTGGGGGGCGATCAAGGGGTTAAACCTTTATTAGGGGGGGTTAGGGGGCTACCCTGGACCTAAAGGGGCCTAATCCTAACTGCCCTGAAACTTTTTACAGTCACAAATGACACTGATTGCAGTGGTCAGTAAAAAAAATGATCACTGCAAACGGTGCACTGTGACTGGGGGTACTGGGGGTGATCTGGGGGGTGATCTGGGGGTGACTGGGGGGTGTAAGTGTGCCTACGTGTACTGGTGTCAGTGGGCTGTTGGTGCACTTACTGTGTGATGTCTTCTCTCCTCGCGCCGGATCGAAAAGACCGACACGAGGAGAGATGACATCACTTCCTCTGCCTGTGTTTACATTACACAGGCAGGGGAAGCTCTCTCATTCGCCAGGAGCGATCGAGAGGGGGTGGCCGGAATCGAACGGCCGTCCCCTCATGCCGGATCGCTCCCGAACACTTAACCACCGCTCACTGTACAGAAGGGGGGTCCGATCGGACCCCCCAACTATACAAAGGCGATCACGTACATATACGTGATTCTGCCTGTCGGTGCCATTCTGCCGACGTATAATTACAGTGGGCGGTCGTTAAGTGGTTAAAAAAGGTCCCAAAAGTTGCTAGGTCTATGTGCCATTTATTAAAGAATCATATGAATCACAGAAATTATGAAGTATGTTTGTCTGATTTTAAAGAGGAACTGCAGTCTGCTCACATAATTTGTAATAAAAACATCTTTGTTATTCTGAAGCTTCCCTCCAACCACTTATATGCATATTATTTTATATATACTGTGATTCTGTACTTGCCAAATATGCCAGAGTCTGGCTGCAACCATTTTAACTGTGGGCAGCTGAAGCTGCTGCCTGTTCACTTCCTGTATTTACAGACACACAGAGGCACATCTCTAGCTCTGCAGCCCTGCAGCTCTCATTGGCCCTCTTATGACTCCCCCCCTCCCTTCCCGTCAAACTCTCACGAGAGTGAGAGAGAGAGCTGTGCATGATGTCATAGGCTTTTTACCAGACAAGAAACAGGAAGTGGGCTGTATAAGGCTTTTTATTGGAAGAAAAAAAAATGTTTTACTATCCAAAGTTAAAACAACAAGGGCAGAAGATTTAATAGATGGAAAGTTGAAAAAAATGACTGAAGTTCCGCTTTAAGATGTTGACCTGATTTTATGAAAGTATTAAATAAAAGTGTTTAGCTTTATACATTTATGTATTGTTGATGGGTGGCATTTTAAAAGTCCCATGAAATTATTTTTGTTCTCTTTGGGTTATTAAACAGGGATGTGGTGCCCCTGGTTATTTCTTTTGCCCACAATATTCTATAAGTTCCATATTTTAAAGAAGTTCTGCTTTCCTTTTGGACTGCTGTTCTTCTTTAAGTGCATTGTAAGGGGAACAGTACTTAGCTACTCTACAGGAGGACTGAAAACTGATGCTTGATCAGTTGAACTGTGTACCATTGGCTTCTCTATGTACAGCAGCTAACCATAACAAGAAAACTATTGCTGCCTGGGAACAATAATGATCTACACATGATCATGGCTTTTTACAATTATGCATAGTCACTTGCAACTTGATCGTCCTTGAAATTTATCCAATTTAGTTTAATTGTTTTCTATGGGCCAGCCCCTTACAGAATCCCATCCTAGCCTGTTTAAAACTGCCAAGCTTAGCCCGAAACCGTGATATTGTAATTGTTTCTGCTGCTACATCTCAAACTTTGGTCCACAACAACTATTCTGACTATACCCAATGTGTTTCCAGTGTAGCACCCCCCCCCCCATATTTGGAAATTTAAGGGCGGTCTGAGCCAGTAGTTGGGCTCAGACCAATTATGTTCAATTATTGTTCTGCTCTGGGTGTGATACTGTTTTGTTCTCCTTTGCCTGCAGGTGGCACTGTCACTGCCGGCACGGGCTGGATTACGGGGGTATCAGAGCACCTTGGGTGTCCTCTCTCGGCAGCCGTGCAGTGGGCGTGGTCTCCCCGCTGTGCAAGCTGGGAGAGGGTACAAAAGGGGCAGACGCCATTTGGTAGGGGCGATTCCAGGGGGACCCCAAGGCGTTCAGGGGGACCTCAGGTCCAGTGAGTGTGCCTCGTGCCCCGCATGGCACAAGGTGCGCTGGAGTGCTTAGGCCTTGGGCACCTTCAACCCGAGGTCCTGTTGCTGCATTGTAGGCCCAGCTCCGCTGACAAGGGCCTACGCTTCAGAGAAGGATCCCAGGCTGCCCGTTTGTAGGGGGCCCATCTTTAGGGAAGGAGTTCCAGGGGGAGAACAGTCCGGGCGGAGACTAGCGACGGTACTGCTGTCTCAGGGAGAGGCCTGGAGACCTGCCTAGAGGGGGATCGATCATCTCTGACATCCGTGCTCCATCCCGGCTGCTAGGACTGCTCTCATAGGGACTATCCGGGTGAGCAATACCCACTTAGGCTTGAGTGTAGATACTGGATTTAAGTGTTGCGTGCCTGAGCCTTCCCCTACGTCTTTCAACCTTCCTGCTTTTGCTTTCTTCAAGTTAACTCAAAGTGGAAAAAGAATAAAGCCTTGCTGATTAGGTTTTACTCATGTGTGGACATTGGCCTTATTCCTGGAAGATATTGGTGTACCTAGACAACGGAGCTGAAGGATCCACTTGTGGGAGGTAATTGCTGCAGACCCAAAGTAACAAAACCAGTAGATCCCATTAACAAATAGGGGTCTGCGGGTGTGTGGATACCGGGTGAGGTAGCTACACCAGTAATCAAAAAATCGACTTCTTTATGGCAGACCTATCAGTAACTTTACAAGTCTGCATCAATAAATTCCTGATGTCACATACATCATAGATAAATAACAGATTTGTAAGGTGTCATCCTCTTTTTTGGAAGGGTCTTTTAGGGAAAGTAAAGCAGACGAAGAACCTGCAAACTTCATGCAGGTAGAAACCTGGCTGTGACCCCAGCACAACGAGAAAATATTTCTAAACGTTTAGGCACCTTCCTGCGATTGTATTTTACAACAAGCTAATAAATATAGACAATAGGTCCTCTATAAAGATGCTTGTGAATTAAAAGCCTCACTAAGCTCCAGGACACCCCACCAAGTGTCAGTAATTGCCATTCAGAGGTCAGAAGATAGGCCTGTCCCTTCCTCGAAAAATAACTATGCAGACCCCGGGACCCAGTCAGTGGGAGCTTTCTAGTTAAATTCTCTTTAGCTGGGAGGTGTGAAAAGAAAAGCAGACATGTGGCTGAAAATGCTTCTCAGAGCACTGTGTTAATTAAGTGGTCCAATTTTCACTCTGAGGTTATTTTTATTCTTCCTATACCTCACTAAATATATTAACACATTTATGCTGTCATTGAACTGCAGTCTGTCACACATATCTTCCAAAATTAAAACAGAGAATAAAAAAAAAGAATCTCAATCTGGAGTCAGCAAGGGGGAAATAAATGACGTACTTGAGACTCGATTCCCCAACAAAATGTGGGTGTTAATTCTTCCCCGAGCTTCAATATCTGCTGATGATGTTTTGACAACTTCATTAATGAGGATTCAGACACCTTGTTATATTTAGAATAACATATGGAATTTTGACCCTACTAAAAATGTATTGCCTACACTTGTACAGTATGAAATACCCAAAGTGATATAAAAAGAAAAGGTTGTCGCAAACAGAAAAGCTGGGATATTAGGAGCTTTAAAATGATTTTCTCTAATATAAATGTGTATTGTGAACAGTCATTAGTCAGAATTAAAAAACAAAGTCACAAGAGTTCTTTAGGTCGGGTTCACACCTATGCGAATTGAATGCGCGTTTCCCCGCATTCAACTCGCATAGCAGGAGAATGTGACTGGCTCTCTATGGAGCCGGTTCACATATCTCAGCAGCGGGTCCGGTGTGCCGGAAAAACGCGTGCCTTTTGTGGTGCGTTTCAGGTTCGATTTCAGCCCAAAATTTGGGCTGAAATCGGACCTGAACCGGTGAACCAGCACGCACCGGACCCCTGCTGTGAGCCGCATGAGGCGGCGGTGTGAACCCGGCCTTAAAGTAGAACTAAATGCATTTATTTTTTTTACATTTTGGATGGAGAAAGGCAGTGTTATAATCCTTGTATTTTTTTTTACATCTGTGTCTTGTTGTGGAGATTTCCCTTCACTTCCTGTTCCATAGCCAAAAACGAAATGAGATGAAATCCCTCCAAAGTGATGAAATCCATTGTGCCCAGAACTAGTGTCCGCTAAGAAAAATTTCCACTCTATTCCTGTTCTGGAAACAACCCAAAATCTGGGATTTCTTTTACTTTCAGTGATAACAGTAAACAGAACAAATAGAGAGGATGAATCTCCTTAACGGGGGCACAGACAACAATAAAAACCTGACGTGCTCTAATCCCCCTCTACTCTATCCTAAAGTAAAAACAAAGTTTTGCCTTTAGTTATACTTTGAGGATTTTCTGCTGTAGCAAGAACATACTTGGAGATAATAGGGCTCTGATGACGTTATTAGACATAATTTTATCATTATGCAGATTCCTGAAATGTCATTGGTTCCAGTTTTTCCCAAGTTTTTATGTCTTCTTATATATAATTTGCATATAGGGAGACTGATAATGATCACTACCCTCAGCTAGTATCTCTGAAAAGGTCAGCCACCATATGGGTAACACATGAAGGCCCCCAATTCCTTACTGCTGATCTAATCCATCCCTGCTCAGATTGGTTGTTGCTATACCCCTTGTTTCTCCTCCTAAATATATACTGTGAAATTAATTTGCTTCATTATAAGAAATATTAAGTGGCCCCATATTAGGTGACATCATCACACTAAATGAGCATCTGCATTTCTACCACAATATCATTATCTTGTGGGCACTGGTGGAGAATCATCACTACTGACAAATGGAGGTTTTAGCATAAATGTATTGAAAAAAGCAGTTTTGTATTACATAGAAAGGTGATTTACAAAGGCTTCAGAGGGTAAGAGAACTTCCTTTAATATAGGTCCTAGTAATCCCAGGTCAAGTCTCTTATGCCGCGTACACACGATCGTGATTCACGGCGGTGAAAACACCGCCGTGAATCACGACATGAAAAAAAATGAAAAACGAGGGAACGGCATGTTCCCCCACACACGACCGTTTTTCCCATCATTTTTTTCTTTGTCGAGAAAAACGACCGTGTGTGGGCTCCGTGGCAGTGTTTCCCTATGGGAAAACTGCCGCGGAAAAAAATGCTGGAAAAAACGATGAGAAAAATTAGAACATGTTCTAATTTTTCTCATCGTGATTAATGCCGTTTTTCCCGTCGGGAAAAACGGCAAAAAGCCCACAGACGATCGTTTTTCTCGTCCAAAGGAAAAAATGTCATTTTTCCCGACGGGAAAAATGATCGTGTGTACGCGGCATTAGGATCAGTCCTCAGGACACAGCTGCAACCTTTATCACCCTGTTTACATTATTGATTACAGATTAAAGTATTTTTTTCTGTAAAATTGTAAAGATTTTTTTAGATTTAGATAGGACGAAGGATTAGAACCCCCATTGGGCTATCCGGGCTCTGTTAGAGACATCATCCCCTTACCTACTGTCTTGGTGATGATGGTTTCATTAGAGAGGAAGTGAGGAAAAATCTTCAACAGGCACCAATAAAAAAGCTGATAGGGTTCTATGTTTCCCTGTTGTACTGAAAAAAAAACCCACTTTGACTGGACATATAGGAAGAGGAAAGAGCCCTGGACTGCCGCACTCTGTATAAACGGTTTATTAAGTTTCAAAAATAAAAGTCCAAAAATTAATCCATAAATCCAAAAGCAATTGAAAAACAGACAGTAGACATGCAGGGGTGAATGACTGACGCGTTTCACATCAAAAATTGATGCTTACTCATAGCTCACTGGACACTTGACTGGACATTTACTTTAAATTCCTGTATGATATTTATATTAAAGGGGTGAAAACTCTCTAAAGCTGTAAGTATCAATGACACCTTATCACCAATACTTAAACTGATACTAAAGGCATTTTTTTTATTAAAAAAATGAGGTTATACTTATGCTGTCAGCTCCTCCATGCTTCAGGTACCTCCTGTAGCAGGCCAGGTGCTAAGGAGAAACCCAGATGTGTGTGATCCCACTTAGTCCTGAGTCAGGCTGTGTGTGCCCATAGCAATACACAGCTCCAGTAAGCCAGGCCACTGCTCCCTCCTCACAGGGATTTGACTGACAGCAGCAGGAGCCTATGGCCTCACTTTCTCCTGAATTAGGAAAAGCAGTGAATGGTGCTGGATGAAAGTTCAAAACTAAAGTAATATTTTATAGAAGGAGTAGGAGTAATAGATGGTTATAGCAGAATTAATTCCAGCAGTTAGCGAGTCAGTCAGCAGTAAGTGAATCTAAACATACTTGAGATAAGCGTTGGTATATACAGTGCTTAGGCAAAATAGTGAATTAAAATAAAAATAAATAAAACACTAACGTAAAGAAGGCATACTTGGTAGACTACTTGGTCCTTTTCTGCCATCACTCCCCTATGTTTCCCTCATAGTTCATTATTGGTAAATCGTTTTAGTAGTTACTGTTATCTGCATTTGGAATTCATTGCAATACATTGTGGAAATTGCTGTTGTATTCTGCTTTTAATTTGAACATCATATTGTGGGAGGTGTAATCCTCATGGTATTCCAATTTGGCTGCTAGTGATACTGCTTCCACAAAACAAATCATGTCACTTTATAGATGAAAATGTCACCGAGCATCTCCACTGATCTTTGTTGGCTATTTATATGCTGTAAAGTCAGGAGATTAGTTGGCAGCTGGCTTAGATTACGTTTACCAAAAATTCACATCTTCTTTAAATTCTGGCTCTTCCAACCAATGCGATAGTGCTTTCTTACAGCCTCAGAATTTTAGCTCATATCTAAAAGAGTTAAATTCAGTTTGCAGCTCTACTGCTAATTGCTTATTAATGTGCATGGTTGACCAAACCTGCTTGTAATCCTGGGAGATTTTCTGCATGAAGCCTCAAAGGATTACGCTAAAGCTGTAACCCCTTTACTCCAATCCTTTGCCTGATTGAGGAATTTGATGCATGAGATCATAGAATCAGTGTGCGTTCCTATCGTCTCATTTTAATTACTCTTACTGAGGTGATGTTGACATCTGACCCACAGAGTGCATAGGGTTACAGCCTCTGTGTTTGGTTATATCGCAAGGCAGTACAGTCCAATTCCGATAGACATTGTGTGATTCTGTCAGCTCTATGGGTACATGACAACTGTAATATAAGAAATGTATTTCTGTTAGTTAGGATTCAATTGCCACTTTCAAATATACTTTGTAATACTATTGCTATTGCTACATAATTTCTAAAATGTACCTTTTTATAACTGCCAAATGTCAGTCTTCCCATAAATATCTCACTATATGTCCAATGCCATTCTCTGTACCCGGTAGTTTATCCACTTGTCACCACTGATTTTCCAATAAGGATAAACCACATTGACTTTACATGTTTTGATACTTTAGGCCCAGCTATTAAGTAAGTGCGTGGCAAATATTATAGATAGATTTATAGTGTATGAACAATGTTTCTGTGCATACTTTAAAATTTCTTATTTGCTCATTACATATGCAAGATCTGCTTCTTGTAATGTAGCAACACACAGTGTTGGGCCGTATCAATCCTCCTATCTTATTGGAAAAAGAATATACCAGAAAAAGGTAGACTTTCTGCAGTCTCTAATGAAGTATACCAGGGATCGGCAACATGCCAATCACAATCTACCATTAGAAAGGCAGCCATATAAAAAGTAGATTGTGACCCCACCGTGCCACCAGCTCCTGGCCCCACCTCTTAAACCTCAGATCGGAGCAGCAATAGAGCCAACCGAAGTCCCAGGCTTCTCCTAGGCTCTGACGTGTCACATGACACAGCCAAAGGGAGTCTTGGGAAGACTTTCCTCACTCTGCTGGGAGCTGCTGTACCTAAGTTTTGTGTTGCTTATTTTCTAAATAGGTTCCTTTAAGCTAGTGCATTGTTGGTTCACTTACCTTTTCCTTCTATTTACCTTCTAAATGTTTTTTTTCTTTGTCTGAATTTCTCACTTCCTGTTTCTCCTCACTAAACTTCACACCATCATCTGAGTGGTGTTTAGTCAGCCAGAACAGCTTACTGAACAGCTTACTGAGGAGGAACAAGAAGTGAGAAATTCAGACAAAGAAAACAAAGAAAAAAAACATTTAGAAGGTAAATCTAAGGAAAAGGTAAGTGAACCAACAATGCACTAGCTTAAAGGAACCCATTTAGAAAATAAAAAACGAACCTTTACAACCCCTTTACCACACCTTAGTACAATAGTGTAAAGGCTGCCTAAATAACTAAACAACTAAAAAAATCTCCTGATCAAAAGCTTTGAAGTGATATTTGGCAGGTATTGTTTTCCAATAGAGCGCAGCATCTGCACAGTACAGAGATGAGTGCGGATCACCCTCTCCCGGTCACACAAATGTAGATGGGAGTAATCAGTTGCTAAAAACACTGGGATTCAAATCACTGCAAGGCTGTCAGTTGGGCATTGTATCTGCCAATTACAACCCATCATTGAATTGCCCCATAGGCCATAGGGGTGCTTTTTCAGCTCATATGACAGGACCACAGAGATTACTCAGTAGCACTACAGAGTTACATTTTATGGGAATGGGAGATGTTTCCTGCAGTATATTATGGGGACTTCCAATGTATTCCCTAATTGTAATGAATGCACCTGCTTGACTTCATGTGAAGGCCCTAATTACATGAACAAATTTTCTCTATGGGTGCAGAGCGATTTAAAATAAAACTCCAACTTAATAAAAAATAAATAAAAAATGAAATAATTTTTTTTTTTTCCCTGTGGATCCATCTCCCTATTATGCATTTTTTTTAGAAAGCTGTACTATTTTCACACTCCAAGACAACACTTTGTCATGCTGGCAATTTCCTGTGAGCCCACATGTTATTTACATGCCTCCCTATGGGTGCATCATCACACAGACTGTGCTCACAGTAGTCTAGGGGCATCATTATGTGTGTGCTACTCATCCTGGAAGAATGCATGTTCCCACTCCCACTGAAAGAAGGAAGAGAGCTGGAAATGATGTCCCAGGACTGGCAAGAAGACTTAAAAAAAAAAAAAAGTATTGGTTGGGGCTTTAAAAAAAATACAAAGGTGGGCTTAGGGTATGAGGGTAGGCAGGGGGTAAAGAGGGGAAAACCTGAAGCTCCACTTTAAAGTTACGCTATAAGCACAAAAAGTTTAATTTACATCTGTTCCTCAGTAGCCAGAAAGGATATATATAAATCCACTCCGTGTGCATCAAATCCCTTTGAAAACCCAGACATGACCTTTGTAAAAGTAGCAGCAACATCAACACTGTACACAGCTGTGTAGGGAGCAGAGCTTTTGGAAGGGACTAATAGGCTGCCTACAGAAAACTTCTTGAGGGAGACAAGACCAGTCACCTTGCACAAGTAGAGAGAGCCGTAGTGACTGATCTATATTACAGAATGCTCATGCACAAAGTTTTACATTGGATGTACAGATCTGGAAAAAATACACAAAGCTTACCAAGATTCAAGAGAGAAACACAGCCCAGCTCAGGATCTAGCGCGCATGAGTGCCCCCCCCCCATAACAAGCATGTAGGCAGGCTGCTTATTACTGCACTAGTTAGTTAGCCGCTAGCCCAGGCTAAGTGGGGAAAGAGTTATGTGTGTGTGGTCAGTTCCCATGCTTTTTTCGATCCAGCCTACTTGCCAGTAATATAAATATGGAGAAGGCTGGGTTCGGGGCTCTCTCACAGCTTTTTGTTGACTCTTAAGGCAGACATCCTATAAAACCAGGTGGAGGAGGCCATCCAAGTATGGAAAATGCTAAAATAGACTACTACCCTGCAGAGGTATGCATGGGAAACTATTCAGTTGTAGTCAGGGTTTAGGGTTAGGACAAAGGCTGTATGTTCACAGTGAACTGTAATGCCATTGACTTCTAAGTAAAGTTGCATCAACTGTTCTAGCCCTGGTCTGACATTGTTCAGAGGTGCATGTTGGTTCTGGCATTTCAAAAGAACCAAGGTCGGTAAACATAAAGGAGTATGTAGCTCAGCTACTACAAACTGGTTAACTCGGCAAGACAAGGAGGAGGAATGTAGTTGCTAAGAGTAACCAAGTAGTAGTTCAAGATGCAAATCAACCAGTCGTAATGTGTGGTAATCAGAAAAGGTGTAAGGTCCTCCGGTCCCGAGGGGGATGATGGTCTGGCTGCTTTCCTAATGGTGGGTTTCGAGTAGCATCCCTGGTTATACGAGTACAGAGGTGAAGGAGTTATTGGGTGCATGCATGAGGTCCGCGCTAGGTGCTCGGTGGGACCCTATTCTGTTACTGGGAGAGCGTTAACAGAGGTACGCTGGACTGGTGGAGAGGGTGCAGGCTCAGCAGCGTCCCTCCTAATACAACATACATCAAGTTACAGTGTGTAGTGACACGGGACAGCACTTTTCAGAGGAAATATGTATATTTTACTACTGCACACAGTGATGGGTCAGGAATTTGCCATAATGTTAGACTTTTCACATAAACGCAAGCTTTGCTTGGTCCCAAGCATTGATGAGCTCACTCTGCGCAAAAGGTACCCCTGTGTGCAGGATGAGTGACCCCATTTAATGCCTGGCATAGCCCAAGAACCCCTGGGGGCATACAACGTAGTGTAGTTGGCAAGGATACGCCACCCACCGTCCACAAATGACCTGCTATGGGGGCATTCAGAGAGGAGGAGGAGCAGAGAGAGCCAGCAGGCGATCCCAGAAGAGGAAGTTTGGGGCCGCACTGTGCAAAACTATTGTACAGAGCAGGTAAGGATGACTTGTTTGTTAAAAAAAAATCTTTACAACCACTGTAAGGAAGTAAATAGCAATGTTCAAAGTATGGTAATTCATGACCACCTATAGGCAATCATCTCTCAGTGTTATGACTGTTGTAAACTGATGAAAGGTGAAAAGTGATTGGTTGCTTGGTTACCATATTCTGCACATCATTATAGCTTTCTGAACTGCCTTATTAAGGAAGCTTTTCCTAATGTGTGGATTCTAGAGCCTTTTAAAGATAAACTAACAAAAGATGTTTAAAAATATATTATGGTAGTATATCACGGTAAAGCTAAGACATAAGACGATTGTTTCCTGCTCTGGGAAGGAACATGTGTATTTGGGTACCCAACAACACCCCTTGGTTAACCAATCTTGGAAGTTTGATGGCATGAAATAAATGTATCCATCAAGCTACTTATATCTTCTAAGGTAAGGATGGCCCCAGGGGTGTCTGCTCAGTACACATAGATATGTGCTTGGATTAGATGATTCTGCTTGGTTATGACACCACTATTCTACAGAACGGTTGTCTGGAACATCCGCTTACCAATAAATGTCTATGACTGACCTTAAAGTTATTCACCATTGATTTGTCAATATAGCATTTTCTTCTAGCCTTTCAGTGCTGTGTCTGAAAGAAATAGCATTGGAAAGTTTCATCAGAGCTTTATGAGTGTAAGCTCCATGGTCCTGCTACATACAAATGAATAGCTGCTTTTTTGTCAGAGACACTGAACGTACTGTACCATTGAAATGTATAAGCCCAGCATTTTTTACAAGCTGAAGAAATGATTTGCTAAGACAGCACACTTATCTGACAGCATGTAGTGCATGCAACAAAAACTGATATATTTCCAATCCTTCACTTCAAGAAAAATCAGACTCTGCACAGAAAGTGCTCACCTGGGAGTGAGACATTCTCCCTACGACTTAACAGCATTGTCACTGAGGTGATCTGATCTACTCGCTGACTACCTGTTACTCTAGGTTCCAGATAATTGGAATGTGGTTAACCTCTTGAGTCCTGGAGATGGGGCTTTGCTCATTTCCAGTACAGAGAGAAGAAATGAGAAATAGCCAAATTATGTTCTATGTCACGAGCAAAGATAATCTTAGGAATACCTACAGTCAGGTCCATAAATATTGGGACATCGACACAAATCGAATCTTTTTGGCTCTATACATCACCACAATGGATTTGAAATGAAACGAACAAGATGTGTTTTAACTGCAGACTTTCAGCTTTAATTTGAGGGTATTTATATCCAAATCAGGTGAACAGTGTAGGAATTACAACAGTTTGTATATGTGCCTCCCACTTTTTAAGGGACCAAAAGTAATGGGACAGATTAACAATCATAAATCAAACTTTCACTTTTTAATACTTGGTTGCAAATCCTTTGCAGTCAATTACAGCCTGAAGTCTGGAATGCATAGACATCACCAGACGCTGGGTTTCATCCCTGGTGATGCTCTGCCAGGCCTCTACTGCAACTGTCTTCCGTTCCTGCTTGTTCTTGGGTCATTTTCCCTTCAGTTTTGTCTTCAGCAAGTGAAATGCATGCTCAATCGGAATCAGGTCAGGTGATTGACTTGGCCATTGCATAACATTCCACTTCTTTCCATTAAGCTTTTTGGTTGCTTTTGCAGTATGCTTCGGGTCATTGTCCATCTGCACTGTGAAGCGCCGTCCGATGAGTTCTGAAGCATTTGGCTGAATATAAGCAGATAATATTGCCCGAAACACTTCAGAATTCATCCTGCTGCTTTTGTCAGCAGTCACATCATCAATAAATACAAGAGAACCAGTTCCATTGGCAGCCATACATGCCCACACCATGACACTACCACCACCATGCTTCACTGATGAGGTGGTATGCTTTGGATCATGAACAGTTCATTTCCTTCTCCATACTCTTCTCTTCCCATCACTCTGGTACAAGTTGATCTTGGTCTCATCTGTCCATAGGATGTTGTTCCAGAACTGTGAAGGTATTTTTAGATGTTGTTTGGCAAACTCTAATCTGGCCTTCCTGTTTTTGAGGCTCACCAATGGTTTACATCTTGTGGTGAACCCTCTGTATTCACTCTGGTGAAGTCTTCTCTTGATTGTTGACTTTGACACACATACACCTACCACCTGGAGTGTGTTCTTGATCTGGCCAACTGTTGTGAAGGGTGTTTTCTTCACCAGGGAAATAATTCTTCGGTCATCCACCACAGTTGTTTTTTGTGGTCTTCCGGGTCTTTTGGTGTTGCTGAGCTCACCGGTGCGTTCTTTCTTTTTAAGGATGTTTCTTACAGTTGATTTGGCCACACCTAATGTTTTTGCTATCTCTCTGATGGGTTTGTTTTGTTTTTTCAGCCTAATGATGGCTTGCTTCACTGATAGTGACAGCTCTTTGGATCCCATATTGAGAGTTGACAGCAACAGATTCCAAATGCAAATAGCACACTTGAAATGAACTCTGGACCTTTTATCTGCTCCTTGTAAATGGGATAATGAGGGAATAACAAACACCTAGCCATGGAACAGCTGAGCAGCCAATTGTCCCATTACTTTTGGTCCCTTAAAAAGTGGGAGGCACATATACAAACTGTTGTAATCCCTACATCGTTCACCTTATTTGGATATAAATACCCTCAAATTAAAGCTGAAATTCTGCAGTTAAAGCACATGTTGTTCGTTTCATTTCAAATCCATTGTGGTGGTGTATAGAGCCAAAAAGATTAGAATTGTGTCGATGTCCCAATATTTATGGACCTGACTACCGTATAGCTTTAATGCTTTGTAAAGGCTAATGGCATATATTGTTACTGTCACTTATAACGCTCTAAAAATGTTATCTCCATGGCAGTCTATAGATATATCTGAAGGTAAAACTAATTTTCTATCAAACCTATTAAAGTAGGTAGCAGTGCTTACCCCTAATCAATGTGCCTTACCTTTTTACATTATTGCTCTGAAGCCTGCATTCTTGATATATCAGACACTAAATCTTAGTTATTATTTGGGTAACAGTTCCTATGGGTATTAAAAATGCAATAAAATGACAGGCACACAGGCTAAAAAACATTTGTAGCTTTGTATTTTTTTTGTTTAAAAAGGTACATTGTTCTCTATGGGACAATGAATACAGCAGCATAAAGACCTGTAATGCAGCGATGCCTTCAGAGCCATCTAAAAAATAGAACATTTTCGTTTTTGATTTAAAAAAATAGAACATTTTGCTTTGGAGAGCAGTAATTCACATGTACATAAAAGCGTATATGCCACACTGACAGCTAGAAGAGGATGAGGAAAAATTTTACGCGTGTATACGCAAGGTAATACTTGTTATATGCCTGTATATGCAAGGCCTCTGCTAGTACAATCCTGCATATAAACATTATTAAATCATTAGGTCTGTGTGCACAAGGCCTTATGCCGTGTACAGACGATCGGACATTCCGACAACAAATGTTCGATGGGAGCTTGTTGTCGGAAATTCCCACCATGTGTAGGCTCCATCGGACATTTTCTGTTGGAATTTCCGACAACAAAAATTTGAGAGCTTGTTCTCAAATTTTCCGACAACAAAATCCGTTCTCGTAAATTCCGATCGTGTGTAGCCAATTGCAACGCACAAAATTCCACGCATGCTCTGAATCAAGTATGAGACGGAAGCGCTCGGTCTGGTAAAACTAGCGTTCGTAATGGAGATAGCACATTCGTTACGCTGTAACGGACTGAAAAGCAAGAGGCCGAAAAGCGCGAATCGTCTCTCACCAAACTTCTACTAACACGCCTGGTATTGAACTTCCCTTTAATAGTGCCGTCGTACGTCTTGTACATCACCGCATTCTTGGTGTTTGGAATTTCTGATAACATTTTTGTGACCGTGTGTATGCAAGACAAGTTTGAGCCAACATCCGTCGGAAAAAAATCCACGGTTTTGTTGTCGGAATGTCCGATCGTCTGTACGCGCTTCTGTTTTTTGCAATAAAGTGAAAGGGCTTTTAATATAGAGAAAGACCTGTACCTGGATGTTCTAGGTTTTGCATGTTTGAGGATCCCCTAAGTTGCCGAATGAGGTTTCATCCTGGCACTAAATAAGGTGGGAACTTCTAAAGTACAAGTACTTTGGATGGTTCTATCTAAATGCATTTTTATATTGTTTTTTTCCCAATGCATGTAAGGGGGGGATGTTGTCCATTGAACTGTCTATTCTTGTACCTTCACTCTCATTTTAAGCTGTCAGCAGGCTTTTAATGCAGACAGCTTTAGGTTTTCACAGAGAAGTTGCATTGCATCCCCCATACTCCTTACAGGTTTACACAGTATAGTTAGGGCGTTGTAGTAAATTACTGGATGGCAGCATCATGCAACCATAGGAGTATAATAGGATTTTTATAACAGCTTACCTGTAAAATCCTTTTCTTGGAGTACATCACAGGACACAGAGCGACATAGTCATTACTAATGGGTTATATAGATACCGTCAGGTGCTGGCACTGGCAACTTCCAAAACCGGAAGTACCCTCCCCTATATAAGCCCCTCCCATCCGGGAGCACCTCAGTTTTGTAGCAAAGCAATAAGTGTCCCCAAAGAGGGGCGGGAGCTCTGTGTCCCGTGATGTACTCCAAGAAAAGGATTTTACAGGTAAGCTGTTATAAAAATCCTATTTTCTTTCTCGTACATCACGGGACACAGAGCGACATAGTCATTACTAATGGGATGTCCTAAAGCAATGCCAAATGAAGGGGGGGATACACCATATATAAGCTGAGCGCTATCAGACATGAGGATCTTTTGCGGCCTGCAACACACTGCGCCCAAAGGCGACATCCTCCTGACTTCTAACGTCCACCTAGTAGAACCTAGTAAACGTGTGAACTGAAGACCATGTTGCGGCCTTACAGATTTGAGCCAGGGAGGCCTGGTGATGCACTGCCCATGAAGTTCCAACTGCTCTCGTGGAGTGCGCTCTAACTTTGAACGGAGGCGGTCTCCTTCTCAAGCCATAAGCTTGCATAATGACCTGTCGAATCCACTTGGCTAAAGTAGATTTTGACGCTGCCTGACCCTTTCTGGGGCCTTCCGGCAGAATAAACAAAGTATCCGTTCTGCGAATCTGAGCAGTGGCTTTTAGATAAGCTTTAACTGCTCTTACTACATCCAAAGAATGCAATAACTTTTCCTCTACCGAAGTAGGTTTGGGGAAAAAAGAAGGAAGAACCACATCTTGGTTCAAATGAAACCTCGATACCACCTTAGGAAGAAAGGCTGGATGAGGACGTAACACTACTCTGTCCTTATGGATAACCAGATATGGCTCCTTACAGGACATAGCTGCTAATTCCGATACTCTTTTAGCCGAACAAATGGCTACTAGAAAAAAATCAATTTCCTGGTGAGAAGCACCAAGGAAATATGCTGTAATGGTTCAAATGGTTGTTTCTGTAGAACCGACAGAACCAAGTTTAGATCCCATGGACATATGGGAATATTAACCGGAGGACTAATACGCATCACTCCTTGTATAAAGGCTTTGACTAGTGAATGCGAAGCCAAGGGCCTTTGAAAAAATATTGACAAGGCCGAAATCTGACCCTTGATAGTACTCAAGGCAAGCTTCCTATCTACAGCCCACTGTAGGAAGTCCAGAATCCTACCTATTACGCACTTATGTGGATGCCATTTCTTGGCCTCACACCACGCGATGTACGCCTTCCAGATTCTATAGTAGATCTGCCTGGATACCGGCTTCCTGGCATTGATCATGGTAGATACCACAGCATTAGAGAGCCCTCTCTTTTTTAGAATGTGGGCTTCAATAGCCAGGCCGTCAAACCTAGGGCTGGTAAGGAAGGGTGGTATATCGGTCCTTGCGAAAGCAGGTCCGGACGACGTGGGAGAGTCCAAGGACTCCCCACTGAAATTTTACAATCTCCGCGTACCACGCTCTTCGGGCCCACGCTGGAGCCACCGGAATCACTGGTTTCTTTTCTACCCTGATTCTGCGGAGTAATCGAGGTAACCATTGTGGCGGTGTGAATGCATATATCAGCTTGAACTGATCCCAAGGGAACACTAGGGCATCCGAGCCGCAAGCTAGGGGATCCCTTGTCCGAGAGACAAACCTGTCCCCCTTTGCGTTGAATCTGGATGCTAGAAGATCTACATCCGATGTTCCCCACCGCTGACATATTGTCCAGAAAACCTCGGGGTGAAGGGACCCTTCCTCTGGGCCTAATTGCTGGCGACTTAGAAAGTCCGCCTTCCAATTCTCCACTCCTGGAATGAATACCGCAGATATGGCTGGGACATATTTTTCTGCCCATTTCAGGATGTAATTTACTTCCCTCTGGGCTGCACGACTCCTGGTGCCCCCCTGATGATTGATATATGCCACTGCTGTGGCATTGTCTGATTGAATTCTGACAGGGGACCCTTGGAGTTTGGATGTCCATGCTACTAGGGCATACCGGGCTGCTCGTATCTCTAAGAGATTGATGGGCAGGGCCTTTTCTGCATCCGACCATCTGCCCTGGAGAGACTATTGCTCCAGTACTGCTCCCCAGCCTATAAGGCTGGCATCTGTAGTGACCACCTTCCAAGAAATCGGACTGAAGGATTTCCTTTTTTCCAGATTCTGGGGAACCAACCACCAACGGAGGCTCTTGCGAACGGAAGGGGACAAGGATATTGTAAGTCTAGGGCCTGAACTTTTTTGTTCCAGGCTGACAGTATGGCCCCTTGCAAATTCCTTGAATGGAATTGACCGTAGGGTACTGCTTCGAATGATGCCACCATTTTTCCCAGCAGCCTCATATACAGGCGTATGGACGGCTGTCTTTTTTGTACCCACTAAGTGGATCAATCTTTCAAAGACAACACCTTTCCTCGAGGCAAGAATATTTTTCTCTGGCCTGAATCCAACCTTAGCCCCAAGTATTCCAGACTTTTGACTGTTTTTTAGGGCTGACTTGTCTCGGTTGATAATCCAACCGTGGGATTCCAGATACTTGATTGTCTTGTGAACGACCACGTCTAGTTTTTTCACTGAGTGGTCTATCAGCAACAAGTTATCCAGATATGCCATTATCATTACACCTTGTGTTCTTAGATTGGCCAATAAAGGGCCAGAATTTTTGTAAACACTCGTGGTGCTGTGGCCAAACCGAAGGGTAAGGCTCTGAACTGAAAATGGTGCCCTTCTACTGCAAAGCGTAGAAATTTTTGGTGGACTGGAAAGATGGGAATGTGCAAATAAGCATCTTTGATGTCGATCGCGGCTAACCAATCCTCCCCTTGTAGGGCAGTGGCCACCGATCGGATCGACTCCATCGGAAAGTCCTGATATACAGGAATTTGTATAGCCCTTTTAGAATTAATATGGGCCTCCCGTCCGCGTTTGCTTCGGGACTGTAAAGAGGTTTGAGTAAAACCCGAACCCTCATTCTTCCAGGGGAACCTCCATAATTACTCCTTGAAGCAATAGTTGTTCTAGTGCCAACAGGAGGGACTCTCTCTTCCGGGGATCCCTTGGCACGTTTGACCTCAAAAATGGGAAGGAGGAGAGTCTTTTAACTCCAAACTGTATCCCAAACCTACTGCGGAGAGCACCTATCTGTCTTGATCGTGTCCCGCCAGGTCTCTTGCGAACAACTGGAGTCCTCCCCCCACCCGACTGAGTGGGGGCTTCAATGAATTTAACTTTGGGGGAGGTTTTGTACCTCCCCTGACCCAGGGTTTCTCATTACCCTGCTACTGTCCCTGTTTTTTACCCCCGGGAATTGACCGAGGAGGCCGTCGGAACTGTTACACAGCCGATGCCCCAGGGACTGGAGAAGCAGGCCTCTTAAAGAGGGACCTCTAACTCTGTTTTTAACCGGCAAGAGCGTATTTTTACCGCTGGAAATTTTCTGGATATATTTGTCCAGGTTTTCCCTGAATAAGCGTTCACCATGAAATGGGACGCTAACCAGCCATTCTTTACAGGGAGCTTCAGCAGACCAGTTTTTGAGCCATAGGAGCCTACGCATATGTACTATAGACAGCATAAGGCGGGAGGCCTGATGGACTGAATCCTCTATGGCGTCAACCGCAAAGCCTAAGGCTCTAGGTAGATCAGCTAGGGCAAAGCCTGCTGATCTGTCAAGTCCCTCAAGACCTGTTTCAACTGATCCTTCACTGCTTAGCAGACCCCAATAGCTGCTACTGCTGGTTGTATCACCAAGCAGATTTTCATAAGGACTCCAATCTTTTATCTATTGGGTTCTTGAACATTTGGACATTATCCACTGGACATGTCAGTGATCTATACATACAAGAGATGGCTGCGTCCACTGTAGGGACCTTCCATTTTTTTTTTTGATGAACTTATCCTCCATGGGATAGACCACCGGAAATCTCTTGGGGGAATAAATATTTTCTCAGGACGTTCCCAATCCTGATAAATGAGCCCTTTCAGTAAAGGGTGAAGTGGAAAAGAACAAACAGTCTGGGGGCTTCTAGCGACCCCAACGAGGATACAGTAGTGATTGATGGTTCCGCAAGGTGCATTTTTAAATGCTGATCGGACCATGTTAGTCAGAGACTGAACCCATAATCTTTCAGCTTGAGATGCTGAGAAAAGGTTCCCCCACTGTTGATTCCTCTATAACAGAATCAACCTCATCCTGATCCCCTTCAGGCAGGTCGATCCCTGTATGGGACTGTTGCTCTGCTAACAGGCACTCTGAAGGAGGAGACGGAGATCGGGCGTGCTTTCCCTGACAGGGAGGCAGCGATAAATGTTGACAATCTCTCTCTAATCCTCCCAGAGCTGAGGAAAAAACCTCCTCTGTTACATACACAGGAGCAGGTGAACTGAGGACAGCCACAGTACCAAGTACCCCTGCGGGGTCTCTATGGTCACTTACCTCTGAACTTCAGGGGAGACTGGTGCAGCAGAAGTATGCCCAAGATCCTCCGAGCCCGATTAGACCCCCTTCGCTTCCTGGAAGATTCAGTTCCGGAGCTTCTGGACGGCATATTCCTAAGCCTAAAGCTGAGGTATTCCAGCCGTAATACACCACTTTTACTGAGAATAGTCTATCACAATTGCTGCTATATCACAGTTGGTGTCTACTAATGTGCCTTTCTAGGGGATGCCTGTATCAACCGCTTGCTGTATGCCCTTTTTTTAAATGTTGCCAGCTCTGTCTCTGTTCTTCATAGCCAGCTCACCACACAAAACTGTGGTTTTTACATGCTGGGACGCCCGCACATGCGCAGAAGCGCTGCGGCGCACACAGAGCGTCATCCCCCAGGCTCGGCCCCCTTTCCTGGCTCACCTCTATATATAGAGGCGCGTGCACGCGCACGCGCGCGGCCACGTGCGCCTTCGGCGCTAATTTTGAAAAATGGAGACTAGGGACAAGAGCCAGGGCCCCTCTTTGCCGCAGGCCGGGGGATGGACGAGCATTGCAACATGGCAGAGGAAGCAGTTTCCCATAAGAGAACTCACCATCTGCCTGGACTTGCTCTGCTGAGAAGAAGCTAGTCCACATGACAAGAAAACATTCCACAGCGGCCTCTAGTGGACAAACACAGGTACCGCAGTCTAATATCTTAAATATATATAAAAAAAAATTTTTTTTTTTTTTTTTTCTTGACCACCATTAAAAATTATTACATTTTTTTAGTAGTTACAGGCATGCACAGAATTTTGCGGGAATACCATTAGGTAACAGACAGAAAGACAAATTAGGCTTGGGGGTCCCCCAATAGAACTGGGGGCCCCCACTTACCTGTTCCCCGCCGCAGGACTTTGTTTGATCCACAAAAGCCCAAACTTCACCTATCACGGCAGGCATTGTAATCAAACCTTCAGGGACCGGGTTCCCAAGGATTCCACTCCCCTGGACCTGTATAGCACCCTGCACAGAAAACATCTTGGTCGTGGGTATGACCAGAGCTCTGGATCCCAGGGTCCAGCTCTCCTAAGAGAAGCATTACAGGCAAAACCTTGCTCTTCTCTGCAAGGCCCGGGTACCGACCGTTTAGCTATGAAGCTTTTTTGGTCGGATCCGGAATAGCTTACTGAGGCCCAAAAGAACCTGTACGCAAGCTCAGTGAAAAACACATGTTTCTTCTTGGCCAACACCTTAGACACTGGCAAAAAACTGAGGTGCTCCCGGATGGGAGGGGCTTATATAGGGGAGGGTACTTCCGGTTTTGGAAGTTGCCAGTGCCAGCACCTGACGGTATCTATATAACCCATTAGTAATGACTATGTCGCTCTGTGTCCCGTGATGTACGAGAAAGAAAAGAATCTTCACTAGCACACCTTGTTAGTGTGATAAGTTTTGTCTTGTTTACATAAAGCATCAGGTATCATAGGCCAACATTTTAGAACCTTGTAGGATCCCCTTTTCAAGGCACGTTGGGATCTTGCGAGGTCCCGAAACATTGACCTGTGAGGCCTGTTGCTGTATGTGTGTAAATAACAAGATTATTACGGTACTACACCAAGGTGTACTCTTGTGAAGAGCTTTAAGTTTTCCACACTGCTTGGACCACGTTATGAGCTTTGTTTTAGCAGTGTAGAAGGAGCTAGATGCTCTGAGCGCATAGCCTTCTTCCCCCTCTTGTCTGGTCCTTCTATCTTTGTGGTGACGTCACTTCCGCCGTGCGTTCCACGCTGGTTAGCGTGGCTTCCCAAGGCTCCTCCAGGCTCCCGAGCCGGCCATCTCCTCCCCCAGCAGTCGGAACAGATGCCAGTGGTCCTGCAGGATGGTTTTAGGAGGAATACACATCCAGAGACTTGATACCAGATGAGCACACTTATATTTTACCTCTTGTGAGTGTTTTTAATTCATTGCTATTAAAAATTTTACTGGGATACTACACTTAGCTGGCGCTTCCTTCCCGTTTGTTCTCTTTTCCTCTTGGTTTACACAGAGCCTGTCACAACTCTGAGGATAGCAGCCGCAGGTGGTACCCGTGCCTTCTTTTATTGTACCCCCTTAACCATGGATCAGTGACATTTGTGGATTACTCTTTACCCTGATCATTGGTATATTAAAGATTTATTGCTGGCTGGACTATATATAATCTCTATGCACCAGTAACCATTATTATCTGTTTTGGCAGTGTTGACTTCAGTATATAAAGGCGGTGCTACAGACACAATTCCTCCTGTGCCTTACTATTGGTCTCTGAAGCTTCCCAATATCAAGAACGGGAGGGAACTGGCCAGAGCTCAAATTTGTATACTGAATTTGTACAAATAATACCCCATATTTCTGGCCTCCAAGGGTGCACCAGGAGATACTTTGAGGTGGAGATTGAAGGAGCATGTTTTCAAAACCTATGCCCATATTTTATTACTGTGTGACAGTGACCTTGATCCTCTCTAATTTCTGTTTTTGAAATGTTCTGCAATGTAAATATTGCGGCCTCCTCACTCCCCTCTTACTTTCGTCTCGTCTTTCTCTTGTCTAGGGGTATCTTAGAGGGGAGGGAGCGGGGACACCACACCTGGCTTCCACCACATGTGTCAGTGTGGTATAAGCAACGTTCTTGTATTACCTTCGGGTCAGTGCTGTGCACCTGGATCCTCCCTCCAAGAGTCACCTTGAACAATGTCTGCTAGGAAATGAGCCCCACACCATAAAAGTTCAACACTCCTTTATTCTTCTGCAAATGAACACAATCAGTTGAACTCCCTTGGTTAACAGAACAGAAAAGGAGGTGTGGATGCGAATAGGCCCAGACACAATGTGTTCTCCACTTTCCTTCCTGAAAGTGGGTTACGGTCTCCGCACGAGGGGGAATTTCCTTCCAGGCGGTCTCCGACGAGAGGCTCACCTGTCATCGGCAATATGCTGCACCGGGTCTTCAAGTGAGGAGCTCCCCCCGGTCCATTGCGCCTTCCGGATTCGGGTACCCACTCCCGGGGTTCCCTAGGATCTCCTTCCCTCGCGGAACTCAGTGTTGGGCACTGAGCTCCGGACCTCCATCCGAGTACCTCACCCCAGGCTAAAGATGCCTGGGATGGAACATGACCTCCGGTTGTCCTCTAGGCCTAGGCCACCCAGAGGACCGTCACGAACCACCGTCCACAAGCTGAAGGTGCCTGGGACTTCGACCCCGCGACAAAGATGGCCCTCTTATACCCTCTCCCAGCAAGCACAGCGGGTTCCCCGCCCCACCATACCGCTGCAGAGGGAGGACAAAAAGGAGGCACAACACACAGCAATGATTCAACCCCAGCCCAGGGCGACAGCGCCACCAGCTGGGCTGCAGGGAATTACACATCACCAATGTCTCTGTCCAGTTCAAATCTACACCCGGGAAAGTACATACCCGCTACATAATTTTTTTTTTATAACAGAGAGTATTGGAGGGCTTTTCTTCAGTAATATATTAGTGTGCTTATATTTATTTTGCACTGCTATAATCGTTAAGTGCACCCAGGCTAATGTTTCTGGTCTGGAACTGTTTAGTAGTTGCAGTGTTTATTCCAGCTGTAGTAAAATCTATAAACATATGCAGACCTGTATAAGTAACTCAATGTTGACACAGAGATTGATGGGGTAAATTAAAGAGCCTTGAAATAATAGCGTGCCTGGGGAATAATGGAAGGAGGATGTGTTGTATTTGCCCTTGTGAGATAAAATTGACCTTGAAATATGACATACAGTATCATCTTACTGATATATTTCACTGTCTTTCTGATTTAGATGTATGCATGTTGTGATTGTACAGGAATGAGGTAAAAGCAATTCTGGACCTGAGGAATAGGTCATTTTCAGTGGTTTTCCAAAGTTATGTAGTTACTGGTTCTCAACCAATGGTACGGACAGGGGCGGACTGACAGCTCATGGGGCCCCCGGGCAAAAGGAGATCATGGGGCCCCCTGTGTCTCCGCCCATGCGTCTCCGCCCATGCATCCCCGCCCACGTTCAAGCTACATCCACACAAAGTCCCACCTACATATTGCACTGCCCACATTGCATGCGTTCAAAGAATTTCTCTAAACTATGTTCAAAATGGCAGATCCACATTTTTTACTGGCACTGCAAAAAAGTACCTAAAATTACTGTTTTTAGTGCTAAACAGTGCAAATATCAATATTTGAACTATAAACACACAGCTAATGCTATTATCAATGTGTTTAAGTTAAACAAAAGTAAAAAAACATATTTGTCAATTTACATGAAGGTTAGGTTACTATAACCCAGCCAGCACAGAGTTCCCTCTTACATCAGAGTCTGCAGGATGCCCCCTTACAGTGCAAGGGAACTCTTATGTAAAGGGGAACGCTGAAGATCATGATGTAAGGGGGAACTCTGATGTGGAGGGGGGCTCTGGTGAATAGAGACCACCTTCCACAGAGTGAATACACTAAGGTAAGGGGGGGGGGGGGGTACTAATATAAGGGGGAAACCTTTATATCAGTGCCCCCTTACATTATTGTATTCACTCCCCTCCTTACATCAGTAACCCCCCCCCCCCCTCAGAATGGCCTGGCGGCACTGTCACTGACCTCCTCTCAGGTGCACCGTGCGGGGCTCAGTCAGACGGCTCCAGCTTGGTGGCTCTGGTCACCTCTCCCCAGTCCACACGTCTGTTTCTTCCCGGGCCGTAACCCCCATCCCGGTGGCACTCCCACTTTTGACTCCTTTCTAGGATCCCCTCGGAGACTGCAGACATGATAAAAGACAAGAGATGGTCAGAGGCTGCGGACATGATACAGGAGGTGGACAGAGACTGCGGACATACTACAGGAGGTGGACAGAGACTGCGGACATACTACAGGAGGTGGACAGAGACTGCGGACATACTACAGGAGGTGGACAGAGACTGCGGACATACTACAGGAGGTGGACAGAGACTGCGGACATACTACAGGAGGTGGACAGAGACTGCGGACATACTACAGGAGGTGGACAGAGACTGCGGACATAGTACAGGAGGTGGACAGAGACTGCGGACATACTACAGGAGGTGGACAGAGACTGCGGACATACTACAGGAGGTGGACAGAGACTGCGGACATACTACAGGAGGTGGACAGAGACTGCGGACATACTACAGGAGGTGGACAGAGACTGCGGACATACTACAGGAGGTGGACAGAGACTGCGGACATACTACAGGAGGTGGACAGAGACTGCGGACATACTACAGGAGGTGGACAGAGACTGCGGACATACTACAGGAGGTGGACAGAGACTGCGGACATACTACAGGAGGTGGACAGAGACTGCGGACATATTACAGGAGGTGGACAGAGACTGCGGACATACTACAGGAGGTGGACAGAGACTGCGGACATACTACAGGAGGTGGACAGAGACTGCGGACATACTACAGGAGGTGGACAGAGACTGCGGACATACTACAGGAGGTGGACAGAGACTGCGGACATACTACAGGAGGTGGACAGAGACTGCGGACATACTACAGGAGGTGGACAGAGACTGCGGACATACTACAGGAGGTGGACAGAGACTGCGGACATACTACAGGAGGTGGACAGAGACTGCGGACATACTACAGGAGGTGGACAGAGACTGCGGACATACTACAGGAGGTGGAGAGAGGCTGCGGACATACTACAGGAGGTGGACAGAGGCTGCGGACATACTACAGGAGGTGGACAGAGGCTGCGGACATACTACAGGAGGTGGACAGAGGCTGCGGACATACTACAGGAGGTGGACAGAGACTGCGGACATACTACAGGAGGTGGACAGAGGCTGCGGACATACTACAGGAGGTGCCGGTGGAGACAGGCTGCGGACATATTGGGGCCCTCCTCACCCCCTCACAGTAGCCTCCTCCTCTGTCCACCACCATATTACTTCTCCACATCATCAGTGTGTTGTGTTCTCCTCCTGTGCCCCTTTCACCTCTCCACAGGTCAGGGCAGCACTGTGCTGCCCCGACCTGTGGAGAGGTGAAAGGGGCACAGGAGCCAGAGGAGGACACAACACACTGATGATTTTGAGAAGTAATATGGTGGTGGACAGAGCAACATCAGTCTCTCCCCTGCATGGCACAGCTTCAGGCTCCCAGTAATGTCCAGACTCCAGGCTCTCACTCGCTGTCCCCTTGTATCCCCCCAGTTCCACTCACCCCTGGCAGTGCTCTGCTCGCTCCGAGTCCTCCACCAGTGATAAGTGCATGGCAGCATGCACTCACTGCAGGAGTCGCGCGGCTCACGCCAGCCGCTGTAGTCTTTTCAAAAATGGCGCCATCACGTTACTGCGCATGCGCCGCCCGGCCGAGCGCGAACAAATTTCCCTGAGCTCGGCCGGCTTCAGAACGGCGCATGCGCAGTTGTATGGCCAGCTCGCGGCCATCTTTTTTACGGGCGCCGGTGCCCATATGTTGGCAACATTGCTGCGGGCACGGCACCTCCAGGGGCGGACTGAGCCGGCCCGGGCCCCCCTCCCACCATGGGGCCCTCGGGCGGCCACCGAGTCACCGAATGGTCAGTCCGCCCCTGGGTACAGACACCCCTGGGTACTGCAGACTGGTTCAGGGGGTACTTCTAGCTAATACAGTAAATGTGTATAGTTATTAGAGTAAATCAATTGTAACAGTTTGAATTTTTAGCATATATGAAATTTGTGCAAAGCCATGGTCAACACATTTTTGGTGTTTCTGGAAAAACAGAAGGACTTTTTGGAAACATGTTGCAGCTAGAGGGTATTTAGAGGGCTTTTCCTGCCCTACTTCTATGGATCACAGAAGTGCAGCTCCTTCTGCACTCCTGTGACTTGTTTTCAATTGAAAAACTAAAGCCCGCTGTTGGCTGACTTCACCAAGCCGATGACAGTCACCGGCTCTCTGCTCACTGAAGATTGAGAACCGAACAATCAGCGGCCTTTGATTGATCAGATCAGGTCTAAAGCCTAGTACACACGACCGAGAATCTCGTCAGGAAAAAACCCGTCGTTTTTCCCTGATGAGATTCTTGACAAGAATCTTGTCTCGGCCGATTGTACACACGCTCGATTCAAAAGAACGGACGTTCTTTTGAATGGAACGAACGCGGTGACGTCATTGACTACGACTAGCGTGCTCTCGTCACATTCGATGCCGTCGCCGCCATCTTGATACACCCTACCTATGCCTAGGAAGCTACCGCGCATGCATCAAAGTCATTTCGAGCATGCGTGGGTTTCCAAGGCGACAGGTAAGCGTACACACTCTCGGGTTTCTCGTCGGGAAACAGGCCGACGAGAATCCAGACGAGAAAATAGAGAGCAGGTTCTGGCCAGATTCTGGCCAGTTTTCTTGACAAGAAACCCGAAAGCCTCGTACACACGCACGGTTTACTCGGCCAGAAAGCTCTGCCAGCAATTTTCTTGCTGGTTCTTGCCGAGAAAACCGGTCGTGTGTACGAGGCTTAAGAACAGGCCTGGATTTATTCCCTTTGCCGCCCCAAGGCCGGGTCCTCCCTTTTGCCGCCCCAATGCCGCGGGTTGACGGGTTGAGAACTGGGGGGGGGGGGAGATGTGCTGGCCGGAAAAGTCCAAGTGACCTCTCCTCTCATCTCTCCCCTCCTCTTCTGCCCCTCGAATTGAGAAGTGGGGGGGGTTGCTGGGTTGCTGCCAAAGGTCCAAATTACATCAGAGCCCCCCTTACATCAGAGTCCACACAGAGGCCCCCCTTACATCAGAGTCTGCACAGAGCCCCCCTTACATTACATCAGAGTCTTCACAGAGCCCCCTCTTACATCAGAGTCCGCACAGAGCCCCCCCTTACATCAGAGTCCGCACAGAGCCCCCCCTTACATCAGAGTCCGCACAGAGCCCCCCTTACATCAGAGTCCGCACAGAGCCCCCCCTTACATCAGAGTCCGCACAGAGCCCCCCCTTACATCAGAGTCCGCACAGAGCCCCCCCTTACATCAGAGTCCGCACAGAGCCCCCCCTTACATCAGAGTCCGCACAGAGCCCCCCCTTACATCAGAGTCCGCACAGAGGTCCCCCTTACATCAGAGTCCGCACAGAGGTCCCCCTTACATCAGAGTCCGCACAGAGGTCCCTCTTACATCAGAGTCCGCACAGAGACCCCCCTTACATCAGAGTCCGTACAGAGCCCCCCCCCTTACAACAGAGTCCGCACAGAGGCCCCCTCTTACATCAGAGTCTGCACAGAGGCCCCCTCTTACATCAGAGTCCGCACAGAGGCCCCCTCTTACATCAGAGTCCGCACAGAGGCCCCCTCTTACTGTACATCAGAGTCCACACAGAGCCCCTCTTACATCAGAGTCTGCACAGAGCCCCCCTTACATCAGAGTCTGTACAGAGCCCCCCCTTACATCAGAGTCCGCACAGAGGCCCCCTTACATTAGAGTCTGCAGAGAGGCCCCCCTTACATCAGAGTCTGCACAGAGGCCCCCCTTACATCAGAGTCCGCACAGAATTTCCACTTACACTGTAAGGGGGAGCTCTGTGGACTCTAATGTAAACGGGAACCCTAATTTAAGGGGTGTTCTGGGAAACTTGATTTAAGGGGGCATGCTGTGGACTCTGGTGTAAAGGGGGTCTCTGCTCACCAAAGCCTGCCCCCCTCCCCTTTAACAAAGTCCACAGAGCACCCCTTTTTATACACTGGGAGGCAGGAGAGAGGGTGAGCTTATCAGGATGGAGGCTGAGGCGCTGGCTATCTGACACTTTTCTGGGTTCAAACTTCCTGCCCAGTGCCCTCACATGGGAGTGTGGGCGGGGCAGACTCAGAAGGAGGAGGATCAGAGCTCTATCTCTCCTCTGTCTGTGCAGAGAGAGGGATGTCAGCGCCAGTGTGCTCTGAGGCTGAGCTATGTGTGAGACGAGACATAGCTCAGTCCTGCAGCCCTCCCCCTGGAGCTGACAACAGGCACGGCTGCACAACGGGAAGTGAGTGGCGGCCGTGACCTGTGTTAACAGAGTTCCAGCAGCCTGTGTAGAGACATCTCACCTCTTTCCCTCCCTTCCTCTGCCATGCGGATTGGATTGAGGAGCGGGGGGGGGTTGCTACCGAAAGTCCTGACACATCTCACCTCTCCCCCCTCCTCTGCAGCGGAAGAGGGGGGGGGGGGTGCCGCGGCGCCGCCCCTGCATTCACTGCCGCCCCGAGGCCTGGCCTCTGTGGCCTTGTGGGGAATCCGGCCCAGCTTAAGAAGCAGCAGGGGACAGATGCAGAATTGAACCAATGCTGCATCCACCTAGGTGAGTATCATTTTTAATCTTTTTAAAGAACCCAAAAGTCTCTTTGAGATTTTGTTATTAGGTTGTGCAGTAAAATCGCACAACACTGTTGTCACATGGATATGCAGTTCTAAATAGACTTCCAAGTAAGGCTGCATTCACACTTCAGCGTTTTGAATCGTGGGCAGATTTTCCGCAATTCTGCCCGCGATTTGAAAGCGCTGATGTGTGAATGACAAATCGCGGGACTCGCATTTGAGATGCCATTCATTTGAATGACACCTAAAATCACGGTGCTGGTCTGTCGTGATTGTCCCGTGATAAATCGCACTGCAATTGCGGCAACCCGGATCACGGGAAGCATGTTGCCCAAAAAAGGTTCAGGAGCTACTTTTGGGCGACATGCTTCCCGTGATGCGGGTTGCTGCGATTGCAGCGCCATTTATCGCGCGACATTCCGACAGCAAATGTCCGATGGAGCATACACACTGTGGGAATTTCCAAAAGCTCACATCGTACTTTTCTTGTCGGAATTTTCGATCGTGTGTACGCGGCATTACGGTTATTTTTAGCATATAATGTTACATTTTTAGTACAAAGAAATACTTATAATGTTGCACTGGTACTGAAATATATTCCTTGCATCGTACATTTTGTACCAGAGGATTGATTTGCTCATATAGATAGAAGTGTAAAAAAGGCCACTGGCTATGCTGGGAAAGCTGTGAGTTGTTTTTTTTTTTAGTACAGACAGCCCGATAGCATTCAGCAGCTGCTGTTCAAGGCCTGGGAGACGATACGAACATGATGATCAGTACAAATTGCTGAGGTAGACTACAAAATAGTACACTTCCAGCTGGGAGAGGATACATGTACACAGCCCAGAGGGGTTATCTGGAATGGAGAGATCAAGATACGCGATTTGTCAGAATGGACGGTGCCTTTTAGCTGCAATACATATATTTGGGCTTTACCAGGCTAATAATTGCATTTTATGTAATCTAATTTATGGATAAATATAGGCTTAGCAGTGACAGTGAGTGTGTGTTTAGAGATCATGCACAGACCACGCAAGTCAGCCTGCACGTATAACATTACAGTCAACTATCATGGAGACAAAAACATAAAAGGTGTATGTCACATGATCCCTTTCAAGTGTTCTATTAGTAGCGCACCCCTGTAAGAACCGCTGGTGGATGCAGTCCTGTTTCCCCACACAGCCAGGCACCCAGCATTTTGCTCACACTTCCATCGGGTGCAAAGAACAGCCCAGGGGTTTCTTTTTTGGGCATGGGATACCCCAATAAACAGTACAACTGAATAACTTAAGGACTCCTCAACTTTCTGGCTGCACAGTACAAAAAGGAAAGTCCCACAGGATCTCTATGCTGATGGTGACTAGTACTGCTTTCAGTGCCTAAAAGCTCTGTAACTCTTCAGCACTGTGGTCGCTTGCTCACAGGATCATCGGCTGCCTCCTGACGATATCCACCAGACTCTTCCTAGTAAGGGAGATGTAGACTCACACCACCCTAGGACAGCTGGACTTTTTCCCACCAACTTCCTCCTGGCTCTCTCCAGTCAGCTTCCCTGACCCAACTTGATCCCTGGGCTTAAGCTTGGGAATAGGCCCCCCAGCTAAGCCTAGCTGAGTGGAGTTAAGTTGAGAGGTATCTTAATATAGCGTGGTCTTACCCCGTAAGGTCCCGACACACATAGCAGAGTTCCTGGGAGAAGAGGACCCAGGAAACCAAAAGCAGCACAGAGCGGCAGAAAGAATGGAAGAGAAAGGATACACAGAAAAGGCTTGCGTAAAAAGCCAAGTCTTCAGTAATCCGTGGAAGACTGGGATAGTAGGGGCCTCCTGGAGCTCGACCGGGAGGCTATTCCATAATACGGCACCCTGGTGGGAAAAGGTCCGACCACCGCGCTGGCTCTTCTTGGGCACCGAGATGCAGACCACCACGCTGGCTCTTCTTGGGCACTGAGATGCAGAGGAGATCTTTGCCGGTAGATCTGAGTGATTTGACAAGAGCTTGTGTATGAAAATGAGAGCAGAGATAGCTAGGGGCCAGGCCTCTTATAATCTTAAACATGATACATCCTGCCTTAAATAAGGTGCAATAGTGGACCGGGCAGCCACTGCAAGGCGCAGAGGACAGGGGTGATATGATCCCTCAACGGGACATCCATGAGTAACCTTGCCGCAGCATTTTGAATAAGTTGAAGCTTCTGCACTAACATCTTTGGCAATCCCAGATAAAGAGAGTTGCAGTAGACAGCTACTCTATCGTGGCACAGATGACAGTTTTTCTGTCCGATATATCCAGATATTTAAACAGCCTCCTCAGGAGTTTTAGCTGGCAGTGACATGCACTGATGACCTTTTTTATCTGAGGAGCCAGGGTTAAACCTGAATCTAGGACGAATCCCAGATCACGGACCTGGGGGGGCCACCTCCGGAGCAGGACCAAATGAGGGAGGCCAAGGTGGGATATCTGGGGGGGTGGACAGATCGCTGAAGATGATCACCTCAGTTTTTCCCTCCTAAGTTTCAGGAAGTTGGCAGACATCCATGTGTTGATGGCCTCCAAACAGCTGGCAAGGGTGGCATCAGCCGTCCGGTTCCTAGGAATCTTGGTGTCTTCCTAAAGGCTTATTCCATAAGTCTGCCCCAGGGGTCTTCTCCAGCAGGACTGGACCCAGGAACTCTGCACCCTTCTGTTTAGGCCTCAGGCTATTTATGGGCTCTCTCACCACCAACTGGACATACCTCCCTGGGGATTGGCTGGAGTCCCATAAATATTCAGGCTGCATGCCCTGTTCTTCCTCCCACTATAACTCTAGAATCCTCTATCAGGCTGGGTTCACACTGATACGACACGACATTCATCCGACTTTCATCCTACTTTGCTCTGCGACATCAGTCCTATATTGATCCTACATTGGTCCGACATCCATCCGACATTCATGAACAGGATACTACTTTGATCCGACATTGGGCTAGTCTGACTTGTCCTTTGACCAATCAAAACAATCCACGGGTGAGATAAATTCCTTTTACTGCTGCTGTAATCACCATGTCGGATGTCAAATGTCGGATGGTTAGGACAAGGATCCTACTTTGATCCGACTTCAATGATATTCAATGGGCTGAAGTCGGATCAAAGTCGGACCAAAGTAGTACAGGGAGCATTTTCAAAGTCGGACCGACATGTGTCGGACCAGTTAAGACGGCTCCCATAGGGAAACATTGATTTTCACACGTCATGCGACATGAGCTCCCAATGTCGGAGCGTTTGTCGCCCCAGTGTGAACCAGGCCTAAGACAGAGGGAAGTAACAGAGCAGCTGCCTGTGAGATACTGAGCAGCCCTAATTAATCAACCCCTGATTACATTGGAGCCAACTAAATTTACCTAGCAGCCCACTCAACTTCTTGGAGGGTGCTACATTTACACAGTAAATGTGTCCAACATGTGAGCTGAACCAACATTTTGTGTAAGCTTACGAACTATTGAAACAAAGTGAGTATATTACCTTCACAGTCTCATTAGGTAAATGAAAAGAAAATTGAATTAAATAGGAATTCCAGTATAACTGTAAACCAGGAGCTGATTCATTTGCCAATTATAATCAGTATGCTGGTGTTCTGCATTAATTTACTATTCTATCGCTTAGGAGTTCATATGTTCTCCCCATGTCTGGAATTCTCCTGACTGATAAGGTTTTATAGCACGACTTAAAACACAAGTTGGCAGGTTGACTATTTTGGGACCAGCATCCATTGTGATGACACACAGGTTGACACGAGCAAAAAAATGAAAACTACAACAATGAGAACAAGATGCGTAATATAGACATTTTATGCCAGAAATAGGGGTTGAGAAGGAAAGATGCGACAAGGCATTTGGGCCCAAGCAAGAGAACATTTTTTATTTACTTTTTTAAGTGGGTTTTCCCTCTGTTTTTTAGTAACACACCTACTGTATTAAGGTGCCCCCACTCTGGATAACGGGGCACAGGGGGCACCTTTGCACAGCAGTATGCTGGGGGGAGAGAGGTGTTAGATGTAGTAGCAGATTTAGACACAATGACAATTTGAAGCTGAACTCAAGCTAATACTTCATAAGCATGTAGCGGTACCCCCATAGGAGCTGCTGGTTTAGTTTTGGGTCTGCACGTTACCTTACTGTTCCAAATGTTCGGCTCAGGGGTTCTCCTTGAAGAGTTTATCCGGAAGAAATGTCTGCACCAACACAAAGTCTCTTTCAAGGGTTTTATTGAATAAACTTTCCAACAGAGGGGCGGAGGAATGGGGAGGACTCAGGTATCTTATTTGTCGATTACAGAAATGTCCTAGGTCCAGAGGAGTGACTGTCTCCACGCTGGACTCAGCAACCACCGAAAAGGCCCACTCTCACCGGCCTAGCAACCGGCTCGATCAAAGATAGTCTCTGCCACAGACTTGGTATTGGAATTTGTTCAATAGTCTCTGCCACAGACTCGTATAACCCCTCACTGGGTTTGCTCCCTCAGAAAGAACACAGCTCTCAGTGCCAGGATCTTTCAGCCGCTCCGGCAGCACTGTGAGGTAGTTTTTTGGGATCCGGATACATCCTCCAATTAGGTCCTCAATTGTTCGGTCCCTTCCATTAGGCAAGGCGACACAGGATCATCCCTGGATCAGCAGGCCCCAGTAACTCCTGGGCCTACCTCTCAGTTGCGAGGCCTCGGGCCAACGTGACCCCGAGGCGGGAACTGCCAACACATCCCTGAGGCCAGGAGGGCCCTCAGGTGAGGATCGAAGAACGAACCCCCAAAAAATGGTGTCCGACGCGAAGTACCCTCTCCCAGCATGCACAGCGGGTTCACCGCGCCCCCTGGGCTGCTTCTGAGAAAGGGGTACCCAATACGTCCAGTCTGTTGCCTTTCCAACCCTGACCAGCGGTGACAGCGACACCCAGCGCTGGGGGGGAAAATCATGCAACCAGCTGAACTGAAACAGCGCCGCAATTTGAATACAATCTCTCTGGGCCAAACTAATGCCCAGACAACTATTATTTCAACATATAGCGCCCACTCATTGGGAGCAGGGCGCTACAAGCAGTTACAGCAACAGTGTTTTTCCTTTTGACATAAAGGTTTTACATAAATAAATAAAAGCTGATCGTTGTAAGCACCCCTGCTAGTAGTAAATGGTTTGTGTCAACTCTCTAACTGCTACATCTGCAGGAGAGCTCGTTCTTTTGAAAAACAATCAAATAGACTCACTAGCCAGATCACCAGGCAAAAACAGAAGAAAGAAAGCCTGAAAAACAAAACAAATGCAGCCATTACATCTAAGAATTGGTAAGCTGCAATATAATAAATGTTTCCTTTTGGGTTTAATACTGCTTTAACCGCTTCCGACCCGCCCAACGTCATATGACTTTGTCGGCTTTGAGCGGTGATATCTGAATGATGCCTTCAGTTACAGGTAGTGATGAGCCGAACACCCCCGGGTTCGGTTCGCACCAGAACCCGCGAACGGACCGGAAGTTCGAACGAACATTAGAACCCTATTAAATACAATGGATGCGAACGTTCGAATTCTAAAGTGCTAATTATAACAACTATTATGCATGTTATTGTCCTAAAAAGGGTTTGGGAACCCGGGTTCTGCACCAGGGGACATGTATCAATGCAAAAAGAAGTTTTAAAAACGGTCGTTTTTCGGGAGCAGTCATTTTAATGATGCATAAAGTGAAAAAAAAAAAGTCAAATATTCCTTTAAATATCGTACCTGGGGGGTGTCTAAAGTATGCCTGTGAAGTGCCACGTGTTTCCCGTGTTTAGAACTGTCCCTGCACAAAATGACACTTCTAAAGGAAAAAAAAGCCATTTAAAACTGCTTGCGGCTTTAATGTAATGTCTGGTCCCGGTAATATGGATGAAATTCTTTAAGAAAAATGGCATAGCTACCCCATGACCCCCCCCCCCTACCCCAGCCCATTACCAGCCCCTTTGGGTCTTGTATGGATATTAAGGGGAACCCCGCACATAAAATAAAAAAGGCCCTATATACTCTGAACAGCCGTATACAGGCGGTGCATACAAGACAGGGACTGTAGGTTTGTTCTTATGTAGAATCTGTTTGTAATTTTGAACAGGTACATTGTTGAAGTGTAGCTCCAGCCCAAAAATCTATTTTTAAACTTTTTGGAAAACATAGGTAAGGGTTATCACCCCTGTAACATTTGTTTTGCTGTCTGTGCCCCTGTTCAGAACATTTCACCTCACTTTCCGTCCCAATGACAACTGTTTTTGAAATGTGGTGTTTTTCTTGAAACAAGGATTGCTGATAAAGCATCAGTACAGAGGAGACACCTTTCTCCCATATTTATTCTTACAGGAGAGAATTTTCCTTCCTAGTGGTAGATTTCCTCTCACTTCCTGTTGTCTTCTTGCGTTTGCAAGTAGGAGTCGTTTGTAAGTTGGATGTTTGAAAGTAGGGACCTGCCGTATATACTCTGCAGAAATAGGCCCCTTAGTTGTTGGTGTTGGCACAACACTGTAAGCACTCACAGTTACTCTTGGTTGGTGCTGGAACGCCCTGCTGTCAACTATTATATCAGGAATTTTAATTACATATAATTGTTGAACAGTGGTAGTAAAAATTGGGCCTTTGATGGTGGTGCTGGTGCCACAACACTGTAAGCCCTGACAGTTACTCTTGGTGGGTGCAGCAATGGGCCCTGCTGTGAATTATTAGATCAAGAATTGTAATTACATGCCCCTGTTGAACAGGGGCTGAAAAATTGGGCCTTAGGCACTGGTGGCACAACACTGCAACCCCTCACAGATACTGTACTTGGAGCACAGCAATGAGCCCTGTTGCAAAGTATTGCTTCAAAAATTGTAATGACACGCCCCTGTTAAACAGGGGCTGAAAAATTGGGCCTTAGGCACTGGTGGCACAACACTGCAACTCCTCACAGATACTGTACTTGGAGCACAGCAATGAGCCCTGTTGCAAAGTATTGCTTCAAAAATTGTAATTACACGCCCCTGTTAAACAGGGGCTGAAAAATTGGGCGTTAGGCACTGGTGGCGGCACCCATAAACAAAAATGATCTTCCAAGCTATCATCATCAATCGTATCATTGAGGACTCGGAGGAGGAGGATAGCCAGTCAACATAACAGCACAGGCACTCAGCATCAGCATCAGTCTTGAAGGGATGTGACATTTTAAAATCAATTAGTCTGTTATATCAGCATCAGGTGTGTGGTAGCTGGTGGTGATCCAAGACTGGTTCATCTTGATGAAAGTCAGTCGATCAACCGAGTCGGTGGACAGGCGCACCCTGTGATCCGTGACAAATCCTCCAGCAGCACTGAATGTGCGTTCCGAAAGAACGCTGGATGCAGGACAGGCCAGTAGCTCAATTGCATACTGTGCAAGCTCTGGCCAGTGATCCATCCTCAAGACCCAGTAAGCCAGAGGATTTTCGGTGGGGAAGGTGTCCAAGTCTGACCTTGCCCCTAGATATTCCTGCACCATGTTTATCAGACGCTGGCGATGGTTGCTGGAACCAATCATACTTTGGGGCTGCGGACTAAAGAATTGTCTGAACGCATCGGTCAGACGGCCACCTTCCCCACCGCTCCTTCTTTGACTGGCCGAAGCCTCAGCAACTCGTTGTCCAGGACCAGGAGTTTGCAACCTCCCAGTCTCTGGGAACGCGTTGCACAGACCTTTCTGCAAGGCCTCCCGGAGTTGTCTCATCCTCTGCTCCCTCTGCGACGGTAACATAAGGTCCGCAACCTTACCCTTGTACCGTGGATCAAGGAGAGTGGCCAGCCAGTAATGGTCCCTCTCCTTGATCCGAAGAATACGAGGATCCTTCCGCAGACTTTGCAGGATCAGGGAGGCCATGCAGCGTAGGTTTGCTGAGGCATTCGCTCCGGAGTCCTCTGGGTCACTAAGGACGACATGATCCGCAGCCACCTCCTCCCAGCCACGTACAAGTCCACTGGTTTCTTGGGACTGTAAATCATCCCTAAAAGACTGCTGCTGATGATGCTGAGTGCCAGCCTCCACCTCCATGCTGACACAATCCTCCTCCTCCTCCTCCTCCTCCTCCTCCTCTTCCTGTGCGATGGGTGGGACAGAAGGAACACTGTCTGGGTAAAGGGGGCCTTGAGAGGCAAGGAAGTCCTCCTCTTCCTGCCTCTGTTCTGCCTCAAGTGCCCTGTCCATTATTCCACGCAGCGTGTGCTCCAACAGGTGGACAAGAGGTACAGTGTCACTGATGCATGCACTGTCACTGCTCACCATCCTCGTGGCCTCCTCAAATGGTGCCAGGACAGTGCATGCATCCCTGATCATGCCCCACTGGCGTGGAGAAAAAAAACCAAGCTCCCCTGACCCTGTCCTGGTGCCGTAGTCGCACAGGTACTCATTGATGGCCCTCTGCTGCGTGTGCAGCCGCTGCAGCATGGCCAACGTTGAGTTCCACCTGGTGGGCATGTCACATATAAGGCGGTTCTTGGGCAGGTTCAACTCCTTTTGCAGCTCAGCCAGGCGAGCACTGGCATTATAAGATCTGCGGAAATGCACACAGACTTTCCTGGCCTGCCTCAGGACATCCTGTAAGCCCGGGTACCTGCCCAAGAACCGCTGCACCACCAGGTTAAGGACGTGAGCCACACAGGGCACATGGGTCAGTTGTCCCTGTCGGAGGGCGGAGAGGAGGTTGGTGCCATTGTCGCAAACCACCATTCCTGGCTTAAGCTGGCGTGGCGTCAACCACCTCTCGGCCTGGCCCTGCAGAGCAGACAGGACCTCTGCCCCAGTGTGGCTTCTGTCCCCCAAACACACCAGCGCAAGCACGGCATGGCATCTTTTTGCCTGCGTACTTGCGTAGCCCCGTGAACGGCTACGGAGCACCGCTGGTTCATAGGACAAACCACAGGAAGAGGCCATGGAGGAAGAAGAAGAGGAGGGGGTGGAGGAGAGAGGTGTGTCACAACCAGTAGTAGCATTTTGGAGGCGTGGCGGTGGGACAACCTCCAACACTACTGCACCTTGTCCTGAATCCTTCCCAGCTGCCAAAAGAGTGACCCAATGGGCCGTGAAAGAAAGGTAACGTCCCTGTCCATGCCTGCTGGACCATGAGTCAGCGGTAATATGCACCTTACCGCTGACCGCCCTGTCCAGCGAGGCCAAGACATTGCCTTCCACATGCCGGTAGAGAGCCGGAATAGCCTTCCGTGAGAAAAAGTGGCGTTTGGGAACCTGCCACTGAGGAACCGCACATTGCACAAACTCACGGAAGGGGGCCGAGTCTACCAACTGAAAAGGCAGCAGTTGAAGCGCTAGCAATTTAGCCAAGCTAGCATTCAACCGCTGGGCATGTGGATGGCTGGGAGTGAACTTCTTTCGACGGTCCAGCAGCTGGGGCAGGGAAATTTGCCTGCTAGAATCGGACGTCGGTGTACTGCTAGCAGAGTGGGCGCAAGTACTTGGCTGTGACACACCTAATTCTACACCTTCATTCCTCTCAGTGCATGTTTCAGAGAGGACTGAAGTTATAGTGGGGTTGGAGATCCCAGCTGATGCGGTGCAAGGAGAGGTCCGCTTTGTTCTTTGGTGTGGGTCTTTGAGGTAGGCTTGCCAACGAGCTGCATGGCAGGTCAACATATGTCTGGTCAGGCATGTGGTACCCAAGCGGCTGATGTTTTGGCCACGCGATATACGCTTGAGACATATGTTGCAAACAGCAGCTGTGCGATCTGATGCACTAGCCTCAAAAAAGGCCCACACCAAAGAACTTTTTGAATGACGGGCAGAGGCAGCGCCCTGCACAGGCGGAGCTCTGCGGTGTGATTCCGTCGGTGTACTGCCCTTACGCTGGCCACCAAAGGGCATCCTGCCTCGTTGGAGATGTGCCTCCTCCTCATCCTCCTCCTCCTCCTCTCTCCTATTAGGCACCCACGTGGAGTCATTGACCTCATCATCCCCTCCCTCCTCATCACTGGAGCCAATCTGGCAGTATGCTGCAGCTGCTGGAACATGACTGCCAGATTGGTGTCCTTCTTGAGCATCCCCTCTGTCTGCTCTCACGCTACTGCCTTCCTCTAGCTGGGTTTCATCATCAGACCCTTCGAAACGCTGGGCATCCTCCTGGAGCATGTACCCAACACTGTGCTGAAACAGTTCGGGGGACTCCTCAGGAGGAGGACATGGTGGGTCTAGGGAAGGAGTGACTGATGATTTGTCTGACATTGATACCAGGGAAGACGACGCTTTGGCAGCTGCTTTTCCAGTACCCTGAGCCTGGGTGAGAGAGGATGAGGAGGAGGAGGAGGGCTTGGTCATCCACTCTACCAAGTCTTCGGCATGATGTGGCTCAACATGTCCAGCTGCCGAAAAGAAGGACAAGCGTGTCCCATGGCCATGTGCTGATGACAATGCACCGCGTCCACGACCAGCACTGTTGCCCCCAGACACAGAGCCTGCTTGCCCTCTTTTATTGCCTCCTGACTGTCTGCCTCTCCTTGTTTGCCTTCCAGACATTCTAATAGATGGCCTGCAGGGAGATGGGAAAAAAGCAATAAGGGCTACCTTCAGGTGTCCTTCTCTGTCCCTGGAAACAAGGACTTGCAGAGTGAAAGAAAAAAAACACTCTCCCTACCTACAGTTTTCTGTCCCTAGAAAAAATGTTTTTTTTAATCACAATATAGCACAAGGAAAATTAACTCACTGTCCTTACAGGTCCCTGGAAACAAGGACTTGCAGAGTGAAAGAAAAAAAACACTCTCCCTACCTACAGTTTTCTGTCCCTAGAAAAAAATGTTTTTTTTAATCACAATATAGCAAAAGGACAATTCACTCACTGTCCTTCCAGGTCCCTGGAAACAAGGACTTGCAGAGTGAAAGAAACTGACACTGTCCCTACCTAGAGTTTTCTGTCCCTAGAATAAATGTTTTTTTTAATCACAATATAGCAAAAGGACAATTCACTCACTGTCCTTCCAGGTCCCTGGAAACAAGGACTTGCAGAGTGAAAGAAACTGACACTGTCCCTACCTAGAGTTTTCTGTCCCTAGAATAAATGTTTTTTTTAATCACAATATAGCAAAAGGACAATTCACTCACTGTCCTTCCAGGTCCCTGGAAACAAGGACTTGCAGAGTGAAAGAAACTGACACTGTCCCTACCTAGAGTTTTCTGTCCCTAGAATAAATGTTTTTTTTAATCACAATATAGCACAAGGAAAATTAACTCACTGTCCTTACAGGTCCCTGGAAACAAGGACTTGCAGAGTGAAAGAAAAAAAACACTCTCCCTACCTACAGTTTTCTGTCCCTAGAAAAAAATGTTTTTTTTAATCACAATATAGCAAAAGGACAATTCACTCACTGTCCTTCCAGGTCCCTGGAAACAAGGACTTGCAGAGTGAAAGAAACTGACACTGTCCCTACCTAGAGTTTTCTGTCCCTGGAATAAATGTTTTTTTCAGCACAATATAGCACAAGGACAATTAACTCACTGTCCTTACAGGTCCCTGGAAACAAGGACTTGCAGAGTGAAAGAAAAAAAATACTCTCCCTACCTACAGTTTTCTGTCCCTAGAAAAAAATGTTTTTTTTAATCACAATATAGCAAAAGGACAATTCACTCACTGTCCTTCCAGGTCCCTGGAAACAAGGACTTGCAGAGTGAAAGAAACTGACACTGTCCCTACCTAGAGTTTTCTGTCCCTAGAATAAATGTTTTTTTTAATCACAATATAGCAAAAGGACAATTCACTCACTGTCCTTACAGGTCCCTGGAAACAAGGACTTGCAGAGTGAAAGAAAAAAAATACTCTCCCTACCTACAGTTTTCTGTCCCTAGAAAAAAATGTTTTTTTTAATCACAATATAGCAAAAGGACAATTCACTCACTGTCCTTCCAGGTCCCTGGAAACAAGGACTTGCAGAGTGAAAGAAACTGACACTGTCCCTACCTAGAGTTTTCTGTCCCTAGAATAAATGTTTTTTTTAATCACAATATAGCAAAAGGACAATTCACTCACTGTCCTTCCAGGTCCCTGGAAACAAGGACTTGCAGAGTGAAAGAAACTGACACTGTCCCTACCTAGAGTTTTCTGTCCCTAGAATAAATGTTTTTTTTAATCACAATATAGCAAAAGGACAATTCACTCACTGTCCTTCCAGGTCCCTGGAAACAAGGACTTGCAGAGTGAAAGAAACTGACACTGTCCCTACCTAGAGTTTTCTGTCCCTAGAATAAATGTTTTTTTTAATCACAATATAGCAAAAGGACAATTCACTCACTGTCCTTCCAGGTCCCTGGAAACAAGGACTTGCAGAGTGAAAGAAACTGACACTGTCCCTACCTAGAGTTTTCTGTCCCTAGAATAAATGTTTTTTTTAATCACAATATAGCAAAAGGACAATTCACTCACTGTCCTTCCAGGTCCCTGGAAACAAGGACTTGCAGAGTGAAAGAAACTGACACTGTCCCTACCTAGAGTTTTCTGTCCCTAGAATAAATGTTTTTTTTAATCACAATATAGCAAAAGGACAATTCACTCACTGTCCTTCCAGGTCCCTGGAAACAAGGACTTGCAGAGTGAAAGAAACTGACACTGTCCCTACCTAGAGTTTTCTGTCCCTGGAATAAATGTTTTTTTCAGCACAATATAGCACAAGGACAATTAACTCACTGTCCTTACAGGTCCCTGGAAACAAGGACTTGCAGAGTGAAAGAAAAAAAATACTCTCCCTACCTACAGTTTTCTGTCCCTAGAAAAAAATGTTTTTTTTAATCACAATATAGCAAAAGGACAATTCACTCACTGTCCTTCCAGGTCCCTGGAAACAAGGACTTGCAGAGTGAAAGAAACTGACACTGTCCCTACCTAGAGTTTTCTGTCCCTAGAATAAATGTTTTTTTTAATCACAATATAGCAAAAGGACAATTCACTCACTGTCCTTACAGGTCCCTGGAAACAAGGACTTGCAGAGTGAAAGAAAAAAAATACTCTCCCTACCTACAGTTTTCTGTCCCTAGAAAAAAATGTTTTTTTTAATCACAATATAGCAAAAGGACAATTCACTCACTGTCCTTCCAGGTCCCTGGAAACAAGGACTTGCAGAGTGAAAGAAACTGACACTGTCCCTACCTAGAGTTTTCTGTCCCTAGAATAAATGTTTTTTTTAATCACAATATAGCAAAAGGACAATTCACTCACTGTCCTTCCAGGTCCCTGGAAACAAGGACTTGCAGAGTGAAAGAAACTGACACTGTCCCTACCTAGAGTTTTCTGTCCCTAGAATAAATGTTTTTTTTAATCACAATATAGCAAAAGGACAATTCACTCACTGTCCTTCCAGGTCCCTGGAAACAAGGACTTGCAGAGTGAAAGAAACTGACACTGTCCCTACCTAGAGTTTTCTGTCCCTAGAATAAATGTTTTTTTTAATCACAATATAGCAAAAGGACAATTCACTCACTGTCCTTCCAGGTCCCTGGAAACAAGGACTTGCAGAGTGAAAGAAACTGACACTGTCCCTACCTAGAGTTTTCTGTCCCTAGAATAAATGTTTTTTTTTAAGCACACTATAGCAGAAGCACAAAACACACTGACACTCTCCCTACCTATCCTTCTCTTTCCCTAAACTAAAGGAATCCAGGTTAAGCAAGAAAGAAATAACAGTCACTGTCCCTGCCTATGCTACTCTATCCCTGCTCCGGAACACACTACACTAGGCCGCCGTGCTGGCGGCCTTTTATAGTGTGGGGCGTGTACTAAACACCCTCAGCAATAATTGGCCACAGGCATCCTGCCTGTGGCCAATCATTGCTCTCCTCGCTGCCGGCGCTGTGATTGGCCAAGCATGCGGGGTCACAGTGCATGCTTGGCCAATCACAGCGCCTGGATGACACTGCGATGGCGTAGTGCATTGTGGGCCGTTCGCGTCACTCGAATTTGGCGCGAACGGCCCAAATCGTTCGATCTTCGTCGAACGATCGAACAGCCAATGTTCGAGTCGAACGTATGTTCGACTCGAACACGAAGCTCATCCCTAGTTACAGGCATCATTCAGAGATCTTCTTTTCCAGCCAGCGATTCCCTGCACCATAAGAACAATCATAGTGGCTGTTCAACCACTTGATCATTCCTTTAGGCAGTGGGAGGGGACGTCCCCCCCTCCCGCCGCTCTCCGGTGCTTCTCTCGGCTCACCCCTATCATCTGCGAACCGGAGAAGGAACCAACCAGCGGCGGTTGTTGACCATAGAGATTTCAGATGGGCCAGATGGTCCCTGGAGTCTCTATGATCGTTTAGAGGCCGGGCGCGATGTTAAAACGTCACACCCGGCCTCTGCATTTGAAAATATGCTTCCGCTCCGGCTGGGAAGCCAGGATTTTTTTTTTCCCCGCAGCCTAGAGATCTGGAGACTTAGGCCCTTTTCACACTGGGGCGTTTTTCATGCGGTTTAGCGCTAATAATAGCGCTATTATACCGCATGAAAAATTCGTGCCTGTAGCCTTCAATGTGAAAGCCCGAAGTCTTTCACACTGAAGCGGTGCGCTAGCAGGACCGCTCCAAAAGTCCTGCTAGCCGCTTCTTTACAGCGGTGAAGGAGCGGTGTGTTCACCGCTCCTTTACCACGGCTGCCCATTGAAATCAATGGGACACCGCGGTAATACCGCCCGCGAACCGCGGCAATAGCCGCGGTTTGCGGGCGGTATTAATCCTTTTTCGGCCGCTAGCGGGGGTTAAATTCACCCCCCTACCGGCCGCATACCGCGGTAAGCGACTGTATAGCAGCGCTGAAAATCACGCTGCTATACCGCCACCGCACCTGCCTGCCCCAGTGTGAAAGGGGCCTTATTGATCTTAGATCTCACTGTGAAGAGTTCCTGTCACGCACTGTTTCTATTACAAGGGGTGTTTACATTCCTTGTAATAGGAATAAAAGTGATCAAAAAATGAAAGCATCAAACTAGAAAAATAAAAGTAAAATTAACAATAAGCATTAAACAATAAAAAAAAAGCACCCCTGTCCCCGTGTTCTCGCTCGCAGAAGCAAGCGCATACGTAAGTCTCGGCCACATATATAAACAACCTTCAAACCACACATGTGTGGTATGGCCGTCAGAGCGAGAGCAATAATTCTAGCACTAGACCTTTGTAACTTAAAACATGTAACCTTGTAAAAAATAAATAAAGTGTCGCCTATGGGGATTTTTAAGTACCGAAGTTTGGCGCTATTTCACGAGCGTGTGCAATTTTGAAGCATGACATGTTAGGTATCTATTTACTCGGCGTAATATCATCTTTCACATTATGCAAACAAATTTGGGCTAAAATTGGGCTACTGCGAGATAAAAAGTTGCATCGACCGCCATTTTATTCTTTAGGGTCTCTGCTAAAAAAAAAACATATATAATGTTTAGGGATTTTGTGTAATTTTCTAGCAAAAAAAATTATGATTTTTACATGTAGGAGAGAAATGTCAGAATTGGCCTGGTAGGCAAGTGGTTAAGGACAGTTAGTTGTTGTGTTTTTGTATCACTTTATTAGAAGTGGGTGAAACATGTCAGAGGGGTGTGAGTGAAGAACTATATGGCGTTAAACTTGCAGTAACTGAATGAAATATACGACATTAAACTTGCAGTAACGCAATGAAATATATGGCGTTAAACTTGCAGTAGCGCAATGAATTATAAGGTGTTAAACTTGCAGTAACGCAATGAAATATATGGCATTAAACTTACAGTAACTAAATATATGGCATTAAACTTGCAGTAATGCCGCGTACACACGATCGTTTTTCATGCCGTTAAAAATGCCATTTTTAAAAATGGTCATTAAAACCGATCGTGTGTATGCTCCAGAGCATTTTTAACGACGTGAAAAACGGCCATTACAATTTTCGAACATGCTCTATTTTTTCACGTCGTTTTTCATGTCGTTTTTTTTAACGACGTGAAAAACGATAGTGTGTATGCTTTCACGAGGAGAAAAAAAACGCGCATGCTCAGAATCAAGTATGAGACGGGAGCGCTCGTTCTGGTAAAACTAGCGTTCGTAATGGAGATAGCACATTCGTCACGCTGTAACGGACTGAAAAGCACGAGGCTGAAAAGCGCGAATCGTCGCTCAACAAACTTTACTAACATGAAGGGTGGCGCCATCCGAACGGAACTTCCCCTTTATAGTGCCGTCGTACGTGTTGTACGTCACTGCGTTTTGCTTAATGATCTTGTGTACGCAAGACAGGCTTGAGAGGAAACATGAAAAAAAACGACGAGAAAAACGTCGGTTTAAAAAATGGCATGAAAAACGATTGTGTGTACGCCGCATAACGCAATGAAAGATACGGCGTTAAACTTGCAGTAACGCAATGAAATATATGGCATTAAACTTGCAATAACACAATGAGTTGAAGCCAGTTTTTCATTCACCTTATACTGGAGCTGAATACAGTGCGTGGCGTATCTGCATGCTATGTTACTTTATTAGAAATATTACATTACTTCCCCAGGTAAAGTTTTTTATTCTCCCTAAATCCCTAGGCAATGCTGGTGCTCCTGTATATGAATACAGCCGATAATAAGATATGTTATACTGTTAATGGTTTTACCAACTGTTTCCCCTTGACTGGAGAACAGCTAATATACAAAGCAACTTCATAAAACCCTCACAAACTATCCATGGGCCTGTGTGCACCTTCTATAATACATCATGTTTGGTGGTTTCACAATTTACAGAGAAAATGTAAATAGACTAGGACTTCCCACCACTCGACTTCCCGATGTTCTTAGCTGTCAGTGCAGTTGCGGTGCACGCTATGGCTCCTGTTTGCCTTCCACCATAGATAAAAATACTTCAAGCGGCACACGTCCAAAAAGTTTTTTTTTAGTCACTGTTAAAAAACATAAGTCCCAATATTTACGCGTTTCTGCCCAATACAGGCCTTAGTCATAGTATTATGACTAAAGCCTAGTACACACAATCAGAAAATTGGACGAAAAATACAGTTTTCGAAGCGATCGTACAATAATTTGATCGTTAGTACACAGCTTTCAAGAGCCGATGACAACAGTTTATCCAAAATTATCCAAAGGGACAAACACGAAATTGTTTTATAAAATACCAGATCGTACAATTTTCATTTAATCAGTAGAGTTTCTGACTGAAAAAAAATCGGAAGAGCAAGACTACGCATGCTTGGAGATGAAAGAATACATTACAGTACAATAAATTACATCACTTCCGAAGTTGTATTCTGTCATACGAGAAGTAAGTTGAGTAACCTCTTCATTATTTATATGAGACTAGCATGCAAAAAAAAAATGGATGATCATTTGTTTGATATTCTTATTGTGTTTACGGGGCTTAAAGTGGTTGTAAACCCACTAAAAACCCACTATCAGCACAGGCTGATACAGGGGATATCTCCTAAACCGTGCACTCGCTGACACCCACCTGCCTATAGGAGTTCAATGGGTGGCCTGCTCGGATCCGCCTGAAAATGGACAGGGTGGATCTGAGTGGGCTTATTGTGTGAAAAAGGTCTTAAATGCCATTTTAGTTTTAGTCGTATTTTAGAATTGTTTTAGTTTTGGTCTTATAAGTCGTCTAAAATATTGTTAATTTTGTCGCCCCAAAATATTTTTGTCAAAATATTAACCTCCCTGGCAGTAATCCCGAGTCTGGCTCGGGGTGGATTTTTCATATCCAAAGCGGTAACCCCGAGACAGACTCAGAATCGCATTGCAGGATACAGGGGAAGTTACTTACCTTGTCCCTGGATCCTGCGATGTGTCCCGCTGTGTGTGCGAGCTGTCTCCTCGCTCGATTCACACACTGGTGACTGCCGAGTGTCGCCGAGCTCCGTTCCCGAGCGGCGTGGCGCACGGGGGCGGAGTTCGGCGGCAAATTAAAAAAAGTAAAAACACAGTACACATACAGTATACTGTAATCTTACTGATTACAGTACTGTATAAAAAAAATACACATCCCCTTTGTCCCTAGTGGTTTGTCCAGTGCCCTGCATGCACTTTTATATTATAAAAACTGTTCTTTCTGCCTGAAAACTGGAGATTGTCCATAGCAACCAAAAAGTGTCAGTTTACGTCAAAAGTGGTTTTAGACCAGCTAGAAAACAGCGATAATAAATTAGAATCACTTGCAGAATTGAGCGATAGCGATTTGTGGGGAAATTCGTCATCAAACACCAAATCTAATGACAGCGACAATTCTGCAACTGAGCAAATTTCAGTGTTTTTGATTTGATTACATTATTGAATAATTTTTATTATTATTATATTATTATTTGTTATAATTATTTATAGTTATTTATTGTATTATAATTCATGATTTTGTGTTTCAAACTTTATCATACCCGGGATGTCTACTAGACTCTTGTTTGGACAGATTTAAGTGAGTTATTACTAAGAATTGCAGGCCTACAATATAAAACGCCAAATTTCCATGCAAAATAATTGTACCGCTTTTGGTACAGAATTCCAGACAGAATCATACCGCCAGGGAGGTTAACACCCAATAAATAATAATAAAGGCAATAAAGAGAAATAGGGCTCCAATTCAGCACTGCAGCCCATTTCACATCAGTACATCTGTAAATTCTTTAGCTCTGGTCTGCAGGGAGCATTCAGAAAATACTATTTTGACACCCATCTGCCTTGAAATAATATTATTGGTATCAAATAATACTCACAGTCAGAGCTATAATTAAAAAAAAAATAAGTTTTATTTTTTAAACATTCATGATGAGCTGCTATGGGGAACACAGCTTTTTCCCCCATCTCCAATGTTATTGGCCTCAAATTCTTGATTTTTTTTAAATGCAAAAATTTCCAGACGTTTACAGAAATATAGAAGTGCTTTGGTTGTCGGCAATTTATAATAAAAACAGTTTCTATTGCGCAATTATCCCAAGGTACCTGTATACATGTGGAAAGGAAACAGGCTCAAACTAGATCATGCTCAGGGGACAGCCAATCACTAAGATCTGCGGGGTGTTAATTGAGCCTATGACATTTACAGGGCAATATTTTAGTCTCATACCGCCTGCCTTGTTATAGCATTCCCTACTGTGTGCTAGGTAATACAGCTCTGCTGAGAGTCACACATTAGTGTGTCTGCTCTGTCATACCATGTAATGCATACTTCTGGATAAGTCCATGTGTCCAGGATACGGTAATCTATACCACAATGTGTTGCTCATTATCTAAAACACATTATATATTAGGTTGTAAAGCTCAGTATACGTGGCTGTCTACATTAGGTGATTCAGCAAGGCAGAGTGACATACAAATATGTTTATACACAGCGGAAATGTGTTTAAAGGGTAACTCCACTTTTGTGAAACAAACATAACATGTAAAAAAAAAATATATAGCATATACGAGTGCTACACAAACCATATTGAAGTTTAACATTATTAAAAATTACCTTTGCTTTCCAATCTGAGGCTGCTGTCATTTTCTGTAAAATTCAAGGCAACATGGCATCCTGGATGTCTTCTGTACGCAGTTGGTTAACCACTTAAGGACCGAGCCTCTTTCTGAGATTTGTTGTTTGAAAGTTAAAAACAAGTTTTTTTGCTAGAAAATTACTTAGAACCCCCAAACATTACACTTTTTTTTTTCTAACACCCTGGAGAATAAAATGACGGTCGTTGCAATACTTTATGTGACACCATATTTGTGCAGCGGTCTTAGAAGCGCACTTTTTTTGGAAAAAAAAACACTTTTTTAAATTAAAAAATAAGACAACAGAAAAGTTAGCCCAATTTTTTTTATATTGTGAAAGATAATGTTACACTGAGTTAATTGATACCCAACATGTCACGCTTCCAAATTGCGCCCGCTCGTGGAATGGCGACAAACTTTACCCTTAAAAATCTTCTGCAGGTTGCATGGTTTGAGTTACAGAGGGCGCTGCTCACGTATGCGTTCGCTTCTTCACACGAGCTCGGCGGGACAGGGCGCTCTTAAAATTTTTTTTTTTTTCTTATTTATTTTACCTTTTATTTTTATTTTTTACACTGTTCTTTTTTTTTAAAAAATGTGTCACTTTTATTCCTATTACAGGGAATGTAAACATCCCTTGTAATAGAAAAAAGCATGACAGGTCCTCTTAAGTATGAGATCTGGGGTCAAAAAGACCTCAGATCTCATATTTACACTAAAATGCAATAAAAATAAAAAATAAAAAAATGTGTCTTTTGAAAAAAATAAAAAAATGTCCCTTTAAGAGCTATGGGCGGAAGTGACGTTTTAGTCGCTTCCGCCCTGCTATGATGTGGAGATGGGTGGGGGCCATCTTCCCCTCACTCATCTCCATACCCAGTCACGAGAAGGACCCGATCGCCTCCGTCGTTGCCGACGGCTCCGGGAAGCGGCAGAGGGCACGGGAGAGCGGCGGGCCACTCTCCCGCCGCCGATAACGGTGATCTCGCGGCAAATCCGCCGCAGAGACTACCATTATCGGAAACAGGACCGCCGGCTAAAGTAGAGGATACCTGGGTTATGGCAGCTAGCTGCTGCCATAACAGAGCAATCCCTCTTCAAACAGCCAATGTATATCGGCGTGCGGCAGTCCGGAAGTGGTTAATAGAACTTCCCCAGAAATTTAGTTTGCTGCTTGTGTGATTGGCTCACTGATTTTTCAGCATTCTCTGCAATAGAAATTACATTTTTTATGAGGTACTCTCTAAGGGTTACCTCATTCTAAAGGGATGCAGACCCTGGAAATTTTCTAATTTGATTACTGCAAGAACATCAGCTGATTATGTTGAACACAAACAATCTCATTCAGGAATCACACTTCCGGGGACATACCCAAAAATAAGACCTACCCTGAAAATAAGACCTAGCATTATTTTCCAGGAGGGCTGGAATAGAAGCCCTACCCAAAAATAAGCCCTAGTTTAAAATGCTTGTAAAATCCTATAATCCACTCTATTACAGTAGTATATAATGTACAATGTGTGTGTTTCTGTAATATAAATGTGGGGAAGAGAGCTTTGGCGGGTCACAGAGCACAGAGCGGTGCTATAACAAAGGTATTTGGCACAATTATATTACAGAAACACACACATTATACATTATATACTACTGTAGTAGAGTGGATTATAGGATTTTACAAGAATTTTAACTTGGTTCACACTGGGGATTCCTGACAGGCAGGGGGAGGGAGGGGGAGAGAAGACAACACATCACATGGTAAGACCTACCCCGAAAATAAGCCCTACTGTGTCTTTTACTGCCAAAATTATTATAAAACCCGGGCTTATTTTTGGGGAAACACGGTAGTTGAACATACAGCTTTTTCCTAAGAACAGAATCAGCTACAAAGTGTGTTAAAATCCTTGCAATGTACGTAAATCACCCAAAGGGGATTATTATTATTTTTTTCAGTAAAAGTGGAGTTAATCTTTAAAAAAAACTACAGGCTAAACATATCTGTAATATGCCCAAAGCTATTGGTTCAAGTTTAAATCCGAACATCAGACAAAAAATGTAGTTTCAAATGTAGCTTACATACTGATTCATACACTGCAGTATGCATATGCAGTACTGTCCATGTATACATTTTATGCCAACCCACACAATGTAACATATATACAGTAGGTTCTTTTTTTTCAAGCTTCTATTATGTGTCAGACTAACAACACGTACACAGTTTAATTTCACAGATATGAAGTGTGCACTCTCAATGTACATTGACGTCATGAGGCAGGGGGATAGTAATGGACCATGAAGTTCCTGCCTCTGCTAACCTCCCAACGTATTACTGAGTGGGGAGTGTAATGGGAATGTACACACAGTTGTAATTAACTCTGGGGTTGATTTATTAAAGCTAGAGAGTGCAAAATCTGGTGCAGCTCTTCATAGAAACCAATCAGCTTCCAGGTTTTTTTTTCTGTCCAAGCTTAATTGAATGGAATCAGATTGTGAACTCTCCAGTTTCAGTAAGCCCCTTTCACACTGAGGCGTTTTTCAGGCGTTTTAGCGCTAAAAATAGCGCTGTAAAAACGCCTGAAATAATCCTGCCCCAGCATTCTCAATGTGAAAGCCCTGAGGGCTTTCACACTGAGGCATTGTGCTGGCTGTGCGTTGGAAAAAATCCTGCAAACAGCTTTTTTGGAGCATCTTTGGGGTGCATAAAATAGCGCTGTAAAAACTCCTATCCCCATTGAAATGAATGAGTACCGCTGTAAAAATGCGGTAAAAAAGCCCAGAAGCTGTGGGAAGGTCATATGACCGCAGTAGAGTGGAGGATTGTGGGATACCAAATAATCCTTTTTACCGTAGAAACGCGGTAAAAACGCGGTAATAACGCTAATCATTTTTAGCGCGTTATTGCAACGCCGCAGCCGCAGTGTGAAAGGGGCCACACTGTTTTAATCACTCCCTGAAAAATATCACTGTTCTCTGTTTATGTGTTATAGGATGAGACTGCATTTGTGCTTCTAGCTACATGTAGTTCATATTATTTTTACAATTAACATACTTTATTTTATGTCAGAACATGTGTAGAGATTAGCTACACTTGCAGCCAACTTTATTAGGTACACCTTGCTAGTACCGGGTTAGACCACCCAGTACTAGCAAGGTGTACCTAATAAAGGTACCTAACTAATAAAGGTACACCCGGGTTGTAAAGGCAGATATTTTTTATCTTAATGAGCCTATACCCATTGGGGGGGGAGCACGAGTGAGGTGATTTGCTGGTAGTTTGGATGTTCATTATTATCAAGCTTTTCATCGATTGACATTCACTTCTGGGACATACATTTGTTATAATATATTGACCTTTTTGCACTATATTGCATGGACATTTATCATGCATCTTGTATGTGTTTTTGATAAACATAGATTGTTTTGATATATGCAATTTTTCATGACTTAGGCCCCTTTCACACGGACGTTCCGTATATCAGTTTTTCATCCATCCGTTTTCGGATGAAAAACGGACATACATGTATCCCTATGGGATAACGGATGTCAGCGGATGTTAGCATGATGGAGGAAAATCCTATTTTTCCATCCGTCTGCGGATCGGATCGGATGAAAACGGACAGACGGTCCGTTTTCATCCGATCCCCCCATAGAAGAGAGCTGACCGCTCCGTTTCTGCACAGTGTGCAGAGACAGACAAGTCATCCGCCGGCTCAGCGGGGATCAACCAAGCGATCCCCGCTCAGCAAGCGGATGTTCACGGGGCGGATCATCACGGGATCCGCCCGTGTGAAAGAGCCCTTAAAGCGGAGTTCCGCCATTTTTTTTTTTTTTTAAAGTCAGCAGCTACAAATACTGCAGCTGCTGACTTTTAAAATATGGACACTTACCTGTCCAGGGCGCCCGATCTGCCCCTCGGCTCTCGGGTGCTGCTGCCGCCGGCATCTTCGGTAAGGGAATCAGGAAGTGAAGCCTTACGGCTTCACTTCCTGGTTCCCTACTGCGCATGCGCGAGTCGCGCTGCGTGATCTGAATGGTTCCTGCTGTCTTCTGGTCCCAATAGACAGTGGGGGGGACGGAGGAGGCGCCGGACGTGGCGTAGATATCCGCGGATATCTAAGTCTGGAAGTGGGAGCAAATACCTGTATTAGAAAAACGGGGATGTCTGGTCACCCTAAACTAGTTAACATACCTCACAGTACTGCCGGATGGCTTAAAGGTTCTGGTACTGTGCAGCTGTTCTACAAGTAACTAACTGCTGGCTACAAAGTCCTGTGAGAGAGGATTATCCAGGAGTTCCACTTATCGCTAAGTCTGTGAGAGAGACTTGTCTGTGCTTCATACCGGCTGCTAGGTCGGTGTGAGAGGCCTATCCGGGTGTTGCAAGATCCGCTGACAGTAAGCTGTTTTGTCCTCTGGATCCAAGAAATTAATCAGTGATCTGCAAAACGGTATCTGAAGCTTCCCCTAAACCTCTATTCTTTTACTATTACAAGTTCTTCTATTAAAGCATTGGAAAAAGACTGAGGTGACTGGTGCTCACATCTGTTTGACAACTCCTATCATAGACTCATAGTACTGGGACAGTAAAAGGTGGGGTAACGGCAGGACCAAAATTTAATTCAGCAGCCCTCTAGGGGGTATCGCTACACAATTAATCCTCAAAGTTCATAGAAGGAGCACTGAAGTCCTTTAATGTGTTCTCCAAGCCAACTCAGTCCTGCCATTGCTCCTCACCTCCCATAAGTGACCCAGTAGCTTTCCAGCTTTCTGAACACAGAGCAGGAGCTCTGGGATGGTAATGCAGTGGTGAATTGACACCCTGTGAATAGACCGCTTGAATTGAGCTGCTGAGGGAACAACTTCATTGCTTCTTATGTGAATTTAAGGATAAATTGCTCCACAGTGTCTGCAGCTACAGAGGTCAGTTAAGGCAACCTGTTCACAGATTGATGTCGAGAAAACCTGCACTGGAAGAAATATGGGGGCTGCCATTTCTGACTTCTTTTGAAAATGCTACTTGCGTGGCTGTTACTCACTTCAACTCTTTGTGGAGGGGATTTCCTGACCCCCGGTAGCACAGGATGGTTACAACTGAGATGACGCATATATTTGTATCACTGGACAAGCCTTGCTGACTCTCCTTCCTCTATGTTTTACTGAAAACTTCTATCAAGCAAATTAGCAACAAAATTTAATTCACATCTATAAATTGTAAGGCTGCCTCTCGTTTGGCAAAGTGTTTGTGTATTTGCAACCTCTGATCCTGTAATCCTGGGCAGCCAACTGAGACAGTTTTGCAAAGAGCTGTGGCAGATTTAGTGCTGCACATGAGACAGATTTTCACACCTCTCTCTGTATGAAAATACAGATGTGTTAATATTTAGTTAAACAAATTGACGTTTAACTGGGTTGACCTGCAATGGGGTGAGTATGTTTCTCAGAAGGCCTTGTTTCAACCAAAAAGCAGACAAATGCTTCAAGGCTGGAATGTACTGTGCATCCAATTGTGCTGCGAACGCTGTAATAGTGTGTGTGTGTGTATGTGTGTGTGTGTATGTGTGTGTGTGTATGTGTGTGTGCATATCACGTGTCCTTGCCTCTTTGTCCCTGAGCTGTCCACATCCCTCACAGTTAATTCTCCCTCTGCACTCTAGATGACACTCTATAATTGGAATATTTCTGTGTCTCTTTGCTCTGTTTTCCTTACAGTTTTAACAGCTTGCAAATGCTGATTTAATATTCATAACCGCACGAATGCCAATCCCTCCCTAAAATTCTAAATGTTCTCACAAAACCCCTCTAGACTGCTGATAACGCATACACTGGCCTAGTTTGCGCATCTCGAATGTAAATCTAACACCTCCCGGGGAGGACTTCTAACATAGACATCTTTAACTAAGGCTATCATACATTTGCCAGCATTGGCCTAGATGCATCAAACCGTTAGACAGGAAATGTCACAATCATGATAATCTGCAAAAGTTAATTTATCAAACAAGGATTTAATAGACCAGGATAGGTTGTTACATGGATGTAGCCATCATATTAAATATGTCTCTTGTTTTTCAGCCTTCAGTGTTGCTTCCTCAATGTTAACCTATATGTCTGCTGCTTTCTCCCTGTCTGCTCACTACCTCACCGGATCCATACCGGCCATTGTATTCACTAACTTTGACCTCTCTCACACACAGCTGTTTGTGCATTCTTCCACTTCTCACTGCTTTAACCCCCTCCTCCTTCCCCAACTTTTCTCTATTCGCTCAGATTTTTAACAGGGCACAGATCCTTTTAGCCGCTGGCTTTGTGAGTCACCAGTGCTGAATCCTAATTCGATGTAACCCTTGTCTCTTTCTCTCGTTCTGTATTCACTGTATTAGCTGTTCTGTGTTCTTCTCTCAGTGTGCATCTGCTCTGCATGCAGGGTCTGCTGCCTCTGTCCTTCTATGCTGTAAAATTAATGATGTCTATGCTGGCCTTCTCACCAGTGTCTAACCTCTGCTCCCTCACTTCACTCTTTCCTTTATAGGGGGACTTTGGAACCCAAGAGACTTTCACAAAGTATAGTCTTAAAAGAGGCAGTTTAATTGTGCAGATTTGGATGGTTTTCCCAACAATGTATTGTATATATGTATTATGATAATACATATATATAAAAACCATCCACCTTTACCTATCAATGAGCACACTGTAGCTAAACTCCACAAGGTCCTGGTAGAAACCATGAACCAAGGGTCCACCTCATCACTTCTCCTTCTTGTTAACAATACATGCCATGGATACAAGGTCCTCACAGGATTACATTCTTGTGAACATGGAAGCCTCTTTTATCTAAAATGTTCCTGGTCATACATTAAAGGAATGAATATAGAGATAAGAAGCTGCAAACTTGTTTTAGGGTCAGAGTAGCGCCCTCAGGAGATCAATGGTGGTTGCCTTCTCTCTACTCTGAATGATATGACACAAAGAGGAAATACTGTGGTGTTATACAGGTTCCATTGCTAAAATAAAGACAACCATCAGGCTGGCCATACGTTATACAGTTTTCTTGTACAGTTTTCTTTAGATTTACCAAAATCATCTAATATGAGGTCAAACCTAAACACTTTCAATTTGTATACAATCAGGCAGGCCCTTTCACTATGTAGTTGAAGGTAAATCTAAAGAAAATTGAAAAAGAAAATGATATAATGTATTTTGTATTACTACAAGACTGTATTATTAAATTTAAAATAAAATCAAAATTGACCAAGTAGGGTAAAGAAAATCACAGGCTCGGTTATTATCCTATACAAAAACGTTTTGCCGTGCAGCCCTTGTGGTGGTAATTTCTAAAAATATGGTACAGTAAAGATAGTAAAAAACATGGAAAAACAGATGCGAAAAAAAGAATGCTGGATTTACATATAATAACGTGAAGTAGCAATTATACCATGGATCAGACACACTCTCTGCAACCCCTTTAGCTAAGCTCTGTCCTCTTGTTAATCATTATTTTACACCAGGCACAATTTTTAGGGGCATTTTATGGGCTCGTTCATATGGACTGCAAAACCTGACTTTTCCTGTGCTTTCATCCCTTTTGTAAGCTCATTAGTGCCTCCTACTGTGAAGGCATACTGTAGCCAATTTCCCTCATACACACACATACACCAACTGAAAAGCTAGTCTTACTAAAATAATGCAGATATCTAGACTGACTAGCACTGACAGCAGTCCTCATTCAGATTGATATCTTCTTCTGACAGTCAAAACGATTCCATACCCATAGGAACCGGTGTTCCTCGCCTGAATGTACCAGCTAAAATCATGACAGCTAGATACTAAATAGCATCCATTGCTGTGACACACAACCCCTGAAGGTGGCCATACATGTATTTCTACAGTCATTTGATAGAAACAATCTTCTTATTTTATAGTTATGGCTTGCAAACATTGATGAGTAATTGTGCAATCTTTCAGCTGAAATTCAGCCATCAAATTAAAAGAGTTATTTCTTGTGAACTTCCAAAAAAAAACTTTCAACACCCATGTTTGTGTGGAAGAATAGTTGTTTCTCAAATGATTGACTGATAAATACAACCATGGCTAAAATTGTAAAAAAAAAAAAAAAAATTATACACTTTATATTCCTTGTATGGTCCTGTTAAGATAATGGTTATCCGAAGGCAGGGGACTTTTTCTTGACCTTGATTCTTGGTATGAAGAATCTTCCTATTGTAGAGGTTTCCTAATATTGGGCTAATAAAGCTTATAACACAAAGGAAGTTCTGTAATTTAGTTTAAAATGCAGAGGGGTCTTAAAAAATAAAATTTCTTAAAACAAAGTATCTGAGATATAAACATACTGTATGTACTGTAGAGTCTTGATCTAATGAGTGTCAGTATAATAGCGTTACTGAAAACTTTATTGCCTCTGTTTTACAAGCTGCAGTTTACAGTTTATATCACTACAATGTAAAGTCAAAACTATATTGGAATTTAAATTAAATGTACATTGATCCCCATAATTTTCCACAGTTACTGTATGCAAATGATAGAAAAAACAGTCAACATCACAGCAGCTTGTGACAAAATGATTGGGACACCACCATTAACATTTTGCTGCATTTGCTCAAGGCAAAAGTTTATGGCTTACCCCTGGTTCACACATATGCGTGCTGAAATCACAAATATGTTTCTGCGTGAAAAGCATTGCGGTTTGAGTGCAATTTCACCAGAAGTGCGATTTTGGCTTCTGTGTAGACAGGTGAGTTTTAGGTAACAATGTCAGCCATACATAAATCCTGATAGGCATTAACACTTGAATATATAATGTATATGTAAACCCAGAAACACATTTATTTATTTTTTCTTTTATGAATATTTTAGATGGCACTACTTAGCTGTTGTGTCTGTGGTGCTGTGCAGTTGAGCTTGGCTCACCTCCATAAACACAAACCCTGTTAAACTGTGACAGAGAATAAATTCTGTAGATGTAGTCAGCACTGAGCCTTAGCTTGGAATCAGCCAAGTCCAGAGATGCAGAGAAACCTCTAGGGTTTGTTATATCAGTTTATCCCTGATAGTCAGTCATGTGTGTGTGACTGCCAAGGCATATTCTGAGATAACAAACCTTGACAGATAAAACAGAAATGGAACAACCCCATGATTTTCAGTATGATTATTAGTGTGCTCTGTGATGACATATTTACTTTATAAAATATGAAATATTTCATACATAATGTACAACCACTTTCCTGAAGAGCCGAGGACACATATAGGCTTAGGTAACAACAAAGTGCACAGATCTGTATTGTGTATTAACCTATAATAGTCAAACAAAATTATCTTTTAAGGCACCCATACATGTACAGGTCATTGGCCAACAATGGTTGTTTACGTCCCTTCTAATGATAAACCCTCTAATGGCCCACTCCTTGGTTAAAGGGCCAACAACAGCTCAGGTATCGAACCTGAGCTGTATTGATACTGGTTTGTTCCCCGGTCAACTCTGTCATAAGGCATCCACAATTGTTAGTCAAATCACATCAACGTGGATGGCTGAATCTGTGCCACAATGGGCCATCCCACAGCTAAGATAAGGCCTGAGATGGATAAATTGCCTGTACTTTTGATGAAAAATTAAATCCTCTTTTGTGTACATTAGAGCTGTGCACCTGAACTTTCTGGATCCCTTATTCAGGTCATTTCATTTTTTTTTATATCCAACAAAGTTTTGTTAAGTTTACAGAGGTACAGGGCATACAAACTCCCCTTTACATTGCGGGGTAAAAAGGCATTACATACATACATTTCAAAGCGAATCTGGAGTAGGAGCCGACCGTCCATCCATATGACTTTATACTCTCCCTAGTATTAGAGCACATATAACACATCTCACCCGACATTGATGCCCAGTAATCTATCAGCCACCAAGTCCACCGGGGCCAAGTCCGGCACATCCAACCATCTTGCCCACAACTTCTCGAACTTATGAGCACTACCCCTATGCTGATATATCAGTTTCTCCAATCTCAGCACTGTCCCAATATTAGTAATCCATTCCTTCAAGGTCGGGGGAGCCTCCTCTTTCCAGTGTACCATAATAAGTTTCCTCGCCTGGAACAAAACTCTATGAACAGCTTCTCTGCAATCTTTATCCCACTCATACTCCTCCAAAGCACCCAAGAGACAAGCTCTCGGGTCCTGTGGAAGAGACACTCCAAACAATGAATTAATCGTAGTCACCAATCCCGCCGAGTACATGTGGAGTTTGGGACAGGTCATTTCATTTTTAGTGAGTTTTATTACAAGTGAATGTCAATTATGATTCCCCTCCTTACTATTATGCTAGAAGGAAGAGTTGCAACATATCCAGATACTCAGTCACCATTACAATTCACTTCAGATAACATTGATAACATTGACAAAAATCATGCATGATGACCAGCTTTATTTACTGTAGGCAGCTAGCTCTAACATACAACCCCCATCGCCCACTGCTTGCAGTGCCTGGACTACTGATTATCATAGCATGTATAGTGCAATGACTGCTTTATTGTGGAATGTTTACTTGGTTGAATTCCAATACCCTCTCTGGATCAGTGGCTGGCACTTGGCTCCATTCATCTACTTCCGAGGCCACAGCCAGATGATTTTGTTGCACAATTTAACATGTCTCTTTTCTTTCTTTTTTAAGAGTGCCAGCAGGGACCAAAACCACAAACACAACAGTGGTGCCAGGACAAGCACAGCCAGATGAGACTGACCGAAAAACAGACCAGCGCTCGTCTGTGTCAGACCTGGTGAACTCACTGACCAGTGAAATGCTCATGGTGAGTAAGTCACAGTTTGTCAATTTGGACATGTATATCTGTTAATTCACGTTGTTCCAGAGGTGCTCAGAGTACAGAGGTCACCCTGACTGTCCTCTCTGTGCCAGATTTAATGCTGAATCAATAGACAGCCACTGAGAAACACTGTGGAGAAGAGAGGATTTGTTCCTGGCTTAGCTCCAGGGTGTACCAAGCAGAAACTGCATACATAAAAGAAAGAAGAAAACAAATAATGATAATGAGACATTGGACAGAGTTAACAAAATAGTCGTACAAAAGTAACAGGGGAGCTAAAGCAATCAAGATAAGAGGATGGAGGCCAACAGAAACTTATAGCTATGTAATAAAGACCAGGAATATAAATAAGTGCAGTAAGTAAATCACCATCCTTCATTTGTGTAAAGATTCCCACATGCTAGCTATTTAGTGTGGTGGGTTAGCAAAACTGTGTAAACTGATTAGAATGCCACAGATACCGAAATATCCTCTCCTTCTTCATATATATATATATATATATATATATATATATATATATATATGAATGATAAGCTGGTAATGATTAAGCACATTTCTGTTGTGTGAAACGTGTTTACCTTGACCACTGCCAGTGTCCTTTGGTGTAATTTTGGATATTCTTATTTTCCAATAAACTTTACTTGGAGCCCACATAAGGTGCAGCCATTCCTTTTTTTTACAATTTACCATGGAGGCGAGCCGGGGTTAGTACTCAGGTGTGTGTTCCAGTGGGCGTATCAGTTGCACCTGGAGCGGTGAGTTCTTTTAATTTGTAACATTAATAATACCCTGGCAATGTAAGGTGATGCAAATGATAATGCCAATAATGGTACCAATAACAATGCAGCCTAACCACTTTGTACAGGCTCTATCTATCCAGTGGCAAGTGGAAATAATTGAACAAGTGTGCCAGTGGTGGAACCCCTAAACTTGCGTTGGAGCCTTCACCCTCAAGGGGAATGTATTTGTAGTCCATAGCAAGACAGAAGCGATTAAGTCCCGTTAGATAGAACTCTTCTGGTGGCAACAAATTTCTATAATAAAAAGTTCAAATACACAGAGGTGGTCAAAAGGCCACTCACACATGTGGATGAAAGGCGGATGTCCCTGAAGGCTTCTGCGGTACTGGCATGCTTTTGAATAAGGTCAGGTGAAAGTCAGCTCGCCATGCACTGGCCCCCTCCTCTCAAGCTTGCACCTTCCTCTGGCTCATAGCTTCAGTTCTATGTCTCAAGACATTTCTGGTGCCTTTTGGGTTCTCTGAGGCCATAGGAGAAGTTGGATTTGTCCATCTGTGTTGTATAACATGGATTGAAGAGGCTGTTAGATTGTTTTTGTTCAGCCAGAATCAAACAAGCTAAAGCTAGCCATAGATAGATTGAAATTTGACCAGTTCAGTAGGGACTGTTCATGAAAAGTCAATCTATTGGTCAACTTCCAAAAGACTGCAGTGCTGATCAGTGTATTCTGACAGCGTAGGTGTCCCCACTGTCAGAATAAAATAACTGAGCAGGGAGGTTTCCTCTATCCACCTTGCTTATGTGGATTGCTGCAAGCGCTGATCAAATGATGGTTTCCCAGCATGACTGTTTGACAGACGCTGGTCATTAGATCAGCTTTTCCTGCTGAAGTGGCCAATTTTTGAACCGGGCTTCACTCTCCCACATCTCCTAAAAAATTGAAAATTTGAATTTACTGAACTGACACATTAAAATGTGATTATAGGGGGTCCAGAATTTCACTGGAACACGGAATGAACAGTATCTCGTTACTTAGGGAATGTCGTGCTGTTCATTCAATCTGCATTGAAAATAAAAGAAGAAAAGAACATAATTGATTTGACAAGTCAAGTGCTACTTTTACCTGGATTGTTGTAACAAAAAAATATATATATATATCAAACAAACAGTTTAGGAAAATGTCCTATTTGATAAGAACAGAACAGAAGGACACAAGCATTCATCAGAATATAAAGGAGGTGTTTTGGGATCAAGAGATAGGAATGGCAAGGGGAGACAAGAATACAGACAAAGATGAGATAAACTGTGCCAATGGACAGGAAAGAGAGAGAGAAAGAGAGAGAGAGAAAGAGAGAGAGAGAAAGAGAGAGAGAAAGAAAGAGAGGGGGATAGGGAGAGAGAGAAAGAGAGAGAGGGAGAGAGAGAGAGGGAGGGGGAGAGAGAGAGGGAGAGAGAGAGGGAGAGAGGAATGCATTAATAAGGAGTAACAAGAAGAGAGAGAGAAAGAAAGAGAGAGAGAGGGATAGGGAGAGAGAGAAAGAGAGAGAGAGAGAAAGAGAGAGGGGGAGAGAGCGAGAGATAGAAAGAGAGAGAGAGAGAGAAAGAGAGAGAGAAAGAGAGAGAGAACGAGAGAGAGAAAGAAAGAGAGAGAGGGATAGGGAGAGAGAGAAAGAGAGAGAGAGAGAAAGAGAGAGAGAGAGAGAGAAAGGGAGAGAGAAAGAGAGAGAGGGATAGGGAGAGAGAGAGAGAGAGAAAGAGGAATGCATTAATAAGGGGTAACAAGAAAGGAGATTGAAATCTTAAAACAATTCAGTTCAATCCATCTATTTCTCATTAAGGCTATTTCTAGAGCAATAATAGGTGGCTAGTGTTTCTGCTGCATTGATAAAAAGAGATTAAATATCTCTGGAATGTGAAATCTAAGCTACATTGTTTGAAGTGGTGCAAAACAAAAAGATGAATTCATTTTAAAAGCAGTCTCACAGGCATGCATATTTCTCTGATCCTCATAACATACCTTTTTGGGGGTTAGCTTTCTGAGATCCACATACACATTCCTGAATAAAAAAAATGGAGACAAAAGGAAATGTCCGCGTGGCTCTTATGAGGCCATAGATTGCTGATATGTGGTTGTACACTACATTGATCCTTCCTATGGATCTTAATTTTCCTAGAAAAGTATATCTAAGTTACAGCTTGAGACTCACTTCTGTTCTCTGTTTGATACTCTAGAAGGCTTTTTCAAAAAGAATAGCCATTTTGTTAAAAATTACAATCCAAATGTGAAACAGGGCATTCAATAGGTTTTTTTTTCCCACCAGGACCCAGCAGGTTTTAGCTATTTCTCCAGGTTGCCATGTTCCACTAACAGCTGTACTATATAATCATGTAATGCCCAGCTGTCCCTCTTTTGGGACAGCTCTCTTTTGAAACCAAAATCCTCGGTTCATTTTTTCAACCTTTCATTTGCCTCTCATTTCTGGTTTGACTATAGACTTTAATAAATACAGTGAAAGTACTATATATCTGTAGAGAGCGTTATACTGCGCAAAACATTTAATCCAGTTTTTGAATCAGCCTTTCTTATCCTCCATTACCATTGAAAAACACCTGAAATAATAAATGGGTCCCAGGAAATCACCTGCTAAAAATTACATCTGCAGCTCACGGTACATTAGTTTTATCAGTAAGTTGTTAATATAATTAGATTGGAATGTTGTTGTGTAGCATATTTGGCACCCAGAAGGGATCTTTTTTTTTTTACACCCCCTCCACTAAACAACAAGTTTACCTTCAATAATAATCATGAAATGAAACTAAGAATATTAGCAGTAATAAAGTAAAATTGTATTGTCCCTTTCCATTGATGGTCAGTGAAAAATAAATGCACCCTTTTCATTTGTGGTCAATAAATGACCCCTTTACCTTGGTGTCAGTGGAAAATTGCCCATCTTAGGGACTGTGTTGACAGGCTTTTCTTTAGATCAAAACTTGCTTCTCTCCCCATACAAGTCTATGAGAATGCACAAACAGCTTGATTCTGGTCAAATGCAGGTCAGGAGGTCAACTGCAGATCAAATGCACCTGTCAATGAATTCTGAATGATCTCAGAAGTGTCTAAACTGATGTCAGTAGCAAGCTACATTTTCCACTTGACAGACACCCAAAGCCTGTTGACATAGGTCTTTACACTTAAAGCGGTTGTAAACTGGGGATGTTGTAAAAAAAAGGGACATAATGTGCTAGTATGCATTGCATACTAGCACATTATGAAATGCTCACCTTGGAACAAAGCCCTCCAACGCTGTACTGTCACAGCTGAGAGGGCTGACATGTTCCCCTGTCTTTCTCCCAGGTTCGCATGTGCGCGGGAGCCCTCGGTTCTGGCACAAAGCTCTGAAGTTTCAGCAAGGTATGCCGGACCTTCAGGGCAGTGCACGTTTAGGTGATATTCATTTTACCTACAAGTAAGCCTTATTATAGGCTTATATGTAGGTAAAATTGACCAAGCAGGCTTTACAACCGCTTTAGGGTCAGTGGAGAAGTGACCTCAAACCATGGGGGTGACCATAAAAGTGCCTCCCTGGATTGAGACTCAGAGGATGTTGCTCCTTACATTGGTGGTCAGTAGGAGTGGTGTCTCTTTAGGTTGTTGGTCATTGGAGGGAATGTTCTGTTACATTTGTGGTCGGTGAAAGGAATACCATTTTTTATTAGTGGTCAAGTTTAGTGCCTACTGCTAAGTGATTTTGGGACTGAACTATACATGTACCATCAGGTGGAAAATCAGCCCCCCCCCCCACTGCTTATTGATCAAGGAATCCCAAGTAATCTCAGAAGGAGCTCCATTTAGTGCCGGTTCACACTGCTGCGCTGTGAATTTGTTCAGTTTTTTCAGTCCATTCTGAGGTGCGAATTTACCGCGTTTTTGCCACGATTTTAATGCGAATTTCAGGAGTGGGACATAGCTGCGATTAATGTTTTTGTGGAGAGTAGTGTGGGGGAATTCGCACATATGTGAACCATCAAATGCGATTCCAGAACGATTTACATTGATGTCTATGGAGACTAAATTCGCAACGCAACACTCTAAACTCGCACAAGACCCTTTTTTTCATTGCATCGCCTTCGGAGAGGAATCGCAACGCATAGATGTGAACCGCCATCATTGAAAACAATTACTTTTTGGATGACATGTGAATCTAGTTTGTGTTTAACGCATCGCATTCGGTATCAACTTGCACAAGTGTGAACCGGCACTTAAGAAACATTAGGGAATAGTGTTGGTATAGAAAGTATAAGTGGGGCTACTGCTAATTTTTGTTTAGGAATTCTTCATGGTCTGCATAACTCAGCACAGGGCTAAGATGTGTCCCTTGCCTACATTCTTTGTGCTAAAAGGTGTTCTTCATTACTTTATCAGTAAATTAGGAGTTAACTAGCAATCTGAAATTTAAATATTGATGTCTTCTGCCATAATACTAACTTTGTTTATGTAGAGAAAAATAAAAATAGTCTGCACATTCAAAGTTTACAAAAGTGTCTTTTATTGCAGACGGTCAAAATACACCAGGGACACCAGGTGTTAGTCACGTAGACGCAATTCACACATCTGATCTGTGCTTAATCATTACTCGGGAATGATTAAGCACAGATCAGATGTGTGAAACGCGTCTACGTGACTAACATCAGGTTTCCCTGGTGTATTTTGACCGTCTGCAATAAAAGGCACTTTTGGAAACTTTGGATGTGCAGCCATTTCTTCTTTTTCTAAAGTTTTTACGGAGGCAGGCCAAGGCTAGCACTCCTACTTGGTTCCAATCAAGGTATTGCACACACCTAGAGCAGCGGATTCATCTTCTTTTGTTTATGTAGACTGGAAACTTCTATGCATGTTCCTCTAGGTAAGACGTCTTTCAATGACCTCCACTATTAGCTTGGGTTTTCGAAAGCCCCCAAGCACAGAAACTATCATGCAGAGGTATCTGGATTCCTTTTCAACTTTTCAGTGGGTTGATTGTTCTGCCACATCAAGTCTCTTGGGGGTCATTAATAATTTTACTTTCTAGCCTACTTGGTATTTAGATTTATTTGCCTAATATTAAACTATTTACATATATAGTTGAAAAGGATTTTAGAATGTATATGATGATTATTCACTGGGAATAATATCAAGAAAACTAGTTTCAATTCGAACACTAGGCTTGTAAAGCTGACAATGGGGTTAAAATATGCTAATTACTGCCTTTAGATTGACACATTTTGCATTGCTAACAATTGTCATAAATAGGTATGGCAGGTACAGTATGCTCTCCTCCAAGTTACAGGGAATCTGACTTTACATTATTTCAAAAAATTGCCGTAGGTATAAAGTGCACTTTACAGTAGCAGCCTACCATACCCTCCTGTCAGGGCCAAATGCTCAGCTGTTTTCACAGGCAAAGCGTGGGCAGTCTGTATTAGTGCTAAATTTTGCCTGCACATTCCTGCCTCCTGCATATTCAGCCATGACGGGTTGGTTTTGGGAGGTTTTTTATTAAAGTGCCACCAAGCTCCTAAATTAGAGTCTAAACAGGTACTAAATCCAGTTACAGTACTAGGTGATGAACAAACCTTCCCTAAGCCCAATCCTCCTTTATTCTCTCACATGCTGCCCTCCTACATACTGCAGTCCATAGTGGCAGCGTTTTAGCAGCAGAGTGAATTTACTATTCATCCCCCATGGCTGGAACTGTCTCTGACAAACAAACATCCTCAACATTTCCCCCAGCACAGTTTCTATATTCACACTGTGCAGGTGCCAATCCATATGTCACATAGGCATCATCTAGCTCTTAAGCAGTGGGCTTTCCTTTCCAGCTACCCCAGGTAAGCAAACAACTTGCACCCAGCCAGTGGTGTACAGGGCGGGGGGATATGGTTCCGGAGCCCGGTCTCTGCCTTGACACCCAGCCAACACTCATGATATCATTAATAAACAGCAGCAGAGGCAGGGCACCAGCCTGGGGGGAGATAGGTGGCTGTCATTGGGCAGTGAGATTGTCATTGCTGCTGCAAACACTGGACAGAGGAGACAAGAATCTCCTAACATATGCTGCTTTTGTGTCTGTCAGCCCCTTTGTGTTCCCTTGGGATTAGATCTGATCCTGGCTCTCCTGTCTGCCCTCTCTGTGTTGTACAGGGGAAGACTGCAGATCCAGCAGAATGAAAGGAGATTTATTATACTTCTTAACTTTACCTCTTACCTATGATCTGAAGTGTCTAGTTCATTTTATATATTAAACTGAATCATTTTGTTTAGTAGAAAATGTTTCTAATATATATATAATATTAGTATAGTATATAATAATGCACCGTATAGGTTTGCTGTGTAGCCTGTGGGTTGAGGACCCAGCTGGAGTTCTCAGTTTTTGGGGTCCAGAGCGAATTAGACCTTTATTCTGTTGATGTCTGTTGAGTACAACACATAACTCTTGGCCTCTGCAGTCTTTGGGTTACATACACCTGACTCCTGCATTCTGTGTGCTACTTACTCCTGACCTCTGTACTCTGTGCATTATGTACTCCTGACCTCTGCATTCTGTGTGTTACTTACTCCTGACCTCTGTACTCTGTGCATTATGTACTCCTGACCCCTGCATTCTGTGTGTTACTTACTCCTGACCTCTGTACTCTGTGCATTATGTACTTCTGACCCCTGCATTCTGTGTGTTACTTACTCCTGACCTCTGTACTCTGTGCATTATGTACTCCTGACCTCTGCATTCTGTGTGTTACTTACTCCTGACCTCTGTAATCTGTGCATTATGTACTTCTGACCCCTGCATTCTGTGTGTTACTTACTCCTGACCTCTGTACTCTGTGCATTATGTACTCCTGACCTCTGCAGTCTGTGCATTACATATTCCTGACAGTGCACTACATGTGCATTACTTATTTTTGCCCCTTGCACTCTGTGCGTTAATCCTGACCTCTGTACAGCAATGACCTACACAAAGAGATTTGGTTTGTACTGTGTCATACTTCCCAATGTTAGAACATGTTAAAGAGGGCCACACTGATAAGCATGACATGTAATTAAAATGTGAAAAAGTGGGCATGTCTTTATAGCACAAAATATTAGATGTGGGCCTTAAAGGTGCATTGTTAAATAGACTCTAAACCTACCTGCGGTATACACTGAACTCATATAAACTTGCACGCACAAATTACTCTTTATTTACTGTGTAACAAGTGAGGGTCTTGGAGGCCTGTAAACCTTAGGAGAAGGATATATATATTTTTTTTTTAAACTCTTCAAATACATATGTTTTTCTGCACTCAGAATATAGAAAAAGATTTACCACTTTTTTTTAAAACAGAAAGGGAAAGGGAAAAAGTTTTTTGTAAGTTTGGTCTATTTTCTTTTATATACTAACAAAAAAAGCTTCATCTATCCCAAAAATTTTAAAAATTTATTTGGGTACAGTGTTGCATAACCACATTATTGTCAGTCAAACTATTACAGCACTGAAAAGTGAAAGAAATGTCCTGAAAAGGAAGGGAGTATTACATGCTGGTATTGAAGTGGTTAAAGAGATTCATTAAAATAGTTAAGAACTACTTACAAACCAACGAATGTTGTGCGTAATGTACATTATAGCTTAAAGTGCAGGAATTAAAACTGTATAATTTATTACACATTACACCAATTTTTACTCAACCAGCAGAAAGTCTAAATAATTTTGCAACTACTGCTACAGATATTTCCAGTCCAAAATTCTCATCATTACTTGTTTTTACTTATAAACTACCTATTTATTTAAAGCAGTGTTCAAATGTTCATTGCATCTGGTGAGAATTAAAAATATATAGCATTTGACTAATTTAGGAGCAGTCTGAATGGCCTAAGTATGTTTTATTTACACCAAATTTGATGGCATGAAAGAAGCCAGCATAAATAAATGGCAGAATATGAAAAACCATGTTAAAGCCACGAGCTAGCATTTTATCTAGTGACACATCTGTGCTCTAGAACATTTATTTATTCTGAAGTCATTTTTATATTGATTGACATTGACTCAGAGTGTCAGAGCCAATAAATGACAGAAATAGTTATGCATGATGCTCCCATCTCACGACACTTGTGCTCACCTTAATAGGTGCCTTGGGTCTGGAGAAGCTTATTCCCATAATTCTACAGCCTATGTGTACATGTATTTGCTACCCAGTGCACTACCCATGTAGAAATGACAGGGAAGACTGTGAAGTGCCTAGGATTTTCTCTCAACAAATAGGCTCAGTGGAGCAGTGAGGGAGCATTGAGGTGGAAGCCTTGAGTGTTATTACACGTGACAACTCCCTTCGGGGAGACCCAGTGGCCAGCAGTGAATGAAACATTACTACAAAAACACAGGAAAGTGAGAGGATCGATAGAAAAGAGAGCATCTTAATAACCACAGGGGATTTGTGGCTTATGCCGCGTACACACAGTCGGAATTTCCGACAAGAAAAATTTGATGTGAGCTTTTGGTCGGAAATTCCGACCGGAATTTCCGACAACAAAAATTTGAGAGCTGGTTCTCAATTTTTCCAACAATAAAAGTTCTTTTCGGAAATTCCAATCATCTGTATGCAATTCCGACGCACAAAAATCCTACGCATGCTTGGAATCAATTCAACGCATGCTCAGAATCATTGAACTTAATTTTTCTCGGCTCGTTGTAGTGTTGTATGTCGTGCGTTCTTGATGGTCGGAATATTGTGTGACCGTGTGTATGCGACACAAGTGTGAGCCAACATTCCGTCTGAAAAAAATCCATGGTTTTCTTGTCGGAATTTCCGATCGTGTGTACGCGGCATAAGTCGTTGTACTGACCATACAGTAGTAACAGGTGATGCAGAGAGAATTATGCTATTCACCATGTAACTAATCAAATAGGCTGAAAATATTTTTAATATATAGTAAGTATTCTTTAATGTGTCAGTAATTCTGGGGAAAACAATATACAGCAAACTATATATGATAGCACAATAGCACAAAAGTATTGTCAGACAGTTACGCTTCGTGGTATCATTTTTGAGATGCTGAAGTGCAGAAAAGCCATTCACCAGAGATTAAACTGGAGGAGATAGACTTGCTGCCATGGTGCTCTTAAAGTGGTTGTAAACCCTCTCTGACAAGTTTTACCTACAGGTAAGCCTAAATTAAGGCTTACCTGTAGGTGTTTGCAATATCTCCCAAACCTACGCGGTTTCAGAGATATTTGCCAAAAAGAATGCACCGATGTCTACGGCGCATGCGTGCCGTAGACAACGGCGCAGGCGCACTGAGCGTGCCGGGTTTATGAATGGGATCATGCCATCATCGCCGCTCCGGGCCAGTCACAGCAGCGGAGTGGCGATACCCTGGAAGGCGCTCGGAGGAGAAATGGCGGCGGCAAAGGGGAACGAGGAGCGCTTCGGGGGCTTCGATCTCAGGTAAGTCATTCATAATGAGCTAGTATGCTATGCATACTAGCTCATTATACCTTTCTCTTGCAGGGTTTTTTTTAAAAAAAAAATTTCTAGAGGGTTTACATCTGCTTTAAGACCAATTGCTGTGTGTTAAACCTCACTTCACCTATAGCAGCCACTTTTAGTGTGTGGTGCAGTACTGGGGTGCCCATGATTTTGGGCAACAGATCTGACCTTCAGAAGGCTGTATTCCCTTGTTGTCTAAGTGATATGAAACATAGGGTGGTCAGACCTACCATAGATCATAGTTGTAGTCAGTAGATGAGCCAGAGGTCAGGTCAAAGGAGTCCTACAGGTTGGGAGCAAATGAGCATAGAGAGGTCAAGGACAGGAATTTAGAAATGAAGAGCTACAGGGAACTATTAGCTATCTAAGCTAATGGATGGAGCCAGGAACATAGTAGATAGGATACAGAATTTGACAAGGATAATGTTAATAAGGAACATTCTGAAGACAGGATGGACAAAAATAGCAGCAGAAATGTCATGGTTAGGGGTCAGGCTCAGAGACCAGTAGCTATAGCAGTTGAGAGACTCCCTCAGACCAGCATGATAAATACACAAGCAGATCACCCTGGCAGATTACCTGAGGTGTGGAGTCTAAGCACTAACCGGCATTCACCAGAGCTCTGATGGTGGAGCTGGGTTTTACTGCATGTTAGTACCAGATCTCGGTCCTCGGGATCACCCCAGCAGGAGGTGAGCAAGCCAGGGTCCAGTAGCAAATATAGCGGGTAGGAATCAAACAGAAGTGTAGTCAGTAAACAAGCCAAAGGTCAGTAACAAGTGGTAGCGAAGAGCTCCTCCCTGTCAGAACATACTTACAGCAGCAATCCCCTCTTCTAAGTGTGAAGGTGTCCTTCGCGCTACTAGAAATAAGTGTTAGAATGTACCAAAGTGACAGAAAAGGTGATAATAATATCCCAAAACAAGCAGCAAAACCCAATAGTGTTCAGAATACACAAAATAAGTATAAATATATAAAGCGATCTTGCGCAATAATGTATTATCACTAAAAACACTAAATATTAAAACTCCCAAAAGGATGAGTAAAAATCCAAAATCTGTGTGATATAGGAGAATAAAAAATATAAAAGATAAATAATAATAAAGACGTGTATAGTCCAAAAAATCAATGACTATAAAGTCCAAAAAATCAATAAATATATAAAAAATTCTTCAAGCAAAATTCCAAATCAATATTCAAAGGTGAATACTAAGAATAGAGAATATATAAATAAATATAAGAGAACTAGAATGTAATGATATAAGTCCTTATGGTGCTCCACAAAGTAGCTGCAAAGATTTCTTGATATCCAGTAAACAATAGTCTCTCAGAACTCTCACCTCATAAATGAAGTAATTTGCATATATAAAGATTTCCTTCGACCTTCATGTAGAGTTATTCCCCAACATCCTATTGGGACCTCTCCGGCTCTAGAACAGCTATTATGATGTCCTATACTGGTCCTTAAGCCATATATTCCATCTGCAGACTCACCAATCAGATCTTCCAACTATCCAGCAAATGTCACTTCCCCATGTGTGTCCATCGAATGCGTTATCAATTATAGATCCATTTTTTTACACAGCAACGATCAACTGTTGACATAGGCAATCCTGGAAAGTTGGAGATCTACCTTTGAGGCAGCATCTCAGTCCAAAAAGTAAATGTTGTATGTTGCTAAACAATGATGGTGCAATCCTTTTGTTGGGAAGAAATAGTTGCTCCTTTTACCAGACTGATTGAAGACTGATACCATGAATATGGCTTGAGGACCAGTATAGGACATCATAATAGCTGTTCCAGAGCCGGAGAACCCCCTCTTCTAGTAAGAACCCCCCTCCCCAGCAAAGAGCTCCTCCCCACTAATATTATCTTTCCTCCGGCAAAGTGCTTCTTCCCACATGAAAAGGTCCTCAAGAGTCCAAATTACAGACCTCAGATACAGCAAGGCAGAGAGCCAGGGGATATCCTTCCTCGACTGTGTTATATGACTTATCAGAGGTGAGGAGATGCCTAGTAGAGTCTCCCCCAGCTCTGAATTTCAGCTGTGGTGTCTGAGATCTGTGTGTGAGCTGTGGGGAATCCAGAACGCAGAAAAAAAAATGATTTTGTAGCGTCGGGACCAGGGGAATCCAGCAAGCATAGTTACATAGTTGGTCAGGTTGAAAAAAAGACACAAGTCCATCCAGTTGAACCATAAAAAAAGAAAAAAAGAAAATATCATACAATCCCATATACTGTATTTATCGGCGTATAACACGCACTTTGTTCCCCTGAAAATCAGGGGAAAATCGTGGGTGCGTGTTATACGCCGATACTGACATCCCTGAGCTGTCTCCGCTGACTGAGCGGAGCGGAGCGAGATACACATAGCCGAATGTACTCGGCTATACTCGGCTTTTCTCGGCTCCGCTCACAGACACGCCCAGTCCCGACATTGGACCTGTGTTATGTCCATCATAGGGCGGGACTCGGCGTGACTGTGAGCGGAGCCGAGAAAAGCCGAGTATAGCCGAGTACACTCGGCTATGTGTATCTCGGCGGCGGCTCCGCCCAGTCCCTGCGTCCCCGGCGTTCTCGGCGCCAATTTTAAAATGATGCACGGCGACACTGGGGCAAGGCTGCACGGCGACTCTGGGGCAAGGCTGCACGGCGACTCTGGGGCAAGGCTGCACTGGACACTGACAAGGCTGCACTGTGACAAGGCTGCAATGGACACTGACAAGGCTGCACTGTGACAAGGCTGCAATGGAGACTGACAAGGCTGCGCTGTGACAAGGCTGCAATGGAGACTGACAAGGCTGCACTGTGACAAGGCTGCAGTGGACACTGACAAGGCTGCACTGTGACAAGGCTGCAATGGACACTGACAAGGCTGCACTGTGACAAGGCTGCAATGGACACTGACAAGGCTGCGCTGTGACAAGGCTGCAATGGACACTGACAAGGCTGCAATGGACACTGACAAGGCTGCATTTAAATGTAAGTTATTTTTCCTTAAACTTCCCTGCTAAAAGTTTTTTTCCCTAAAATTTCCTCCTAAACGTGGGGTGCGTGTTATACGCCGATAAATACGGTACCTAATTCTATACCCACAGTTGATCCAGAGGAAGGCGAAAAACCCCAGCAGAGCATGATCCAATTTGCTACAGCAGGGGAAAAAATTCCTTCCTGATCCCCCGAGAGGCAATCGGATATTCCCCGGATCAACTTTACCTATAAATGTCAGTACCCAGTTATATTATGTACATTTAGGAAAGTATCCAGACCTTTCTTAAAGCAATCTACTGAGCTGGCCAGAACCACCTCTGCAGGGAGTCTATTCCACATTTTTACAGCTCTTACTTACAAGCGATGCAGAGCATGTGCCCCAGGTTCTGTAGCACCATCTGTTTTCTCAACAGCTTTGCCAGCCACATCTTATTTCTACAACCTAACCTCCTAACAATGAGAAACATAATGGAGGCACACTGAAATAAACTGGGTCTTAAACTAGCCACTAGTGAAATCATCAGCCACTAGTACAACACCTTTTGGACTTTTGGCAGTCCTGTGTAATATCTGCTGTTATTTACAATGTAACACTACTCTGAAAAAATACCAAACACCAGATTGTTCTTACCAAAATAATTGTGGCCCCAAATCCAACACTGTTATATGAGGATGATGATGATGATTCAAATAGTCATTACCAGCCAGTTTTGGTGCATGTGGAGAGCCAAGTGCAATGCAAGCTAATTTCTCAGAAATTTGAATGGGCTCATTGGACTAAAAAGAAACCTGCAGTCAGTGTGAAGGCCCGTACACAGGATCGGATATTCCGACAACAATTGTCCAAGGAACGTGTTTTGTCGGACAATCCGACCGTCTGTATGCTCCATCGGACAATTGTTGTCGGAATTTCCGAAAACAAATGTTGGCTGTGCATGCTCTCAAATTGTCCGACAACAAATGTGTTCCGTCTGATTATCCGATCGTGTGTACACAAATCCGTCAGACTAAAATCCAAAGTACAAACACGCATGCTCCGAACCAATGCTAAACATCAGACAACAATAGCAGAAGTTGCCCAAAGGGTGGCGGTAAAGAGCTGAAAAACTACATGGTTTGGTGTATGTTGGCTGAAAATGTTCTGCCGTCTGTATGCAGAACAAGTTCACGGACAACGCCCTTTGGAAAAAAATCCACGGATTTGTCCGATGGAAGTCCGATTGTGTGTACGAGGCTTAATACATATTTAAAATACATTTTCACTTCAGTTTAATGCACTGTTGGAATAAGGGATGGGCCATCCTTCTTCATAATTATATAAGACAAATATTAATGTAGCGAGCTGTTCCCATTGCATGCATCTTGACAGACTATAATTTGTATATAGATGAGAATGTTAGCTCCCGCTAGTGCCCGTTCATGCTAGACTGCTAAAAGTTGCTTAGTTCAGTTATTCATGATAAAGCATTATGGGTAATGTGGAATGAGAGACAAAGACTCTATTGGCATGGATAGAATTGAAACTACATTACCCACAAGACCACTGTGACGCCAGAGTGTTTTGCCGCCATGCACAGCCTGCTGGGAGAACTTATTTAAGGCAAGGCAGGGCTCTCGTTCCATCTCTTGGGACGCCATCTGACAACAGGCAAGAGGCCTGCAGCGAGTGTGCTTAGGCCGGAGAAGCATGGGCCTAAAGTGAGGGAGACCGGATCGCCTGACGGAGGGATTCCTGTCACAGCCCTGCTGATCGGACCAGGGAGAGGGACCACTCTACACTCCATAGCATCCAGAGTCACCTATCCACCGACACCTCGTGAGCGGCTGTGCGGAGGACCAGGGACCACGACCTGCCCAGAGGCTGAGAACCAAGAGGGCCTGGACGAAGTGTGTCGGCGAGGCGAGGCCTCATGTGGTGAGAGATCACCTGCCCACCAACATAACTAACTGGGTCACAGGAAAGTGACTGCCATAGTTTCACCTGTACTTGCTAACCACTGCAGGGCCTTAAGTGGAGACACGTTGCACCCGGGAATGATATAGCGCTTTGGGAGGATCAGCGTTTCACTTGCCCTTATACAGTATATTTTAAGTGTTCGTTCTTTCTTCACCTTTTTGTTGGATTACAAATACTTAAGTGCACCAACAAAAGCTAGCCGAAGATTACTGGGAACTTTAGGAACAAGCATCAGTTCAGTTCATTGCTTAAATTCATACAACGGGACACGCACCAGTTGAGCTGTCCACAAGGGGGAGCCAGATAGTTAATTGAACTCATATGTGTAAGATAACCGTTTGCATTTATTTTATTGTCATTTTGCTATTTCAGTGAGCTCGGTGGGACTTGGTGGAGAAGTACCCCACTGCGGTTATCATTGCATTGGGAGATTCCTCCACCGTGCACTTCCTCAGGTCTGATCCTAAGTTGTGTAAGCTGGGTCCCTTTTGTATAGTGAAACCCTGAAACTGTTATGTACATGTATGTCTGTAGACTCTCACGGGGATCTGTTTGAGTCAAATGTTACATGTGTAATCTCTATTCTAGTTCCTCTACCAAGTAAACATATTACCTTTTGGTTGAACTGCATCTTGTGTGGGACTCTGTCTTTTGCAGCCGTGTGGCAGGTGTACCACCTTAAGGTAGGGTGACCAGACATCCCCGGTTTCAGGGGACAGTCCCCTTGTGAGGACACTGTCCACGGACCAAGTCTGTCCCCGGTTTTGTCCCCGGATTAGATTTGAACAGGGGCTGGGGCAATTTCAAAGACAGTCAGTGCAGAATAATAAAAAAAAAAAAAATCTGAATTACACACCCCCCCCCCCCCGCTCCGCCGCTCCTACTAGCTTAGGGGGGGGGGTATATTTTTTTCCATTATCTGTGCCCCTTTCTGATGATCATGTGCTGGTTGGAGCGGAGGGAAAATGTCTTCAGTTGCATTTGAATGCCCATTCAGCTCGGCTCGCATGTTCTTCTGCCTTGGCTCAAGTCTCGGCCAGCCACCTGCTTATCTCCTTGCCTTCCCTGGAGGAGTGATCTTCCTCCGCACCCCAGCCAGTAGTAGCCGGGGGCCCGGAGAGTAAGACTTGACAGGCTGTGAGGCAGGCGGCGACGGGTGGAGAATCGCTGATTGCCGCCATCACTAGTAAAAAAAAAAATATGTCCCCCGGATTTCATTTTAAAAATCTGGTCGCCTTACCTTAAGGTAACAATATTTAACTACATTTATTGTTGTGTGGAATCATTGTGGCCCTCTATAGCCTTTTAGGGGCCCACAATCACATTGTTGTCCAGTTGTGCCAAGGGGGAATCGAGCCAAATTACAGGGGTTGATAGGCAGAGTACAGGCCCAAACTTAAACCAGCAGCTCCTACGGGGGTAGTTCTACATTAAATTTAACAATTCTGTTTTAGGGCACATATGCTTGCTTCCAGACACCTTTCTGTTTACTGTTTTTAACTCATTAACTTTGAGATACTCATGTTTACTGCGAACAGACATGTCTCATAGGAGTAACCTTAAACAGAAGTCTCACATTGTTTGGCTCAGCAATGGACATGATTGCATTGCTCTGCAAGATACAGGTGCTTCAGTACATTGCTTTAACATCAAGTTTGAGCACAGTAGTTGGCCAAGTCATTAGCGCTCTGTGAAGAGGAAATCATTGTACTGCAGCTTTAGGATACAAAGAATATAATGAAACTGCTCATACTGGGTTATGGGTCTTGTGGAATTCAGAGGGATTCTGCTTTTAAATACTGTATGTGAAGCTGAGCATTACCTACATGGTGGTGATGTTAGGGCAATACTGTAGAATTTCCGTAGTTCATACTTGTCCGCTTATAGCTCACGTCACATTTTGTGCCATCATGGAGCAGCACTTTTCTATCCTTCACATCCCTGGTCTTGAGTCTGAATGTATAGTAGGGATATCAGAATTGTGAGGAAATACAGTAAATTAACATAATTATAATCCAGTCAATGAAAATTAGCAGCCCAAGAGCCAGGTTAGACTATCAAAGATTTTCATGTGAGAAATGAAGAAGCCACAGTCTTTTGAATGATTTAAAAAGGGTAAACCCTCTGAATTTTTTTTTTTTGTTACACATATAGGCTGGTATACTGATTCATACCTAAGCTTCAGTTATTTCTTTGCTACTCCAAAAGCAAGATCTCCGTTCCGTAATTCTCAGCACTACTCCTATCCACTTTGGTGGATTTTGGGTTTTCAAAACCAAACTTGGGTGTTCAATTAGGGCTCATGTAGACAGGCATTCTTGTGAAACGCAGCTTTTTCTATTCACACTGCTTGAATCCAGTTGCAAATAAAAGTATGTGAACCCTTTTGGAATGATATGGATTTCTGCACAAATTGGTCATAAAATGTGATCTGATCTTCATCTAAGTCACAACAATAGACAATCACAGTCTGCTTAAACTAATAACACACAAATAATTAAATGTTACCATGTTTTTATTGAACACACCATGTAAACATTCATAGTGCAGGTGGGAAAAGTATGTGAACCCCTAAACTAATGAGATCTCCAAGAGCTAATTGGAGTGAGGTGTCAGCCAACTGGAGTCCAATCAATGAGATGAGATTGGAGGTGTTGGTTACAGCTGCCCTGTCCTATAAAAACACACACACCAGTTCATGGTTTGCTTTTCACAAGAAGCATTGCCTGATGTGAATGATGCCTCGCACAAAAGAGCTCTCAGAAGACCTAGGATTAAGAATTGTTGACTTGCACAAAGCTGGAAAGGGTTATAAAAGTATCTCCAAAAGCCTTGCTGTTCATCAGTCCATGGTAAGACAAATTGTCTATAAATGGAGAAAGTTCAGCACTGCTGCTACTCTCCCTAGGAGTGGGCGTCCTGTAAAGATGACTGCAAGAGCACAGCGCAGACTGCTCAATGAGGTGAAGAAGAATCCTAGAGTGTCAGCTAAAGACTTACAAAAGTCTCTGGCATATGCTAACATCCCTATTAGCGAATCTACGACACGTAAAACAAACAAGAATGGATTTCATGGGATGATACCACAGAGGAAGCCACTGCTGTCCAAAAAAGCAATGCTGCACGTTTACAGTTTGCACAAGAGCACCTGGATGTTCCACAGCAGTACTGGCAAAATATTCTGTGGACAGATGAAATCAAAGTTGAGTTGTTTGGAAGAAACACACAACACTATGTGTGGAGAAAAAGAGGCACAGCACACCAACATCAAAACCTCATCCCAACTGTGAAGTATGGTGGTGGGGGCATCATGGTTTGGGGCTGCTTTGCTGTGTCAGGGCCTGGACGGATTGCTATCATTGAAGGAAAAATGAATTCCCAAGTTTATCAAGACATTTTGCAGGAGAACTTAAGGCCATCTGTCCACCAGCTGAAGCTCAACAGAAGATGGGTGTTGCAACAGGACAATGACCCAAAGCATAGAAGTAAATCAGAGTCAGAGTCCTGAACTCAACCCGATTGAGATGCTGTGGCATGACCTCAAGAAAGCGATTCACACCAGACATCCCAAAAATATTGCTGAACTGAAACAGTTCTGTAAAGAGGAATGGTCAAGAATTACTCCTGACCGTTGTGCACGTCTGATCTGCAACTACAGGAAATGTTTGGTTGAAGTTATTGCTGCCAAAGGAGGTTCAACCAGTTATTAAATCCAAGGGTTCACATACTTTTTCCACCTGCACTGTGAATGTTTACATGGTGTGTTCAATAAAAACATGGTAACATTTAATTCTTTGTGTGTTATTAGTTTAAGAATTGTTGTGACTTAGATGAAGATCAGATCACATTTTATGACCAATTTGTGCAGAAATCCACGTCATTCCCAAAGGGTTCACATATTATTATTTTTTTGCAATTGTATATGTATTTGAATAGAAAACACAAGAAAAGGCTGCCTATGACCTACCTTTACTGCAGTTAAAACACACCTTTAATAGGATTTTCTATGTCCAAAGAAACATAACACAAAAATCACACAGGGAAAATGGAATCCCCTTGTGATAGTCACAGCTGGTGTGAAGACCCAGGAGCAGTAGAGCAAAGATCTCACCCATAGAGTCCCAAAGAGATAAAAGATGCCATTTGGGGATTTAACACTTATGCCGCGTACACACGATCGGAAATTCTGACAACAAAACCGTGGATTTATTTCCGACGGAATGTTGGCTCAAACTTGTGTTGCATACACACGGTCACACAAATCTTGTCGGAAATTCCGAACGTCAAGAACGCGGTGACGTACAAGACGTACGACGAGCCGAGATCAATGAAGTTCAATAGGCAGTTCGGCTCTTCTGCATGATTCTGAGCATGCGTGTTTTTTTGTGCGTCGGAATTGCATACAGACGATCGGAATTTCCGACAAGAACTTTTTTTGTGGGAAAATTTGAGAACCAGCCCTCAAATTTTTGTTGTCGGAAATTCCGACAGCAAATGTCCGATGGAGCCTACACACGGTCGGAATTTCCGACAAAATACTCACATTGAACATTTGTTGTTGGAATTTACGATCGTGTGTACGCGACATTGGCATCTACCACAAAAAAAAAAAATAGAAGATACAATCATAAATCATGTGTTTTCATACTACACCTTGCACCTTTGAACATCAGTAGTTTGACCACTGGAAGAATGACGTTTTGTTACATCCTCCCTCAGATAGCTGTGCTAAGCCTGTCCCTATATTACTTGTGACCCTTTGTGTTTTTCCTGGGTGAGCTATGAGCTATGGCACAATATTGCTCTCAGTTACATTTCTTTCTTAGTAGAGTCAACCCATAAATCCTCCAATTATTCACTCTGCTTCTTCAGGTCTCTGAGTCATATTTCATTAAAGTTTTATTGTTTCCCTGCTATATGCTCAAATAAGGATAACATCCTCTCTGAGTCAAATGTTTAAATAACACCCAGAGTTACTTCATAAAATACACCATATTGTAAACTGCTAACATCCTCATTATTTATTAACCACTTCAGCCCAGGAAGGATTTACCCCCTTAATGACCAGACAATTTTTTTGCGATACGGCACTGCGTCCCTTTAACTGACATTTGCGCGATCGTTCGACGTTGTACCCAAATAAAATTGATGATTTTTTTCCCCACAAATAGAGCTTTCTTTTGGTGGTATCTAATCACCTCTGCGGTTTTTATTTTTTGCGTTATAAACAAAAAAAATAAATTTTGAAAAAAATATTTTTTTTTACTTTCTGCTATAATATAAATGTATTCATCAGTTTAGGCCAATATGTATTCTTCTACATATTTTTGGCTATGAGTAAGCGTCAATTTGTGACGTGAAACGCGTTAGCCATCCTTCCCTGCATGCATACTACCTGCATTTGTTGTTTTGGATTTATGGATTTATTTTGAATTTTGATTTTTTTACCTGATATTTTGGAATAAATAACTGTCTATACAGAGTGCGACAGTCCAGGGTTTCTTTTTCTTCCCACATATTTTTGGTTAACCACTTAAGCCCCGGACCATTTTGTAGCTAAAGGACCAGAGGTATTTTCAGAATTTTGCACTGCGCTGCTTTAACTGTAAATTGTGCAGACATGCAATGTTGTACCCAAACGAAATTTGCGTCCTTTTCTTCCCACAAATAGAGCTTTCTTTTAATGGTATTTGATTGCCTCTGCAATTTTTATTTTTTGCGATATAAATGGATAAAGACTGAAAATTTTGAAAAAAAATGATATTTTCTACTTTTTGTTATAAGAAAAATCACATAAACTCAATTTTAGTCATACATTTAGGCCAAAGTGTATTCAGCCACATGTTTTTAGTAAAAAAAAAATGTCAATAAGCGTATATTTATTGGTTTGCGCAAAAGTTATAGCGTTTACAAACTAGGGTACATTTTCTGAAATTTACACAGCTTTAAATTTATGACTGCCTATCTCATTTCTTGAGGTGCTAAAATGGCAGGGCAGTACAAAACCCCCCCAAATGACCCCATTTTGGAAAGTAGACACCCCAAGGAAATTGCTGAGAGGCATGTTGAGCCCATTGAATATTGTTTTTTGTCTTAAATGATTGAATAATGACAAAAAAAAAAAAATTACAAAAAGTTGTCACTAAATGATATATTGCTCACACATGCCATGGTTATATGTGGAATTGCACCCCAAAATACATTTTGCTGCTTCTCCTGAGTACGGGGATACCACATGTGTGGGACTTTTTGGGAGCCTAGCCGCGTACGGGCCCCCGAAAACCAAGCACCGCCTTCAGGATTTCTAAGGGCGCAAATTTTTGATTTCACTCCTCACTACCTATCACCGTTTCGAAGGCCATAAAATGCCAAAATGGCACAAAACCCCCCCAAATTACCCCATTTTAGAAAGTAGACACCCCAAGGAAATTGCTGAGAGGCCTGTTGAGCCCATTAAATATTTTTTTTTTTTGTCGCAAGTGATTAAATAATGACAAAAAAAAATTACAAAAAGTTGTCACTAAATGATATATTGCTCACACATGCCATGGTTATATGTGGAATTACACCCTAAAATACATTTTGCTGCTTCTCCTGAGTACGGGGATACCACATGTGTGGGACTTTTTAGGAGCCTAGCCGCGTACGGGACCCCGAAAACCAAGCACCGCCTTCAGGATTTCTAGGCACAAATTTTTGATTTCACTCCTAACTACCTATCACAGTTTCGAAGGCCATAAAATGCCAAAATAGCACAAAACCCCCCCAAATGACCCCATTTTGGAAAGTAGACACCCCAAGCTATTTGCTGAGAGGCATGGTTAGTATTTTACAGCTCTCATTTGTTTTTGAAAATGAAGAAAGTAAATATATATATATATATATATATTTTTTCCAATTTTCAAAACTTTGTGACAAAAAGCGAGATCTGCAAAATACTCACAATATCTCTCAGCAAATAGCTTGGGGTGTCTACTTTCCAAAATGGGGTCATTTGGGGGGGTTTTGTGCCATCTGGGCATTCCATGGCCTCCGAAACTGTGATAGGCAGTGAGAAGTGAAATCAAAAATTTACACCCTTAGAAAGCCTGAAGGCGGTGCTTGGTTTTTGGGGTCCCGTACGCGGCTAGGCTCCCAAAATGTCTCACACATGTGGTATCCCCGTGCTCAGGAGAAGCAACAGAATGTATTTTGGGGTGTAATTCCACATATGCCCATGGCATGTTTAAGCAATATATCATTTAGTGACAACTTTGTGCAAAAAAAAAAAAAAAATTGTATTTTTTCCGCAACTTGTGTCAACATATAAAATATTCCATGGACTCGACATGCCTCTCGGTATATAGCTTGGGGTGTCTACTTTCCAAAATGGGGTCATTTGGGGGGGTTTTGAACTGTTCTGGCATTTTATACACAACATTAGGAAGCTTACATCCACTCTTCTAACCACTTGAAGACAAAGCCCTTTTTGACACTTTTTGTTTACATGCAAAACATATTTTTTTTTGCAAGAAAATTATGTTGAACCCCCAAACATTATATATATTTTTTTTCCAAAAGATTTTATTGAATTTTTTCATTCAGATTAAAAAACAGTATATGAAGAACATAACACAAGTCTGTATAAGGGTAGATAAGATATAAGATAAAACAAACCAAGAAAATAACTTGCATATAATGGATAGCAGGAAGGAGTCTGTAGTGGATAAGTCCGGAGATTGCAAGGTAAAATAATAAAAAAAAAAAATGTTAGGAGGGAAAGGAAGGGAAGAGGGAACTGGGGCAGAGGGGGGGGGGGTTCGCACCAAGTCGGAGGGGGGGGGGGGAGATGGCACCAAGGCATTAGCCGAGACCCGAGATAATCAATCGCAGTAGTTGGGGTAGTAGAAGATAAATTGATGATGACGTAGTGGACATCTTGGTGAACGATCAGAGATGTTTAGGATCCAGCGTACGTTTGATGGTTAATTTGCAGAGGGGGGGGGTCCGACCCCTGAGGAGGTGGGGGTTTTTTAATTTTAATGCACTAAAACACACTATATTGCCCAAATGTTTGATGAAATAAAAAAGATGATCTTAGGCTGAGTACATAGATACCAAACACGACATGCTTTAAAATTTCGCACAAACGCGCATTGGCGACAAACTACATACATTTTTAAAAGCCTTTAAAAGCCTTTACAGGTTACCCCGTTAGATTTACAGAGGAGGTCTACTGCTAAAATTACTGCCCTCGATCTGACCTTCGCGGTGATACCTCACATGCATGGTGCAATTGCTGTTTACATATGACGCCAGACCGACACTTGCATTCGCCATTGGGCAAGAGCAGGGCAGGACAGGGGTGCTTTTTTTTTATTATTATTATTATTATTAATTTTGCTTTTTTATTTTATTTTTAAATTGTTCCTTCCATATTTATTTATTTTTATCATTTTTATTGTTATCTCAGGGAATGTAAATATCCCCTATGATAGCAATAGGTAGTGAAAGGTACTCTTTTTTTGAAAAAACTGGGGTCTTCTAGACCCTAGATCTTTCCTCTGCCCTCAAAGCATCTGACCACACCAAGATCGGTGTGATAAAATGCTTTCCCAATTTCCCAATGGCGCTTTTTATATCCGGGGGGGGGGACATTCCCTCCCACTGCTTGTAAAAGCAGTCCAGAGGCTAATTAGCTGCTAGGATTGCTTTTACATGAAAGCCGGCCGCTGGCTGAAAAGAATGATACCAAGATGATACCTAAACCCGCAGGCATCATTCTGGTATAAACATTCAAAGTCCAGAAACATACCAGTACGTTGCTGGTCCTTGTTGGACATGTATTGTAATCTTTTTTTCATGCAGCATGTTGGCTGAATGAAAAAAGAGATTGATCGGTGGGTATGCCCACCATTAGAATATCGCCATTCATCCACCCACTTCTAATGATGGGCATACATGCACCATTTATATATGCCGAAGCATTGGGGCATCCTCCCGCAAAAAAGTTATGCCGCACACACATGGTCAAACTTTTCCACGGGCAAGCCTCCGTCGGAATTTCGACCGTATGTACGCGGCATTAGGAGCAAAATCGCTCCTCCGCTCCTCCGCCCCTGCTGCCCCCATGCTTCGGCATATATGCTTTTTTTTTTTTTTAACTGTGGTGGTGAAATCACCTCCTACAGCACTGGAGTCGCAGGGATCAGGCCTGTCTCTGCGAACGCTGCAGTTATGTGTGTTGTGTTTTGTAAGTGACAGTGATCGATCGATACTGCACTTGGGTGGCCTGGGCTGGACGGAGGGGCAAAACGCAGGTGCTAGCAGGTATCTGGGCTGATCCCGCTAACACTGCGTTTTTGGGAACCCTAAACTGCTGGGGACGCTAGTATAGATCTGATCAGATCAGATATTGATCTGTTCAGATACTATACCACTAAGGGGGGTGTATGCTTCACGCGTGGGTGTTAGCGTTACTGGCATTAACCTGACGCTGCCTGGGGTGTGACGCAGACCCTCTCTGAAGCTTAAACCTAATTGATATCACCCGCCGGGCGATCAGGGGGTTAAACCTTTATTGGGTTATATACGGCGGGTGCCCTGACACTATAAAAAGCAAACTAACTAACCAGCGTCACCCGTAACACTTATATGGTGATCACTGGTGAAAGGGTTAACTAGGGGCAATCAGGGGGTTAAAACCTTTATTAGATAATATATGGGGGTACCTGACGCTATATAAAAACCTGCGGCGAACCTAAAAAAAATTACTGGCTACCGATCTGCATCACCGACACTAAGACAGCGATCAGAAAAACGATCGCTTAGCGACAGTGGTGATAGGGGGTGAAAGGGTTACCTGGGGGGCGATCAAGGGGGTTAAACCTTTACTAGATAATATATTGGGGTACCTGACGCTATAAAAACCTGCGGCGAACCTAAAAAAAAATTACTGGCTACCGATCTGCATCACCGACACTAAGACAGCGTTTAGAAAAACGATCGCTTAGCGACAGTGGTGATAGGGGGTGAAAGGGTTACCTGGGGGGCGATCAAGGGGGGTTAAACCTTTATTAGATAATATATTGGGGTACCTGACGCTATAAAAACCTGCGGCGAACCTAAAAAAATTTACTGGCTACCGATCTGCATCACCGACACTAAGACAGCGTTTAGAAAAACGATCGCTTAGCGACAGTGGTGATAGGGGGTGAAAGGGTTACCTGGGGGGCGATCAAGGGGGTTAAACCTTTATTAGATAATATATTGGGGTACCTGACGCTATAAAAACCTGCGGCGAACCTAAAAAAAATTACTGGCTACCGATCTGCATCACCGACACTAAGACAGCGTTTAGAAAAACGATCGCTTAGCGACAGTGGTGATAGGGGGTGAAAGGGTTACCTGGGGGGCGATCAAGGGGGTTAAACCTTTATTAGATAATATATTGGGGTACCTGACGCTATAAAAACCTGCGGTGAACCTAAAAAAAATTACTGGCTACCGAACTGCATCACCGACACGAAGACAGCGTTTAGAAAAACGATCGCTTAGCGACAGTGGTGATAGGGGTGAAAGGGTTACCTGGGGGGCGATCAAGGGGGATAAACCTTTATTAGATAATATATTGGGGTACCTGACGCTATAAAAACCTGCGGCGAACCTAAAAAAAATTACTGGCTACCGATCGGCATCACCGACGCTAAGGCAGCGATCAGAAAAATGATCGCTTAGCGACAGTGGTGATAGGGGGTGAAAGGGATATCTGGGGGGCAATCAGGGGGTTAAACCTTTATTAGGGGGGGTTAGGGGGCTACACTGGACCTAAAACTGACTGTAGTGACACTTTTACAGTCACAAATGTCACTGTTTGCAGTGATCAGTAAATAAATGGTCACTGCAATCAGTGACACTGTGACTGGGGGCTGGGGGGTGATCTGGGGGGGCCTGGGGGGCGATTTATGTCCCTATGTGTTCTGGTGTCAGTGTAGTGTTTTGTGCACTGACCTGATGTCTTCTCTTGTACGGCGCTCGGTATATGTATGCGCCACACCAGAGATGACATCACTTCCTCCTGCTTCCTCTGCCTGTGTGTGACAGAGGGGGCCTTTTCATTCGCCGGGAGCGATCGCGAGGGGGTGGCCGGAATCCAACAGCTGCCCCCTCATCCTGGATCGCTCCCGAGCGATAAACGGCCGCTCACTGTATAGGAGGGGGGTCCGATTGGACCCGCCAACTGTACAAAGGCAATCACGTACACGCTACGTGATTGTGCCTGTCGGTGCCATTCTGCCGACGTATATATATACAGTGAGCGGTCGTTAAGTGGTTAAAAGAATCCCAATAAGTGTACAAAATAGGGGATAGATTTAAAGACTTTAATTTTTTTTTAATTCTTTTAACTGGTAATGGTGGCAGTCTGCCATTTTTAGCGTGACTGCGACATTGCAGCGGATAAATCTGACCCTAAGTGACACTTTTTGGGGACCAGTGACACCAATACAGTGATCAGTGCTAAAAAAAAATGCACTGATCAAAGGGTTAACTGTTTTCCCTTAGTGTGTGTTCTAACTGTGTGGGGGGTGAGCTCACTGGGACAACACAGAGATCGCCGTTCCTGAATCCTGATTACTAGTTACAGCCGATCTCAGTGTTGTCCCCTGTCAGAAGGGGGATCCGCCTTGTTTACATAGGCAGATCCCCGTTCTGCCTCTCTGTGGAATGATCGTAGGTGGCCGGGCGGACACAGATACAGGTACGTCGTTTGGCGCAGCTGGGCAGCCCTGCCGCAGTATATCGGACTGCTTACAGTCAACTGCTAACAATTGATGTCTGGAAGGTAGCTACAGTTACAGCACATTATTGTTTTAGCACTATGGTATAAAATATATCCTTACCTATTTCAGTTTAAAAACATCAACATGCACTTTGATTTTTTGTCCCTAATTACCTTTGAGCAAAATTCGAAAAGGAACTGTGGCTTAAGTATTATATGTTGAATAGAGACCCAATAATTTCCAACATATGAATATATGCTACCTAAATGAAAGCCCATTGCCATGCTCTTGCTTTAAAGTAGGCTGATAAATGTATCACTAGCCTTTTATTGTACACATACTGCCAGTCGTCTATCTGGTTGCAATCAAATTGATCAGTGGTATGTTCTACAGGAAATATTAGGATCTGAAAGATTTTTCCCATGCTCTATAGGTGGCTGATGGAGCTTTATGTTTTGTCTGCACCTCAGTGTTTTGCTATGTGTCCATGCACATAAGGATGTTTAGAGACATATTTTAAGCTCAGCGTTTAAAGGCAGAAAAAAACACTGAATGCTCCTAAACTCTCTTAAACTCCTCTACAAAAATGCTCTATATGAAGGTTTTTTTTCTGTCAATAGAACTGGCATTTTTTTAAGCCCAATCTGCATGGACCCTAATTTTAGCTAGGTATAAAAGCTGTAAGGCCCCTTACACACAGAACAGGCTCTGTTGGAGCCACCTGCTCATCAGGGAATCTTGTTTATGCAGAGAGGACACAGATACAGCCCGCTGTCCTCTATGGGGGGTTGGATGTACACAGACTGCTTGTCCGTATACACCCGACTGCCATCTGATCCAATCCGCCAGACAGATGGGGAACAGATCCCCATCCTTCTGTTTTTAGCAGATCGGATTGGATGTTGGTGGGTTTCAATGGACACATGTCCCTTGACACCAGCTGCTCTATAGAGGAGACTGGATGGTCCAATCAGGTCCGCCTAAAAAACTGACAGGCAGACCCAATCAGTCCACTAGCATGAAAGGGGCCTAAAGCCTAGTACACACGATCAAAAATTGAAAAAAAAAATATCGCTTTTGAAGCGTTTGCACGATAATCTCATCTATCGAGAGCCGATCACGACCGTTCATCTGAAATTATTCGAAGGAACAAACTTTTTCTCATACGATACTAGATCATACAGCTTGCATTTAACCAGTACAGTTTTCATCCAAAAAAAATCGGAAGAGCAAGACAACGCATGCTTGGAAATGAAAAAATACAATACAATACATTGCATCACTTCCAAAGTTTTATTCTGTCCTACGAGAGTTGAGTAACCTCTTTTCGATATGAGACTAGCATGCAAAAAAAACAAAACACGGACGATCACGTGTGTATGAGGCTGGATGCACTGCAGCTAAACTTATAAATGCAACATGGAAACATACCGTAATTACTAGCAAGAGGCAACATACCCCACTAAAGGCAAAATGAAAGTCCTGCTTGCTCTAAGTGCAAGCCTTCACAACACAATTATACAAAACTCAACCAAAGAGAAATTAGGTTGAATTTACTTTCAATACAGAAGTAATCTCTCCTTACTGAATTTTCAATTTACTAAATTATTTTGCTTGTTACTTAAAGTTGTGAACTCAGTCTCCCTGACCACATACAAAAAATCACCTAAATGCAAATGCAATTTTATACATTTTGAAAAAATATGTTTACTAGTACAAAGGATGCAAAAAACAATGTACTGAACTATTTTTCAACATTGCAAGCCTTTATTAAAATTTTAAAAAAATAGTAGCATTGGAATCTCTGATATATGACTCTAATTATTATTTTATAAAATATTATTTTGAATGCAACATAACAGCGTATCTCCATTATAATAAGCTGCATTCCTTTCTCAATAGTTACTTTATGGTTATGGTCTATGGTCAGTAGCAGACCAGCCATGCAAAGGACCCCATATGAAAACAGTTTGTGCCCCCTTTTCAACACTTGTAACACTAGTTTGATATGCATGTGTACCCTCCTGCCATGGTGCCTGTAACGACACCCCCCAATATGAAAGGGGGTAACGCCGTTTAAAATATTCCCTCTCTGAACACACAACCACTATCGACCCTCCACAGCCAGGCGACCACTTCCCATAGGATTAATCCTTCCAGAGATACGAGACAACGCTCTGTATTTCAAGTTCCAAAACAGGGAATGACTTTATTTTCAAAACACATGGTAACACATTTCTCTTCAAAACCCTTCCCTCCCATCCTTGGGGAACAGGGCGGGTTAAACTGTCCAATGACAATGGTGATACAGGTCAGGTGTGTTCAAACTTCTCCTTCAGTAAACAGTCTTAGCAGGAGGGGTGATTCCCCCCCCCTCACAGAAGACACTTCAACATCCCATAATATGCAGCCAGACGGTCGACCAGCTCCAATCCACATTGTCACAGTAGCAGACTTAATTCATAATAGACAATAGAATGTAAATCACCTTAACTCCTCACAGCAATGATTACACAACCCCCCCCCCCCCCTCACAGTACACATCCAATCTAGATACAATGTATGTGCAGCATTGAATATGGCTATCATAGACCATATTGGGGTTTTCATTCACCCTGTGGCCCTAATAGAGACACAGGGTGGTTGACACATAAGAGGCATTGGGGGAGCTGAAGCAAGGGTATCTCATACTTTCTAAGCGATTCTGAGTTCCCTGGGCCTTCCCGTTACATCTCTCCCCTTTCGGCAGGAGAGTAACAGAGGAGGGGACCCCAGACGGGTTGACTCCGAAGTTAGTCCATAGGTCCCTTCTTCTAATGCCGGTATCCACACAGTACCACAAATAAATTGCTCCAAACAGAGCATCACTTACCCAGCCAACCTCTGCCTCTCTCAGAGAACATACCCGCCGCTGGGGAGAAGACAGGGTGACTGGGCTCAGTCTTTCATGCCGCTGGGGATCCGGGCCGACTGCCCAGCATCCCCGAGGTACACAAGTGGAGACCGAAGTCCCATCCACTTGTGGTAGGTGAAAATCCCCCAGTGCTTGCAAAGCAAGGCTGACATCCTCCTGTCCCAGTGTCACACCATTTTCTGGGGTTGTGTCAGTGAGGACTGAAGTCCCATCCAGTACCACAGGAACTCCCTCTTCTGTTAGGAGAAATTGAAAATAATACCTGTCACCTGTATCTCATAGGCACCACATCCCTTCATTACGAAGCTATATAGAAATATGAAGGTATTGGGACTTTTAAGGTGCAACAACTACACAATATTCAATATAAAAAATATAATTTTATTACAAAAAAATATATATGAAAATTCATATGTACAAATATACATGAACCATCAAAATAAACATAATAGAGTTTCCAAAGTGCATACAGACAAAATTCTCTACATGTTTCGCCATTTTGTAGGCTTCCTCAGGAGTTTGTCATGCAAATACTGGAAACAAAAAAAGAAAAATAATAAATACATAATATTATTAACTCAAATTTCAAACTCAAAATTACAAAACAGAATATTATTAAGAAAAAAAAAAAAAAAAAAAAGGATAACTGAAAACCATAACCAGCCCAATGGTTGCTCAAAAGTTCATCTCAAAATTAGATCTATTTATTCAAGGTATATGACCTTATTAGTATCAGTTGTAAGTACATAACCTGTAAATTTTGATGGTACAATCTAAAATGAAGAATGACCAGATAGCCAATGAGCTATCCCACACGGGGGGCGCCCGTAAGGAGGGGATCATATGGTGTATCATAGAGGGGGAGAAATACTGGCACAAATAACCACCCGGATATTACTAGCACAGGAACAGAGGGCCATCTGGGGGAAATTACAAAGAAAATTCGAATGAAGTCAAATAACAATCTATGTATAAGAGTAAAGGCGTCTAATCTAGTTATACGGCACATACCCCATCAGTATTTACCTGTTTATGGCTGTTGATAGTAAAAAATATAAATTAGAATAGGCAAAAAAGGGGGCAGTATCTCCAAAGTACCCCAATCAGTGTCCACTCTAAAGGAAACAGAAATAGTGGAAATTACTATAAATATATGTAATAATCCCCTCTAGTTGGTAATCAGAATTTTAATTTTTAGCCATATACTTGCTAGCTGATATATACCTGGTTAATCCAATTGGATAAAGTGTGTCCACATTAGGGCATCTCTGCCGAAAAACTTGTTTTACAAAACCGATCAATCAGTTTACTGAAAAAATAAAATATAAAAACCATTTGGGATTAAAGACCAAAGTAAACCAGACAACAGGATAAAAACCAATGTTGCCCATAAAGAGATCTAGTGCCTAAGTAATTTACCTTTGACTGATATCTAAGAACGTCTTCTCCCCAGAGTGTTGGTCATGCTACTGATTTACAAGGCTGCGATCCGGACTATATACCCCCCTCCCCCTTCCCATTGGACGCACAATGGCGCCAAATCAATGGGCGGAGCGGGCACGTCAGTTCCGACATCACCCATCGTCAGATCCGACCCGGAAGTGACAATTCCACCACTGAAAAACCGGAGACGTCCGCCGGAAGCACCACCCCGCTCATCAGGAGAAAACATCCTGACGAGCTGGACGCACCATAAGACGGATCCGGAAGGGGAAAAAACATGCCTAAAGTATAGAAAAGGGCAGACTTCCTTTTAAAATCACGGCAGAAAGGGCACATTGGATGTTAAAAAATGGGGCCAGGATATCCGGTGGGCTTAGTCAGATGGCGCTCAGATTGTCTCCCAAAGGAGAACAAAGAGAAACGCCCTGGGCGCCCATATGATCACCAAATCCCCCCCAAAAAAGAAAAGGGAAACGCCACCCTAAAAAATGTGGTAAACTCAATTGAAATCAATTACATATAATGCAGATTTATCAATGATTAAAGAGAGCCCCTATGGAATATAGAAATGGTACATTCAGTCACCTGTACATAAAGACAAATTTAATAAACAAAAATAAAAATAACAAAACAAAATTTAATTTGTTTTAAACAGAGTCTACATATACAGCATAACGATTTTTTTCCTACAAAAAGGGTTTGAAACTGATGGACTCATTTAACCCGGGATACATAGTAGCTCTCAAGGTATGTATCCATCTGGTTTCTCGTTGTAGGAGATTTTTGTCCACATCCCCACCTCTTTCATTAAGAGGTATGTATTCTAAAGCAAAGAATTTAATCTTTGACAGATCGAAGGAGTGGAAAAGACCACTATGTCTACTAATAGGAGTCTCCATTTTTTTCTTTTGAATGAGAGATACATGGTCTCTCATTCTGTGAAAGAAAGGCCTCTTCGTTTTACCAACATAGAAGGCCTTACAATCACAGATCATCAAATAAATTACGCCAATTGACTGGCAATTGCTAAAGAAATTTGGTCTATACGTAACTCCATTAGGGAGAACTATTTCAGTAGAATCATATATAAACCTGCAAAATTCACAATGACCACATGGGGCCGAACCCTTTCTACTCTCAACCCTCTTGATTTGGAGATGGCTATGAACTAGTTGATCTTTTAAAGACCTAGATTTTCTATAGGTAATTTGGGGAAATGGCTTAATATATTTGGAGATAATCTCATCTGTTGCTAGCAAAGGCCAGAATTTTTCAATAATTTTTCTTACTTTCTGATGTTCACCAGAGAACCTGGTAATTAATCGTACCGTTTGGTCAGTAGTTTGAGGTTTCTTAGGATGTATTAGCTCTTTCCTGTTTTTATTTTTTGCTCGTTTATAGGCTTTTTTGAGGGTTGAACGACTATACCCTCTAGCAATTAGTCGAGATTGGAGGGCAGAGGCCTCCGTCTCGAAATCTACTTCCTTACTACAATTTCTTCGAATTCGTAAATACTGACTGTATGGGATACTTTGTACCAGAGTCCTGGGATGAGAACTTGTGGCATGCAGGATGGTATTGCCTGAAGAGGGCTTTCTATATAATGAAGAGCCCAAGGTGCCATCAGAGTTTAAGTAAATAGAAATATCCAGAAAATTTATCACATTCTGGTCACAAATCATCGTAAATTTGAGATTAAAGGAATTTACAGCTAATGAAGACATAAAAGATGTCAATTCCTCTAAGGAGCCAGTCCACACAACAAAAATGTCATCGATAAAGCGTCGCCATATCAAGACTTTATCAAAAAACATTTCAAATGATTCTAAAGAAAAAATCTCCCGTTCCCACCCCCCCAGGTACAGGTTGGCGTACGACGGGGCACACTTGGTCCCCATCGCAACACCCTGCACCTGGAGGTAGTGGGAACGGTCGAAAACAAAAATATTGTTGGTAAGTATGAACAGCAACAATTCCAAAATGAAATTGTTGTAGGGCCTGGCTCCAGGTCCTCTCTCCGAGAGGAAGCCGTCTATAACTTTAATACCCCTAGTGTGGGGGATAGAGTTATAGAGGGCTTCAACGTCTATAGCTACTAGCCATGACCCCGGTGGTACACATAGACCATCCAAAGATCTCAGTAGATCGGCGGTGTCTTGAATGTAGGAACTTAAAGAACCTACATGGGGCCTCAAATAGTCGTCTACCAGCTTACTAGCTGGTTCTGTAAGGCAACCAATCCCTGACACAATCGGACGGCCAGGGGGATTTTCCAAATTTTTGTGCACCTTTGGCAGAGCATAAAACGTGGGAAGTCTCGGCTTATCAATAACCAAGAATTCACACGTCTTTTTGTCTATAAGGTTATCACAAAATGCCCGATTAATGAGAATACGGTATTTTGTCTCCGCATATTTTACCTGTGCAAAAGGAATAGAGCGATACCAACTTTTATTTGAAAGGAGGTTCATGACCATCTGCTTATATTTGTTTAAATCCATTACCACTATGTTACCTCCTTTATCCGAGGGTTTTATCACTAATTGTTCGTTCTGTTTTAAAGATAACACGGCTTTTTGTTGGGATGGCTTAAGGTTGGTATTTCTTCTAAACCTTTTCCAATTGGTACTCTGTAGTTCCTTTGTAACTTGTTGGGTGAATGCCCAAATGTTGGGGTTTCCTTGGAGAGTAGGAAAGGTCCTGGATTTCGGTTTATATAGATTAGGTGGAGGAAAAATTCTCTCCGTGGAAATCTCATCTACGAGGCCAGACTGGGGTTCCTCAAGGGGGTCATCTAGTGGATTACCTTCTTCCCATAATTCCATTAATTCATTTATTGCCTGAATCTCCTTAATTGTTTTATTTTGCCAAAGATCTTCCCCCATGGAATCCATGGGAGAACGTTGATAATCCCTGTCAAACATAATCTTAAAAGTAAGTTTTCTCGCAAAGAGGTTGACGTCCTTTATAATTTCAAAGGCATCAACCTCCTGATCAGGACAAAAAGTCAGGCCAAGGCCCAAAACCTCCGTCTGATCCGGTGTAAGTAAATGTGAAGACAAATTAATTACTTTATTTTTTTTTTAATTACTTATGTTTTCTCCTGATGAGCGGGGTGGTGCTTCCGGCGGACGTCTCCGGTTTTTCAGTGGTGGAATTGTCACTTCCGGGTCGGATCTGACGATGGGTGATGTCGGAACTGACGTGCCCGCTCCGCCCATTGATTTGGCGCCATTGTGCGTCCAATGGGAAGGGGGAGGGGGGTATATAGTCCGGATCGCAGCCTTGTAAATCAGTAGCATGACCAACACTCTGGGGAGAAGACGTTCTTAGATATCAGTCAAAGGTAAATTACTTAGGCACTAGATCTCTTTATGGGCAACATTGGTTTTTATCCTGTTGTCTGGTTTACTTTGGTCTTTAATCCCAAATGGTTTTTATATTTTATTTTTTCAGTAAACTGATTGATCGGTTTTGTAAAACAAGTTTTTCGGCAGAGATGCCCTAATGTGGACACACTTTATCCAATTGGATTAACCAGGTATATATCAGCTAGCAAGTATATGGCTAAAAATTAAAATTCTGATTACCAACTAGAGGGGATTATTACATATATTTATAGTAATTTCCACTATTTCTGTTTCCTTTAGAGTGGACACTGATTGGGGTACTTTGGAGATACTGCCCCCTTTTTTGCCTATTCTAATTTATATTTTTTACTATCAACAGCCATAAACAGGTAAATACTGATGGGGTATGTGCCGTATAACTAGATTAGACGCCTTTACTCTTATACATAGATTGTTATTTGACTTCATTCGAATTTTCTTTGTAATTTCCCCCAGATGGCCCTCTGTTCCTGTGCTAGTAATATCCGGGTGGTTATTTGTGCCAGTATTTCTCCCCCTCTATGATACACCATATGATCCCCTCCTTACGGGCGCCCCCCGTGTGGGATAGCTCATTGGCTATCTGGTCATTCTTCATTTTAGATTGTACCATCAAAATTTACAGGTTATGTACTTACAACTGATACTAATAAGGTCATATACCTTGAATAAATAGATCTAATTTTGAGATGAACTTTTGAGCAACCATTGGGCTGGTTATGGTTTTCAGTTATCCTTTTTTTTTTTTTTTTTCTTAATAATATTCTGTTTTGTAATTTTGAGTTTGAAATTTGAGTTAATAATATTATGTATTTATTATTTTTCTTTTTTTGTTTCCAGTATTTGCATGACAAACTCCTGAGGAAGCCTACAAAATGGCGAAACATGTAGAGAATTTTGTCTGTATGCACTTTGGAAACTCTATTATGTTTATTTTGATGGTTCATGTATATTTGTACATATGAATTTTCATATATATTTTTTTGTAATAAAATTATATTTTTTATATTGAATATTGTGTAGTTGTTGCACCTTAAAAGTCCCAATACCTTCATATTTCTATATCCCTCTTCTGTTAGTTGAGAGCAGAGGCCCGCGGCACTCTGCTCTGTTGCCAGCTCTTCCGCTGGGTTGCTGTGAGTGGAGACCGTAGTCCCATCCACCGATATCCGCTCAAGCGGCAGTTGTGTGCAGCGGCCAGTAGCATTCTGCCCTGCTGCCAGTGATTCAGCGGGGGGTAAAAGCTTTACCACCTCAGTTTGTTGCTGGAGAGACGGGCCAACTGCCCCGGCTCCCTGAAACTCCACAGTTGTTTCCGGTGCTGGGCAGAGGTTGCTAGCACTCTGCCCTGTTGCCAGCACTTCTGCTGGGGACTCCACCCCATCTGCTCTGGCTAACTGTTGGGGAGGGAAAAGGGCTGCTTCTCCCCCCTGCATCTCTGAAATACCCTGGGAAAGAGGAACCATCACCTTCTCATCTCGGGCCTCCAAAACTGCCACGGGTGTAGAGCAGGGGTGTCTGCAGTACTCTGTCCTGCTGCCAGTACTTGGGCAGGTGATGCATAATCCATAACATCCTCTGAACAGTCCCTTAAGTCCATACCTTCTGTAATCTGTAGCTGAGAAGATGAGCCAACTGCCCTAGCTCCCTGGAACTCCATATCATCCACTTCAGCTTTAGGGATGGCAATCTTCAGATTTTCCACTGCCGATTCTTCAGCCAGGCTAGCTCCCTGGAACTCCATATCATCCACTTCGGCTTTAGGGGTGGCAATCTTCAGATTTTCCACTGCCGATTCTTCAGCCAGGCTAGCTCCCTGGAACTCCATATCATCCACTTTGGCTTTAGGGATGGCAATCTTCAGATTTTCCACTGCCGATTCTTCAGCCAGGATTTCATAGTTGTCAACTGGTATTTCCTGATAGTCCCAGGCAAAGGGGCCCCCACCCTGCTGCTGAGTAGAGTCTAGCAGCTGTTTGTAGGCAATCTCCAGCTCCCATTCCTGAACTGCCAGAAACTCCAAATCTTCCTGTGCCCAGTGACCTTCCGAGACATTCAGTCTTTGCTCTCTGTGCTCCATTATTTCCTCCAAACGCCACTCCTGATCACTCCCAAAGTCAGGGTCACTGGACAGCCTCCAATACAACAATCCCAGGCCATCATAGTCAAAGCCTTCCGTGGGGCTGTCATCCGCTGACCATGGGCACTCTTGGGCTACATACCACCGGAGGGCTCTGTAGCTCTCGTCCAACCGCATCTCTGCCCGGATCAGCCTGCTTAACTCAGCTGTCCACTCCTGCTTTGGTTGTTCTCCCAATAACAGCATTCGTACTTCATACTGCGACCAGGAGGGGAGAACCTTTCCCTGGTGTTGCTGCTCGAGAGCTAGCGCTTTCTTCCAGAGTTCGCAGCGGATCGAATCAGACCATCCCAGCAGGACCTCCTCTGATACTGGTCCTCTATGCTGTATCTGTATCTCTTGCAACCTCCTTCTGAATTTCTCTTCCATGGCGGCTGGTATCTGTATCTCTCCTCTCCTTTCAGTTGATGCTGCTTCTTTAGGTTTTGTCTCCGATTGCCGTATTTCCGCCATTCTCTGCTCATGTTGCCGCTCATCCTGCTGCTGGATGTCTCTAATGGCTTCCCGTATGGCGGTCTCTGATGGGCTAGCACCATATAATGCCAACCGCTGTCGAACTCGTTGTTGAAACAAGTCTTCAACTGACCGGGGTCCTGCATCACCATCCCTCTGATCCATCTCCGCTAGTTCCCTGATCAAGGTGGCCTTGTTCTTTGTCCCACCGGTGGCTCCACGGCTCTCAAGTAAGTCTTTCAGCGTGGCTCTCCTGCAGGCTGCATAGCTGGTCATTCACTGCGGTGGTTTGGAGTGTCCCAGTAACTGGAGGGAATATCCCACTGCTGCCAACCAATGTAACGACACCCCCCAATATGAAAGGGGGTAACTCCGTTTAGAATATTCCCTCTCTGAACACACAACCACTATCGACCCTCCACAGCCAGGCGACCACTTCCCATAGGATTAATCCTTCCAGAGATACGAGACAACGCTCTGTATTTCAAGTTCCAAAACAGGGAATGACTTTATTTTCAAAACACATGGTAACACATTTCTCTTCAAAACCCTTCCCTCCCATCCTTGGGGAACAGGGCGGGTTAAACTGTCCAATGACAATGGTGATACAGGTCAGGTGTGTTCAAACTTCTCCTTCAGTAAACAGTCTTAGCAGGAGGGGTGATTCCCCCCCCCTCACAGAAGACACTTCAACATCCCATAATATGCAGCCAGACGGTCGACCAGCTCCAATCCACATTGTCACAGTAGCAGACTTAATACATAATAGACAATAGAATGTAAATCACCTTAACTCCTCACAGCAATGATAGGAAAGGGTCGTTTAGCTGTGGATATCGGTAGCGAGTGGATGTGTGTCTAGGAGAGGGAACGTCGTAATCGGCGTTAATACCCCTTGAGATTGGGGTGCCGTTACATTGGTTGGCAGCAGCGGGATTTTCCCTCCAGTTCCTGGGACACTCCAAACCACCACAGTGCCTGGCTAGCGATGCAGCCGAAGGAGGGTGATGCAGGACCCTGGTCAGTTGAAGATTTGTTTCAGCAACGAGTGCGACAGCGGTTGGCATTGTATGGTGCTAACCCATCAGAGACCGCCATACGCGAAGCCATTAGAGACATCGAGCGGCAGGATGAGTGGCAACATGAGCAGAGAATGGCGCAAATACGGCAATCGGGGACAACGCCTAAAGAACCAGCCGCCATGGAAGAGGAATTCGGAAGGAGGTTGCGAGAGATGCAGGGAGGAGAAGCAGGCCATCTCCCCCCCCCCCAACAGTTAACTAGAGCAGATGGTGTGGAGTCCCCAGCAGAAGTGCTGGCAACAGGGCAGAGTGATACCCACCTCTGCCCAGCACCGGAAACCACTGTGGAGTTTCAGGGAGCCGGGGCAGTTGGCCCCTCTCCCCAGCAACAAGCTGAGGCAGTAAAGCTTTTACTCCCAGCTGAATCACTGGCAGCAGGGCAGAATGCTACTGGCCGCTGCACACAACTGCCACTTGAGCGGATATCGGTGGATGGGACTGCGGTCTCCACTCATAGCAACCCAGCAGAAGAGCTGGCAACAGAGCTGAGCGCCACGGGCCTCGGCTCCCAACTAACAGAAGAGGGAGTTCCTGTGGTATTGGATGGGACTTCAGTCCTCACTGACACAACCCCAGAAAATGGTGTGACACTGAGACAGGAGGATGTCAGCCTTGCTTTGCAAGCACTGGGAGATTTTCACCTACCACAAGTGGATGGGACTTCAGTCTCCACTTGTATACCACAGGGATGCCGGGCAGTCGACCCAGATCCCCAACAGCATGACGGACTGAGCCCAGCCACCCTGTCTTCTCTCCAGCGGCAGAAAGGACTCCAGGGAGAAGGGCCAGTCCAGGCCTCTCCCCAGCGGCGGGTGTGTTCTCTGAGAGAGGCAGAGGTTGGCTGGGTAAGCGATTCTCTGTTTGGAGAAATTTATTTGGGGTACTGTGTGGATACCGGCATTAGAAGAAGGGACCTATGGACTAACTTCGGAGTCAACCCGTCTGGGGTTCCCCCCTCTGTTAGTCTCCTGCCGAAAGGGGAGAGATGTAACGGGAAGGCCCGGGGGACTCAGAATCGCTTAGGAAGTATGAAATACCCTTGCGCCAGCTTCCCCAATGGCTCTTATGTGTCAATCACCCTGTGTCTCTATTAGGGGCACAGGGTGAATGAAAACCCCAATATGGTCTATGATAGCCATATTCAAGGCTGTATATACATTGTATATAGATTGGATGTATACTGTATGTGGGGGTTAAGTATCATTGCTGTGAGGAATTAAGTTGTTTTGCATTTCTATTGTTCAGTATGACTTGGGAAGGTCTGGTGTGAATAGAAGTAATTAACCCTATACTTGTGTGTATTGTAAAGGCAGACTGGGATTTACAATACAAAGGGATTTAAGATGTAAAGGGTTTAGAACCTGTTGTCGCCAGACAGACTGGCTGCCAACCCTTTGTGGGAAGATGTGTATTGGAGATCGTATATTCTATTGTGTTGGGATCTTTTGAAGCCTAGCAGACATCAGGATGAGGTGTTGAGTTTTGGGATGTGTGGGTGGAGCTGGGCCCTTGTTCATGTTAAATCATGTGCCCTGAATTGTGTATAAAGTTACAATGTTTGGCATTAATAAATTCATTCCTACTACAGAAGAGACAGAGTGCGTCTCGTCTTCTTCAAGAGGGGTCGGCTCCTATAGGAAAGGGTCGTTTAGCTGTGGATATCGGTAGCGAGTGGATGTGTGTCTAGGAGAGTGAACGTCGTAATCGGCGTTAATACCCCTTGAGATTGGGGTGCCGTTACAGTGCCTTCTGGCCAGAGTCTATTTTGGGCAAGAACTCAAAGGCCTCCTACACTGACATCTAGATACAAGCACCAATGTCCAGTATTGGAATCACTTTGTGCAACTTTGCTTGAACATATGCTATTCCAAACTTAAGCTTTTTGTTGTTACTCACATGAGATATAGTTGATGTCTTAAAGCTTAGAATAGCTCTTTCCTCAACAACAGTGACATATACTTAAGAACAAACAAAAACAGAAACCGCTCAGGTGTAGACGTCCTCCATGTGACTATCTCCTCCCAACAGCCAAGGGTGCAGGCAATGCAATTTCAGGCAAAACAAAAGATCAAGTCTTCTGGACAGCAGCACTCCAATAAAAAGCCTTTATTATGTAAAATCTTTAAAAATCCAAATACAGCACAGCAAGTCACAAAAATTCTGGTTAGAGCTGACTAGTTTCACACTTTCTTAGTGTTTAATCATAGCTGGAAGGAAGTGTGAAACTAGTCAGCTCTAAACAGAATTTTGTGACTTGCTGTGCTGCATTTGGATTTTTGAAGATTTTACATAATAAAGGCTTTTTATTGGAGTGCTGCTGTCCAGAAGACTTGATATACTGAAAGCCCCATACACACGGTCGGACTTCCATCAGACTTTTCCATGGATTTTTGTCCGAACGGAGTTAGTCGGGCACACCCATAGCATACACACCACAGGACTTTTCTGCAAACTTTCCCAAAACTTTTTGCAACATCACGTGGTTTTTCTGCTCTTTTCTGCTCTTTACCGCCACCCTTTGGTCAACTTCTGCTATTTTTGGTTGATTTTAACATTAGTTGTTTTGTCCATCGGACAAAAGTCCGATGGTTTTCTGTACACACGGTAGGACTTTGCTCCATCGGACTTTTGTTGGGCAAAAGTTTGTCCGTTTGCAGACCCAACTTTTGTCCGATGAAAAAAAAAAAAAAAAAAAAAAAGTTTGTCCGATGGAGCGTACACACGGTCGGGTTGTTGGTCCAACTTGCTTAAAACGAAGTTTATTGGGCAAAAGTCCGACCGTGTGTACAGGGGTGAAGAAACAATGATGTTTAAATAGCACATTGAGCCAACTGGCAGTGAGGACCTAATCCCATCTAGCATACCTCAAGCAAGGATAACTATGCTATGACTATGATATACAATATCTCACAAAAAGTGAGTACACCCCTCACATTTTTGTAAATATTTTATTCTATCTTTTCATGTGACAACACTGAAGAAAGGACACTTTGCAACAATGTAAAGTAGTGAGTGCACAGCTCGTATAACAGTGTAAATCTGCTGTCCACTCAAAATAACGCAACACACAGCCATTAATGTCTAAACCGCTGGCAACAAAAGTGAGTACACCCCTAGTATGCTATGAGAAACACAAATACTTTCATACGTTTGTACAAATGTTACATAAGGAAAAAATAAATCTACTGTGCAAGTTATATTAAACAGGCAAGATACTAAAAAGGAGGAACACCATAAATACAACTTACTTTTAATTACGGTAAGTAAAATGCAAACTTCATTTATGTTTAAATATGCATGAGCAAGCATCTTTGTAATTCTGCCTACTGACTTATATATCTCAAGAACAATAACATTGGCTACAGAAATATTCCAGCCTGCTGGGGAGTTTATTCCAATCAAGAGGCCAAGGGCCTTGAAATAAATTGTGTAAAAAGCAGTTGTTAAGGCCAATATAACAATGTTTTCTCATTGTAGATGTAAAACAAAAAAAAAATGTTCGGCGATGGCAGAGAATTCGTCAAGTTATGAAATAAATGTATGAACAGTATAGCCACCTCTTTGTGATCGCTATAAAAGTATCTACCTATCTCCAGTGCCTTGCAGAAGTTTTCGTGTTTTGTTGCCTCACAACCTGGAATTAACATGGATTGTTTGAGGATTTGCAACATTTAATTTACAGAACATGCCCACAACTTTGAAGATTTTTTTTTTTTTTTTGTGAAGCAAACAACAAATAGGACAAAATAACAGAAAAAGTCAATGTGCATAACTATTCACCCCCCTAAAGTCAATACTTTGTAGAGACACCTTTTGCGGCAATCAGTCGCTTTGGATAAGTCTCTATGAGCTTGCCACATCTTACCACTGGGATTTTTGCCCATTCCTCCTGAGCAAAACTGCTCCAGCTCCTTCAAGTTGGATGGTTTGCACTTGTGAACAGCAATCTTTAAGTCTGACCACAGATTTTCTATTGGATTGAGGTCTGGGCGTTGACTAGGCCATTCCAACACATTTACATGTTTCCCCTTAAACCACTCAAGTGTTGCTTTAGCAGTGTGTTTGGGGTCATTGTCCTGCTGGAAGGTGAACCTCCGTCCCAGCCTCAAATCACACACAGAGTGGTACAGGTTTTTCTCAAGAATATCCCTGTAATTAGCACCATCCATCTTTCCCTCAGTTTTGACAAGTTTCCCAGTCCCAACTGCTGAAAAACATCCCCACAGCATGATGCTGCCACCACCATGTTTCACTGTGGGGATGGTGTGTGTTGCGTTTGCGCCAGACATAGCGTTTTCTTTGATGGCCAAAAAGTAAAATTTTAGTCTCATCAGACCAGAGCACCTTCCTCCATACATTTTGGGAGTCTCCCACATGCCTTTTCGCAAACTCAAAACATGCCATTTTGATTTGGCTTTCTTCTGGCCACTCTGCCATAAAGCCCAACTGGAGCGTACGGCTTATTGTCGTCCTATGTACAGATACTCCAGTCTCTGCTGTGGAACTCTGCAGCTCCTCCTGACTTGTACTTCTCAACAACATTGTCCCTTACTTGTTTGGAGAGTTCCTTGGTCTTCATGGCAGTGTTTGGTTAGTTGTACCTCTTGTTAGGTATTGCAGCCTTTGGGGCCTTTCAAAAAGGAGTGTATGTGTAATGACAGATCATGTGACACTTAGATTGCACACAGGTGGACATCATTTCACTAATTATGTGACTTCTAAAGGTAATTGGCTACACCGGAGCTTTTTATGGGCTTAATAACAAAGGGGGTGAATACATACGCACAAGCCAATTATCAGTTTTTTATTTCTGAAAAATAGTTTTATGTATATATTATTCTAATTTTACTTCACCAATTTAGACTATTGTATTCCAATACATCACATATAATTCAAATTAAAAAAACATTAAACTAAAGGCTGTAATGTAACAACATGGGTAAAAAGCTAAGGGGGGTGAATACTTTTTCAAGGCACTGTATCTATCTCCATGCTGCAGTTTTCCTAAAATTTGGATATTACCCAGTTTCTAAATTATAGTGCATGATATTGTCATTACTTAGATGCGATCAGAGGACCGGTACCATTATCTCAAGCAATCACCCAGGCTCATGCCGCGTACACACGATCGATTTTCTCGACGGTGAAAACACAGTCGAGAAAATCGACGGGAAAAAACGAGGGAACGGCTTGATTCCCTACACACGGCCGTTTTTCCCGACATTTTTTTTCTTGGTCGAGAAAAACGACCGTGTGTGGGCTACGTGGCAGTGTTTCCCTATGGGAAAACTGCTGCGGAAAAAAATGACAGGAATCACGACGAGAAAAATTAGAGCATGTTCTAATTTTTCTTGTCGTGATTAATGCCGTTTTTCCTGTCGGACAAACCGATCGTGTATGGGCCCCATCGGTCTTTTTTCCATCGGTGTTTAAAAATTGAACATGTTTAAAATTTATCCGATGGTTAAAAAAACGATAGCAAATTACTATTGTCTGTGGGGAACTCCATCGGATAAAAAACCAACGCATGCTCAGAATCAAGTCGACGCATGCTCAGAAGCATTGAACTTCATTTTTCTCGGGTCATCGGAGTGTTTTACATCACTGCGTTTGGAACGGTTGGTTTTTTGACTGATGGTGTGTAGGCAAGACTGATGAAAGTCAGCTTCATCGGTTTTCCGATGGAAAAATACATCGGTTAAAAAACCATAGGAAATCCGATCGTGTGTACAGGGCTTTATAGTTCCACTAATGGAGAAAGTAAAACTCATGGCATTTCTATTAAATCACCAGTAGATGGCAGCATAGAGTTAAAAGCCTGAATGACAGAAAGCACATTCTAATGGAACCATTGCTAGTAGCAAGGGAACCAAAAGACTGACCTTTGTTTCTGGTGGGAACACAATAGCAGTTGCCACCCAGTCGATCAGTCTGAAGGTCATGTGTTTGTGTCATTGCAGAAACTTTTTAATAAAAACACTTCTGGTTTCACCCAGCCCACTCCCTTTGCACATTGGAATTATTGGCCATACTTTCAGCATATGTGCAACATAAGCAAGTACTGTGTGGTGCCTGGCTCATTGACAACCATCGGCAGGTTACCGGTCATGTATGAAAGGGGGGGGGTTGTATTTTGATTTCAAGGTCCCATCATGTATATGCTGTATACTGTATATATTAGTTGAATATTGCATACTGCTTATGAATGTATGTTGCAAAATATAGTTTATACTTTATTTTATACTGTAGGTATTACATCACCTTTCAAGAAGCTTAGTTATATTAGGCTTGATTATAGCAATTAGAGATTGCTGAGTCAACTGCCAAATAAACAATGTACTACATAGAGACCCTTCATATAAACTTATGCTGATCATCTGTTGTATTAGAGCACTTAGACTTCAAGTGTATCTAAACTCAAGAACAATAATTTAATATATCGCAGCTTACAAGTCCTTAGATGGAATGGCTGCACTAGTTTTGTCCTTGCTGGATTTTTCTTTCTTTTATTTCTGCCTGGTGATCCTGTAACATGCATCCTCACTTACTGTACCATACTGTTGGGGAGCAATGTTGTTTTGGGCATATTTGCTTATCATTTAGATGACAGAACACCCCCCCATCTGCATAACATAGGGAACAGTGATTCTATAGGCCATTGAAGAGAAGTAGACATGACTGGTGACACTGCTTGGTATTTCAGAGCCACACAGACTGAGAGCACAGGTATGTATTTCAATGGAGTTCATTAGAATTTTGGCAGGTTCAACTGTATTTTTAAAGAGACAAAACATAGGGAAATGGGCATGTGCTGTAGAGATGTTCTGCATGTCTTTTATATTTCTTTTATTTTGATCGTAAATACACTTTCATCATAACCTTGCGTTATGACTTTTCTTTTGACTTTTCTGGTCTACTTACTTGATCTGGGTTGGTGAATTACAATCTATTTAAACACTTCAATACAGAGCACATTTATCCCCTTCCTGCCCAGGCTAATTTTCAGCTTTCAGCACTGTCACACTTTGAATGACAATTGCACGGTCTTGAAACACTGTACCCATAGGAAATGTGTTAATCATTTTTTTCCGACAAATAGAGATTTCTGTTAGTGATATTTATTCATCACTGGGGTTTTTATCTTTTGCTAAATAATTGAAAAACAATGTCAATTTTTTATTTATTTTTTTCTTCGTCTCTGTTATAAAATTTTGCAAAAAATCTTTCTTCATAGATTTAGGTCATAATGTATTCTGTTACATTTCTGTAGGAAAGGTATAGTCTCCACCATAGGTGTGCGCATCTCATTACATTAGGGTGTGCACCCCAAACCTCAAACATACATGCATGTGTGTGTGTCTACATGTATATGGCCCGGTACATTAATTTCCCTGCTGGCACAGCGAAAGAGAAGTGTATAAGCATTTCTCTTATGGCAGAGCAGGTAAGAGGGAGATCTTTCCCATCTCCCTGCCTGCACATAGAGCGGAAATGCTAATGTGCACTAGGTAATTATGGTGTGCCCAGGCACACCCAGCACACCTTGTGCGCACAGCTATGGTGTCCACAAACTATGGTATATATATATATATATATATATATATATATATATGAAAATTGATCAGTCCTAATGTATTGACAGTCTGAGGTATTTTAGTAAGAGGCACTGTGTATTTTTGAAGTTGAAATCTTTTTGTCACTGTTTTTGGAAAATTAATAAAAAGAGTATGTTTTTTACATACTGTCACCAGTGCAGTACAGCGTCATCATATAACTGGTGTGGCAGTGACCAGGGACACTGACTGGTGACAGTATGTTAAAAAAAAATAAAAAATCAAGTTTTTTAAATATTTTTTTATTTTACTTTTGTTATTCTTTTTTTTGTACATATTATACCCTGCTTATAGCAGTAAAAATTATGTATTTTGTATTTTTTCCTTTTTAAAGGGACCCATAAAACTATAATAAGTCCCTGCATTAACAGAGAACACAAACTTAAAGCAGAACCTTTAGAGGGGAAGTCCTGCTTTATGTTCTCCCCCCTTCCCCTCCCTTTCCTCTTCTTCTTTGGAACTTTTTTTCTCTGTTCGGCTGCTAGCGGGGCACTTTTAACCCCCGCAAGCAGCCGAATAAAGGGTCATTAGCGCCCACAAAGTGCCGCTGCCGAAACGCTTTTCAGGCGCTTCGGCAGCGATGCCCATTGATTCCAATGGCAGGGGCGAAAGAGGCTGCTTGCAGGACTTTTTCTAAAGCACTCGGGCAATCACACTGGGGCTGCAGGGGAGGCGTTTTTTATGCGCTTTGCAGGTGCTATTTTTAGCCCAAAAGCGCCTAAACAACACCCCAGTGTGAACGGGGTCTTAATAACAACATGGTTTACTTGCTACATTTCAAAAAATAACAAATTTAATACAAAAGATAGATTATTTTTTAGTGTACAGATGCTTGTATGACTTTTCGTTTCCAAGCAGCCATAATCTACTGTCTGGATAAAATCCTACCCTGTTAATTACAATAGCAGTAGCACTTGCTGCTGCCCCATGTATCAGTGCACATAGATAGCAGCGGGGTGTTATGCAGGGGGTAAAGAGGTTTCTACCTTTTCCTTCCTTGTGACTATAGAGAAGCCACATAAACAAGAGGAATATTCCCACAGCGCAGCTCACAATATAAAAATAACATCTGCACAATTGTGACCCCAGATGGAAACAGAGAATAAAACAACTGTTTCCTAATGAGCTTGGCAGGTAAGGGATGTAAAGACGCAAGGGTTTGTTTGTGTACAGGGGAGAGGCATGAACACAATGGCAATAACAGACACTCCTGTGCTGGTAGAGGCAGTACAAAGCAGTTTGTGTACCCACTTAAATCTGCACAATGTTTCTCCTGAAGAACAATGTAGAAATACATTTTATATGACATCCTGGGGAGGAGTAAGATGTGCTACTTAGATTGTATTTAGCGTTGTCACATTCCTTTACCTTTACGAGTGAAACTTAAAGGGACGTGGAATTTGGTATGTTGTTTTATACGCTATCCCGAGTGAAAATATATTTAAAAATTGTTTATTTGTACCAGCTATAATGATGATAAATAAATATTCCAGAGCTGAACATATACAAAAATACGCTTTAAAAGAGAGAATTTTCAGCACACCTTCGCCATGGTGTTGCCAACTGTCACTTTTAAGCTCTGAAGCCCTGTACACACGGGCGAGAATCCCTTCAGGAAAAAAACGTTTGTTTTTCCTGACGGGATTCCTGGCAAGCTTTTCTTGCCAAGCCCTGTGTACACACGCCACATTCAAAAGAACCGCTGTTCTTTTGAATGGCAAGAACGCGGTGACGTCATCGACTAGGACAAGCATGCGCTCGTCACATTCAATGCCGTCGCCCGCCATCTTGCTTCACCCTTGTAAGCTACCGCGCATGCGTCGAAGTCTCATCGAGCATGCGCGGGCTTACCTGGGGACAGGTAAGCATACAAGCCTCGTACACACGCATGGTTTTCTCGTCGGGAAACAGGCCGACAAGACTCCCGACGAGAAAATAGAGAGCTGGTTCTCTATTTTTCTTGTCGAGATTCCCGGCAGTTTTCCCGATGAGAAGCCATACACACGAACGGTTTTCTCTGCAAAAAGCTCTCCCAGCAGTTTTCTTGCCGAGAAAACCGGCCGTGTGTACGAAGCTTGAGACAGCCTTTCCCATCTTGGGTACATGTAATTGGTACAGAAATTGCGAGGGGTTTCAAGTCAATGGTGTGGGACCAGTGGGGCCTCTCCTTTCCACTGATGTCATTCATCTTTTTTTTTTGTCTTTAACCACTTCAGCCCTGGAAGGATTTGCCCCCATGACCAGGCCATTTTTTTCAATACAGCACTGCATCGCTCTAACTGACAATTGTGCGGTCGTGCGACACTGTACCCAAACAAACTTGGTGTCCTTTTTCCCACAAATAGATCTTTCTTTTGTTGGTATTTGATCACCTCTGTGACCAACCATTTCGAAAGAAACACAATATTTTTTACTTTCTGCTACATATCAGCGGCGCATGCGCTCCGGAGATTCTCGGCTGAAAGTCCGACATCGCGGCTCTGGCCACTCACTGCCCTTGAGCCGCGATAACCGGAAGACACGCGGCTCCCTCGGCGTGGATCGAGATCACTTGCGACGCCTCGTTCTAAGGTAAGTATTTCATAATAAACTAGTATGTGGTGCATACTAGCTGATTATGCCTTTTGCCTAAAGCCTCGTACACACGGCCGAGATTCTCGTCGAAAAAAACATGTCGTTTTTTTCGACGAGATTCTTGGACAAGAAACTTGTCCCGCCGAGTGTACACACGCTCGATTCAAAGAACCCGCGGTTCTTTGAATGGAGCGTACGCGGTGACGTCATCGACTACGACGAGCATGCGCTCGTCACATTCGATGCCGTCGCCGCCATCTTGGTATACCCTACCTATGCCTAGGAAGCTACCGCGCATGCGTCGAATTAATTTCGAACATGCGCGGGCTTCCGGGAGGACAGGTAAGTGTACACACACTCACTTTTCTCGTCGAGAAACATGCCGACGAGAATCTCGACGAGAAAATAGAGAGCAGGTTCTCTATTTTCTCGTCGAGATTACTTGTCGGTTTTCTTGACGAGAAACCATACACACGAACGAGTTTCTCGGCAAGACATCTCTGCCAGCAAGTTTCTTGCTGGTTCTTGCCGAGAAACTCGGTCGTGTGTACGAGGCCTTACACGTACAGGTTAAAAAAAAATAAAAAATCTGTGGGTTTACTACCGCTTTAAGTGCTACATTACTACAGCAGAGAAATAAAAGGGTCTTCTTTCATGCCAGACAGGATTGTGCTGTGTGGTAGAGCCGTGCATAACTCAAAATTGTATGGGCAGGAATGCAAATTCTTTTTCAGGTAAAACAGCTCCCCTATATGTTTTTAATCTATGTGTTTAGATATTTGCCTGGATTCAGCTTTAAGGATGGCTTGATTTATGTGCATATGTTGAACAATTTTTATTGTGATTTGCTGCCTTTCATATGCATTTGTTTACATGCATTGATGCACTTGAACAAGTGTTTTCATGCATGAACATGCACAAGCTTTACTGCTGCCTTTAATCCTATAATTCACTTGCTTTGTTCTATTGGGTTGTATGCCAATGTACGGTATGGCAAAACAAACTGTGTTAATATATATCCTGGGATTTGATGATGTCAGCAATCCACAACAGCCAGATTTTACCATTTAGTAACACAATCGGAATTATTGTATGATTTCTAATTAGTTATTGATTGAGTTCACTGTCAGGGCGGTAAGGATGTGGAACACTCTTTAACAATCTGTGGAGTCAACAGGAAGTATTGATAGTTTTAAAAGACTCTTGGACGTGCATCTTAGCGAACACAATATACAGGGATATAGGAAATGATTATCTACACAGACACTAGACATGTGCGCCGTCAATAAATTTGTTTTGTTTCGTTCCGTTCTGTTTCGTATTAGCTGTTAATTCGTATTTCGTAATTCGTGTCCGAAATTCAATTTATATTCGTACGAAATACGAATTTTCGTTAGGTTTGTTAACAATTATGATCATTCAATATGATGAATTTAAAAAGCAAAAAATACCTTTCTCAATATGGCAGTCGTCGACTCAATATGCTGTGCTGACTTCCTGGGTTTGTAGTAGCCTGTTAATTTGTAAAGTTCGTTAGGTTCGTAAACTTTTCGTAACAATTACGAACATTCGTTATGAGGGACTCCCACCATCCCTGTGCTGACTTCCTCCTGGGGCTGTATCCCTGCTGTGCTCATTATGAGGGGCTCCCACCATCCCTGTGCTGTGCTCATTATGAGGGGCTCCCACCATCCCTGTGCTGTGCTCATTATGAGGGGCTCCCACCATCCCTGTGTTGTGCTGACTTCCTCCTGAGGCTATACCCCTGCTGTGCTCATTATGAGGGGCTCCCATCATCCCTGTGCTGTGCTGACTTCCTGGGTTTGTAGTAACCCGTTAATTCGTATTTCGTAATTTGTGTCCGAAATTCAATTTGGATTCGTACGAAATACGAAAGTTTGTTAGGTTCGTAAACTTTTCGGAACAATTACGAACATTCGTTATGAGGGGCTCCCACCATCCCTGTGCTGTGCTCATTATGAGGGGCTCCCACCATCCCTGTGTTGTGCTGACTTCCTCCTGAGGCTATACCCCTGCTGTGCTCATTATGAGGGGCTCCCATCATCCCTGTGCTGTGCTGACTTCCTGGGTTTGTAGTAACCCGTTAATTCGTATTTCGTAATTTGTGTCCGAAATTCAATTTGGATTCGTACGAAATACGAAAGTTTGTTAGGTTCGTAAACTTTTCGGAACAATTACGAACATTCGTTATGAGGGGCTCCCACCATCCCTGTGCTGACTTCCTCCTGGGGCTGTACCCCTGCTGTGCTCATTATGAGGGGCTCCCACCATCCCTGTGCTGTGCTAATTATGAGGGGCTCCCAACATCCCTGTGCTGTTGCTCAATTCCATAACGAATTTTCGTAATTGTTAAGAAAAGTTAACGAACCTAACGAACATTCGTATTTCGTACGAATCCAAATTGAATTTCGGATACGAATTACGAAATACGAACTAACGGGCTACTACAAACCCAGGAAGTCAGCACAGCACAGGGATGGTGGAAGCCCCTCATAATGAGCACAGCAGGGGTACAGCCCCAGGAAGTCAGCACAGCACAGGGATGGTGGGAGCCCCTCATAATGAGCACAGCAGGGGTACAGCCCTAGGAGGAAGTCAGCACAGCACAGGGATGGTGGGAGCCCCTCATAATGAGCACAGCAGGGGTACAGCCCCATGAAGTCAGCACTTTCGTTAGGTTCGTTAACTTTTCGTAACAATTACGAACATTCGTCATGATGAATTTAAAAAGCAAAAAATACCTTTCTCAAATTCGGATCAGAAATTCATCAACGAAATTTCGTATTTCGTAAAATTCGGAAGCATATAAATTCGTATTTCGGATGCTTCCGAATGTACGAATTTTCGTAAATTCGTACAAATTTTTGATTCGTACGAAACGAATCGCACATGTCTAACAAACACACACACCAACACAGGTTGAACTGGATGGACTGTTGTCTTATCAACCTTACCTACTATGTAACTATATACAGTATTGCTGCATCATTTTTAAAACACAGATACTGCACAGTATATCTCCCTGTAACAGAGGGGCTTCCAGGATTTGGGATTAGTGATTTTACACCCATAGCGGCGGGAGTGGAGGGGCAGGAAACAGATGGCTCATACACAGACCCCCAAGCTGACAGGCAGGGAGGGAGGGGGGAGAAAGAGACTGTGTGTTGATGGAGGCACATGAAATTACCATGGTATCATGGATCAACGTGCATGATTACTGTGGTCAGCACACTAAGGGGAACACAGGAACAGGCAGGATCAACCAGGTATTTTACAGCATAGAGAGGGACATGACTTTGCACAAGCACTATGCTGTATATCCTGCTATAAAGGAGCAGGATCATTTAAAAATAAATTGGGGTTACAACCATTTTAACTACATGGGCAAGTTTTTCAGTCAGCCAACTGTTCCTGCAAATTTGACATCAGTTGATCTTGGAATTAAAGTGTAGTTAAACCCCAAAAATATTTTTTTTTAATTAAGACTCATGTCTGTTACAGCAGAGGATGTATTTTCTCTGTGCCAAGTCTTGCCACAAAGAGTTAATCCAGCTCTCAGCAATCCTCTTATCTTTCTTCAGTAAGATAAAAACAGACACACACAGAAATATGTGTCCCTTTCTTCCCCCTTAAGGTGATTTCCTTATCCCAAGCTTGAGTGTGAGAGAGGCATTCTGTGTACTTCACATCCCTCCTTTCTTCTCCAGCTCTCCCAGGATTGGCTGCTCCATACCTCAGCATAATTGGGCATGCTGAAGTCATGTGTTGACTTTCCTGGGTTTTGACTGAATGTTAGTGATCATGGGGCATAATCCACGAGACCAGCAGAAGTTCAGTGTAAGAAATATCGATACCTGGCCAAGGGGAGTGTAGAGGTGGGCGGGAGTCTACTGACATCACGACTCCACCCACCGAGCCCTGGACAACAGTCCTGCCCACAGAATCCGGAGTATTGCAGGGCTTCAAACAGCTAAAGGGGAGATATTTGACAGGTAAGAATATACAGGTGAAACTCGAAAAATTAGAATATCGTGCAAAAGTTCATTAATTTCACTAATGCAACTTAAAAGGTGAAACTAATATATGAGATAGACTCATTACATGCAAAGCAAGATAGTTCAAGCCGTGATTTGTCATATTTGTGATGATTATGGCTTACAGCTCATGAAAACCCCAAATCCACAATCTCAGAAAATTAGAATAATACATGCAATCAATAAAACAAGGATTGTACAATATCGGACCTCTGAAAAGTATAAGCATGCATATGTACTCAGTACTTGGTATGGGGCCCTTTTGCAGCAATTACTGCCTCAATGCGGCGTGGCATGGAAGCGATCAGGCTGTGGCACTGCTGACGTGTTATGGAAGACCAGGATGCTTCGATAGCGACCTTCAGCTCTTCTGCATTGTTCGGTCTCATGTCTCTCATCTTTCTCTTGGCAATGCCCCATAGATTCTCTATGGAGTTCAGGTCAGGCGAGTTTGCTGGCCAATCAAGCACAGTAATCCCACAGTCATTAAACCAGGTTTTTGGTGCTTTTGGCAGTGTGGGGCAGGTGCCAAGTCCTGCTGGAAAATGAAGTCAGCATCCCCATAGAGCTCGTCTGCGGAAGGAAGCATGAAGTGCTCACAAAATCTCCTGGTAGACGGCTGCGTTGACCCTGGACTTAATGAAGCACAGTGGACCAACACCAGCAGATGACATGGCTCCCCAAATCAACACAGACTGTGGAAACTTCACACTGGACTTCTAGCATCTTGCAGTGTGTGCCTCTCCTTTCTTCCTCCATACTCTGGCTCCTTGGTTTCCAAATGAGATGCAAAATTTGCTCTTATCAGAAAAGAGGACTTTGGATCACTGAGCAACAGACCAGGTCTGTTTTTCTTTAGCCCAGGTAAGACGCTTCTGACGTTGTTTGTTGTTCAGGAGTGGCTTGACAAGAGGAATACAACATTTGAAGCCCATGTCCAGGATCTGTCTGTGTGTGGTGGCTCTTGATGCGCTGACTCCAGCCTCAGTCCACTCCTTGTGAAAGTCCCCAACACTTTTGAATGGCCTTTTCCTGACAATCCTCTCTGGGCTGCGGTCATCCATGCTGCTTGTGCACCTTTTTCTTCCACACTTTTCCCTTCCACATAACTTTCTATTAATGTGCTTTGAATACAGCACTTTGGGAACATCCAACTTCTTTTGCAATTACCTTTTGAGGCTTTCCCTCCTTATGGAGGGTGTCAATGATGGTTTTCTGCACAACTGTCAGGTCAGCAGTCTTTCCCATGATTGTGATTCCTACTGAACCAGATTGAGAGACCATTTAAAGGCTTAGTAACCCTTTGCAGGTGTTATGGCTTAATTATCTGATTAGAGTGGGACACTTTGAGCCTAGAATATTGCACCTTTTCACAATATTCAAATTTTCTGAGATTGTGGATTTGGGGTTTTCGTGAGCTGTAAGCCATATTCATCACAATTATGACAAATCGCGGCTTGAACTATCTTGCTTTGCATGTAATGAGTCTATCTCATATATTAGTTTCACATTTTAAGTTGTGAAATAAATGAACTTTTGCACCATATTCATTTTTTTTTTGTTTTACCTGTACATATAGCTTTTAGTGTACAGCACCGTTGCTTTAGCTTTAAAGAATAAGTTCACCTTTGTTTCCTTTTTTTTTTATTCCAGCTTCCCTATGTACCAATGTGTGCATGATTTATGTACATTTTTTTAAAAAATATCAACGCTTTTCACTAAATCTACAGACACTTACCTTACTGTCCTCATTCATGTTTCCAGACGTATCCATTTGTAATGTCTTACTTCCTGATCAGACTTTAGGTCATGACACAGGAAGGACCTCATTAGCACACACCCTGCATTATCCTCCCTCTTATGTACTTGTATAAAGATGGCCATACACTATGCAATCGGATTGTATATTGTGTATTTAGTGAGAAGGGTTATCACTGGTTGATTGCATTTCATTTAAAAAACGTGCACCTGGAGATGCGCGATAGCTAGGAGGATGGATAATGCAAGGTGTGTGCTAATGAGGTCAGCTGGTCAACTCCTTCCCGTGTCATGACCTAAAGTCTGATCAGGAAGTAAGACATTACAAATGGATATGTCTGGAAATGTGGATGAGGACAGTAAGGTCTGTAGATTTAATGGAAAGCGTTGATATTTTTGCAAAAAAAAAGTACATGAATGCTATATTGGCACATAGGCGAGCTGGAAGTTAGAAAAAAAAAAGTGAACAAAGGTGAACTTACCCTTTAAGTCATCTCAGAACCTAGAGTTGTCTGTTCTGTCTTATGACATTTGGTGCTGTTCAGACATAGCGTTCAAATATGGCTTCTCTATCTATTTATTTTTATATCTAGTGTAACTTACAAGAAAAGACTTATGAATCCCACATTCCTTTCCTGACTCTCCTCTTTTTTGTTTTGCAGTGTGGAATATCACTGAGGTTAGAGGTTGCAATGAAACAAATTTTGATTAAAATGTTCCTCTTCCTTTTTCTTCCTTCTCCTCCTCCTTTTCTATAGCTCTACCATCTTCTACCGAGTTGTGCAAAGTGAGAATAGGTTATATACTGTAACAGTAACAGTTTATGTTATTGTGCATAACTTAAAACCAATTAAGATAATTGCAATACTTTTGGAATTGCATAAAGTAATCTTTTTGTAAGAGGCTTTTTTTGAGTTATCATTAATAAATACTATTATTTATACATGAATCCATTTTTATTAACACCTCTTGATATGTAACTGACCTTGCTACTGGCAAGCCTCCAGCATGCATTAGATCTTAGCAGAAGGTGTGAGACATTTCAGCCTATACCATTATCACTGATCTTATATATTAACCTTTTTATTGCCTATGTAACTGCTGACCTGTTAAGCCCTGTACACACGATCGGATTTCCTATGGATTCTAATCCGATGGATTTTTTCCATCGGAAATCCAATGAAGCTGACTTCCATCAGTCTTGCCTACACACCATCAGTCAAAAATCCGACCGTCCCAAACGTCGTGACGTAAAACACTCCGACAAGCCGAGAAAAATGAAGTTCAATGCTTCTGAGCATGCGTCGACTTGATTCTTAGCATGCGTGGGTTTTTTGTCCGATGGAGTTCCACACAGACTATCGGAATTTGCTATAGTTTTTTTTCCCCAGCGGATAAATTTAAAACATGTTCTATTTTTTCTCACCGATGGTAAAAAGACCGATGGGGCCCATACACGATCGGTTTGTCCGATGAGAGAAGTCCATCGGACTGTTATCATTGGTAAAACCGATCGTGTGTACACGGCATTACAGTTTAATTGCATTTGTCAGGCCTTTTTCACACTTGACTAAATTTCTAACGCTCAACAAACGCTCCTATAGCGTTAGTGTGGGCGGCAGACAGGCGTCAATGAGCTTTAGTATGGGCATTAATACAGGCGTTTTACAAGCATTAACGAGGAGTTAAAAATGCTCCCCAAATGCCCTATTGGCAGTTTTGAAGCGGTTGACAAGCGTTAAAACTGCTCCACAAATGCCTATTCCATTACGGTAAATTAACTAATCTTAACGTCCCGCAAATGCTCCGCAACTGCCTGCCAGAGCAATTGCAAGGCGTCACCATAGACTTGAATGGGAGGCGTTGAAAGGCTTCAAACACCTCCTGACTCGACATGAGGCTTCGATTTTGAAACAACGCAACGCTAATGGTTAGTGTGAACAGCACCATGTGCTGTCTATTGTATCTTGTGCATAGGTGTTTGAGGGGCCTTTGTAACGCCTCTCAAACGCCTGCTCCTAATGCCAGTGTGAACTCACAGTGAATTCAGATTATTTGTGCCTGTAGTATTTTTATTTTTATTTGGATGAGGGTATAATAATTTGTAATATCTACCACAATAGTGTACTGCTCTTTCTCTGTTTATAATTACGGTTATGCAGCCTTTTAGTTACCTTAACCACTTCCTTACCGGGCCTATTCTGGCACTCCTCTCCTTCATGCAAAAATCATAATTTTTTTGCTAGAAAATTACTCAGAACCCCCAAACACTATATATGTTTTTTTAGCAGACACCCTAGGGAATAAAATGGCGGTCATTGCAACTTTTTATCTCGCACGGTATTTGCGTAATAATTTTTAAAACGCCTTTTTTGGGGGAAAAAACGGTTTAATGAATTAAAAAATAACAAAACAGTAAAGTTAGCCAAATTTTTTTGTATAATGTGAAAGATTATGTTACGCCGAGTAAATAGATACCTAACATGTCACGCTTTAAAATTGCGCACACTCATGGAATGGCGCCAAACTTCAGTACTTAAAAATCTCCATAGGCGTCGCTTATTTTTTTTTTACAGGCTACCAGTTTAGAGTTACAGAGGAGGTCTAGTGCTAGAATTGTTGCTGGCGCTTTAACGCACGCGGCGATACCTCACATGTGTGGTTTGAACGGCGTTTACATATGTGGGCGGGACTTGCATGTGTGTTCGCTTCTGAGCGCGAGCTACTAGGGACAGGGGCGTTTTAGAAAAAAATATTTATTATTTTATTTTTTATTTTACTTAATTTTTTTTATTTTTACACTTTTTTTTTAATTATTTTTTTTTGATCACTTTTATTCCTATTACAAGGAATGTAAACATCCCTTGTAATAGGAATGTGTGTGACAGGTCCTCTTTATGGAGAGATGCGGGGTCAATAAGACCTCACATCTCTCCTCCAGGCTAGAAAGCATGAGATCGGTGAAAAAAATTTCACTGATCTCATGCTTACAGCCGCAATGGCGGCTTTGTTTACATTTGAGGACCCGGGCGTGACGTCATCACATCGCGCCCGGGCCTCCGATGGTCATAGAGATGACTGGTGACCATCTGGTCACCAGTCATCTCTATGCCTTCCATCCGGCTCCGGCAGATCGTTCCTCCGGGTCCCCGATCGCACGGGAGAGCCCGGAGAAGCACCGGGTGGCGGCGGGAGGGGGGGACATCCCCTCCCGCCGCCTATAAGAACGATCAAGCGGCGAAACCGCCACTATGATCATTCTTATGGTGCACAGAATCGCCGGCTGAAAAGATGGATATCTGAATGATGCCTCTAGCTGCAGGCATCATTCAGATATCCCCACTGAAAGTCCAGGACGTCATATGACGTCCTTGGGCGGGAAGTGGTTAAGGAGGAGCTCCAGTCTTCCCCCAAAAAATGAAAAGTCAGCAGCTACAAATACTGTAGCTGATGACTTTTAATATAAGGACACTTAGGCCTCGTACACAGGGTTTGATTGTTGTACAACCCGAGCATCTGATTTTTGTCAAAAGCGCGTGTGCAGGACTTTGTCTAGCATACTAACTGTAACGACTGCCCATGTATGAAAGGGGTTAACGTCGTTCAGATCTTCCCTCTCTCAGAACATGCTCCACTACCGATTCTTCACAGTCAGGCGACCACTTCCCATAGGAATTAATCCCTCTGAAAGAACGAGACAACGCTCTGTATCTTTCTAAAATGAACTATATTTTATTGACAAATGCTACAGCTTATATATCCCCAGAGAGAAGCTTCTGACCCTCCTCTCATCATACACCTCTGACCAGACCCAATTTACATGAGCCAATTCTCTACAGCTGATGACCAATACACATCTGACAGTAGGCTAGCTTTTGTCTCTCAATCCACATTTCTTAGAAGACAACAGGCTAGCTTTTGCCTTTCTAGTTTAAATGATTATGCATGACCTTTATATTCAGCAGACTGTCTGGCTGCCAGTGTACCATACCTATAATTACAGGCTTAACTCCCATTATCAAAAGACTTTACACAATAGAACATAACAAACTTTCAATACACATCTCACAATGAAAGGATCTGTAGAATGTAAATCACCCCCCACCTCATCACAGCAATGATTACACAACCCCCACACACAGTATACATCCAATCTATATACTATATATATACAGCATTGAATCTGATTATCACCGATCATAGTGGGGTTCTCATTCACCCTGTGCCCCTAATAGAGACACAGGGTGGTTTACACATAAGAGGCATTGGGGAAGCTGAAGCAAGGGTATCTCATACTTTCTAAGAGATTCTGGGTTCCCCGGGCCCTCCCGTTACACTAACTATCCGCAAATTGTCGTTTGACAAACACGAACGTAGTGACGTACTATGAGAGTATAAAGAGGAAGTTCATTTCTCAAGTGCCTTTGGGCCCCTTCTGCTAATTTCATTCTAGTAGAAGTTTGATAAGCGTTGATTCGTGATTTTCAGATCGTACAAAACAAATGCCTTTTAAAATAAGTTTGGCTACATCAGTATCACCAGCAAAGCAGCTTCATTAATATCCCAATAAAGAAGATGAGAATTTTGACATTTCATCAATTGCCACGTCGCGAATGTTAATTCTAGATTACGAACAGTACTCTTCCCAATTGTGCCTTGATTCCGAGCGTGCGTGCGACGTAAAAGTCAAATCCGCTGTCGAAAGCACCGTACTAACGATCCGAAAACCCACAGACAGCTCGTCTTACGAATTTTCCCTTCTGAGTTTCGTACCGTCTGTACGAGGCCTTACCTGTCCAGGTATCCAGCACTGTCCTCACCCAAGACGATTCTTCAGTCGGTTTCTGGTCCAGGCACCGGCATCATAACTAAGGGAAACCCTCAGTTAAGCCTTGCGGCTTCATAGCTGGCTTCGCACTGCGTGCGCACGAGCCACGCTGCACTTTGTGAATAGTCCCGCGGTCTTCTGTGAGTCTTTACTTTTTAGGTGAAGTTCCACTTTAACTTTCAAAACTTCTTTGTATCTTATTATGGAATGTGACAAAGGTTAGAACATTTGGCAGGTTTTTATTGCTGTATCCCCACTGGAGAGATTTAGCCACATTAATCTCATGCTGGTGAGGGGTGGAAATGATAGATTACACGGCCTGGCCTACTCAGGGATCCTCTCCTCCAGCATTGCCAGCCGGTTTTGTTCCATTATGGGCACCCAGTGTTCTCAACCGCTTCCATCCATCACAAACACGTGACTTTATTTAGAAAGGTAGTTGTGCTTTGAATTAAGTGCACTTAAAAAAAATATATATATATATATTTATTTATTTATTTATTTATATATATATGTATTTATATAAAAATATATATATATATATATATATATAGTGAGGGAAAAAGTATTTGATCCCCTGCTGATTTTGTACGTTTGCCCACTGACAAAGAAATGATCAGTCTATAATTTGAATGGTAGGTTTATTTTAACAGTGAGAGACTGAATAACAACAAAAATATCCAGAAAAACGCATTTCAAAAAAAGTTATGAATTGATTTGCATTTTAACCACTTCAGCCCTGGAAGGATTTACCCCCTTAATGACCTGCCCATTTTTTTGCGATATGGCATTGCATCGTTTTAACTGACAATTGTGTGGTTTTTCAATGCTGTACTCAAACATAATTGATGTCCTTTTTTTCCCACAAATAGAGCTTTCTTTTGGTGGTATTTGATCACCTCTGCAGTTTTTTTTTTTTGCGCTATAAGCAAAAAAGACTGACAATTTAAAAAAATATATATATATTTTTTAATTTCTGCTATAATACATATGCAAAAAAAATATATAAAAAAAACAATTTATTCATCAGTTTAGGCCAATATGTATTCTGCTACATACTTTTGGTAAAAAAAATCACAATAAGTGTATATTGATTGGTTTGCACAAAAGTTAAAGCGTCTACAAAATATGGGATAGATTTAGGGACTTTTTTTTTATTTTTATTGTTTTTACTAGTAATTTTTAGTGGGACTGCGACATTGTGGTGGAAAAATCTGACCCCAAGTGACACTTTTTGAGGACACTTGACATTATTACAGTGATCAGTGCTAAAAAAAATGCACTGATCAATGTATAAATGACACTGACAGGGAAGGGGTTAACATTAGAGGGCGATCAAGGGGTTAACTGTGTTCCCTGGGTGTGTGGGGGATGGGCTTGCTGGTACAACACCGAGATTGCTGTTCCTGATCACTAGGAACAGCGGATCTATGAGTCGCGCCCACAATACCACATGCACGGGACCGACATATAGATACATCGGTTTGTGCAGCCGAACCACCTTGCCGCAGTATATATATGCGGAAGGCAGTTGTTAAGTGGTTAATGAGTGAAATAAGTATTTGATCTCCTATCAATCAGCAAGATTTCTGGTTCCCAGGTGTCTTCTATACAGGTAACGAGTAATGAGATTAGGAGCACTCTCTGAGGCCTGGTTCACACTGGGGCGACAAACGCTCCGACATTGGGAGCTCATGTCGCATGACGTGTGAAAATCAATGTTTCCCTATGGGAGCCGTCTTAACTGGTCCGACACATGTCGGTCCGACTTTGAGAATGCTCCCTGTACTACTTTGGTCCGACTTTGATCCGACTTCAGCCCATTGACTATCATTGAAGTCGGATCAAAGTCGGACCGCAGTCTTGCATGGTCCGACTTTGGCACGCGACTTGTGCTCTGCTGCTCTTGAGGGGGAACTCCAGGCCAAATTTTAAATAAAAAACCGGCGTAGGTTCCCCCTCCAGGAGCATGTCAGGCCCTTGGGTCTGGTCTGGATTTGAAGGGGAACCCCTACGCCAAAAAAACGGTGTGGGGGTCCCCCCAAAATCCAAACCAGACCCTTATCCGAGCACACAACCTGGCAGGCCGCAGGGGAAGAGGGGGGGACGAGAGAGCGGCCCCCCTCCCTCCTGAACCGTATCAGGCCGCATGCCCTCAACATGGGGGGTTTGGTACTCTGGGGCAGGGGGGCGACCTGCGGCCCCCCCACCCCAGAGCACCCTGCCCCCATGTTGATGAGGACAGGGCCTCTTCCCGACAACCCTGGCCGTTGGTTGTCGGGGTCTGCGGGCGGGGGGCTTATCGGAATCCGGGAGCCCCCTTCAATAAGGGGGCCCCCGGATCCCGGCCCCCCCACCCTATGTGAATGAGTATTGGGTACATCGTACCCCTACCCATTCACCTGGTGGAAAAAAATTGCAATAAAAAAACACTACACAGGTTTTTAAAGTAATTTATTACACAGCTCCGGGGGTCTTCTTCCGACTTCCGGGGGTCTTTTCCGACTTCGGGGGTCTCCGGTGTCGTCGCCGCGCTCTCCGGTTCTTTCTTCCGCCGGGCCTCCGCTAACTTCTTTTTAGCTCTCTTGCTAACAGAGGCCCGGTCTTCCCGTTGTCTCGTCCGGCTCTCCGTTGTCCTTCTGCGGCCCCTCCACTAACTTCTTTAGCTCTTTCGCTAGTGGAGGAGCCGGGCTTCCCGTCACCGTCGGCGTCTTCTTCCCTCTTCTCCTCCTCGATGTTGACGCGTCGCTTCCTCCCGCTGTAATACTGGCTCTCCGCTCCGCATTAATATAGGCTTCTCATGACGTCACAGTCACATGTTCCCATGACGTCACAGTCACATGCTCCGGGGCCATGTGCCCCGGAACATGTGACTGTGACGTCATGAGAAGCCTATATTAATGCGGAGCGGAGAGCCAGTATTACAGCGGGAGGAAGCGACGCGTCAACATCGAGGAGGATAAGAGGGAAGAAGACGCCGACGGCGACGACGGGAAGACCGCGCCCCTCCACTAGCGAAAGAGCTACCAAGAAGTTAGTGGAGGGGCCGGCAGAAGAAAGAACCGGAGAGCGGGAGAAGAAGAAGGCGACGGAGAAGACCGGTCCTCCATTAGCATGAGAGCTAAAAAGAAGTTAGCGGAGGCCCGGCGGAAGAAAGAACCGGAGAGCACGGAGACGACACCGGAGACCCCCGAAGTCGGAAAAGACCCCCGGAAGTCGGAAGAAGACCCCCGGAGCTGTGTAATAAATTACTTTAAAAACCTGTACCCCATACTCATTCACATAGGGTGGGGGGGCCGGGATCCGGGGGCTCCCTTATTGAAGGGGGCTCCCGGATTCCGATAAGCCCCCCGCCCGCAGACCCCGACAACCAACGGCCAGGGTTGTCGGGAAGAGGCCCTGTCCTCATCAACATGGGGGCAGAGCACCAAACCCCCCATGTTGAGGGCATGCGGCCTGGTACGGTTCAGGAGGGAGGGGTGGCCGCTCTCTCGTCCCCCCTCTTCCCCTGCGGCCGGCCAGGTTGCGTGCTCGGATAAGGGTCTGGTTTGGATTTTGGGGGGACCCCCCACGCCGTTTTTTCGGCGTAGGGGCGCCTGTTCAAATCCAGACCAGACCCAAGGGCCTGGTATGCCTCTGGAGGGAACCCACGCTGCTTTTTTAATTTTAAATTTGGCCTGGAGTTCCCCCTCAAGATTCATACCAAGCACAGTGCCTGATATTGGCGGGGATCCAAGTCGGATCCCTGTTCATTGAAAGTCGGACATATGTCGGCTTCATGTCGCAGGGCAAAGTCGGATCCAAAGTAGGACAGATGTCGTGTCGCACTAGTGTGAACCCAGCCTTAAAAGGAAGAGCTTCTAATCTCAGCTTGTTATCTGTATAAACACCTGTCCACAGAAGCAATCAATCAATCAGATTCCAATCTCTCCACCATGGCCAAGACCAAAGAGCTGTCCTAGGATGTCAGGGACAAGACTGTAGACCTACACAAGGCCGGAATGGGCTACAAGACCATCGCCAAGCAGCTTGGTGAGAGGGCGACAACAGTTGGTGCGATTATTCGCACATGGAAGGAACACAAAATAACTGTCAGTCTCCCTCGGTCTGGGGTGCCATGCAAGATCTCACCTCGTGGAGTTTCAATGATCATGAGAACGGTGAGGAATCAGCCCAGAACTACACAGGAGAATCTTGTCAATGACCTCAAGGCAGCTGGGACCATAGTCACCAAGAAAACAAGTAGTAACACAATACGCCGGATGGACTGAAATCCTGCAGTGCCGGAAAGGTCCCCCTGCTCAAGTACAGCCCATCTGAAGTTTGCTTATGAACATCTGAATTAATCAGAGGAGAACTGGGTGAAAGTGTTGTGGTCAAATGAGATTAAAATCAAGCTCTTTGGCATCAACTCAACTCACCGTGTTTGGAGAAAGAGCCTATGACCCCAAGAACACCATCCCCACCGTCAAACATGGAGGTGAAAACATTATGCTTTGGGGGTGTTTTTCTGCTAAGGGGACAGGACAACTTCACTGCATCAAAGGGACGAGAAACAGGGCCATGTAATGTCAAATCTTGGGTGAAAACCTTGTTCCTTCCCTCAGCCAGGGTATTGAAAATGGTTTGTGGATGGGTATTCCAGCATAACAATGACTCAAAACACACAACCAAGGCAACAAAGGAGTGGCTCAAAAAGAAGAACATTAAGGTCCTGGAGTGGCCTAGCCAGTCTCAAGACCTTAATCCCATAGAAAACATGTGGAGGGAGCTGAAGAGTCTAGTTACCAAATGTCAGCGTCCAAAACCTTAATGATTAGAAGAGGGTCTGCAAAGAGGAGTGGGACAAAATCCCTCCTGAGATGTGTGCAAACCTAATGGCCAACTACAAGAAACGTCTGACCTCTGTGATTGCCAACAAGGGTTTTGCCACCAAGTACTAAGTCATGTTTTGCGAAGGGGTCAAATACTTATTTTACTCATTAAAATGTAAATCAATTTATAACTTTTTTGAAATGCATTTTTCTGGATATTTTTGTTGTTATTCTGTCTCTCACTGTTAAAATAAACCTACCATTAAAAATATAGACTGATCATTTGTTTGTCAGTGGGCAAATGTACAAATTCAGCAGTGGATCAAATACTTTTTTCCCTCACTATATATATATATATTTCCAACTAACAAGGAAATTATAATGTCCCACAGTGAGTCTTGTGTTGTGCCAGACAGTACAGCTATGTCTACATGTCCATGTAGTTCCAGCACTACAGTAGGATTCTGACAAAACCCCAGCTGGTTGGTTGGACAGTGAGGAAGCAAAAACACTCTGCTTGCTCTTAGAGCTCTTTCACACTGAGGCGCTGCAAAAACACCCTAAAATGCCTTTAGCGTTATTGCCACGTTTTTACCACGTTTTTAGGGCGCTAGCGGTAAAATTAACGCAACGCTGTGGGCGTTTTAACAGCATTTTTCAAGCCTTATTGCACCATGGGCAATTTCAGTCCTGCTGTTGTAGATGCTCTTTTTTTTTTGCTTGCATGTTTACATTTTTAGGAGATCATGTGACTTTTCTACAGCTCAGAGCGTATTATAGGCGCTATTCAGGCGTTTTTACAGCACTTTCAATTTATTTCAATGGAGAGGGGCGTTTTTGGAGCGTTTTTTTCAGCGCCCAAAGACCCCTTTCACACTGGAGCGTTTTTAACAGCGTTTTAGCATTAAAAATAGCGCTATTAAAACGTTCATAATACGCTCTCCATGCATCTCAATGGACCCTTTCACACTGAGGCGTTGCGCTGGCGGGGCGTTGAGAAAAGTCCTGCAAGCAGCATCTTTGGAGCAGCTTTCTGGCGCTGAAAAAAACACTCCAAAAACGCCCCTCTCCATTGAAATGAATTGAAAGCGCTGTAAAAATGCCTGAATAGCGCCTATAATACGCTCTGAGCTGTAGAAAAGTCACATAATCTCCCAAAAATGTAAACATGCAAGCAAAAAAAAAGAGCATCTATTACAGCAGGACTGAAATTGCCCATGCTGCAATAACGCTTAAAAAACACTGTTAAAACGCCTGCAGCGTTGCGTTAATTTTACCGCTAGCACCCTAAAAACGCGGTAATAGTGCTAAAGGCGTTTTAGGGCGTTTTTGCTGCCCCTCAGTGTGAAAGGGCTCAAAAGCTGCTCCAAAGATGCTGCTTGCAGGACTTTTCTCAACGCCCCACCAGCGCAACGCCTCAGTGTGAAAGGGTCCATTGAGATGCATGGAGATCGTTTTGTGAGCGTTTTAATAGCGCTATTTTTAACGCTAAAATGCTTTTAAAATGCTCCAGTGGGAAAGGGGTCTTATCACTCCTTCTGTCACAAGTCCACAGCTGCAGAATCTGATTGGCGGCCTGTGCTGACCCTCTCTCCCACACGGAGCAATGATATACAGAGGATTGTGGAAGGCTGATATCAAGACAGTTTTTGATAATAACAGTAGTTGCATTAAAAATACATTTATATGTATTAATAGTATAACTACATAACTGCACTAATTAGTGTTGTAATATGTTTGGAGATCAGCTTTAAAAGGTGTATGTATCCTTTAAATAGGACTTGGAGCATTATTAATATTCTCACTGAAAGAAGCTTTTCATAACATTTCAACGTTATCTACTTAAAACTTTTAAGCAACCAGTTCTTTTTAGAATTGGCACTTACTGAACTATTTCTAACATCAAGAATTTATGTTTGTCTTTTTTCCCGGGCAGCTGTCTCCTGGTTCAGATGACGAAGATGGACATGACACAACAGGACGAGAGACTCTTGGGCGCATTCAGTTTAGTGTGGGCTACAACTTCCAGGAGTCCACTCTCACTGTTAAAATCATGAAAGCTCAGGAGTTGCCAGCTAAGGACTTCAGTGGGACCAGTGATCCCTTTGTGAAGATATATCTGCTACCTGACAAGAAGAACAAGCTGGAGACCAAGGTGAAGAGGAAAAACCTCAACCCACATTGGAACGAGACCTTCCTCTTCGAGGGTGAGACGGGGAGGGGAGCATAGATAAAGTCTCTCTGCCCTAGCTGTTTTAGCCCTGTAATGGAACTTTTCTGTGGCATAGTTAAGTATGAAGGGGTCATATAGCATAGCATTTAATGGGCTGCTGCCTCTCTACATTCCTTCTCAAAGGTGATCTATTTAGCAATGCAGAATAATATTTGCTTTCATAGCCTTCTTATGGAACTTCCCAAAGAATATATGTATTCAATTATCTAAATATGTTTGAAAATGTTTGTTTTTTTTAGCTAGAATGTTGACATATCATGACTATGATCTCATAGCTTAAGTTCTGCTAGCTAGGTCATCATCACCCTGCATAAATACCAGTGGAGAAAAATCCTAACGGTGGATTATTTGGGCCTGTCGTTTTTCCAGCTGTAGGTCTTCAGCCAAATAGACAAGGCAACATTAATGGCCCGTACACACGATCCGAAAATCATACGAAAACGGTCGTCCGAGGAAGAATCGAACGATTTTCGGATCGTGTGTACACTACTTTCGAGAGCCGATCACGACAGTTCATCCGATATTATTCGATCGGACAAGCGTGAAAATTTTCCTTGTACGATACCAGATCATACGATTTTCGTTTAGTCGATATAGTTGTCCGAAAATACAATACAAATACATTACAACACTTGACATCACTTACGATTTTTTGTTTTGTCGTACGGGAATTTTTGGGACTTTAGTAACCTATTAAATTTCTACTTGCGACTAATAAGTGAAAAAAGTCGTACGATCTGTCGTACGATATTCGGATCGTGTGTACGGGCCATTACTATGAATGAACGCATAGACATGAGATGGTTGAACTTGAGCCAGACAATTTTAGCTAAATCGGGTAAACACACCAGACACACCTGGCTGATGAGTCTCAAGCCGCATACACACGATCGGTTTTACCGATGAAAACAGTCCGATGGATTTTTTTCATCGGACAAACTGATCATGTATGGGCCCCATCGGTCTTTTTTCCATCGGTGTCAAAAAATAGAACATGTTTTAAATTTTTCTGATGGATAAAAAACCGATAGCAAATTCCGATCGTCTATGGGCAAGTCCATCTGTTAAAAAACCCACGCATGCTCAAAATCAAGTCGACGCATGCTCAGAAGCATTGAACTGACTGATGGTGTGTAAGCAAGACTGATGGAAGTCAGCTTCATCGGTTTTCCGATGGAAAAATCCATTGGTTTAAAAACCATAGGAAATCCGATCGTGTGTACAGGGCTTTAGAGATAAACGCACTAACTATACGTTTTCTTTGACAGATAAAAAATTGATTTATTCATAGATTAGGCAGACATGTGCATGCTTTTGGTAAAGTTTATGCAAAAAAAAAATCATGATCAGATTGCGCCTACAATGCTCTGAAGCCATTGTCACTTGATACAGTAGTCAATATAAAAGTGCTAGATGTGCAGCATGATGAAAAGAAGGCACCTAGAGGTATCTGCATTTGTGCTTACCTACGCTGTTCAACACATTGGTATCCTGAAATCTGGGGCACTGTTGCTATGCAAATCCTGGTGGACTGGGCCCCATTGTTTATTGCCTTCTGCACCTTTCTATTGGCCCATAACTATGATGGGCAGCATTATAGACCAGAAAATAGGCATTGGAGGGGGTGGTGTTGTGGGTCTGCTGAGACACAGATCTTAATAAATCTGTGACATCATGCTTTCCACTCCATCCAATCAGAGAAAGCTTTGTATTTTCTGAATGTCATGGATTGGACGGTTTGGAGTGGTGGGGTGGTGACATCACGCTTTCCACTCCATCCAATCAGAGAAAGCTTTGCATTCATTCAGAAAATGTGAAAATAATATCTGTATGGTGCCTGTGCCTAAGCGGCCAACCTTCTGTGTTCAGAATGTAGCTGGAGACTGGAACGGGTCAGAAGCAAGTGGAGATCACTGGAGTAGCAGTGACTAATTCAATGATTTCCAACTTCCAGGGGCATCAGCCAGGTACGGTATATGCATAGTTATGTTGGTCTAAGCTGGACCAATGTTACTATGTATAAAGTATCTATACCTGGAATTCATCTTAACTTTGTTTTTAAAAAATATACAGTAAATACCCATATTAATAACATGGCAGAAATCAGTACAACGTACATTAGGTACAATGTGGTGCCCAAACGAGATATGTGATTTTGGTGAGCAGAGGTCCTAGTTTGGATCCAAGTTTGTATATCTGGGGAGCCAAATAGACTAGCTGCCACTCCACTGTATCATTTAACTTGTTATGGTGTCTGTGTGATGTTATCATGGTGGGTTAGATCATGCATAGAGGCATAGAAGAGGATTTACACTTCATCAAGCCCCTGCTCTGCCCCAAACTTTATGAATGGAAGATGTCTACTAACGTTAAAGCCAGTTCTAGAAAATATCTAATTAAATATGGATTGATGTGTCTGCTCTAGCAATGCAGCCATTTGTCATTGGCACTTGCATAGAATTCTGCTTATACCTGCTGAGGAGGTGCAGATGCTTCTGTATACACAGGTTAGACATATTCAATTTATCTGCAGTAGATTTAATAGCCTGCCACTATTCCTAGCAAGTCATTTGTGAAATATCTGTGTAGGGAACTTTAATAGTTTCAAATAATACACATATTCCCCACCTTTTCCTTTCTTTTGCCTGATTTTTCTTTACCGTTAGTTTAGACATTCATACATAATTCCCATTAAAATACGATGCTAATAATTTTATCACATAAAAAAATCTTTTAAATACAACTAAACAGTCTAAACACCTTATGTGTCAGAGACAACTTGCTTTTTCAGGTAGCTGAGCTAAATTCTTTCAAATGTGAATGTAAACGGAGGCACTTATATGAGATTGGCTATATACTATATATTCACAATAATTATATTCTGCTAATGAGATCAACCATTGTTCTGTTATTAGAGAAATTTCAGCTGATTTTGTTGAAAACAACATGATATGCATATTCACATAAGGTAGATTTATAGGCCGTTAGAAGTAATCATATACAAATTTTTAAATGATCTGTGAGTTGTTGCTTTGTGTAAAGCCTCGTACACACGGTCGGACTTCCATCGGACTTTTCCGTGTTTTTTTGTCCGAACGGAGTTGGTTGGGAACACCCATAGCATACACATGCTCTGACTTTTCTGCAAACTTTCTTAAAACTTCTTACAACATCGCGTGGTTTTTCTGCTCTTTTCTGCTCTTTACTGCCACCCTTTGGTCAACTTCTGCTATTGTTGGTTGATTTTAACATTAGTTGTTTTGTCCATCGGACTAAAGTCCGATGGTTTTCTGTACACACGGTCGGACTTTGCTCCATCTGACTTTTGTTGGGCAAAAGTTTATCCGTTTGCAGACCCAACTTTTGTCCGATGAAATCCAAAACCAAACTAAAAAAGTTTGTCCGATGGAGCGTACACACGGTCGGATTGTTGGTCCAACTTGCTCAAAATGAAGTTTGTTGGGCAAAAGTCCGTGTGTACGGGGCTTTAGGCTGAATTTACACCTCTCCATGCATTTCTTTTTACATGTATCTACAACCATATGATTTTATTCATTGCCATTTTCATCAATAGACCCTATAAAATGGACATTGTACAGATGTGAACTAACACCATTTCAAACAAAGGATAACCTGTGTACATGTATTGATGTGTGTAAAGGGCCCTTTCACACTGATGTGCTTTTCATGCATTTCCAAGGACTTACAATGAAAGGCACTTTTTTGGTACGCTTTTGCAAAACGGCACCAAAGATGCAGCATCAGTGACATGGGCGCCGCCCCCCCCCCTATCCTTGCATCCAGCCCCCTAATCTACAGGTATTCCAATGGTTTTTTTTTTGCTTTTTTAAAGCACGTGATTAGAGCCAGAGGCTCTAATTGGGTTCAAAAGAGGGTGGGCTCGGGGCGCAGAGCACTGTGCCCTGAGCCCACCCAGTTGTGTGACAATAGCAAATGAATATTCGCTATTGTCACGCTGATTCTCATCCCTGCCAATCAGGAAGCGGGTCCTGAGACCTGTCAACTGATTGGCTGAAAGGACAGGTGATCCTGTTGGCCGCCTAGAAGGAGGAGGGAGAAGATGCACGGCCACTATGGGGAGACACACCAGAAGCCATCGCCCGTCACCTGGAGGGAAGTGCTGACCTCAGGCTCTAAAACTCATAGAAATCTATGCATCCGGCACCCCGCATGGAGATTAGGGGCCAGAGCATGGAAAATAGGGGGGCGGTGCCCCTGCACCCCTTATGGACCGGCCACCATTGACATGAACCCTGAGATACAATCAGATGATATGGTCATGGCCGGTACAAGGGGTGGGCAGGAGGGGCGGCTGCCCTGGGGATTGTTGTATCATATGAGGTGAGGGGGGCGCCACAGGAAGATTGGAGGAGAGGAGATTTGTGTTGGAAGGGGGAATTTGGAAGCAGTAAAGGGTAAGTACTGTTCTAGAAGAGGAAATTGGGGCAGGGGTGAGTGCAAAGAGTGGTGATTTAGGGGGATTTGGTTTGGGAGAGGGGCTAGAAGGTGAATTTGTGCTGGGTGGGGGGGAAGACATGTACTAGGAAGGGAAGTCTTTAGGTGTAGAGGATTTGTGCTAGGATGGGTGATTTTTATTTTTAGGTGGGGGGGGCATTTGAGTTAGGGGGGCAAAGATTTTTGCTGAGAGGGGGGGTTTCAGCAGGGATTTCTGGGAGGAGGGGGAATTTATGCTTAGGGAAGAAGCATGCAGATTAGTGCTCAGTGTTTTTGTGGGGGGATTTATGCTGCAACGTAATGCTCATACTTCTTGGGGGGGGGGCACAATTTGGCATGTTCGCCCTGGGCTCTAGATGACCTTGTCCCGGCACTGGAATTATTGATGATTTAACCCACTATTTTTTTTCCAAAAGTGTAAAAATAATCCCAGGCATAACTTTTTTCGTTTCTGATAAATTAGGGAAGAGTTAGAACCTTGGGTTTTTGTTCATGTCTGTGTTGCAGGTGGGTCAATTTTCATTCCCTTTCTTTTCCGGTAATCACACAAAAGGCAAGGGATGAGTCACTTCACTGGGGACCGACAAAAAATCCTGGCAGGGTTTATAACACTTAAACCATGAATGTGCTTTTTATTTGTGCATTGAAAGAACTTCAAAAACTCAACAGAAGCTTTAACATTTAATCTGTGATCATTTTGCATGGATCACCAGTCTGTACAATTCAGCGGGTTCCTATTAAAAACATACTGTAACAGGAATTGGGTTGTAACAAGATTCAGCTTTTACTTCTGTTGGAAAGGTTACCCCATACTTCTTGAACATAGAAGAAGTCAGAGGAAAATTTCTCAGTTGGGACACAGCACCAAAAAAAAACTTTTAATAGTAATAGGAGATTTGGGGGATTAGAAATTACATTTCAGGGATCTGATTTCAGAAAAAGACATGTTATGTTGATGTGGACTACTTGCACATCACAATAACTCTTGCATTGCCTGGCTTAATGTAATTGTAGGCTTATTTTGTTGACAGCACAATCACTTTGCTCGCAGGAACAGAAACCTAATATGACACTATTCCGATCTTATCTTGTAGGATTTCCGTATGAAAAAGTGGTGCAAAGAGTCCTGTATCTACAAGTTTTGGACTATGATCGATTCAGCCGTAATGATCCTATTGGAGAAGTATCAATCCCTCTGAACAAGATAGACTTAACACAGATGCAGACCTTCTGGAAAGAGCTGAAACCGTGCAGTGATGGCAGTGTAAGATATACTATTTTAACAGTGTTTTCTGTCTGTTATACAGTGATCATTACTTTAGGTACTTTATGAAAGTTTTCATATGCAAAGCAGGCCAGCTGTTAAAGAAAGCTTTTTTTTCTAACCCTTCACTTCTGTGCCAGCCTTTCAACCTATCCTCTGAAAGGTTGAGTGTCTGTCTTGTGTTTTCACCAGTGGTATGTGCCACTGGGGTTCACTGGGACTACAACTATCTTTGTTGCAGCTCAGTGTAACGCAAAACTCTGTGCCAGAGTCAGAAACTATAGCTGGCTGGTGTTTCTTCTGCCTATAGTAGCCCTCATACCCTTAAGGCAAGCTGACCTACCGGTACTTGGTTGCTTCCAGGTCTTGGAACACAATTACATAGTTCCCAGACAGGTGGCATGGGACTGAGCAGCTGGGAAAAATAAGGTTACATGTAGACCTGAGGCTGGTCAGGCTGTAGACAGTGAATGGTACCCAAAACCTGGGACAGTCCAAGGTCAGGGCAGGTAGCGGGCAAGCGTAGTTCAAAAACAGATCCAAGATCAGGGCTGGTAGCAAGCAAGTGCAGTCCAGTTAACAATCCAAGGTCAAGTTTAGGTAGCAAACCAAGAGTAATCTGGGTACAAGGCAAAGGTCAGCAACAACAGGATCCGAGGTCAAGAAGGGAAAAACACAGGGAGACAGGAAACTAGCACTGTCAAAAGCCCCCTAAATATTACAATCTGGGAAGTTATGGACTCTTGCAGACCCATTTGTTTGCTGAAGAACTGTGTATAAACTGTCTTGCCAGGTCTAGGAATTATCTCTATGCCAGCCAGCTATTGATACTGAACTAGGCATCAGACTGTACAGTACATTTAGACTGTTTGCAGTTAGGCTCTATTTTCACTTTGTTTTTATTGTGGATATGCAGATTTGCTGTAGAATACAGTTAATCCCTGTTACAAATAGAGCTACATTTAAAAGGGAAACTTCACTAAGGTTTGTTTTCATATGAAGGGGGTTACGAGGGCCTTGACCATAAGAGCTTACAATCTAATAGGATTGGGCAAGTAATACAAAAGGTAATAACTATGAGGGCTGAGCTTATGTAAGAATTAAAAGTTCAGTTGTTAAGTGGAAGCATGGGAGGAGGAGACAATGGAGCTAGAGAGCAGGAGGTCTTGGGAGAAGCAGAGAGGACAATTTGGGCAATATTTTGAAACAATAGTGGTGATGTAGCTTGGGGGCAGAGTTGAAAATGGCTTTGTATGTTGTTATTAGTATTTTTAATTTCATTGGGCAATTGGAAGCCAGTAGAGGGATTGGCAGAGAGCAGTGGCTTACACTGAGTAGCAGGGCCACCATCAGGGAGGTACAGCCCATACACTTGTAAGGGGCCCAAGCGTCTCAACTTCTGACGAGGATGGGAGAAGTCAGGGGCGGGTGCGGAGGAGCTCTGTGAATGCCTGTGTAGGAGTGTGAGTTGGCAGCTGCTGCTGTTCTGTGTCATTGAGCTCACATCGGGCTCTTTGCTGCCACCTCTGGCAACTTCCTGCATGTGTACTCCTCGTGTGTGCTGCCTGTAATATATCCTGGGACTGCAGCGCCTCTCTGTGTCTCAGCCACATGTGGAAACAAGAGTTAGGACTAGAAGGACCACCTTACAAGTAAGGGCTGTTTGTTGTACAAGTAATGTGTGTAAAAAGGGAACCTTGCGCCAAATAATAATTAATAATGCTAAATAAATGAAACCTTAATTTACGTATAGCTGCTTCCCAAATAACAGTGGATACTACTGCAATTGGAAAAGGTAAGTGATAGGGGGAGCTATGTGATTATGATATGTGCCTAAACTTGCTGACCATATTACATGGAATAAAGTGACATGTGCAATAAAAAGTGCTGCGTGATGTATCTGGTACCTGCCAGAAAAAATAATACACAGTATAAATTTAGAGATATAAAGTGCAACAAAATATAAACCAATGTGACAGAAACTTTTGTAAAAAAAAATAAATAATAATAATAAAACAGTGAAAAAGACCATAATATAAATTGATGGTGGCTGAAAACTTTATGGCAGAAAAAAAGGAAGACATCCTTCACCGCAAATGTAAAACATTCTTAAAGGTGCTCAGATATGAAAACTGCTCACTAGATGAATATGACCTCTTTAACCACTTCCCGCCCGGTCAATAGCATATTGACATCCGGGAAGTGGCTCTGTTATTCTGACTGGACGTCTATTGACGTCCAGAAGGATAACATGCTGGCACACGCCCGCGAGGGTGCGCAGCGAGGCGATCGCGAGTGCGGTGTGTCAGTCTGACACGCAGCATCTCCGATCGTGATAAGAAGCCTCTGTCAGAGGCTTCTTACCACGTTATCAGCTGTGACCCATCACAACTGATCATCACGTGAACCAGGAAGTGCCGATAAACGTCATTCCTGGGTTCGTGCTGACAGGGAGAGCCGATCGGAGCCGATCGGCACATTGATTATCAGCACAGCCCTATCAGTTGTGCCAAAGTCAGTGCCCCCTCAGGATCGCCTATCAATGCCCAATAAAGTGCCAATCAGTGCCAATTAGTGTCCACCACAGTGCCAGTCAGTGCCCATCACATTGCCAATCAGTGCCCTACATTAACACCTTTCAAAAACCTCATCAGTAACTCGTCATCAGTGCTGCCCATCAGTGCCACCTGCCAGTGCCACCTGTCAGTGCCAATCAGTACCGCCTATCAGTGCCAATCAGTGCTGCCTGTCAGTGCCCATCACAACCGCCTGTCAGTGCCACCTATCAGTGCCGCCTATCAGTGTCCATCAGTGCTGCATATCAGTGCAGTCTATTGGTGCCCATCAGTGCTGCATATCAGTGCCGCCTATCAGTGCCCATTAATTCTACATATTAGTGCCTCCTCATCAGTGCCCATCTGTGCCACCTTATCAGTGCCAACTCATCAGTGCCCATCAGTGCCGCCTCATCTGTGCCTGTCAGTGAAGGCGAAAACTACATTTTATAACTGAAACAAAGAAAAACGTTTTTTTTTACAAAAATTTGGGTTGTTTTTGGTTTGTTTAGCAAAAAATAAAAGCCCCAGTGGTGATCAAATACCACCAAAAGAAAGCTCTATTTGTGGGAAGAAAATGATAAAAATTTAGTTTGGGTACAGTTTTGCATGACCGCGCAATTGTCATTCAAAGTGCGACAGCGCTGAAAGCTGAAAATTGTCTTGGGCAGGAAGGGGCGAAAGTGCCTGGTATTGAAGTGGTTAATTAAAAAGACGGTCTAATGCGCTGTAGGGAAATCCTAATAGAAACCCTTAGTTAATGGATAACTTCTCTGTGTGGTGTCCTCCTTTCCTCCAAATTATCTCATAAGGAAAACAAGGGAGGTGCTTCCGGTCATGCCAGTTATGGATTCCAGCTTCTGGTTTCTCTCATAACACGGGTGGAACGCACGCTAGTTTGGACGCGAGCCCAGCGTCGAACAGTCCCCCATACTGCAATTCATGCAAGTTTTCCTCAGTGCCAGGCCAAGGCACCTACAAATGTAAGCAGGCACCCTGTCGTTTATGTTTACACATTTTATATAATAAACGTTATTGCGCTATGTGTTAATTTGGAGGAAAGGAGGACACCACACAGAGAAGTTATCCATTCACTAAGGGTTCCTATTAGGATTTCCCTGCAGCGCATTAGACCGTCTTTTTAATTAAAGAGGTCATATTCATCTGGTGAACAGTATTCATATCTGAGCACTTTTGAGGGTGTTTTAAGCCCTGTACACACGATCGGATATCCTATGGATTTTCGTCCGATGGATTCTTTTCATCAGACAAACCGATCGTGAATGAGACCCATCGGTCTTTTTTCCATCGGTTTTTAAAAATAGAACATGTTTTAAATTTTTCCGATGGATAAAAAACCGATCGAAAACTCCGATCGTCTATGGGCAAGTCCATCGGATCAAAAACCCACGCATGCTCAGAATCAAGTCGACGCATGCTCAGAAGCATTAAACTTAATTTTTCTCGGCTCATCGGAGTGTTTTACGTCACCGCGTTTGGAACGGTCGGTTTTTTGACTGATGGTGTGTGGGCAAGACTGATGGGAAACAGTTTCCTCGGATATCCGATGGACAAATCCATCGGACGAAAATCCATAGGATATCCGATCGTGTGTACAGAGCTTTACATTTGCGGTGAAGGATATCTTCCTTTTTTTTCTTCCATCAAGTTTTCAGCCACCATCAATTCATATTATGGACTTTTTCACTGTTTTATTATTTTTCATATTTTTTTAGAAAACTTTCTGTCACATTGGTTTATATTTTGTTGCACTTTATATCTCTAAGCAATTTATATTCTGTAGTATTTTTTCTGATACATCACGCAGCACTTTTTATTGCATATGTCACTTTATTCCATGTAATATGGTTAGCAAGTTTAGGCACATATCATAATCACATAGCTCCCCGTATCACTTACCTGTGTACATGTGTGCCTGTGTGTACATGTGCATCTGAATGTGTGTACATGTCTGTGTGTACATTGTGTGTGTGTGTGTGTGTGTGTCTGAATGTGTGTGTACATGTGCGTGTGTGTCTGAATGTGTGTACATGTCTTTCTGTACATATGTGTATACATGTCTATGTGTACGTGTTGTGAGGGGGTTAGCTCGGTAGCGGGTGTGTGTGACCCCCTGGATGGGCTCCCCACACAAAAACAGGCCCAGCAGACGGAGGTTGTGGTTTTCAAGATCAAAAGGTGCGGTTTATTTCTCTATTTACAGTGACAAAAACACAGCAAAGCAAAAAGAAACATAAACAAAATAAATCCTGGTCAGCTTGACCTCTGACTAAACATGCAGGTTTCCCTAACTAACAACTGGGATCAGCCTGGTGCTGTCCTAGTCCCTAAGTCCCTGGTTTAGTAAATGTCCAAACAAATAGCCACACAGGCTTTGTCTCACCGCACAGGGGTTCACTCTCCCTAGACAGTCCACACAGGTCTGGTTCCAGGCATGAGCAAACACCTAATGAAGCTGGGAGTTTTTATAGAGGCCTTAAACGAGCTGACAAGCTTCAGCTGGTCTCATCAACTCCCTGCCTGCACGACGCCCAGCACTCTCCCTAGAGGTATGAATCATCCATGAGCCCACTAGCCTCAGCTGGGCTTCATCAACTCTCTCCCTAGTTGTATAAGTCGGCATAAAGCCTGAATCTGGGAGAAATATACCTACCCCCCTGGATGCAACCAGGTGACTTTACCTTCCTGCTGTCACATACCCCCCCCTCTTGTTTTAACCTTGGGGTTGGAACACCAGCAATCAGGCATTCATGTACTCGAGACAAAGCATCCACATTCCCCATTTGAACGCCAGGGCGATGCTTTACTGTGAAGTTGAATTCCTGTAGGGCCAGGAACCACCTATTTACTCTTCTATTTGTCTCCTTGTTTTGAGCCATCCACTTTAACGGAGCGTGATCCGTAACCATGTCAAAGTGCCTACCTAGCAGATAGTACCGAAGGGAATCTAGAGCCCACTTCACCGCTAAACACTCCTTTTCAACCATGGCGTAATTTACCTCATGGGACTTCAACTTCCTGCTGAGGTAAATGACTGGGTGCTCTTCCCCGTTCCAGACCTGGGACAATACTGCTCCTAACCCCACATCTGACGCATCACTTTGTACGACAAAGTCTTTAGAGAAGTCGGGTGAGTACAACACTGGCTGGCTACATAAGGCTTGTTTCAAGAATTGGAATGCTGCCTCAGCCTCGGGGGTCCATTTAATCATGACCGACCCTTTCCCTTTCGTCAGGTTGGTTAGCGGCACAGCCTTAGAAGCAAAGTGGGGAATGAAGCGCCGATAATAACCCGCGATTCCCAGAAAGGCTCGTACCTGCTTCTTGCTGTTGGGACGTGGCCAACTCTGGATGGCCTCGACTTTGTTGAGTTGGGGTTTTATTACTCCCCTGCCAATGGTGTACCCAAGATATTTGGCCTCCTCCTGCCCAATGGTACACTTCTTGGGGTTTGCCGTAAACCCCGCTTCCCGGATAGAGTCTAGGACTGCTTGCACTTTTGGCAGATGTGAGGCCCAATCTGTGCTATGGACAATTACGTCATCCAGGTAAGCCGCAGCATACTTCCGATGGGGCCTCAGTATCTGGTCCATTTTCCGCTGGAATGTGGCCGGCGCATTCTGTAACCCGAACAGCATTCTCTTATATTGGAACGCCCCGTCTGGGGTTACAAATGCGGTTTTCTCTTTGGCCGACTTGGCCAGGGGAATTTGCCAATACCCTTTTGTGAGGTCAAGAGTCGTCATGTATCGGGCTGTTCCCAGCCGGTCGATCAACTCATCTATACGTGGCATGGGGTAGGTGTCAAATTTTGTAACTTTGTTCAACTGACGAAAATCGTTACAAAATCGCCAGCTCCCATCCGGTTTAGGCACCAACACAATGGGACTAGACCAATCACTTTGGGACTCCTCTATCACCCCTAAGTTCAGCATTTTCTGTACTTCCTCCCGTATTGCCTCCCGTCGGGCCTCTGGGATCCGATAGGGTTTTAACTTCACCCTTTCACCGGGCGGGGTAATAATATCATGCTCTACCCCAGATGTTTGTCCCGGCAGCTCAGAGAACACCTCCTTGTTGCGAAGCACAAACTCCTTAACCTCCTGTTGTTGGGGTTGTGACAAGGTGGCTGCTATTCCAACCTCCGGAATCACGCAACCAGTTTGAGCTGGTGACCAAGTTTCTGCGACTAGGGACTCTCTATCCCTCCAGGCTTTCAACAGATTAACGTGATAGATCTGTTCGAGCTTTCGCCTTCCTGGTTGTCTGACCTTGTAATTCACTTCGCTCACTTTTTCCATTATCTCGTAGGGGCCTTGCCATTTGGCAAGGAATTTACTTTCAACCGTAGGGACAAGTACCAATATCCTATCCCCCGGGGAAAAGGTACGGGTCTTGGCTCCACGGTTGTACACTCTCTGCTGTGCCAACTGCGCTTGGGCCAAATGTTCCTTCACGATGGGCATTACCTGTGCAATTCGATCTTGCATCAGGGCGACATGCTCAATCACACTCCTGTGGGGAGAACTCTCACTTTCCCAAGTTTCCTTGGCAATATCCAACAGCCCTCTTGGGTGTCTCCCATACAGTAACTCAAAGGGGGAGAATCCCGTAGAGGATTGGGGCACCTCCCTAATAGCAAACATCAAATAAGGAAGTAGACAGTCCCAATCCTTTCCATCTCTATCCACCACTTTCTTCAACATTTGTTTTAGGGTTTTGCTGAATCTTTCAACCAGCCCATCGGTTTGGGGGTGATACACAGACGTACGCAATTGCGTCACTTTGAACAATTTACACAGCTCTTTCATAACCCGGGACATAAAGGGTGTACCTTGGTCCGTAAGCAGTTCTTTACAAATACCCACCCGGCTAAAAACAAGAGATAGCTCTTTGGCCGAGGTATTTCGGAGAGGGATCGCTTCTGGATAACGGGTGGCATAGTCCATTATAACTAATATGTACTGGTGCCCCCTAGCGGACTTGATTATAGGACCTACCAAATCCATTGCGATCCTCTCAAACGGGACCTCAATGATGGGTAGAGGGACCAGCGGGCTACGGAAATGTGGCATCGGGGCTGACCTCTGACACACAGGGCAGGAGGAACAGTAATTTTCTATGTCCTTCATCACCCCAGGCCAATAGAATCTCTGTAATACCCTCTCTCGGGTTTTCTCTGTCCCCAGATGACCTCCAAGAATGTGCCCATGGGCCAACTCCAACACCAACTTCCTGTAAGGTTTGGGCACTACAAGCTGCTCAACGGTTTCTTCTGCCCTTTTTGCCACCCGATACAGTAGGTCCTTCTCTACGCTGAAGTATGGGTAAGTGCAGGTATTATCTGGGTTCACTAACTCGCCATCTATTTCCACTACGTTTTCCCGTGCCTTTATTAGGGCGGGGTCTTTTAACTGTTCTGTGGCAAAATTTTCCCTGTGAACCTCAAGATCAGAAAACTCCACAGACGGTAGGTTTTCGTCTGAGGAGGTGGGCTCCTCTCCAGTTTCTTGAGTCTCGCCTGCCAATACTGACAAGGGAAATTCTGGAGAGTCCTCACCACTCTCAGAGGAGTTCTGGCTATCACCTTCCTGGTACATAGGGGCACCAGTGGGGGGCTCAGGATCATCCCACAGTTCCCAGAACTTCGGAAAATCCCTTCCCACAATGGCATCATGCGGTAGTTGAGATACTAACCCCACTGGATGAGAGAGGGTACCTTTGGGGGTCTTGAAACACACTGTAGTCACTGGATACTCTCGGGTGTCCCCATGCACACAAATAACAGCTACCTTGCTATTCCCAGAGACCTCTGTTTTAACTAATTCAGCCTTTATCAGGGTCACAAGGCTACCTGAATCCAGTAATACCACAACATTTCTACCATTAATACACATTTTGCATAAATGTTTCTCAGTTCCCCGAATGGCAGTGCATGCGACTGTCGCACACAGCGACTGACGTCTGTCCGTCAGAAAGTCACATTGCATGGGTTCCTCCACAACCGGGCAATTTGCTGCAATATGTCCCGCTTGCCGGCAGCGGTAGCAAACAATCCTTTTGGCTGCCTCTTGAGCCCCCGACTTCCCAGGCTGTTCTCGCCAAACCCTGGGCAGAGCTCCCACCCTCTCACTCTCTCCACCCTCACCCCTTGGAATCATCTTATCCGCCCCTGGGGATGGTCTGGTCTTAGGGTGGAAAGTCCGAGAGTCTCTGGAAGAGGCCGTCAGGTTCTCTGCAGCCAAGTATCTCTCTACACGATCCACAAGTTTACCGGCCGTTTCTGGGTCTCCATGGCTTACCCACTTTTGAATGGCGGTAGGAAGAGCTCTCAAGAAACGATCCATCACAACACGTTCCACAATCTCCGGTGCGGACAAAGTCTCTGGCTGTAGCCACTTCCTGCTCAGGTGAATGAGATCATACATTTGAGACCTGGGGGGTTTTCCAAGCTGGAAAGTCCAGTTATGCACACGCTGAGCCCGGACAGCCAGGGTGACACCCAGCCTTGCCAATATTTCAGCTTTTAGCATCACATAGTCTTTTGCTTGGTCAGGCTCTAGGTCATAGTAAGCTTTCTGCGATTCACCAGTTAACAGAGGAGCCAGCAGTCCAGCCCACTGCTCCTCAGGCCACTTTTCTCTTTCAGCAGTCCTTTCAAATGTGGTCAAAAATACCTCTGGATCATCCTCTCCAGTCATTTTTGTCAATAAACGACTCACCCCAAAGGACGCGGTATTAGTGGGACGGCTTTCCTCACTGGTCTGCGGACGTTGCTGCATTACTGCTTCCATCTGTTGTTGTAGTCTCTGCTCTTGCTTCTGCAACAGGTCTATGAAGCGGGCCTCAGATTGCTGCTGGGCTTGTTGCTGGGCTGCGAAGCTCTGTTGTTGAGCTGCAAGGCTCTTTTGCAAACCTGCATTTGTCTGCTGTTGATTGGCATTTGCTAGAGCCAGCTGTTTCAGTATCTCCTCCATGCTGGCTTAAAAAAAAAACTGCCACTGGTTCTCCACCAACTGTGAGGGGGTTAGCTCGGTAGCGGGTGTGTGTGACCCCCTGGATGGGCTCCCCACACAAAAACAGGCCCAGCAGACGGAGGTTGTGGTTTTCAAGATCAAAAGGTGCGGTTTATTTCTCTATTTACAGTGACAAAAACACAGCAAAGCAAAAAGAAACATAAACAAAATAAATCCTGGTCAGCTTGACCTCTGACTAAACATGCAGGTTTCCCTAACTAACAACTGGGATCAGCCTGGTGCTGTCCTAGTCCCTAAGTCCCTGGTTTAGTAAATGTCCAAACAAATAGCCACACAGGCTTTGTCTCACCGCACAGGGGTTCACTCTCCCTAGACAGTCCACACAGGTCTGGTTCCAGGCATGAGCAAACACCTAATGAAGCTGGGAGTTTTTATAGAGGCCTTAAACGAGCTGACAAGCTTCAGCTGGTCTCATCAACTCCCTGCCTGCACGACGCCCAGCACTCTCCCTAGAGGTATGAATCATCCATGAGCCCACTAGCCTCAGCTGGGCTTCATCAACTCTCTCCCTAGTTGTATAAGTCGGCATAAAGCCTGAATCTGGGAGAAATATACCTACCCCCCTGGATGCAACCAGGTGACTTTACCTTCCTGCTGTCACAGTGTGTTTACATGTCTGTGTGTACATGTCTGTATGTACGAGTGTGTGTGTGTGTGTGTCATATATACACATGGGAGGGCTGCAAATATACAGGTGCTAGGGAGGCTGCGAGCTTACAGGTGTGAGGAGGAGCTGCGAGCGTATAGGTGTGAGGGGGCCATGAGCATACCGGTGTGAGGGGGGCTGCGAGCATACAGGTGTGAGGGGGGCTGAGGCACTGAAGAACTTGGTGGGATGGCTAGTCGGTGGATTATGGTAGTTGGAACGGCCAGTGGGCGGGCCCTGGGGAATATTGGTGCTCAGGCCCAGGGGGGTCCAGGCCTAAAGCTGTGTAAGGGGTGCCACAATTTCTGATGGCTGCACTGCTGAGCAGTTGGTAAGGTAGATGAGTCTGGCAGCAGCCTCCTTGATAGTCTGAAGGGAGTTGCAATAGCAAATGAGTAGCTTGATGGTTTATTTTGTTGAAAAGGGGTGAATCTTGCAGATATCACAGATATACAAAGGTAAGTCTACAGGCTTTTGACAGTGATTGCATTTGGGGCTGAAATGACAGGTCAGAGTCTAGGATTACAACTAGTATCCTGCCTTGAGGGAAGGGACTGATAGTTGTATTATTGATCTTGATGGAAAGGTCATGGAGCAGGGCATGAACAGGGGGGATATTATGAAGTCAGATTTAGAAAGATTTGGTTTGAGGAAATGGTGTGGCATTAATGTTTATATGTTAGTTAGTAATGTAAGAGGAGACTGAAGAAGTGAGGTAAGGAGTAGAGAGATAGATTTGGGTGTCAGAGATAGTACTGGAAGCAGTGGGAGGTTATTAAGTGACCCAGAGAGGCTATGTATACAGGCCAGTCAGCCTAACATCAATAGTAGGTAAATTATTGTAGGGGATGATAAGGGACTATATCGAAAAAATGTCTCAAAGAAAAAAAGTATCATTAGTAGCAATCAGCATGGGTTTAGGAAAGGTCGTTCCTGCCAGGCCAGCCTGCTAACATTCTATGAGGACGTGAGCTGCCATCTAGACAGGGGAAGACCTATGAATTTAGTGTATCTGGATTTAGCAAAAGCATTTGATACAGTTCCCCATAAACGCTTAATTTACAGGCTGAGGTCTGCAGGCATGGAACATAAAGTGTGTTCTTGGGTAAAAAATGGTTACAGGGGCATGTCCAAAGGGTGGTGATAAATAACGTGTACTCAGACTGATCTGGAGTGGTAAGTGGGATACCCCAAGGACCTGTCCTGAGACCAATTCTAATCAATTTGTTCATAAATGATATAGAGCAGGGATATGCAATTAGCGGACCTCCAGCTGTTGCCAAACTACAAGTCCCATGAGGCATAGCGAGACTCTGACAGCAGCAAGCATGACACCCAGAGGCAGAGGCATGATGGGACTTGTAGTTTTGCAACAGCTGGAGGTCCGCTAATTGCATATCCAAGATATAGAGGATGGTATAAATAGCTCAATCTCAGTTTTTATGGACAACACAAAAATAAGCAGGGCAATAACTTCACATCAGGATATATAAATTCTACAGAAAGACCTGAACAAAAAAATTGAGTGGGCAACTAAATGGAGGGTTAATGTGGAGAAATGTAAAGTAATGAGCTTGCGGGCAAAAAAAAATAAATGCAAACTACTCACTAGGGGGAGAACCGCTGGGGAAAAAAGGATGGAGAAAGATCTGGAGGTCCTAGTAGATGACAGACTGAGCAATAGCATGAAATGTCAGACTGCAGCTACCAAAGCAGGCAGAATATTGGCATGCATAAAAAAAGGAATATGCTCCATGGATAAAACAATAATCCTGCCACTTTATAAAACTCTGGTTAGGCCACATCTGGAGTACTCCATCCAGTTCTGGTCACCTGTCCTCAGAAGGGATGTGCTGGAATTGGAGATAGTCCAAAGAAGGGCAGTGAAATTAATAAGAGGACTGGACGACCTCAATTACGAGGAATGACTATGAGCACTAAATTTATTCTCGCTGGAGAAGCGAGAGGGGATATAATAGTGATCTACAAATACCTCAATGGTGATCCCAGCATAGGCAAAATCTATTCCGTCTCAGGGAGTGTAAGAGGACATGAGGGCCACACAATGAGATTGGAAGAGAAGAGGTTTAACCTTAAACTGCACAGGGGGCTTTTCACTGTCATGGCAATAAGGACTCTTTTCCACAATTGGTGGTGGCAGCGGGGAGTATGGATATTTTTAAAAGACTCCTGGATGTGCATCTTAAAGAACACAACTTACAGTGATATGGGAAATAATTAGACACCGACGCACGTACACCTACACAGGTTGAACTGGATAGACTATTGTCTTTATTCACCCTTACCTACTATGTTACTATGTACCGTAACAATGTCAAAGTTTAATTGAACAAGTTAATGTCAAAAGCTGTTTGGCTACCATACACAGCTGCACCAGATTTTGCACTCTCCAGTTTTAGTAAATCAACCCCTAAGGCCTGGTTCACACTGGGGCGACAAACGCTCCGACATTGGGAGCTCATGTCGCATGACGTGTGAAAATCAATGTTTCCCTATGGGAGCCGTCCTAACTGGTCCGACACATGTCGGTCCGACTTTGAAAATGCTCCCTGTACTACTTTGGTCCGACTTTGATCCGACTTCAGCCCATTGACTATCATTGAAGTCGGATCAAAGTCGGACCGCAGTCTTGCATGGTCTGACTTTGGCATGCGACTTGTGCTGTACTGCTCTTGAGGGGGAACTCCAGGCCAAATTTTAAATAAAAAACCGGCGTGGGTTCCCCCTCCAGGAGCATACCAGGCCCTTGGGTCTGGTCTGGATTTGAACGGGCGCCCCTATGCCGAAAAAACGGCGTGGGGGTCCCCCCAAAATCCAAACCAGACCCTTATCCGAGCACACAACCTGGCAGGCCGCAGGGGAAGAGGGGGGGACGAGAGAGCGGCCCCCCCTCCCTCCTGAACCGTACCAGGCCGCATGCCCTCAACATGGGGGGTTTGGTGCTCTGGGGCAGGGGGGCGACCTGCGGCCCCCCCACCCCAGAGCACCCTGCCCCCATGTTGATGAGGACAGGGCCTCTTCCCGACAACCCTGGCCGTTGGTTGTCGGGGTCTGCGGGCGGGGGGCTTATCGGAATCCGGGAGCCCCCTTCAATAAGGGGGTCCCCGGATCCCGGCCCCCCCACCCTATGTGAATGAGTATGGGGTACATCGTACCCCTACCCATTCACCTGGTGGAAAAAAATTGCAATAAAAAAACACTACACAGGTTTTCAAAGTAATTTATTACACAGCTCCGGGGGTCTTCTTCCGACTTCCGGGGGTCTTTTCCGACTTCGGGGGTCTCCGGTGTCGTCTCCCGCTCTCCGGTTCTTTCTTCCGCCGGGCCTCCGCTAACTTCTTTTTAGCTCTTTTGCTAACAGAGGCCCGGTCTTCCCGTTGTCTCGTCCGGCTCTCCGTTGTCCTTCTGCCGGCCCCTCCACTAACTTCTTCGTAGCTCTTTCGCTAGTGGAGGGGCCGGTCTTCCCGTCGCCGTCGGCTTCTTCTTCCCTCTTCTCCTCCTCGATGTTGACGCGTCGCTTCTTCCCGCTGTAATACTGGCTCTCCGCTCCGCTCCGCATTAATATAGGCTTCTCATGACGTCACAGTCACATGTTCCCATGACGTCACAGTCACATGCTCCGGGGCCATGTGCCCCGGAACATGTGACTGTGACGTCATGAGAAGCCTATATTAATGCGGAGCGGAGCGGAGAGTCAGTATTACAGCGGGAGGAGGTGACGCGTCAACATCGAGGAGGAGAAGAGGGAAGAAGAAGCCGACAGCGACGGGAAGCCCGGCCCCTCCACTAGCGGAAGAGCTACGAAGAAGTTAGTGGAGGGGCCGGCAGAAGGACAACGGAGAGCCGGACGAGACAACGGGAAGACCGGGCCTCTGTTAGCAAGAGAGCTAAAAAGAAGTTAGCGGAGGCCCGGCGGAAGAAAGAACCGGAGAGCGGGAGACGACACCGGAGACCCCCGAAGTCGGAAAAGACCCCCGGAAGTCGGAAGAAGACCCCCGGAGCTGTGTAATAAATTACTTTGAAAACCTGTGTAGTGTTTTTTTATTGCAATTTTTTTCCACCAGGTGAATGGGTAGGGGTACGATGTACCCCATACTCATTCACATAGGGTGGGGGGGCGGGATCCGGGGACCCCCTTATTGAAGGGGGCTCCCGGATTCCGATAAGCCCCCCGCCCGCAGACCCCGACAACCAACGGCCAGGGTTGTCGGGAAGAGGCCCTGTCCTCATCAACATGGGGGCAGGGTGCTCTGGGGTGGGGGGGCCGCAGGTCGCCCCCCTGCCCCAGAGCACCAAACCCCCCATGTTGAGGGCATGCGGCCTGGTACGGTTCAGGAGGGAGGGGGGGCCGCTCTCTCGTCCCCCCCTCTTCCCCTGCGGCCGGCCAGGTTGTGTGCTCGGATAAGGGTCTGGTTTGGATCTTGGGGGGACCCCCACGCCGTTTTTTCGGTGTAGGGGCGCCCGTTCAAATCCAGACCAGACCCAAGGGCCTGGTATGCCTCTGGAGGGGAACCCACGCCGTTTTTTTAAATTTAAAATTTGGCCTGGAGTTCCCCTTCAAGATTCATACCAAACACAGTGACTGATATTGGCGGGGATCCAAGTCGGATCCCCGTTCATTGAAAGTCGGACATATGTCGGCTTCATGTCGCAGGGCAAAGTCGGATCCAAAGTAGGACGGATGTCGTGTCGCACCAGTGTGAACCCGGCCTAAGTGTCCATAGTCTGGGAAAAGGTGCACTTTAAGTGTTAGGGTCTGTTTGTGCTAGAGCCGTCACTAAAAACTGACGTGCCTTTTTTTTCTAAATTACAGCTCACCCGGATTTACTATCCATAAAGATTATAAACATTCTGCTAAGAATTCTGTATGAAAATATCTGTTACAGAGTATTTTTGCGTGATTGATCAGGCTGTTGCAGATGGGTACATTTGCATATGTTAATATTTGGATTGCTAAACATAAGCCTCATTTAATGGTAACATTGCAAGTAGCTGATTCACTCATCAAGCAAGATTTGGAGAATATGTGCATAATTAGGATCATAACATGTGAATATTCTTCCCTGACTGTGACTGGCAGAAGGGGGGGACAGCTTGACAATCAAACCTTTTTCTCTTTGTGAATGGTGACAGCATTAGTCTCACTTCATTCTACATCGACTGCTCAGAGTGTGTGTAAGTATGTGTGTGTATTTTAAGATTAGGGAGTTCTTCAATATGGACCATGGACTTTCGAGGTTACCTCCTCTTTATCCCTGTGTACAGTAAGTTTATAAATTATTCATTACGATACTTTTTTCAGTACAAAACAAAGAAATTGCTAGTGTGGGGTGATCATCATATCTAATGATTTGCCTTCATTTACACTTATAATGGGACTAGAGTGGAGCAAATCAATTTGAGAATCAGTTAAATATGAGACATTCTATCTTTTATAGTGAATTACAAATTTTGCAATTTTTCTGAACAGGTGCGTGCAGATTTATCAAGTCTATGGAGAGTCAGGCAATTAATGAATCCTGATGCAGATTGGATGGATTTACATGCACATTTTTTCTTGTTCAAACTTCTTATTGAAGGGTTAACATACATGTCTCTAGGAAAATGTACATAATTGCCACAAGCGAAATCATAATCCCACGCAGGGGGAGTTTAAAGCATCAAATACAAGATGAAAGTAGCAAATACAAGTTTTGCATCAAAAGTTCACAGGGGTGCTTGAAACAAGGCAAAAACTCTAACTTGAGAGAGAGTGTAACACACAGTACTGTATTGGGCTATAGACTATGGTAGCCAGGTATCCTACCTGAGCTGTATCTTCAGGTTTCAACTAGAACAACTAGGTTTGTATGGATGGGGAAATAAATAGAGAAAACGGGAGAGAGAAAGAGTGAGGTGATGTCCCAGGGGTTGTCGTGGCAGCGGCACTGCAAGATTTTGCGATAGGCAGGGCTTTTTTTCTCAAACAATAGGTGCTGGAACTTAACCCCGACCCCAGAAAACCCCTCCCCCTACACACACCCTCCAAATCACATCAAATAGTGGGTGTGGTCAGTCAAATTTCACGAACAGTAGAAGGGTCTTAACCACTTCCCTACCCAGCCATAGACAAATGACGTCCACAGATGGGATCTCCCATCCTGGGTGGACGTCATATGACGTCCTCGGCTTTGTAGGGGGATATCTGAATGATGCCTGCAGCTAGAGGCATCATTCAGATATCCTTTTGAAGTGCCGGCGATTCTGTGCACCATAAGAATGATCATAGCAGCGGTTCCACCACTTGATCGTTCTTATAGGCGGCGGGAGGGGACACCCCCCCTCCCGCCGCCATCCGGTGCTTCTTCGGGCTCCCCCGTGCGATCGGGGACCCGGAGCGAATCTTCCGGCATCGTTGGTGGAGTCACGTGATGAGCATAGAGATGACTGGTGACCAGATGGTCACCAGTCATCTCTATGATCGTCGGAGGCCCGGGCGCGATGTGATGACGTCACGCCCGGGTCTCAAATGTAAACAAAGCCGCCATTGCGGCTGTAAGTATGAAATCAGTGAAAAAAAATTCACTGATCTCATGCTTTCCAGCCTGGAGGAGAGATGTGGGGTCTTATTGACCCCGCATCTCTCAATAAAGAGAACCTGTCACACACATTTCTATTACAAGGGATGTTTACATTCCTTGTAATAGGAATAAAAGTGATCAAAAAAAAAAAAAAAGTAAAATCATTGTAAAAAAATAAATAAATAAGTAAAAAAAAAAAAAAAGAAAAGAAAAAAAATTAAAACGCCCCTGTCCCCGGTAGCTCGCGATCAGAAGCGAATGCACACGTAAGTCGCCCACATATGTAAACGCCGTTCAAACCATGCATGTGAGGTATCGCCGCGTGCGTTAGAGCGCGTGCAACAATTCTAGAATTAGACTTCCTCTGTAATTCTAACCTGGTAACCTGTAAAAAAAATTAAAGCGTCGCCTATGGAGATTTTTAAGTACCGAAGTTTGGCGCCATTCCATGAGTGTGCGCAATTTTAAAGCGTGACATGTTAGGTATCTATTTACTCGGCGTAACATTATCTTTCATATTTTCCCAAAAAATTGGGCTAACTTTACTGTTTTGTTATTTTTGAATTCATGAAACCATTTTTTTTTTTTTAAAAAGGCGTTTGAAAAATTATTGCGCAAATATTGTGCAAGAAAAAATGTTGCAATGACCGTCATTTTATTCCCTAGGGTGTCTGCTAAAAAAACATGTATAATGTTTGGGGGTTCTGAGTAATTTTCTAGCAAAAGAATGATGATTTGTACATGTAGGAGAGAAGTGCCAAAATAGGCCCGGTATTGAATAGGTACAAAAAGCCCTGTATTGAAGTGATTAAAGGGGCATTAAATACCAGGATTGCATTACATACAGAGTGCAGAGCTGTCACTTGTAAACACAGGAACCAGACTTCTGTGTTTACAAGTGATTGTGGTGAGCAGGCACCAGAGGGTCTGAGCCAGAGGCGGTGGAACTGAGTTCCACCAAGTTCCCCCTGAAGAAAAGCCCTGGCGATAGGTATAATGTTCGTCCGTGTCAGGGCTCTAAAAGAGAGTTGTCAAAGTCTGGGGGCATGAAATTGTTGACCGAGGGGTACCAGATTATAGTATAACTCTTGATTGAATTGCTTCAATTTTGGCATGGATCATTGCTTGGGTAATTCAATGTTTTGTGGTGAGGATACAAAAGTTAGGCATTTTTTAAGATTGTGCTATTGTATGTTTAGCAGCAGCAGTGACTTGAAAGAGAAGTCGGAATTGGGATCTGGTCAGCTCCAGCGGATTACTATTTAACAAGGCAATCCGAGGGTCTGGTTGCATATCTGTATTGAGCAGTTTGGTAAGTACTGAAAATACTTCGGCCGAAAAGGGCTGCGCCACAGGGCAGGTCCTCCAGATGTGCAGATATGAATCAGACTCCCCGCAGCCTCTGAAACAAGCTAGTGGGTAACCAGGGACATGTTTTGCTATCCTTTGCAACACTAGGTACCACCTGGACTATACATTATAGACTATTTCTATTGTTGAAATATTTTGGGACAATTTATGAGTTGCTAGCCAAATATCCAGTCTTCAAGCGTAAGGTCCAAAGATGGGTCTGTTATCCAGCTGTCAGGTGGGAGTAGAGGGCTTTGGGTTGGACAACAGGGCTACATTAATTTGGAAATTACCCCCAAAGTCCTATGTATTCACTGTCATGCATATGTACATGCACATTAGACATGTGCAAAAGGAAAAAATTCGTTTCGTTTCGTTTCGTTTTAATTCGTTAATTAATTAATTTCGTTTAGTTAGATTCGTTAAATTTGTTAAATTCGTTTTCGGATTTCGTTTTGTTTTCGACCGAATTCGAAAATCAGTCGCATTCGAAAATATTTCAACCGAATTCGAAAATATTTCTACCGGATTCGAAATTATTTCAACATGATTCGAAATTATTTCAACCGCATTTGAAACTATTTCAACCGGATTCGAAAATATTTTGCGACCCGACTTTGGGTCCACGTATCTCAGGGTCACTTAGTAATAGAAACCCCAAATTTGGAGATGTTATAGTGCTAGTTCTACTGTGTTTGCATACCAAATTTGGGGTTTCTAGCTACAAGTGGCCCCGAGATATGTGGACCCAAAGTCGGGTCGCAAAATGTCAAGCACTTTACTGGAGCAGAGAATGACATTTTGCGACCCGATTTTGGGGCCACATATCTCGGGGTCACTTGTAGCTAGAAACCCCAAATTTGGTATGCAAACACAGTAGAACTAGCACTACAACATCTCCACATTTTGGGTTTCTATCACCAAGTAACCCCAAAATACATGGACCCAAAGTCGGGTCGCAAAATATTTTCGAATCCGGTTGAAATAGTATCAACATGATTCGAAATTATTTCAACTGCATTTGAAACTATTTCAACCGGATTCGAAAATATTTTGTGACCCGAATTTGGGTCCATGTATCTCGGGGTTACTTGGTGATAGAAACCCCAAATTTGGGGTTATTGTTTTTCTAGTCTATTTTCTATTTTATTATAATCTTTTCTATCCAAAGTTAAAATTAATTAATTAATTAAAAAAATTGAATTCATACTATTCGAAATTCAAATTTATTCTATTCGAAATTCGAATTTCAGAAGATGGTTGTATATTCTTTCTATTTTATTCTTCTAAATTATATTTTTTTTCTATTCTGTTCTAATCTTTTCTATTTGAATTATAAATTTTGGAAGAAGGTTATTTACTTACTTATATACATCTGTCACATAAAAAAAAAGATGTGAAATGGCTGTCACGGATGTCGATCGCAAGGCAAGTACATATGCTGTATGTCATTGTCCACTTACCACAACACCTGCCATGAGTGCCACGTGACCAAGTTGTGGATTGTCCACTTGCCACGTCACCTGCCACAAGTTATGGGGTTCCTAGCACCAAGTGACCCCCAGATAGGGGCGATCTGTCAAGTGCTTTTCTGCAGCAGAGAATTAAATTTTGTGACCCGACTTTGAGGCCACGTATCTCGGGGCCACTTATAGCTAGAAATCCCAAAATATTTGGTATGTAAACACATTACAACTGGCACTACAATAACCCCAAATTTGGGGTTTCTATCACCAAGTAACCCCGTTGTAATGCTAGTTCTACTGTGTTTGCATACCAAATTTGGGGTTTCTAGCTATAAGTGCCCCCGAGATACGTGGCCCCAAAGTCGGGTCACAAAATGTCATTATCTGCTGCAGAAAAGTACTTGAAATATCGCCCATATCTGGGGGTCACTTGGTGCTAGGAGCCCCATAACTTGTGGCAGGTGACGTGGCAAGTAGACAATCCACAACTAGGTCACGTGGCAGGTCACGTGGCACTCGTGGCCGTTCACGTGGCACTCATGGCAGGTCACGTGGCACTCGTGGCCGGTGTCGTGGCACTCGTGGCCGGTGTCGTGGCACTCGTGGCAGGTGTTGTGGTAAGTGGACAATGACATACAGCATATGTACTTGCCTTGCGATCGACATCCGTGACAGCCATTTCACATCTTTTTTTTTTTATGTGACAGATGTATATAAGTAAGTAAATAACCTTCTTCCAAAATTTATAATTCAAATAGAAAAGATTAGAACAGAATAGAAAAAAAATATAATTTAGAAGAATAAAATAGAAAGAATATACAACCATCTTCTGAAATTCGAATTTCGAATAGAATAAATTTGAATTTCGAATAGTATGAATTCAAATTTTTTAATTAATTAATTAATTTTAACTTTGGATAGAAAAGATTATAATAAAATAGAAAATAGACTAGAAAAACAATAACCCCAAATTTGGGGTTTCTATCACCAATTAACCCCGAGATACATGGACCCAAATTCGGGTCACAAAATATTTTCGAATCCGGTTGAAATAGTTTCAAATGCAGTTGAAATAATTTCAAATCATGTTGATACTATTTCAACCGGATTCGAAAATATTTTGCGACCCGACTTTGGGTCCATGTATTTTGGGGTTACTTGGTGATAGAAACCCAAAATTTGGAGATGTTGTAGGGCTAGTTCTTCTGTGTTTGCATACCAAATTTGGGGTTTCTATCACTAAGTGACCCCGAGATACGTGGACCCAAATTCGGGTCGCAAAATGTCAAGCACTTTACTGGAGCAGAGAATGACATTTTGCGACCCGATTTTGGGGCCACATATCTCGGGGCCACTTGTAGCTAGAAACCCCAAATTTGGTATGCAAACACAGTAGAACTAGCACTACAAGATCTCCAAATTTTGGGTTTCTATCACCAAGTAACCCCAAAATACATGGACCCAAAGTCGGGTCGCAAAATATTTTCGAATCCGGTTGAAATAGTATCAACATGATTCGAAATTATTTCAACTGCATTTGAAACTATTTCAACCGGATTCGAAAATATTTTGTGACCCGAATTTGGGTCCATGTATCTCGGGGTTACTTGGTGATAGAAACCCCAAATTTGGGGTTATTGTTTTTCTAGTCTATTTTCTATTTTATTATAATCTTTTCTATCCAAAGTTAAAATTAATTAAATAATTAAAAAATTTGAATTCATACTATTCAAAATTCAAATTTATTCTATTCGAAATTCGAATTTCAGAAGATGGTTGTATATTCTTTCTATTTTATTCTTCTAAATTATATTTTTTTTCTATTCTGTTCTAATCTTTTCTATTTGAATTATAAATTTTGGAAGAAGGTTATTTACTTACTTATATACATCTGTCACATAAAAAAAAAGATGTGAAATGGCTGTCACGGATGTCGATCGCAAGGCAAGTACATATGCTGTATGTCATTGTCCACTTACCACAACACCTGCCATGAGTGCCACGACACCGGCCACGAGTGCCACGACACCGGCCACGAGTGCCACGTGACCTGCCACGAGTGCCACGTGAACGGCCACGAGTGCCACGTGACCTAGTTGTGGATTGTCTACTTGCCACGTCACCTGCCACAAGTTATGGGGCTCCTGGCACCAAGTGACCCCCAGATATGGGCGATATTTCAAGTACTTTTCTGCAGCAGAGAATGACATTTTGTGACCCGACTTTGGGGCCACGTATCTCGGGGCCACTTATAGCTAGAAACCCCAAATTTGGTATGCAAACACAGTAGAACTAGCATTACAACGGGGTTACTTGGTGATAGAAACCCCAAATTTGGGGTTATTGTAGTGCCAGTTGTAATGTGTTTACATACCAAATATTTTGGGATTTCTAGCTATAAGTGGCCCCGAGATACGTGGCCTCAAAGTCGGGTCACAAAATTTAATTCTCTGCTGCAGAAAAGCACTTGACAGATCGCCCCTATCTGGGGGTCACTTGGTGCTAGGAACCCCATAACTTGTGGCAGGTGACGTGGCAAGTGGACAATCCACAACTTGGTCACGTGGCACTCATGGCAGGTGTTGTGGTAAGTGGACAATGACATACAGCATATGTACTTGCCTTGCGATCGACATCCGTGACAGCCATTTCACATCTTTTTTTTTATGTGACAGATGTATATAAGTAAGTAAATAACCTTCTTCCAAAATTTATAATTCAAATAGAAAAGATTAGAACAGAATAGAAAAAAAATATAATTTAGAAGAATAAAATAGAAAGAATATACAACCATCTTCTGAAATTCGAATTTCGAATAGAATAAATTTGAATTTCGAATAGTATGAATTCAAATTTTTTAATTAATTAATTAATTTTAACTTTGGATAGAAAAGATTATAATAAAATAGAAAATAGACTAGAAAAACAATAACCCCAAATTTGGGGTTTCTATCACCAAGTAACCCCGAGATACATGGACCCAAATTCGGGTCACAAAATATTTTCGAATCCGGTTGAAATAGTTTCAAATGCAGTTGAAATAATTTCGAATCATGTTGATACTATTTCAACCGGATTCGAAAATATTTTGCGACCCGACTTTGGGTCCATGTATTTTGGGGTTACTTGGTGATAGAAACCCAAAATTTGGAGATGTTGTAGTGCTAGTTCTACTGTGTTTGCATACCAAATTTGGGGTTTCTAGCTACAAGTGGCCCCGAGATATGTGGCCCCAAAATCGGGTCGCAAAATGTCATTCTCTGCTCCAGTAAAGTGCTTGACATTTTGCGACCCGACTTTGGGTCCACGTATCTCGGGGTCACTTAGTGATAGAAACACCAAATTTGGTATGCAAACACAGAAGAACTAGCCCTACAACATCTCCAAATTTGGGGTTTCTATCACCAAGGAACCCCGAGATACATGGACCCAAAGTCGGGTCAAAAATATTTTTAGATTCGAAAAAATTCGGATTCGGTTAAATTCGTTAGTATTGTAATTCGGTAATTCGGATGCATCCGAATGTCCGAATAATGAAAAATTCGTCCGAATTTCGATTCGGAACGAAACGAAATGCACATGTCTAATGCACATATGTAATGATTCACAGATCAATGCAGTCTATGTAATAAGTACATCAGACCCTATTCTTATCCACCACTTGCAGAGAGCTTTATTTTTATTACCAAAAATAGAGATAGTATTGCATTTATATAGTAGTAGCACTGCAGATTAATATTATTCACCATATGTGAAGGTGTCACTAGTGGTTTCATTGTAAGGTGAAATATGACAGCCTGCTAAGTAATATTCAACCAGAATAAAATTACCAGAAACACTGTCTCTTACCTCCAGGCAATTTAATATACTCATAAAAAAATATTATGATTAGAATAATGAGTCTTGCAGCAGGATTCATAAGAGACCAAAGGATAAAACCCAGTAATCAAGCTGCAATGGGTGATGACATTAGGCCACTGAACATCAGAATAGGGCAGATTTCACAGTTGTTCAGGTGACGAAGATCATGGAGATTAAAAGTAATATGGGATTATTCACATGTGCAACACTGTAAAGTGGGAGATTTGATACTGAGGGTTAGCATACTCATGGTATTATTCAGCTAGAGGTCAACTGAGAAAACATAGAGGAGAGATAGTTAGAAGCACAATATTGTGCCTTGTATAAACCTAGAGAAAAAAATAATAATAGTTAACAGTACACCCAGTACAATTTTTGCTTTTAATATATAGCAGTGGCGGCTGGTGGTTTATTTGGGGGGGGGGGGGCGGCAAACAACCGCCCCCGGTCAGCCAGCAGTAAACGGCAGTGTTTTGTGCCCCGAGCCCACCCTTTTTTGAAGCCTATTAGAGCCTCTGGCTCTAATCACGTGCTTAAAAACAAACACACACCCCCCCATTGGAATCCATGGTCCGGCATCCTGCATGTAGATCAGGGTGCCGGGAGCATGGATGGGGAGGGTGGCCCCCATGCACTCCTAATGGACGGGCCTCCACTGATACATAGACTAATATATATCATTAGTAATCCCTCCTGTAGGTGTTGGTAACAGTATCTGGACAATATAGACCAAATATATATATAACTGTTCCTGATTTCGAAGGACTGTCCCTGATTTGAAACAAAGTCCCTCTGTCCCTCTCTCCTCCTCATTTGTCCCTCAGTTTGGTCTGATCTATATAGTTGTATATAAAATGCACTCTTTATCTTTCAAAATACAAATACAAATTCTAAATTGCTGCATTTGTAAATGTCAAAAGCCAGTATAAATGAAAGGTAGTGGTAAAAAAAGAAAAAAAAAAAGAACTTGTGGGTTTAACTAAAAAAATGTTGTTTAATTTTCCTTTAGGGGGTGTGTTCTATGCCTCCATACTTTTGCTCATCTCAAAAAGTTGTGAGGTATGAATATATACTGTATAGAAACTGAAATTATAAAATTTAGACAACTCCTATTGGTGGCTTACATTTAAAATTGGTCCTATCAGTGCACCTGTGACCAGACTATGGATATCTACTTTTTTACTAGACATGTGCAGTTCATTTCGTTCCAATTAGAAATTCAGACTCATTTTCGTTTTACAGAAATTCAGATGTATTTCATCAATATGTAAATAGGTTTCTTAGCCAATTCTGAGAGACATCACCACATAGAACTGATTGAGATTAGGTGGTGGGTCGCAATCTAAACCCTTTGTGCTCCAAACACAATACACTGGACAGGATAAAAGATCAAAACTGACTTGGCGCTTTGGACCTGGCCCTCAGTATGACACATTGGTAAAAGATAGTGACTACCCTAAGTGCAGACAAGCAAAATAATTTTTTGGAGCTACAGGCTCAGATGTACTCCCCAGCAGCACCCTAGTCTAAAATGTAAAAAACTTAATTATTACTAGACTTGTGCACAACGGAAAAATTAGTTTAGTTTCGGTTCGTTTCTTTTCGGTCCTGTTGATTCGTAATCGTTCGTAATTTTGCAGGACGGGATTTTTCTTGTTCGGACTAATTCATACTTTCGGTAGAGTACATTGTTTTTCGTTGATTCTGGACACAACTCCTACTTTCGTAACTTTTTTTGGGTTTGTTGATTCGTAATTTTTCGTGTCTCTCTCACAACGACGCTGCCTATTATACCTAATGTGCTTTGAATGGATTTGTACTTTTCTAAATACATAGCGGTTATTTGTAACGATTCGAAATCTCGTATTTTACTTTCGTTTTTTACATGCGGCTATAGCCTCCGCCCCTGTACACCATTTTTAGAGGGAGTTCAGCACGGTGAGGGAGAAGCAGAGTGTTATTGTGCTTCGAATGGATTCGTACATTCGTAACTTTTTTCATAACGAATTATGCCTAAGACATTCGGGCATTCGCTATTTGCGATATAATTTATTTTGGATTTGGTTTTATTCGTAATTGCTTTGTTCAGAAATTCGAATGCTTCCGAATGTCCGAAAGTTGCTAAATTCGGACGAATTTCGATTCGTTCCGAAACGAATTGCACAAGCCTAATTATTACCATCAATGGGAAACCACACACAACCGCCTTGAAGAAATACATTTACCATCAGAGTCCTCCCTTCATATTACAGGTTCCCCTTCATCACATCAGTCTCCCCCCTTCATGTCAGAGTTCCCCCCATTACATCAGAGGTCCCCATCACTTTAGTGTCCCCCCATTACATCACATCCCATTACATTAGGTTTCCTCCATCACATCAAAGTCCCCCCTTCACGTCAGAGATTCCCCATCACATCAGGGTCCCCTTATCAAATCAAAAGCCCCCCTTTCCATCAGGGTCCCCCCATCAAATAAAAAGCCCCTAAATCCCATCAGAGTTCCCCATCACATCAAAGGTCCCCTTATCACATTAGAGTCTCCCCATTATATAAAAAGTCCCCCTTCACATTAGCATTCCCCCTGTCACCTCAGGACCCTTCTTCATAGAGTCCCCTTATCACATCAGAGTCTCCCCATCACAGAATCCCCTCATCACATTAGAAGCTCCACTCTTCCCATTAGAGTTCACCCTATACATAACAGGCTTCTCCTTTTACATGAGAGCCCCTATCACATCAGAGTCTCCCTTTCACAGAATCTCTCATGACAAAGTCCCCCAAAACAGATTGCCCAATCAGAGTCTTCCATCGCAGAGTCCCCCATTATAGAGTACCAACATCACACTGTCTCCTCTTGCCATCAGAGACGTTCCTTACGGCTTCGGCAGCATGGCAGAGGTGGGAGGCAAAGCAGGTCTGGATGGAGGTGTACTTTAGTCCTCTCCCAAATGCTAAAGGACATCCCTGCATGCCGTATGCCCTCGGTAAACATCATGCTTTATCATAGTGTGGATGGGATATAGCTACAAATGATGCTGTGCTTCCTAGCTGCGTTGGTTGTTGTGGTGCTGGCAGCTGGCCATAACATGGCAACGCATAGGGCTGATCCAGGGCACACTGCATCCCATGCCCGCAGCTCCTCAGTTGAGAAACACACTGCTCTTTAGACAGAACCACCACAGACACTACACACAGGGTATGATTAAAACAGAAATCCAGGCATAGAACTTTTTGTCATTTCTGCTTGGTAAAAAAACAGTTACTCCTGCTGAGGTGTATGCCACATCCAGATGTCGGCTCTGCCCTTTAAAATGTATACTTTTTTCATGCTGGATAATACAGCTCCTGCTGTCCTTCTGGCCCATTATGTATATGAGATCTGCAGCCTTCATACACTGAAGTGCTAGTGTTGTTTATCCAACCCTCCCTGCCCTTGGCCATTCACAGAATGCTTTGTATTTTATGACCCATTCACACACTGTTGATAGGAACCCCAATCTTTAAAGCATCTCATCCAAGTCAGTTTGCAGGGGGTCAGGCATGGGCAAAATGTAATTCTGTAGAATCTATTTAAATCTGCTTACATATCCTCATACCACCAGATACTACTACTAATATATGCTATGGGGCGTTGATAGGTGGCAAAAAGACCAGGGGCTTCAGCCCAAAGTCCAAGGCTAGAACCGGGGGGGCGGTGTTGTATGTGGCACGGCTTATTTTTTTTGGCTGGGCGGTGGGGTTGTGTGACTTACCAGTGCCCATCAATGCTGACCACTAAACTCACCTGCCTGACACTGACCATTACACTGACCTGCCTGACCTACATACACTGACCTACCTGACCTACATACACTGACCTACCTGACCTACATACACACACTGACCTACATACAATGACCTACCTCACATACATACACACACTGACCTACATACACTGACGGTAGTGACATACATACACTGACATGCCTGACCTACATAAACTGACCTGCCTGACATACATACACTGACCTACCTGACCTACATACACACACTGACCTACCTGACATACATACACACACTGACCTACATACACTGACATGCCTGACCTAAATAAACTGACCTGCCTGACATACATACACTGACCTGCCTGACCTACATACACTGACCTATATACACTGACGGTGGTGACATCCATACACTGACCTACCTGACCTACATACACTGACGGTAGTGACATCCATACACTGACCTGCCTGACCTACATACACTGACCTACCTGAAATACATACACTGACCTACCTGACCTACATACACTGACCTGCCTACACTGACATGCCTGACCTACATACACTGACCTGCCTGACATACATACACTGACCTGCCTACACTGACCTACATACACTGACAATGACATACATACACACACTAACCTACCTCAGCTCAGCCTCAGCCGTGGTGTACGGTCACAGCAGGCACTGCCAGTCAGTCAGTCACACTCACTCGTCAGAGTGGAGCCAAGGAGAAGAGGAGAGGAGAGCCGCCCGCCCGAGCGGGGATGTGGCGCGGTGGCCGCATTGTAATTCCCGCCTTGTGGAGCCTGCAGCGCCTTTGATGGACGTCACACGTCCTGCGGACCCAGCATTGGCGCTACAGGCTCCAGAAGGCGGGACCTGCTATGGCACTCGGCCGCACTCGGCCACACTCGCGCCGGCGGCACTGGGCCACACTCGGCACCGGCGGCACTCAGAGCCACACTCGGCCGCACTCAGCCACTTTCGGCCGCACTCGCGGCGCTCGGGATCAGATCGGTCCTGGCGCCCCTGTATATGCTGCTGATATATAGTCAGTCATGTACAAGTGTTCATTGTGTTACTTTAGAGCAGTCTTATAAGTTATTTTATTATAGGAGTGGATCCCCCTTTAAGTTAATTGGGCTGAATTATTAAAGGAGTCGACAATAAATTGTGTGAATATTCCCTTCAATATTCCAGTCATGTACAGATAAAAAAAATGCTTTTAAGATGATTGGATAATTGAAGTAAATATTCACACATTTTACTGTATAAAGATTTTTTCCTCTTTTAGTAAATTAGCCTCGGTATGTTCACTCCATCACCTACAACAGCACAAAACATTCAGCGGAAGAGTTTACAGAAATGAACTGATTTTATTACATTGTCTATAATGTTTTCTAAACAATTCTAGTTGCATATTTAATTTATATGGAATGTCCCTCTTGGGGTTCATGTCAATGACAGATGTCCTTTAAACTCCTTTTAGGCACCAATGCTCTCAAAAGTTAACAAGGGTAATTTTTTTCTTTTAAATTAGGCCAGCTGTTGTCAGTCAAATAGGACTGAAAAAGGTAAAACACTTATTTTTTCAAATTCTGCCTCCAAAGTAGATACAACACAGTCAATATTCATACTGCATATATTACACAATTTTGTGTTTTGATTGATGTTCTTCTTTAATCAAGAGCATTAATATGAGAATTGGCATTCCAGATCCTGTAAAGTATTTAAAATGAGAAAAAATATGCTACGTCAATCATCCGGAACAGATAAAATTAGGATTATCATTCCCTACCAGATAATCATAGCTGAAGTCAGAGAATAACAAACTCACTATGTATACCATGAACAAGTATGAATTCTTAATGTATCTGTAATGTAAAGTGTTTATGATATTCATAATTCAATCAAATCCCATTGCAGAGTATGCAGTTAGTTGATCACTGGAAAAGAAAAATTGATGTGTTTATCCTGAGGCCATTATTCAGAACTTCATAAAAGTGTATGCACCATGGGCCTGCTTTTATTTCTGTATATAATTAGTAGGCATGTGCATTTCGTTTCGTTTCGAATCGAAATTCGGACGAATTTTCATTATTCGGACGTTCGGATGCATCCGAATTAACGAATTACAATGCTAACGAATTCAACCGAATCCGAAATAACGTTTCGAATCGAAAAACCACAGACGAAATTGGAATCGAATTCGAAATTTTTTTTAATCGAATTCGAATCGAATGTGAAAACAATTAGAATAGAATCGAAAATATTGGAAAGAATCGAATAGAAAAACAATAGAACAGAATAGAATAAAATACAATATATATATTATATTTTATTCTATTCTGTTCTATTTTTTTTCTAGTCTATTTTCTATTTCTATTCTAATCTTTTCTAATTGGAATTCTAAAAATCGGTCGCATTCGAAAATATTTCAACCAAATTCGAAAATATTTCTACCGGATTCGATAATATTTCATCCGCATTCGTTAATATTTCAACCAAATTCGATAATATTTCAACCGGATTCTAAATTATTCCAACCGAATAGAAAAGACCATGTTCCGACATTCAAATTTCGTATAGAATAAAATCAAATTCCAATTAGAAAAGATTAGAATAGAAATAGAAAATAGACTACAAATAGACTAGACTAGGGAAATGGCTGCTAATAGTTTGCAGGAGACCTGCAAAAAAAAATATGAAATAGATGCTTATAGTCTGCAGATCTGATGAGAAAATGAAATAGATACTAATAGTCTGCAGGAGATCGGATGGAAATAAATAGTAATCGGCAAAAAAAATAAAAAAAATTAAATAGATGCTATTTATTTCCATCAGATCTCCTGCAGTATATTAACATCTATTTAATTTTTTTTGCAGATCTCCTGCAGACTATTAGCATCTATTTCATTTTTCTTTTCTTTTTATTTTTTTGCATTCGAGCAGCCATTTCCTTTATTTCAGCAGATCTCCTGCAGACTATTAGCATCTATTTCATTTTTTTTTTTGCAGATTACTATTTATTTCCATCCGATCTCCTGCAGACTATTAGCATTTATATAATTTTTTTTGCAGATCTGCAGACTATTAGTATCTATTTCATTTTCTCATCAGATCTGCAGACTATAAGCATCTATTTCATTTTTTTTTAAGGTCTCCTGCAAACCATTAGCAGCCATTTCCCTAGTCTAGTCTATTTCTAGTCTATTTTCTATTTCTATTCTAATCTTTTCTAATTGGAATTTGAATTCATTCTATACGAAATTCGAATGTAGGAACATGGTTTATTATAATCTTTTCTATTCGGTTGGAATAATTTCGCATCCGGTTGAAATATTATCGAATTTTGTTGAAATATTAACGAATGCGGATAAAATATTATCGAATTTGGTTGAAATATTTTCGAATGCGACCGATTTTTCGAATTCCAATTAGAAAAGATTAAAATAGAAATAGAAAATAGACTAGAAAAACAATAGAACAACAGAATAGAATATAGATACTATCTATTTCATTTTTAATTTTTTTTGCAGATTACTATTTGTTTCGGATGAGACCTGCAAAAAAAAAAAATGAAATAGATGTTAATATACTGCAGGAGATCTGATGGAAATAAATAGTAATCTGCAAAAAATCAGATTGAAATATTATCGAATCTGGTTGAAATTTTTTAGAATTCGGTTGAAATTTTATTTAGAATCCGGTTAAAATAGTTTCGAATGTGGTTGAAATAATTTCGAATCATGTTGAAATAATTTAGAATCCGGTAGAAATATTTTCGAATTCGGTTGAAATATTTTCGAATGCGACCAATTTTTCGAATTAGGTCGAAGACTAAACGAAATCCGAAAACAAATTTAACGAATCTAACTAAACGAAACAAAACACATTTTTTCCTTTTGCACATATAATTAGGATCCCTTTTGGATATTATGGCTAGCTATTGACATGGATGGGTAACTTCAAGGAAAACTTTAGGATTATGAAGTACCTATTAATAACAATAGTGTTAGGTGTAGTAACATAGAAGACCAGTGGTAGAACAATGAGGCTTGCTGAGGTGTGGCTGCCTAGGATGTAGTACAGTGCAAAAGTCTTAAGCAGGCCATAGACGGTGCAAATTTCTTTCCTGCAACCACGGGAAAACTGCAACACATTTTGTTAAAATCCTTGCAATGTACATAGATCACCTAGAGGAGAATGTTTTTTAGTGTTACTCTATCTATATATTATAAAGTGGTTGTAAAAGCTCAGTTTTTTTATTAAAATAACAAACATATTATATTTACCTGCTCTGTGCAATTGTTTTCGACAGAGCGGCCCAGAACCTCCTTGTTATGTCCCTTAGACAATGGGTCTCTCAGGGTGCTGCTAGCAATGCTGCCAGTATCTGCTCAGCAAGTTACACACAGGCCGGGTGAACTTCTTAACCATGGAGAGGGTTTATTACTCACTCAGAAACATGATGACTTTGTTACATGGAGTCTTAATACAACAGGCTTCTGTCATTACCAGATGTAATTCCTTCTATGTATCATGCTGCTGCTTCCAGTCTCACACACACTGTGACTTACTTCCTGGTACAGCCCCTCTCCCAGCATGCATCAGGAGAAAAGGGTGAAGGGTCACAGTGATCCAGCACAAACAGCTTGCTGCCTTCTACTGTAGAATTTAAACCTCTCTGCAATCTCTAATGGCGTTGGGTTGTAGTGCTCATGTAGCTTCTGAATTAACTCAGGCAGGGGCTTAGAGGCCGGCTTGTCTGGAGAAATGAGGTCTCTGAGAGTGCCATATGCAGCTTGACCCAATGCTGTGAGGAAAACTGCAACTTTCTTTTCTGCAGCCACGCTATTTGCTTCCATATACTGCTCCAGCCTCTCCACCCAGGAGCTCCATGATTCAGCAGCAGGATCAAATGGTTGAATAAACCCTATGAAGGCCATGTGTGCTAAAATCCACAATCCTCGTCGCCACTGTTTTTTTTTACTTACCAGAAATAGCGGTTACTATGTGGAAGTCCCTAATTTGCCACTTCTTCGTCCGCGGCTGGTCTTCTTCCGCTGTCCTACTCGCGGTGTCTTCTTGTAAATGGGGCGCGCTGCCTTCTGGGAACTGTGTGTATCCCAGAGAGCAGCCAGCCCATTCACAAAGTGCTGCGCGGCTCGCGCATGCGCAGTAGGAAACAGGCAGTGAAGCCGCACGGCTTCACTGCCTGTTTCCCTTTCTGTGGATGGCGGCGCCGGGAGCTGCCAGGATCGAGGGATCCGCCTCAGGGGGGCTGACATCGCGGGCGATTAGGACAGGTAAGTGTCCTTATTAAAAGTCAGCAGCTACAGTGTTTGTAGCTGCTGACTTTTAAAAAAAAAAATCGTGGGTGGAATCCCCCTTTTAACGTAATTAAGCTAAAAACTGAAACTATAAAGATAATATCTTATTAGGCTGATACTCTGGCACTGACTCATGCCAGTCTTGGCTATGAAAGGCACATAAAGTATGTGTCCCAAGAAAAGGATAAAAAAGACTAAAGAATGCTATGAAAGAATGGGCAAAAAAGTAGCTTTGGCCCCCGTACTTACTTCAAGCCAATGAAAATCCACTTTTGTGAAATCTCTCTCTAAAAAAAGGAGGGCTAGACATGAAATTCAGTTTGGAAAAGATCCAGCCCTAGATGGTAGGAGTACAGGAGAATCCGCCAGAAGATTGTTCCTCTGTGTCTCTGCAAAGCAGAAACGGACTCCCAAGAGACATGAATATGTGGGTCCATAACTCGACTGAAATGTTGAGCTGTTAGTGATCAAATATTTTGCGTTTCATCCTATCCCCTAGAGTGTCCATCTCCACTACCTGCTTACATACCACTGTTGACTTCTGCATGAAGGCACAATTCCCTTATCTACGTTTATGCAGGATATGGCTCAACAATTGCGATTAAACACAAACTGAGTATTTTGGGATTTACCGATTGACAGGCCTAGCACACGATAGTGAAAGATATAAACCATTTAGTTACAAAGTCAAAGGACAGCTGTCGGGTATAGCATATGTCCATGGTGCTGATTTTGGTTTTTCTTCATAGTACAATTTGACACATTGGCAGATATATACGAACACTAGTGTAAGCTCACACAAGTCTACTGTCCCCAAAAATGAAGAATACAGACACTGATATGTATCCATAAACACAATTTGGACTCCTGCCTTGTTCTTTAATTGGCATGCCCATTATTTACAGTTCATTCAACTCTCCTCTTTGATAAGACAGTCATTCCTCTGCTTTGTGTTGTCCTAAGGGCAGACACACAGTATCACAATATATAATTACAGCCATTCAAAGAGCCAGCAGACTGATAGAAGCAAGAAGGCAAGGGGTACTTTGTATCCTTCTGCTAATGATATAATTGTATGTCTCACTTTGCATATTTTCATCACCTGTAATATCTGTGTGAGTTTGTAACAAAGCCAAGAATCTGAAGAGCCGAATGCATGCCTTATTACTGCAGGCTAACTGATGCTGGATTATAATTCCCATTAAACCAAGAAAGGCCCAGAGTGAAATAACAGCAATAACACAATTAGCAGGACTGCCTACCTCATTTACAAATGACACTTAGAAGAATGGGAAAACTATTACTGGAACTACCTCAGAATCATTATAAAGCATATTGTATTCACTTGTATTGAGAGTAGATCTGCTTCTAAATTGTTCCTTTTCATTTCTGGGTGGCATAAGGTAGGGTTTGATCTTCTGTGCTGTCTAGATTTTAAGACTAAGGCCCGGTTCACACTGGTGCGACATACGCTCCAACTTTGGTAGCACATGTCGCATGATGTGTACAAATCAATGGTTGGGTCCGACTTTAGAAAAGGTTTCTGCTCTTTGGTCAGACTTTTTGTCCATTTTCAGCCCATTTAATATCATTGAAGTCACATCAAAGTCGGATCCTCATCCTAACTATCCGACTTGTGACATCCGACATGGTGATTATAGCAGCAGGAAAAGGAATTTATGTCATACTGGGATTGTTTTTATTGGTCAAAGGACAAGTCAGACTATCTCAAAGTCAGAGCAAAATTGTATCCTGTTCATTCAAGTCGGATGGAAGTAGGACCGAAGTAGCACTGATATAGGACCAATGTCGCAGGGCAAAGTAGGATGACAGTCATGTCATACCAGTGTGAACCCGGCCTTAGGCGGAAATATTCTGGAACAGTTTTTTTATGGCATGGAGTGCTGGTCTTCTCACAGATATTCCTGGTAATGGAAAGGAGTGTATGTAAATAAGGTATTAAGTTTATATTAGTAAAAGTTATTGTAGGATATGGGTTAGGGTTACATTGAGGGTAAGTGTGAGTGTTGGGGATACAGGAAGGGTTAGTGGGAGTGTGGAGGTAACAATAATGGCTATGTGAGTACTGGGGTTATGGGAAGGGTTACTAAGAGTACTGGGGGGTTGGTGTGAATATTGGGGCTACAGTAATGCCGCGTAAACACGATCTGAAATTCCAACAAGAAAAGTTCGATGTGAGCTTTTGGTCGGAAATTCCGACCGTGTGTAGGCTCCATCGGACTTTTTCCGTCGGAATGTCGACAGCAAAAATTTGAGAGCTGGTTCTCAATTTTTCTGACAATAAAATTTCTTGTCGGAAATTCTGATCGTCTGTATGCAATTCCGACGCGCAAAAAAAACACGCATGCTCTGAATCAATTCAACGCATGCTCGGAATCATTGAACTTAATTTTTCTTGGCTCGTTGTAGTGTTGTACGTCACTGCATTCTTGACGGATGGAATTTTGTGTGACCGTGTGTATGCAACACAAGTTTGAGCCAACATTCCCTCGGAAAAAAATCCACGGTTTTCTTGTCGGATTTTCTGATCGTGTGTAGGGTTGTTTTATAATAAGGGTTAGTGTAACTACTGGGGTTACTGTCAGGGTTACTGTGAGTACACACTAACCCTTACAGTAAGGGTTAGTGTGAGTGTGGAGGTTACAATGAGGGCCAGTGTGAGTATTGAGGTTACTGCACTCACACCTGGGCATTTTGAATCGCAGGTAGAATCGCCGCGATTCTGCCCACAATTTTAAAACGCTCTGGTAAATTGACAAATCGCAAAATGCAAATTTCCGATGCCATTCGTTTTAATGGCACATAAAAACACTGTGTTTTTGCTGCAATTGTCGCATGGTAAATCGTGCTGCAATCGCAGAAAACTACATCGCTTGAAGTTTGTCGCCCAAAAAAAGTTCAGGAGCTACTTTTGGGTGACATGTTTCACGCAATTGTAGTGCAATTATCACACTACAATCATGGCAGAACCGTGGCAGGTGATCCTGCCCACAATTCCCACAATTCCAAACTCCCAGGTGCGAATGCAGCCTAAGGGTTAGTGTGAATATTGAGGTTACATTCAGGGTTACTGTGAGTATTAAAGTTATGATGAAGGTTAATGTGAGGTTACAGTGAGGGCTAATGTGATTATTGGGGATAAGGCGAGGGTTAAAGTTAGATGAAGGATTGATATTATGGGGTTAGTATTAGGGTTAAGGCTACAATTAGAGAGGAGCAATATAAGGGTCAGTGTGAGTGTTGAGGTTACAGGGAAGGTTAGTGTTATGGTTGGAGTTGTAATTACAGGCAGGGTTTTGGTGAGGGCTGCGGTGGCAGTAACAGGGAGGGGTAATATAGGGGTAGTGTGGGTGTTACAGCAAGTTATTTTTTGGGTTTCTTTTATAGTGAGACATATAGTGCGAGAGTTAGTGTCACAGTTACAGCAAGGTTTAGGGTTGCAAGCAGGGTTATTGTGAGTGTTCAAGTTACGGGGAGGGTGAACTTGCCCAAAGATGGATCAAAGTTTAGCAGAGACAGACGAATTTCCACCCATTCATGGCCGTTCCTGCTCAAGAGAAGCCAATCTAACAACTGACTTTTGTTGAACGGGATGTTAGAAATTTGTTATTTGATCAGTGGGTTGCAGCCAATCAGCTGCAGCGCTGATCAGTGTATTCTGACAGTAGAGAAGTTCACGCTGTCAAATTAAAGTAGCAAAGCGGAGAGAATTTCTCCATACACCTTGTGTCAATGGGAGAATCCATACGTTCAGCCCTCTGGCTGATTGAATAAAAACAATCCAGCTTTAGTGTTAAGGTTACATTTATAGTGAGGTTTAGTGCATTACAGTCACTGGGATGCTGAGCAGTGTTATGTTCACATTACAGTACATTTGACTTTACCCATGGGTGTGCGCAGCCTATTGCATTAGGGTGTCAAACACAGAGCAACAGAGGCAGTGGCTAGGGGTGTAGACGCAACACTATGCTTCGCAGCCATAGCAGAGATTACATGCAAAGTACATGTGAATAAGTCCTTCATTTTTTTTTTATGAGATTTTGAAATGTTATTTTCTTTTACATTTTTATTTATTTGATTTTTTAAACTGTCCTTTTGGGGACTTTGGTGAAATATCAGGGTTCTAAAAAGACCCCTGATGTCTTACATTCAAGACTGAGAAAGGGACTGAGGAGTAAGGACAGGATGGAGGAGGAGATGCTAGAACTGATCTCCCCAGATGGAGAGAGGGAGAGAGCGAGAAGAGGAGAAGCTGGCAGACCAGTATCTGCAATAAGGCAGTAAAGATGGTCCTCCTGCTTGGCAAGTGTCTGCCCCCCCCCCCCTTTGAACTAATAGGACATGGGCCCGGTACAGGAGGGCAGACCCAGCACACCCCTTGCGCATGCCTATGACTTTACCATTAGCATTGCAGAAATGACCAAGAAAATTTTATGTGAAATGCTGGAGATGGACAGAATTTGAAACAGTTGTGTGATATTCACTGTTAGTAAAAATGGAATATAACTCCAAACTAGTTAATAAACAATTTGTTATACACTCCTAGATATATATAATATATACAGTTTATTGTGAAGATTTTAGCAAACATTAGTACAGGCATGTACTTGTTCTTACTCTGTGGGCACTGAAACCCGATTTTCAACCCATTCCCATGCTAAGTGGGTGAGTCTGTACAGTACGCCATTATCACATGATCTGTCCCAGTGTTGTATTAAGCAAAAAATCAGGGAAAGCAGCAAGCCAGTCACATGGGTAGAAAATAAATTATGTATTGGGGGCCTTCTGTACACAAACCATGTAGAGAAGTTGCCATTGCTACAAGTAAACAACACTTTTAGTATTAACTGACTGCAGACTATTTTTAACAACAATAACTGACAAAATAGAGTGTGTAGTCATTGTATATGAAGTTTGTTTCATTTTATTGTATTTTTAGTGTTTTTAAGATCAGTTTGATGTGGAAAAATTCTCATCAATGTATATTACTCTTTTAAAAAATTTGTGCACATATATACTTAGGTCCAAAAATATTTGAACATTGATAAAGTTTTGGTATTTTAGCTTTTTTTTTTTTTTTTTTTTTAAATGAATGTGTGCAGATTGCAGTAACTAGTTTAGGAATTACAGCGTTTTTTATAAGTAATCTCCCTCAGGGGACCAAAAGTAATTGGACAATTTACTGACAAGCAGTTCCATGGCCTTGTGTGGGCAGTTCCCTCATTAATTTGTTATTAATTAAGCAGGCAAAAGGTCTGCAGTTCGTCTAAAGTGTGAATATGAAAAAGTAAGAATGTAAAAAGGTTAAAAAAATAAAAAGGGTACTATTTTTTTCTTTCTTTCGTGGAGGGTGGTTTGAATCTTCCTTTACAGGAAACCTATACCAAAAACTATTGAGGCTTCCTTTGCTGACCACCTTATCTAAAAATAGCAGTTGATTGGCGGTCATGCTGATCCATTGGTTTCAGTTCTTTACTGACCTGGAACAAATATTCCCAATATAGAACTTCACTGATTGCATTCATGCATCTAGCATTTCCAGAAGGTCATCAGCAATTGCAGCCTATATACAGATAGCAAGCAATTGTGCTGCAAGTTTGTAAATGACTTGCCAAGCTATTGCTAGACTTGCCAGACTTCACAAGTTTGCAGCAAGTCCACATTGCCTGACTCCAGATTAACTTTCTTTGCAAACCTTCTGCAAGTCTGCTGCAAGTTCTGGTACAGTTACGTTGTGTAATAGTCATCCCACCACAGGGGTCACTGTGGCTGAATTGTCATGCTGTAGACTTGCAGAGTTCTTGCTGTAGACTCACCACTGCAACTTTTCTTGCTAGAGACTTAACACGCATGTAGCTGCCTCACTCTCTCCTCATGTAAATCGGGTTTCCGATAGCTCTTTTCTAGGGGTATCTTGTATGTGAGAGTGAGATGCGCTACGGCCCAGGTCCTCCCTATTGCAGCGGGTGAGGTGAAGGCCAGTACCTATTGTTTTCCTCGGGCCTGTGTGTTTCTGCAGGAATACAAAGTCCTTCTGTGCTGACACTTCCCTTCGCTCCCATTAACCAGAGTACCACACACCGATAAGGATCCAACACTTGTTTTATTGTAACACACACAATTAAACAGTTCTTTGTCAGCCGACTGGTTGGGACCCATAAACAGTTCAATACGGTGGGGTGAGCAGGTCGAGACACTGTCCTGATAATAAACGAAACCACTGTGGTTTCACCAGCGGTTGCTATAGCCATTGGCTAGAGAGAGAAACTTGAAACCTTTGAGTCTCTACCAGCGACTCTGGAGAACATGAACTGGAGTACCTTCGCTGCGTTGTGGCCCCTGTCAGGGGGAAGATGTCCCTCCAAGGGAGTTACCAGAGGCCCCTCCGTCACCAGGTTGATGCTGCTCCGGGCTCTTCCGATGGGTAACCTCTCCGGCCTCCTCACCTCAGACATGGGCCCCATCCACCTCAGGGTCCCTCGGACTCATTCGCCCTTGCGGAGCCCAGTCGAAGTCACTGGGCCCCAGGCCTCTGGTGTAGTACCTCACCCCAGGCTTAAGGTGCCTGAGATGGACGCCAACACTGCTCCGACCAGGCCATGGGCGCCTGGGCTGGAACTCCGGACCGACCGCACCCAGGCCTAAGGTGCCTGGGCGCCGGATGCAGAAGACCTCGTGGCGAGGGCGTCTCTCCCCTTTATCTCCTCCCGTGACGCCACAGCAGGTTCTCCGCCCCCGCTGTACCACCGCCGGAACGGGACAAAAAGGACAGCACTGCGGCAGTGATTTTACCTCTACCTGTGGGAACACCGCCACCCCCAGGCCAAGGAGAATAGTACACCACCAAAGTCCTCCACGACTGAAAATGGTCTAAATCCTCTTATGATTTATACACACCTGGGTCATACTACCACCCAGGTGTACCCCCTAGATTTAGACCCCCGCTACACGCAAATTTGCTACAAATTGGAAAAGCAGCAACTAGAATTTGTGCTTCAAGTGCTCTGCAAGTGTACAACTTTCCAGTGAAAATGTGCAGCAAGTTAACAGACTTACAATTCAGCACTGCCACAAATTTGTGGCAAGTTATCCTTGCTATCTGGGTACATGTTTTAAGACCAAAAAACTCAGAGTATGGGTTTCCTTCAAAGAAGTAAGGCAGCTGGGAGGGCAGTAAAAACAATGCTAACATTAGTGCCCAACGGGGCTGTACACGTGCTTTGTGGATGCAGCATTTTTAACCCAGGCTGCAGCACCACCTGTCAAACTTGCATGGCAGTTAAAGAATGAAAAATTCTATTGAACAGTAGAAATTCTGACTTAACAGAGAAATGGAAAGTATGCTCGTTTATTATATAATCCTCACAGGTGCACATAAGAAAGAAATATTATTAAAGAAAAAATTCAGTCTGTGACCCCCTTGAAATGTCGCTGCGCTAGGGTTGCTGCTATAAGGCCTGTCCACAGATCCTGGAAGAGTGTCAGGCCTCCTTATTGGCTGTGGTCTCATAACATAACATAATGTAACATAAAATAAATTATTTTTTCAGGGTCTTCTCCTTCTTGAATAAATGACCAGAAAATCATGTATGTGTCTAGCGTGATCTATGATCGTTTTCAAAGAGCTTCAAGCTGTACCTTTGTGATTGTGAATATAAATGTATTGTTTGCCTGTTAAAGTACTGGAACCAAACATAACATCTCATTACTTCCATCAATAACAATCCATAAATACTGAAGAAGATGGTATAGTCGTGTAATTTCAGCTCATTTGTATATTACAGGGGAGCCGTGGTGAATTGCTGCTGTCCCTTTGCTACAATCCCTCAGGGAATTCTATCATCGTCAACATTATCAAGGCACGGAATCTAAAAGCCATGGACATCGGGGGAACATCAGGTCTGTATGAGAGGAGAGCAAAAGTCTTGATTATTTATTTGTATGCACCATGGGAAATGTCAAATACCGTAGTTACCGTATGTTTTCTAAAATAGCATCATCATGCTACCACTTTACTATGTTACCAAAGCTATACTAGCTAAAGGCACAGTTGAAAAGCATCCAGCATATATGAAGTTTTTTCTCTCCAAAAGATTTTTAAAGAAAACCTATTCTGAGAGAAATATCATGGTTCTCCTCTAAACGCAACATTATTACAGGCATATATACAGCGCTGACAATTTATGAAGTGCTTTATATACTGCAAGTCCCTGCTATCAAGGAGCACACACATACTTGGGTCAATGCAAGTGGTTCTAAAGCAAGGGTATTGAATTAAATTTTATAGAGGTCCGGTCAATAATATGTCTTCCAGTATGGGTCCAGATCTCACATTTGTGCTATTATTCAGCCCCCCTTCATATCACAGCCCCCTTCACATCACAGTCCCCTCATTTACATCAAAGCGCAATCTTTTACATCACAACCCCCTTGCAATACAGTCCCCTCTTTACATTGCTTCCACCTTTACAATACAGCCTCCCTTGAAAATATAGGACCCCCCATCTTTGTATCATATTCCCCCCTCTTCTTTGCATAAGTCTCCCCCTCATTTTAGATCACAGTACCCCATCTTTTCATCACAGTCCCCCCCTTTGCATCGCAGTCCCTCATCTTTACATCACAGTCCCCTTCTTTGCATCACAGTCCCTCATCTTTACCTGACAGTTCCACCCTGTTTACATCGTATTTCCTCCCCCTTTTACATTGCAGTCCCCCCATTTACATCGCAGGTGACCCTTTACATTTCAGCCCCCTTCACATAAAAGTCCCCACCTTTTACAATAGTGTCCACTTTACATTATAGCACCCCTTTTACATCACAGGCTCCTTTTCCTTTTCTGCCCCTCTTCAAATCGAAGTCCCCTCTTTATATAGCAGCTCCCCTTCACATCAAAGTCCCCCACTTTACAGTACAGCTCCTATTTTATATTATAGTACCCCCTCTACATTGCATCACCTCCATTACATCTCAGTCCCCCTTCCCATGGCATTCCTCTCTTTACATAACCTACCGTAACAATACAGCCCCTTAACCTTTACAGTATGATCCCCAGTCTTCCTCCCCTTCCAGTCCTACCTTTCATAGCAGAGGGCAGGGAGGGTGATCGGTCTGGATAGAAGGTGGGAGTTTCCCGACTTCTCCTGTTAACAAGGGGGTGATTGGTTTCTAGGACCGCCTTGTTTCGTAGCAACCAATTGGCAGGTTGTTGGCTTGAAAAGCAGGGCAGCTTTCAATCTCCATACAGACTTGACGCTCCTCCCGCACTCTGCTATGCTGTGAAGATGAAAGTAGCAAGGGAGGAGGGGAAGACACACAGGCAGCTAAATGGCGTGACCATGGCAGTCCGAACTGGACTGTCACTTGGTCTGGGTTCGGACCGCGGTTGGCCATTTAGCGATGCCTGTTCCAAAGGCTGGACATTTTTTACATGAATGCATTTACTGTATTAAGGTGAAAAATGTTCCTGTATTTGTATCTAACCTCACCTCCCTGTATACTTACCTGAGCCCGAACTTGATCCAGTGCAGTGTTCATCTGCAGTGGCTCTGTCCTCTCTCTCTGCTAACAGAGGCAGCTGTGGAAGCTATTGGCTTCTGCTGCTGTCAACCAAATCCTGTGAGCAAAGAGTGGAGGGCTGTGTGTGGCAGTAGATGAAAAAAAATGCAGGTAAAGAAAAATGCCAAATTAAAAAACAAAACGGCGTGGGGTCCCTCCCAAAATCCATACCAGACCCTTATCCAATAACTGTCACCCGTCGAAAGAGGCCTTGGAGCGGCACCCACAATTCAAAGCCTTGGGTTATACAAATATAGTTGCTGCTCGTGTAACTGACCCGGCGTGCGTTCCACCTGAGCCAGACGTGATGTCAATGGAGACTCAAAACTTCCGCCAATGCACAGACTTCAATGTATTTCATCAAGCGTCATCAGGTAGTCCCATCTATGACCCATGGCTTTGTATAGTGGGTGCGGTTTCAATCATATTTTATTAAACATATTGTGATATTCCTGGTGGAATGATTGATGAATACGGATCAGTGATGTCCGGGCTATATTCAGCATAGAAACCAAATACCCAAAAGCTGTGAGGGTCCTAGTGGCATGAAGTGATCTGGTGAGTGGCCCCCCTTATCTTAGGTGGAGGTGCACATTATTTAAGAAGAGCACAGAGAATTATTTACAACACTTATCATTTATTGCACGTGGTGAAATTTTAAAGAAGTAGATGTGAAGAGTAATATATCCAAATATACCCAAAAGGATTATTAGTTGTTTATTCACATTGATGTAACTTGGAGAGTACAGGTCTACATGTTATTCACATATATATTACAAATTTTCATTTGGTTTAAAAAAGAAATTTGATTTAAAACCAGCGCCTCAACATGTGATACTTTAGACTAGTTTTGGGCAATAGCCTAAAAATTGCAGGCAGCGGTTAATTGTTTTATTAATTTTCACATAGGTCGCGCAGTTTATCACACGTTTTTCAGTTATTCAACATACTGCCCAGAAGTAAACTACTTACTGCCTCAGCAATAAAAATGTCCCCTTTAGTCAATACTATTCAACTGCACAATAAACACCCACCTTTTCAACATATCGATCTGTCCAGCTAATGTGCTGTTCTTTGGACTGTTTGAAATCAATATTTATTGAAGCAGTATGGAAAAATCCAAACACGTATAAAATAATCCAGTTTAGTGACGCTGTTCTGATGTGGAATGTAGAGTTTGGTGGTCCTCTGGGATGCTGGGCATGAGCTGATATTAGGTTTATTTGAGTGGTGTGACTGGAAATAATTTTGAAATGATGGCAAAGCATGTCTAAAAAAAGTAAATTAATGATTGATTCTTGTGGGGTAAATTAATTTTATGCTGCATAAAGAGGATTAACTTGTGGAGAACAATAGAACTTGTGTTTAGTAGAGTAGTCTCTCTTTGTCATGGTAAGAACAAGGATCTTTAGTGCAGCAAAGTTTTAAGGCTCCAATTCTAAATATATACTGAATTTGTACCCCATTATGTATTATCTTCTTCTCATTTGATTTTCAACTTTTACTAAGTCAGGTTTATCAATGTATCTCTTTGATTACTTACATACTGTATCTATGTTAAATGGGTGCCATCCCATTTAACAATAAAGTGATACTCCATGTTGATAAAAAATTCTCTCCAGGTTTTATGTGTTGCAAGACATTTTATCAAACTTCATTGCGGGTTCTTACCAGCTTTTAATCTGTAGATTCTGAGACAGACCTTTCCAGTGAGTTTCTAAAACGCATTGCTAAGTGAGAAAATCAACCACCTATTTTTAACATAATCAGTTTTGCAATAAGAATAACAGCATCTCTGTGAACATATGGAGAGTATATCAACAAATCTGGGGAACACTGGCCTACTTTAAAGGGATTGTAAAGGTTTGTTTTTTATTTTCTAAATAGGTTCCTTTAAGCTAGTGCATTGTTGGTTCACTTACCCTTTCCTTCGATTTCCCTTCTAAATGTTTTGTTTTCTTTGTCTGAATTTCTCACTTCCTGTAAGCTTGCCCCCATCATCCGCGCCGTTCTGGCTGGGGGTTAGTCAGTGTGCTCGCCCCCTCCCTTGGGACTACATCCCTGCGGGGAGACGCTGTCAACGTTCACAGCGTCTCCCCGCAGGGATGTAGTCCCAAGGGAGGGGGCGAGCACGCTGACTAACCCCCAGCCGAACGGCTCGGATGATGGGGGAAAGCTTACTAAAGGAGCAGGAAGTGAGAAATTCAGACAAAGAAAAAAAACATTAGAAGGGAAATCGAAGAAAAAGGTAAGTGAACCAATAATGCACTAGCTTAAAGGAACCTATTTAGAAAATAAAAAACAAACCTTTACAACCCTTTTAAGCTCTGTACAGAAAAGCAGTAGGCCAATAACATGAGCGAGAAGTAAGATTTCAGGAGCATTCTGTATAAAGAGCATTGTTGTTATTGTTGCAAGTAATCAAAATTGGAATTATTGATCATTTAAAAAAAAAAACAGTTGGCTGCAGATTGAAATAGAAAGGTAAGTTGTTATTCCATTAAAATTAAACTCTGTGTAGGATTTCTTTTTAAAGGGAAGGGGGATGGTAATGGAACCTCTGTCGGGTTTTATGTTGCCTGGGTCCTCATTGGAAAGATTTGCCCTCACCTTCTGTCACTACAACAAGGAGTAGACAGATTTTCTCCTTTAGTGCCGGTTCACACTGGTGCGATGCGAGAACACCGCAAATCCACTGCGGGTTCCCGCATCGCACTCCACACGCACAGCAGTTCCCACTGCCATATGCGAACTGATGGAGAGTGTCATTATATGTTAACGTCATCCCCATTTCCGCTTGCGTATCACAGTGCGAACTGACAGTTCGGACATGAATCGGATCGCATATGTGTGAACACATGCGATCCGATTCTGGTCCGAACAGAAAAAAGGGTCCTGTGCGTCTTTGGACCGAATGTGGTGCGATATCAGCCATTCTATCTGGATGGCTGATATCGCACCGCACAGACACCGCATGTAATGTGAACAGCAGTGCGCTGCGAATTACATGCGGTGTCTGTGCATCGCACAAGTGTGAACCGGCACTTAGGGACGCACACAGCAATCAAAAATGTTTTTATCAATATACTGGGAAAGTTAGAACCTCGTTTTGCTATATTTTCTTCCATTGGTGTTATATCCTTACTTCCTATAGTATCACAGGTACAGAAATGAAGAGAAATCTCACATAAAGGATCACAATAAAATCTAACCGAGGTCCAACCTTTTCAAATTCTATGCACAACTAAATAAAAAAACATTCAATACCATTACTAATTATTTCCATTTTCTTTGCAGCAAGCTGTGTTATTTTCTTAAAATTATACTACTGCATTTGTAGCAGCTTCATATATCCATCTTTTAACAAAAGTGGAGTTGTTCTTTAAATCAAAAAAATTGAATAGTTTGGAGTTATTTATCAGAACAATAGAAATGGAAGTGGCAAGGCTTTATTCAGTAATCACAAAGACCTGTATGCTATGATTGTGTCTAAGGTTAGCTGATGACAGCACAATGGAAGAACAAGTGCCACATAACTGGTATGGGAAAGCCAGGGAAGCTTTTAGTCACAGAAATACAGTTTTGAGGGAAGTAGAGATGCAAGGAAGGTTACGGGAAAGGTTGCACACTCTGAGCAACTGTTACGTTTATGCAATGCTGCTTCTATTGTTTTATATCATGCATGTAACATTTCTCCATAAGTTGGATTCATTGTTTTATAACTTATTTTGATGAAAAATTTATACAGTATTACACATCATTTATCAGATACAGATACAGTATTCTACATAAGGGTTATTTTATACCTCATTTTCCTATATGGGCAAAATGCATGAACAAGAAAAGCCTTATGCCGCATACACACGGTCGGAATTTCCGACAAGAAATGTTTGATGGGAGCTTGTTGTCGGAAATTCAGACCGTGTGTAGGCTCCATCGAACATTTGCTGTCGGAATTTCCGACAACAAAAATTTGAGAGCTGGTTCTCAAATTTTTTAACAACAAAGCTTGTTGTCGGAAATTCCGACCGTGTGTACACATTTTTGATGCACAAAAGTCCACGCATGCTCGGAATTAAGCAGAAGAGCCGCACTGGCTATCGAAAATCATTGTTCTCGGCTCATCGAACGTGTTGTACATCACCGCGTTCTTGACGTTCGGAATTTTCGACAACATTTGTGTGACCATGTGTATGCAAGACAAGTTTGAGCGAACATCCGTCGGAAAAAAATCCACGGTTTTGTTGTCGGAATGTCCTATTGTGTGTACGCGGCATTAGGCCTGTAATAGGACCTGATCAGACTAACAAGTTGCATTACAATGCGTTGAAGAATGTTTTGGATTTAGGGTTCTCTGATCTGCATTGTCATTAAGGAGCCCAATGCTGTGCAACATGTCTAAAACAAATCAATGGACATCAACAAAGCGTAGGTTAATACATATAATATTGTGTGAATTAGCCTTGAATCCAAGACCCCAGGGTACTTAACTTGAGGTCCGGTGATCCTGAAACTAGTTCTAGCCATAAACATATAGATATATATTGATTTCTCTCGTTCAGCCTATAGGCTGAACCCAAACAATGACTATGCACAATTGCGCATCTCCCCTACTTTCTCTAATTCTCGGCCTCACCCTTGAGTCTTATGCCGCGTACACACGACCATTTTTCTCGTCGGGAAAAATTAAATTTTTTCTCTTTGATGAGAAAAACGACCGTGTGTGGGCTTTTGGTCATTTTTCCCGACGAGAAAAACGGCATTAATCACGACGAGAAAAATTAGAACATGCTCTAATTTTTCTCTTCGTGATTCATGGCATTTTTTTCCGCGCCAGCTTTCCCATAGGGAAACACTGCCGGGGAGCCTACACACGGTCGTTTTTCTCGACCAAGAGAAAAAATGACGGGAAAAACAGCCGTGTGTAGGGGAACAAGCTTTTCCTCGTTTTTCCCGTAGATTTTCTCGACGGTGTTTTCACCGTCGAGAAAATCGATCGTGTGTACGCGGCATAAGGATCCATGCAAAGTGCTTTTCTTTTGGATGGGGCTCTTTAAAGCCATAATTTCGAAAAGTGGTGATAGGTACTCTGAAGAATGATCTTTGGGGAATAAGAACAGGAGAATCCGCTTGCAGGGCTCTCTGTGCTTTTACAAGGGTTAAGAGAAGTGTGTAAATAACAATGTGGCTTTATGGCTATTTACTTACTCTTACTATGCCTTTCAGCAGTCACACAATAGATTTTATTAAAGGCCTTTAAGAAATGTTCCTTTGCCCAAATAAACATTATAATGGCACTTCCATAAACTGTCCTGAGCCCAAAGTTACAAACATTGTTTAAATGAAACTATTATTGTACTTACTTGCCCATAATCTTTGTTAGCCATGGACATTCTGACTTGTTAACATGGCAGTACTAGTAGGTTGCTGTAGGGGATATGCTGGGATAGAAACAGGGAGCTGCAAACACTATTTGGAGAACAGTAGGAAACAGGTGACACTTTTTTGTCCTGTGGTTTCTGGGTAGCTGCTTCTCCCTTCTGCACCAGCTCTTTAGGAGGACACTAGAGTCACATTAATGTCAAATAGGGTCAGATTTTTAATTAGCCAACCATGGTAGGGTGACCAGACGTCCCTGGACTGAGGACACTATCCCTGGACCAATTCTGTCCCCGGTTTTGTCCCTGAATTACACCCGCTCTGCCACTCCCACTAGCTTAGGGTGTGTATTTTTTCCATTATCTGTGCCCCTTTCTGATGATCATGTGCTGGTCGGAGCAGAGGGACTATTTCTTCAGTTTCGGGCGCATGCCCATTCTGCTTCCGTTCACATATTGGGTCAAGTCCCGGCCAGCCGCCTGCCTGCTTATCTCCTTCTTCCGCTTAGCTCTGCTCCCCACCCAGTAGTAGTTAGGGCCCTGAGAGCGAGACTTGGGAGACTGTGAGGAGGCTCAGGCGGGCAGCGACAGGCAGAGAGCAGCAGCTGAGCTCAGCTGATGGTGTCCAGCAGCAGGAACAGAGGGGAAGAGGATCCGATTGTGGGGCTGCCAGTGCCTTCAAGGCTTCAACACAGGAGTGCTTTGGGGGTGTCTCTGTGATTGTGAATATACTACATTGCACTGTGTCTGTCTCTCTGGCATAATGGATGGTATCATAAATCACAGGCAGCAGGCACTCTTTCATGGCTCTGGCTGGCAGTGCACTGTCACAGTGTGTCACATGACATGGCTGCTGATTTTGTTAAGGTATTGGTCAAAATCAGCATCCAGCAGCCATGTCATGTGACACACTGTGACAGAACCAGCCAGAGCCATGATAGAGTGCCTACTGCCTGTGAGTTATCATAATGCTGATGATCTTAACCAGTTGGCGACCACACCATAGCATATTTTCTGCTACAGGGAGGTCGCATTGCGCAGGATCATGTGTATATATACGTGATCCTGCATTTCTAGGTATCAGAGCCGATCAATGGGTCCAGACTCCATGTCCGCCAGTACCTGCCGATCATTCTGTACACAGACAGAACGGCAGTCTGCCTATGTAAACAAGGCAGGTCACCGTTCTGTCAGTTTGGAAGTCATTGATCCCGTGTTCCTGCAAAGCAGGGACAGGGATCTATGCCTTCTCTTAGCAAAAGCACCTCCCCACAGTGAAAAAACACTGGTTAGGAATGCATTTAACCCTTTGATCGCCCCTGATGTTAACCCCTTCCCAGCCAGTGTCATTAGTACAGTGACAGTGCATATTTTTAGCACTGATCATTGTATTAGTGTCACTGGTTCCCACAAAGTGTCAAAAGTGTCACTTAGTGTCTGATTTGCCTGCCGCAATATCGCAGTCCCACTATAAGTCGCTGATTGCTGCCATTACTAGTAAAAAAAAAAATTATGTCCCTGGATTTCATTTTAAAAACCTGGTCACCTTAAACCATGGCCAAGGGCAGCCAGGCTATAGGTCCAAAACACAGCCAACCCCACACATTCTTGCTGGCTGTCAGTAAGTAATTTCTGTGTATAAAAAAGTTTCATAACTAGTGTCCTGCCTGCTTAATCGCTTGCCGACCGCCGCACGAACATTTACGTCGGCAAACGGCACGGACAGGCAAATGGGCGTATATATACGTCCCATTTAAATTGCCGCCGTGTGTGACTCGATGTCCACTGGTGTCCCGCGATCGTGTCACGGAGCTGAAGAATGGGGAGATGTTAGTGTAAACACAACATCTCCCCGTTCTGCCTAGTGACATGTCACTGATCGTCTGTTTCCTGTCATCAGGAACAGCGATAAGTGACGTGTCACAGCAAGCCACGCCCCCTAACAGTTAGAAGCACTCCCTAGGTCACACTTAATCCCTTCAGCGCCCCCTACAGGTTAACCCCTTCACTGCCAGTGTAATTTTTACAGTAATCAGTGTATTTTTATAGCACTGATCGCTGTAAAAATGACAATGGTCCCAAAATGGTGTCAAAAGTGTCCGATGTGTCCGCCACAATGTCGCAGTCACGGTAAAAATCGCTGATCGCCACCATTACTAGTAAAAAATAAAATATTAATAAAAATGCCATAAAATGATCCCCTATTTTGTAAAGCTATAACTTTTGCGCAAACCAATCAATAAACGCTTATTGCGATTTTTGTGACCAAAAATATGTAGATGAATACGTATCGGCCTAAACTGAGGAAAAAATTTTTTTTTATATATTTTTGGGGATATTTATTATTGCATTTTTTTTTCAAAATTGCCGCTCTATTTTTGTTTATAGCGCAAAAAATAAAAACCGCAGAGGTGATCAAATACCACCAAAAGAAAGGTCTATTTGTGGGAAAAAAAGGACGTCAATTTTGTTTGGGAGCCACGTCGCACGACCGCACAATTGTCAGTTAAAGCGATGCAGTAACGAATCGCAAAAAGTGGCCTGGTCTTTGGCCAGCGAAATGGTCCGGGGCTTAAGTGGTTAAGCAGTATATGCGCTTTCTGCCCTGCACGGTTTGTGTTCATTTGCTGGTGGAATAGTGTAGGGTGACTGTTTGCCCTATTTTCTTGGTTATTGGTTCTGTGTGTACCAACATCTTGCCTCTTTCAGCCTTTTTGACTGCAGCCTTGGTGTGCCTTCTCTTGCTACAACATGTGATTCTGTTAATATGATACTTAGGTCAGTCAGTAAACTGGGGTGGAATGGGCAGGCACCAAAAAACAGATGGTTAACATCACATCAGGAAATGCCTTCAGAAACATATGATAAATCTGTAAAACTGTAAATGCACTGCTTATTCTTAACCACTTCAATACCATGCACTTATACACCTTCCTGCCCAAGCCAATTTTGAGCTTTCAGCGCTGTCGCAATTTGAATGACAATTGCGCGGTCATGCAACACTGTACCCAAACAATTTTTTTATCATTTTGTTCCCACAAATAGAGCTTTCTTTCGGTGGTATTTGATCGCCTCTGCGATTTCTATTTTTTGCACAACAAATTTAAAAAAAGCGGAAATTTTGAAAAAAACTAAGTTTTTCTTTGTTTCTGTTCATTTTTTTTGTAAATAAGTACCTTTTCTACTTCAATGACGGGTACTGATAAGGCGGCACTAACGGGCACTGATAAGGCTACACTGATGGGCACCGATGAGGTGGCACCAATAAGGTGGCACTGATGAGGTGGCACTGATGGGCACTGATAGGCGGCACTGATGGGCACTGATATGTGGCACTGGTATGCGGCACTGATGGGCACTCATAGGCGGCACTGATGGGCACTCATAGGCGGCACTGATGGGCACTTATAGGCAGCACTGATGGATACTTATGGGTGGCACTGATAGGTGGCACAGACGGGCACTGATAGGTGGGCACTTATGGGCAGAGATGGGCACGGATGGGCACTGATAGGTGGCACTGATGGACACTGGTAGGTGGCACTGATGACACTGGTGGCTGGCATTGCTGGGCATCACATGCCATGATGGTGCCAGTCAGTGCCCATTTGTGGGCACTGATTGGCATATGTTTTGTGTGTATTTGTGCATGTGGATGGCCATGGGGGACTTACCTGGCCATCCACATGCTTGGGGCTTCCCTGGTGGTCCTGGGGGGCTTCCCTGGTGGTCCAGTGTGGGTATCTGAGGGGGGGCTGTGCTGATAAACAATCAGTGTGAACCCCCCCTGTCAGGAGAGCAGGCGATCGGCTCTCCTCTACTCGAGTCTGTCAGACGCGAGTGAGGAAGAGCCGATCAACGGCTTTTCCTGTTTACATCGTGATCAGCCGTGATTGGACACGGCTGATCACGTGGTAAAAAGCCTCCGCCGGAGGCTCTTTACCGAGATCAGTGTAGCGGTGTGTCAGACTGACACACCGCTCCACCAATCACCGCGATGCGCGCCCCCCCCGGCGCGCGGCGGCTGTTATCCTGCAGGACGTCAATAGACGTCCAGTGTGGATAACAGAACCACTTCCCGGACGTCAATCTCCTATTGACTGGGAGGGAAGTGGTTAAGCCGTGTACACACGATCGGATTTCCTATGGATTCTAATTCAATGGATTTTTCCATCGGAAATCCGATGAAGCTGACTTCCATCAGTCTTGCCTACACACCATCAGTCAAAAATCCGACCGTCCCAAACGCTGTGACGTAAAACACTCCGACGAGCCGAGAAAAATTAGGTTTAATGCTTCTGAGCATGCATCGACTTGATTCTGAGCATGCGTGGGTTTTTTGCCCGATGGAGTTCCACACAGACGTTCGGAATTTGCTATAGGTTTTTTTCCCATCGGATACATTTAAATCATGTTCTATTTTTTCTCACCGATGGAAAAAAGACCGATGGGGCCCATACACGATCGGTTTGTCCGATGGAAAAAGTCCATTAGACTGTTTTCATTGGTAAAACCGATCGTGTGTACGCGGCTTTAAAGTGTCCGTTTCACTTTACAGGATTTATCACATAAATAGATTTAGCGGGGATTTATATGCTGGAAGAGTGAGAAGCATGTAGTGAAATTGTAACACAAAAACACTGAATGATAACTAATTAGTGCTTGCATTCACTTCTTTAGATCCTTATGTAAAGGTTTGGCTTATGTGCAAGGACAAGAGGGTTGAGAAGAAAAAGACAGTGGTTATGAAGAGGTGTCTAAATCCAATCTTTAACGAGTCCTTCATCTTTGATATCCCCACCGAAAAACTCAGAGAGACCACCATAATCATAACCGTCATGGATAAAGACAGGCTTAGTCGTAATGATGTCATTGGCAAGGTTAGTGTGATGGGATGCATTATTTTTTACAACATGTTGTGAGTTGCGTATTTGTGATGTTAGTAATATCAAATGATCATTTAACTTACTTATCAAAGGTAATCATTATTCCTCATGATGTCATTGCAATTGATTGAGGGGTTGCCTTATTTCTGGTATCGGGACCCCTAGAAGCAAAGAAGGCGGCAGGGAGGGGGGACACTCTGGATGCCATTTAGGACCTGTGTTGAGAAGCTTTTGGGTGCTTCAGAGCTCCCCATAAAAGTCTATGACACAACGCAAAAGCAGTAGATCCCTGAAGTGTCTCTAACTGATGCCAAATGTACGCTGCATTTGCTCATTAAAGATCATTGACACAGGTCCTTATAAAAAAAAGAGTTTCAGTATTTTATTAGCAGCCTTGGCAGGCACCTGGGGCATCTGGCAGGAGCCATGTGATTGGGTGCAGCGATGCCATTCGTCAGAAATGTTGTGATGTACCTGTTAGCTGCCTTGTGAGAGATATACTGTATATACTGTAGTATGCACACATTCATGTCTTATAGAAACACTTCTGTGAAGATGGTTTATAAAACGATTAAAGTGTTACTAAACCCACAACAGCAAAATTAGACTGTATATGCAGTAAAGCATGCTTGTTATACTCACTGTGGGACCCAAGGGGTTAATCCTCTGCATTGTGTAAAAAGGATGTTTGATCCTATCTTCTCTGCTCCTCCTCTTCTTCCACAGTCCCCAAAACATGTCCGGATAAGACAGAGTTAGTTGAGTCAGGCTGCACATGCTCAGTTTGGTGTGTATTGCTAGAGGCTTTTTTTTTTTCTTGGGAGGGTGCATGTGATTAGCACAGGGCCAATCAGCACTGTCCAGACACAGGGTAAGAAGTCCTGCATCCTGGTAGGACAGCCAATGCAGTATGAAAACTTTACCTAGGCACTGATAGAAGTCTTAAAGAGGAAGTAAACCCTGATGGGTTTTACTTCCTTTTTTGTTCCCGGCAAAGTAAAAGCATAATGTACTAGTATGCATCGCATACTAGCACATTATGTGAGACTTACCTGCAAACGAAGCCCGCGCTGTCCCTGCTGGAGGCCGCATCCATGTTCGCCCCTCTTTCTTCTGGGCCCGCAGACTCCGGCTTTATGACTGGCCGGAGTCGCATAACGTCACTCCCACGCATGCGTGCGGGAGTGGCCAGTCACGGCACTCGCTAGTGAAGAAACGGCTCAGAGGGCCGTTTCTTCACAGCGCATGCGCCGATGACATCCTCGGCGCAGTACAAAGTAAATATCTCCTAAACGGTGCACGTTAGGAGATATTTACTGTACCTATAGGTAAGCCTTAAAGGAGTTGTAAAGGTTAGTTTTTTATTTTCTAAATAGGTTACGTTAAGCTATTGCATTGTTGGTTCACTTACCTTTTCCTTCGATTTCCCTTCTAAATGTTTTTTTTCTTTGTCTGTATTTCTCACTTCCTGTTCCTCCTCAGTAAACTTGCCCCCATCATCCGAGCCGTTCTGGCTGGGGGTTAGTCAGCCTGCTCGCCCCCTCCATTAGGACTACATCCCTGACTAACCCCCAGCCAGAACGGTTTGGGTGATGGGGGCAAGCTTACTGAGGAGGAACAGGAAGTGAGAAATTCAGACAAAGAAAAAAAACATGTAGAAGGGAAATCGAAAGAAAAGGTAAGTGAACCAACAATGCACTAGTTTAAAGGAACCTATTTAGAAAATAAAAAACGGACCTTTACAACCCCTTTAATATAGGTTTACCTATAGGTACAACTTGAAAATGGAGGTTTACAACCTCTTTAAGACTGCTATATACTGCTAATGAGATAATGTATTTAGCAGTTTATATTTATTAAAATTATTGCATTTCCATGTTCTGTGTACTGTGGGAAACCAGGTATAGTAAATGCAGAGTCCTGGGTTTAGTAACACTTTAATAAGAGTAAAAAACACAACTGTTAAAAGGTGCAATGATCCTTAAAAGGCAGAAATGTTAAATGTAAATTTTTTAGGTGCAGATACTTTTAACTGTCTCTAATATAATTACTGGCACACTGTGTGTCAGTATCCAACGGGTTAACAATGCTACACAGCATTAAGAGACTGTTATTAGCATTGTCACCCCATTATAGGAAGGGCAAGAAAAAATGGTATTTACCAGACATTTACTAACCATAAATAATTAAAACCAGGATGACTACATTGCATAAATTGAGCTAATTGTGCAGTTTTAATAATTGGATTTACAGACTTTTTAGACCAGTACCCAAAAATATCCAACTATTGAAGTAGCATGGCTGATATTTATACTTTACAATCACCTTAACCCTTAGAAATTGAATCTGCAACTTGCATTTTAAGGGCTCGCCATCGTCTTCTATGAGGAGTTGAGGACATGTCCTTCCAGAGGACAGAACTGACCCTGGAGCATTCTGTGTTATATAAATCAAATTCCAAGGACATCTACCACTACTATATAATCACCTATAAGTGTAGATCTCCCATTAAACCTTCAGCTATATTATAGCAGTGTCATTCCTCAGGCTGCTGCATCCTTCAGAACTAAAGGGGATCAATTAACCCTCATACCATCAGGCTTCATGGCAGTTATGTATACTGTTGTGCCAATTGTGACTACCCTATGATCTTGTGTTCAGTCTATTGATTTTTGAACCTACCTTGGCTGTAAATAGCATGCATTGAAAGATCAAAATAGGAAATGTCAAACATGTTAAGGGATTTACATACAAGTGTGTGGGATTTTGAAGTGATGGAGGCAGATGTGGCAAGTCAGGGAAGGGATTTGTACAGCGCAGTGACAGATGAGGGGGGTGACAGCAGCTCTTTGCATGGATTGGCGATAGGACAGATGTGTTAATTGGATGCCAAATACGAGGGAGCTGCAGGTGGATTACAGTCAGAAATCGTATATATGAAAATTGAATGTGAAGCACCATAGTCAGTAAGTTAATATAACAAAATAAAGACAGTGCCTAGGCAACCGTTTTTCACTACTGTTGTCAGATCGAGGAAAGAGAACACAATGAAATATGCATATTATATTATATTGCAACATAAGACAATTGGTGGGGAACTTCAGGTTAGTTGAATTGAGCAGTGATGTACAGTAAATGTGAACACACAGCAATCCTTTTTCTTAATATTTTAGCACATCACACTCTGTAGTAGCGGTGTAACATAGGTTTCAGGTGTATTAAATGATGATGTGCCCATTGTCTTGTTCAAAACGCCCTTATATATCTCTTTTGCCTTCATTGCATCAATGAAAGCTTGTTTACCATCCATTTCCTAACTAAAAGATATACCCATAGGAAATGCTGGTAGATACTGGCTTGTATACTGTACCTGGATCCAGAGAATATATATGTAGCGACCTCACCTCTCACTCCCTCCTTCTCTTCTCTATCAATGGCTCTCGTCTAGGGGACCAGGGAGGAGAGTGTGGCGCACCACCAGCTCGTATCCTCCAGTGTGCAGAGGTGTGAGCTATAACCAATTACCTTCAGGCCTGTGCCCCTGTCCAGAGCCAAAACTTCCCTTGAGAATGACCCTTTAACTCCCAGAAAGTCAAGTTCCACACCACTGAAAGTCCAACACTTAGACTTAGAGGTCCAGGCACAAACTTGAACTTGGGTTTTCTCCTGTTCTGTTATAGTGCGAACAGGCTTGGCGCACAGTCGCTGCCACTGACCATGAGGGGGTCTCTGCCACAGACCAGATGAATAAGGCCTCTGCCACAGACCTGGTTGTTGGGTCTCTGCCACCGACCTGATTCACGATGGGTCCCTGCCACAGACCATGAGAACGTGGACTACCTTCTATAGGAAATGGCCCCTGTCAGAGAGAGGACATCCATTCGGACAGTTACCAGAGGCCCCGCCGTCACCAGCAAATGCTGCACTGGGTCTTCGGAAGGGTCACCTCCCTGGCCTCCTCGTCCCAGATTCGGGTGTCCAACACCGGAGGAAACCCTAGGAGCCCTCAATCCCTTGCGGGACCCAGTCGAAGGTACTGGGCCCCAGGCCTCCAGAGAGTACCTCACCCCAGACCAAAGGTCCCATCTGGGGTGGAACCGCAACTCCGTCCCCGGGCCTAGGGCACCCGGAGACCTCTCGCACATGCACCCATGCTGAAGGTGCCTGGGCGCGGACCTCGTGCGGAAGATGTCTGCCCCCTTTATACCCTCTCCCAGCATGCACAGCGGGTTCCCCGCCCAGCTGTACTACTGCCGCGAGAGGACACAAAGGGCACAGCCCTCCAATGGTGGTTCAACCCCAGCCTATGGCAACAGCGCCACATATAGGCTGCAGGGAACTAGACATTGATATCCTCCACTGGCATAAATTGGTCCAGGAATCCTAACAATTGTTGCATCTCAGATGCCTCCCCTAAAAATGACCACCTGCTACACATATATATATATTTATATATATATATATATATATATATATATATATATATATATATATATATACACTGATCTGGATGCATATAAAGATATGTTAAAATTACAACAGTGGATTTTGGCTTTGCTTCTGTTCTGCATACAGTCTGTTAACATGTGGCTTTGATAGGAAGCTGGTAGATCCTCCATCTGTCTTGGACTACATATTCCACTATGCCCTGCCAGCTACTTACAATCTAATCTTAAATTCTTTGGCTCGCTCATGAGGCATTTTGGAACCCTTAATTCCACAACGTCTAAAGATCTAATAGTTATCTGCCACTACTTCATGATATAGCAGAACAAGCACTTAAAGGGGTTGTAAAGGTTTGTGTTTTTTCACCTTAATGCATCCTATGCATTAAGGTGAAAAAACACCTGGCAATGACGGCCCCCCCAGCCCCCCCTTTTACTTACCTGAGCCCGTTCACCTGCTGTGCTCGCCCCTGACGTCCTCTTCTCAACGGAGTCTGGCCGTTGATTGGCTAGATTGGATAGATTGATAGCAACGCAGCCATTGGCTCGCGCTGCTGTCAATCACATCCAATGACACAACGCGCCGGGGGCGGGGCCGAATGATACAGTCGGCGGCTATATCTGTATCACGGGAGCGCGCCCGCAAGCTAACCCCTTGGGAGAGAGCTTCCCATGAAGGGGGTTAGCTCTTGCGGGGAGGAGCCAAGACAGCCGCCGAGGGACCCCAGAAGACCAGGATCGGGGGCCACTCTGTGCAAAACAAACTGCACAGTGGAGGTAAGTATAACTTGTTTGTTATTTAAAAAAAAAAATGTCTAGTTCAATAGAAACCAGCCAACATTCGGCCCGTGCGTACTAGGCTTAAGTGCTTGTTCTGCTATATCATGAAGTAGTGGCAAATAACTATTAGATCTTTAGATCTGTCGAAGGGGCATGACTGAAAAAGGTCTGTTGATCGTCTGACCGGAGTCTTCTGGCCCCGGTGAGAACACAATAGAACAGCAGGACAGAACGCTGTGCTAACGTTGAATAGTTAGTACAGTGGCTCCTCCTGAGCTGTCAGGTTTTTTTTTGTTCAGCCCTGCGTACTCAGACCTGTGTACTAGGCTTTATCATAACTTCACATTGTGTCCAGCCAGATTCTAGCATAGTAACCCAAATTGTTGATAGCACTTGTTCATAGATATACAGTAAATGAGCTCATTTTCTCTTCTTACTGACTGTATCCTCTTTGCAGATCTACCTATCTTGGAAGAGCGGTCCTGGAGAGGTGAAACACTGGAAAGATATGATTTCCCATCCAAGAACAGCTGTAGCACAATGGCACCAACTCAAGGCCTGAATTGGCAGCTTTTCTGCACTCTGATCTCCTGCAGTCTTCGGTTACCTCCAACAAAACCAACGCATTGGCCGAGCTCTTACTGTCTGCACAAAAACAACCTGCAGGCTTCCAAAGGAACAGCCAGCTTGGAACTCTGGGTAACAGGATGCCTTGGGGCCAGCCTGTGCCATCTGCAGCTCTTCAACAAGGACCGTGCTTCAAAACTCTCCTTATATTTGTTATACTAGGCACAGCTGCAGTTTCCTTCTGGCCTCATGAAGAGCGGCATCTCCCAAAACAGTGTTACAGAGATGCTGAGAAGGGCAGGGCGGGCTTATCCCGCAGGAAACCTCTCTCTCTCTCTCTAGGCTAAGCCTGCAAACTTTCCATGGCTTCTACAAATACATGCTGGCCACAGCAGCACTGTAGTGTGCCTATGGTGGTTGTCACTATAACAGCTCACTTTTTGTAGTGGTGCAAAGGTGCAATGAACCCTATGAAGTTTTTTTTAGGGTATTTTCTTTTCTTTATAGAAAGCAGAGATAAAGAGCAATACCTGTGTTATTGCTTCTTAGAAACCTCCTTACGTGCCACTTAATGGAGCACGAAGGTAGGTTTAGGGTGGATTTGGCTCCACAAACTCCTTGCTGTACGTGTGGTTGTCAGTGTCCGATGTGAAATTAAAGCAATGTGCGATTGTGAGCGTGTATGTGAGCGTGAATGTTTTCTTTTTTCTCCCCCTCTCTGCTCACCTTTTTCCCTTTTCGCGGGAACGGGATGATGCTCTGATGCACCTGCCTATCTTCGTACCGTGATTCTTTGTAGCTTTGTTTGTTGCCTCTTTTTTATTTTACATTCTGTTTTCCACTAAATAGGTTATTTTTCAGAGTTTCGCTATAAAAAAAAAAAAAAAAAAAAGAAAAATGTTTTTTAAAAAAAAAATGTCAGTCACAGGCAATGTTTTAAATGGGAGAACTCTGAACCGAGACTATCAATGTTGTCTAGATTTTTTAGAGTGTCGGTATTGGGTAGCCAACATTTTGCTGCCAGTGAGGCCCCTTATTCGTTCATTCCATCCCTCTCTGGCAGCAAGAATTTTTTTTTGTCAGAGCCAAAGAGGATGCTGCCCCTGTTCGAGCACATGGCGCTCTGTGTTCCCAATCTCCTGGAAAGAGTTATGAGGTACTGGTGCAGTCCCCTTCTCTCCTGGTGATCATGTGATGTAATCTGTTTGTATCAGGGCCCTCTTGCCTTTTGAGCATCACCAGCCATTTTGTCTTCCAGGGTGAGGCCTTGGAAGTTCTCAGGCTCTCTTATTCGCTAGGCTCCAGAGTCCCATGTATAAAGTCAAATCTAATTAAGTTGTAAGTATGACAAGTTGATTATGGTATCAATGTGGAAACAAGAGGAAATACCTACTGTACTTTAAAAGTGAATTATTTTCACCAGTTCTCATTCTGTTTGAGCTAAAGGATAAAAACTAAGATGAAATAAATGCTGTAAAATCTAAACACAAGATTATATTGATTTGGACTATTTCATTCTTACACCCTGACTGATCTGTCAAAACACACTCTATTATTTATACCAGCAGCTTATAATAAAATAAAATAAAATAAAAAAGATCTGTGATACAGTATAATAATGCTAAACTTGAGACAAACCGCTAAATGCATTGTTGAAATATATATATACACATTTTTTAGCCAAAAGTTTGTGAACACCTGACTTTCACAGTTACAGTAAATGCAAGAATTTAAAGAATAATAAAGTAACATACACTTATAAATGTGCGCCCAAATGCAGTTCTGCAGTACACATCTCAACAAAGACTTAAGCCGGCCGTAGATGGAGCGATTTTTTTTTCTGCAACCACAGATTGCAGGAAAGAAAATTGCTCAATTCCCCCCTCAATACAGTGAGTGTTGAGGAGAGAATCCCTCCCGCGGAGCTATTGTGTTCTCCCAGCAAGGGGGCGGAGAGAACCATCCTGGCCAGGAGAACACACAGGGATTATTGCTACCGGCAATGCTGTATCCTGGCCTAGGCCAACAAGTCCAGGCCTAGGGAGGCACTTTGCAGGGGGGCAGCACGGAAAGAGTCCCCACCGGCTTGTGCTACACTGTTGGTGTAACGCAAGCTGCTTTTAATTTTGACTATCCTATCAGCCTGGACCACAAACCTTCCTCACCATGCTATATGTTTTCTGCTGCACCATTGGCAAGGTTATATCTTCTTAGTCCTTTCCATAAAATTATCAGAAATTTTTGCTTAAAGTAGAACTATAGGCAACACTTTTTTTTTTCATTTTGGATAGAGTAAGGGAGGATTATAGCCCGGGTCAGTTTATTTTTTACCATCCCTGTCCTATTGCAGAGATTTCCCTTTACTTCCTGCCCCATAACCAAACAGGAAATGAGAGGAAATCTATGCAAATTAAGGGAATCCATTCCCCCCCCCCCCAGGCCCTAAGAACTAGTGTCCCCACTCGAAAAGTTCAGGGTGGGTCTTAAACAGAAAGGGGTGTGGCCTTTACAGGAAGGGGTGCATCATATTATAAATTAGGGGTTGCACGGGTTTAGTAAGGCCTAGGGCAGCACAAAATCTAAATAAACTGCTGGCTACCGGCTATAGTCGCTGGTGATAATAGCATGACAAAATCCAACAGGATGGGTATACCCAAGTTGATCGACCAATCAACTTGGGTACATTCAGCCTGACCACACATGATTCAAATCTTGGCCGGCCCCTGCTAAACCGGCCGAGATTCAATCCATCTATGGCTGGCCTAAGTTCATATGAGCTACTTGGCACACAATAGAGAGCACTTCGGTCTTTTTCATCGGTCTTTTTTTCATCGGTGAGAAAAAATAGAACATGTTTTAAATTTATCCGATGGGAAAAAAAACGATAACAAATTCCGATCGTCTGTGTGGAACTCCATCAGGGAAAAAACCCACGCATGCTCAGGATCAAGTCGACGCATGCTCAGAAGCATTGAACTTCATTTTTCTCGGCTCGTCGAAGTGTTTTACGTCACGGTGTTTGGGACGGTCAGATTTTTGACTGATGGTGTGTAGGCAAGGCTGATGGAAGTCAGCTTCATCGGATTTCCGATGGAAAAATACATCGGGTTACAATCCATAGGAAATCCGATCGTGTGTACAGGGCTTTAGTCGTACATTATGGGACATGGAATAGTATTTTGAAGGACATAAAAAGGTGTCTGCTATGTTGAGTGCTGTTCCAGACTCCTCCCCAATCTGGGATTCGACAGGTACAGGCTGTAAAAGCCCATCCTCTGTCTATTGCGCTGCATTATCCATACACAAACAGCTGTGCAAAGATCATGTCATTCCCATAGCCACACCCCTCTGAGGTTTTTCACTATACATGGGCTTAGTTGTAGAGACATTAGCTTTACATACACAGCACCAAATGTAGGATCCGGTGCCTGTAGCACAACGTTAGAGAGTGGCCCCACATCTCCCGCCTCACTGGGTTTAGGTATGGTGGTTGTACTGCCACCTTTAAGAGAATTGGACACTGGCAAAGCAAAGCACAGCCCAGAATAACCCCTCCCATTCTCAGCATGCCTCCATTTTTTGCTAGTGTTCCTAAGAGAATGGTCATCTTTTTTTACCTTTTATATAAAGAGATTTTTTAATTCTAACAAGATTTATCAGGTGCTGCAGAGCCACTGGGGCTCCTTTGTGGAACTTCTGGTTTGGTTACTCCTCAGCTTTGCCCTAGGGGACTGTACTTGACCAAGCTGTAATGTCACTCTATGGGCACTAGATCCTACATTTGGTGCTAACTTACGCATGTGGTGCAATGAGTTGAATTAGTCACAGGGTTATATGAGTAAATATTTGAACTCAAGACTGTGTGAAGGACGTTTACTATATATTCTTTAGTAGTATATGGAAGCCTTACTATGCACCAGTGTTTACCGACAGGAATATAGAAGAGGAGGTTAAGCAGGCATGCATTTTATTCTCGCATGGCCATCTGGTGGAACCCAGTCCCTGAGGACTCTTTATAGAGTTTGCCCACTGGATGGGAGAAGACCATTAAACAGGGCTTGTCCCTAACACCCTGGCTATCTGTCTGAGGGAAGCCACAGGATGAATGAAAGCTACAGTTAGTAAGGGCCTATGCTCTTTAAATGGGGGTCCCAGGTGTGTTGCTCTGGTTCCCTTAAGGGTACAATGGAGCACCATCTTCCACACATTTAGTTGCAAGCAGCATGGTGGGAGATTGTTTTCCATTTTCCATCCGACACCTTTTTTTGTTTACCAGGATTCAGCCCAGGTACCTTCACTGAGCCTGTGCAACTTCCTTCTGGGTCAGGCACAGTGCACATGCATGCACCATTTTGGAAAAAGTGCACAGACTCGGCTCAGCCTCCCTTGCCTTCTCCTCACCTACACCTGCGATCCTCTGGGATGTTTCTTCTGGGCTCCCTGATGCTTTTAGTGACAGTCATAGGCTTTTCCTGCTCTGCAGTGTTACTGTGGGTACCCCTTGGGAAGATCACTCACACCTATACCATGGCACAGCATAAGCGAAAAGGAATCATTCCTGCTGACTAAAGGGCCTCCTTAACCCATTCTGGGGGACCTACTCCTCTTGTTTGTCAAAGGAGGAATTTTGTGCTCCTATGTCTGAGTTTATGGGTCAGCCTTTCAGCGTTGTTACAGTCTTTAGCCCACAGGGGCCACAAGCAGGCCCCCTCAAACTCTTCCCAATAGGCTTTCCCTGCTCTACCTTTAGTGGCAGCTGCTGTTATGAATTTGGATGTATAAGATAATGGTGTTCTGTCAAAATCTCTGATCATAGGCGCAAGCACTGATGCTATCATTTCATTCGTCCGTCTCCTTCCCCTAACCTTGTTCTACTCAGGATGCCTGGGTCTAATCCTCACATCATTAAACTACATTTATTTCAGCATGGCACTTTGTTTATCACTGACTTGATATTCAGGAACATGCTGCCATTAACACCCTTCGGTTGCGTCTCCATGAGAATTTCCCCATTTTCTACTGGCGAACACCTGCGGGACTTCGCCACTCTAGGTCAATGGAACCCTACTTCTCACTATGCGCAGATGTTAGCTCCATTACAGGGACTCCCTTTTTTACTACACAGGACTCCCTGGCCTTCAACACTCAGACTCTAACCCTAAGGCCCTTAGTTTTGAGATTACCTCTGTCAGTGTACCAGGATCAAGGATCACCAAGCTACCTGTTTATTAAGCTTGAGGTTCTTCTGCTCTTGTAGCCTCCAAAAGAACTGACATTGGCACCAGTGGCACGAGTCAACTTCTTTGGTCAACTACTATTACAATACTGGAAAAGGTGGCATTCCCATTTTCTTAGTATTACCCTTATGTGTTTGTTTTCGCCTCCACACGTTGTCTGTAGGTACCTTGGTACTTGCCTGCCCATCTCACCAAACTCTTCAATTATGTGACTGCTGTTCAGACTCCCGCCCATAGATCTCATAGCAACCCAAACACCTTTATGTTCACCAGTTGGGCACTTTCTAACTTCTAGGTTTGATGCCCCTATTTCTTGTGGGTATGAATATCCCCCCCCCCCAATTGCTCTGTAATCATGTAAGTTAGTTCTTACCTAGTGTGATGATAGGGAACCCCGTTTTAGATATTGTTTTCATTTCTCATTATGAGTCTCTTTCTATTTGGAATAACCACTCAACCCTTGGTATCCAGCAGGTCTTGGTTAGCCCATGTATATCTTCTTCTTAACACCTTGGCTTTGCACTGCTTGTGCACTCCCTTTTGAGAGGAGTTGCTCTTCTTTGTTGTGTTGCCATTTTCTGTAAATCTCTGAGGTGCTCCTGCCCAAGCAGAGCCCTCCATTTGTGCTCAGAGGGGTTACTCCCTTATAATGACCTCTGTAAGAACAGAACCTTCTTCCCTCAATTAACCCTAACAATCGCAGTTCTGTCTTGGTCCCCCCCCCCCGTGTTCTTTCTGGGGTCCCCCTCCTTTCCCTACATCACATGGGGACAAAGTATTCTGGAAGCAGGTCCATCCTGCTTTCCTGGTGCTCTTTTTATCAACTTCTGTGGCAATGTCATTCTCCCTCCATATGGCCTGCCTTGAAGGCATGTCATGCCTTGTAACTGGAGCCTCATTGAGTGGACGGGGTAATATAGGTACACTGGGGAGCGGTTCCCAGCAAAGCTTTTGCCTGTGTCCAATCATCTGAAGGTAGCAGCATATAACCGAAGAATAAACTCTGGTGTCCCTTACTGTACTCCAAGATATAGATTTTACAGGTATGTCAAAATTCCTATATTACTGCTTCAAATGGCAATTAACAAATCTGACATTTCAATGGCGTACAGGTCCTCTTTCTAAAGATTGCAAGGCTTGAGAAAGGGATACGTGTGCCCTCAAAACATTATGTCCGTTTTGCAATAAAGAAGCTTTATTATTAATACTACTGGAGTGCTGACCATACTTTGCACTATCCTAATCACTTAACCACTTCCATGCTGAAAGACAGTTGATAGAACAGGCCAAGCACAGCCTGCAAAACCTATTTTTCTGCATCTACAACCTGTGTCAACATGATCCTATTTAATAAACCATAAAGAAATAGTGCAATGTGCAGTAACCCAGTGCAGGAAAATCTAACAGAATTCACCACCAAACCAGAAGATGGATTCTGATTGCCTACATGCTACACTCTGGTTTCACTATTTTACTAAATAAGTCTGATATTGCTGTATATATGTGTCAGGGATTAAGCACAAATAAATATACAGGCAGTCTGTCAGCATCGCTATTGTAGTGTAGTGTAGTGTCAAGGATGGAGGAAAGATAGATATCTGATTACCAAAAAGATGATGTATTTAGGTCAATAGAAAAAAAAGACTCTGGTGCCAGGTCTGAGAGAGATAGTGAACAGGACAAGGAGAGAGGATCGAAGTTTTGCCCATTCCATTCCAGCGCCTATTACCGTATATACTCGAGTATAAGCCAAGATTTTCAGCCCTTTTTTTGGGGCTGAAAGTCCCCCCCTCGGCTTATACTCGAGTCATATAAATTTTACATTGTAAATATTACCTGTAAAGAAGTTGCGGTCGCGGCATCCATCGTTCGAATTCCGCGGCGTCCATCGTTCAAAATTCCGCGGTCTCTTCCTGTTCCTTCCTTGATAGGCGAGTCTCAGCAGACACTCTCCGCCTATCACGAACGTTCTCTCATCCTCAGTTTTCCAGCAGACGTCTGTGATTGGCGGAATACCCAACACAGTGTCTGCTGGGAAAACTGAGGATGAGAGAATGATCGTGATAGGCGGAGAGTGTCTGCTGAGACTCGCCTATCAAGTAAGGAACAGGAAGAGACCGCGGAATTCGAACGATGGACGCCGCGGAATTCGAACGATGGTCGCCGCAGCCACAACTTCTTTACAGGTAATAATTACAATGTAAAAATTTCTATTTACAGGGAACAGCGAGCTAGGGAACAGTGGGGCATCGGCTTATACTCGGGTCAGAGAGGTTTCCCAGTTTTTTGGGCAACATTAGGTACCTCGGCTTATACTCAAGTCGGCTTATACTCGAGTATATACGGTAATAGAAAAATTTAAAAAAGACCAAACCTGAATCCCCCATCTTCCATGTCTGCATTTGTGATTATCCCTCAGGCTGGCCATCCAATTAGCATGTCAGGAGATTGTGGCTGGCTCTCTATGGCTCCGGTGTGAATTACAAAGGGGTCCTGTGCGTCTTCTGGTCCGTTTCAGGTCTGAATTCAGTAAAAAATATGGACTCAAATCGGACCTGAAACATTGAATGGGGACGCACTGGACCCCTGTTGTGAGCCGCTCCGTGCTGCTGGTGAACCCTTAGACTGGACTTTCTCATTAGCTGTGGCCACCATGCTAAGATCTGGAAGTCGCTATAAAAAATGGAAGTATACCTGCCACATGTTGAAGTAAGACAAGGAACTAAAACCTAATTCTAGTATACAACCTTCTTCAGGTACATGCAGGCTAAGCAGTAAATATTGACTTTCCCAGACTGATCTTGAAAATGAGTGTGGGTGGGTGCTAAGTTATTTTAAAGTGTACTAATTCTTAAGTGTCAGCTGCAGTGACCAAAAACAAGTAGCCCAAATATGCACAAACATATATCTATGTCCAGTAGTAATAAATGCATTGAACATAGAAGTAGGTAATGCTGTGGAAGACTATTCTGCATTTTCATAGCTCTTAATGCAAAGGACCCCATCCTTATACAGGGGTTAGGGTGGGCAGATGCCTCAGACAGAGTGTTTTTTTTTGGGGGGGGGGGCTGCTGGGGAAATGTTTTTACTGGGTTAGATATCAGTGTATGCTGTGTGATATGTTACAACTGTATGTTACATATTAATGGCTGCTGGACTGAACTCTTGAGTGCTCTGTATGTTACAAATTACTGAGCCCTGCACTCTAAGCTGGGCTGCACATTACATATATATATATATATATATACTGTAGTAAAAACATCCTACACCCCTCTGTAAAGGTCAATGCGATCAATTAAGATAATTAATGACTCTAGAAGTTAAGTAGGGTACAACACAGTGAGTCTTAACAGAATATTATGTGTAATATTATGAGTAATTCAGCAAACTCGATAATGAATGGTAGTTGTCGTGGGTACATTGGTTTGAGAACGAGGCTTGACTATTACACGATCACACATGCGCGAGATTGCGGTGAAGGGAAACATGAAAGAGTGGAAATCGGACTCAGATAACAGTATTGAAGATGGCGCCGCCTTATCCAGGAAGAAAACATATTTCAAAGTAAAGAAAAAGGAGGAATAGGCGATTGTGGCTGAAATCCAAACAAAGGATTTAATCCTATGGTGAATATGCAATGCTTAACAGTGTCATAGGACATGAAAGCGGTGCTCAGATGGGAACCTTCACCACATATACTGCATGCCTCTTAGACATATATTATCTCAAATTATAGAGATCTCACTCACTTGAGGCATATCCATACAGTTCAGAAGCAAGAGGGAGACTCTATCTGTTCCAATCAGTGTATTAATCCCAAAGTGTCAGGTAAATGGAAGTCGCCAAATACTCACTCCCAACATGTGCAGAGAAAAAGGAAGACTTCGTAGTATAATATGTTTTCAAAGGTATTTATTAAAAGCTTAGATTACACTTACACTTACATTTGTGAAGTTTAAAACCAGCATAGCAAACACAACACTAGGCATAGCAGGGGTTAGCACTAGCCTGCTCGTGCGGAATGACATCACAGAATTGGCTCCACCCAGCGCGTTTCCCCGCAACAGGCGTCAAATATCGATAGACACTGTTGATTTACGATAAGTTGATTCATATATCGTTTTTCTTATTAGGAGCGCCCCAGTATATTTGTTTTATTTTATGCACATTACATACCTCTGACCACTGTACTCTGTATGCTGGGATAATTTTACATATTTCTGATCACTGCACTCTGTACAATTTAAATGCTTCTTTAAGGGAGACGGTATACTAGCTCTATCTCCATAGTCTGTGCGCAGAAAAGTATACGTAATTGAGGAAGTCAGTATCAAGCACTCATGCGTATGTAGCACTACCCCCGTAGGAGATGCTGGTTATATTTTTGGGTCATGCCGTTACCGGTCTGTTCCACCGTATCCGTCATAGGGGTTCCATTGAAGAGTTTTCACAGATGTCAGCACCAACACACAGTCTCTTTTCCAATGGTTTTATTAAAGAAATGTAATTTAGAGGGATGGAGGGTTAGGGGAGATTCAGGTACCTTGCTTTGCGGATCACAGGTACTTTCTTCAATCCAGAGGACAAACAGTTTCCACACTGGATATAGCAACCACCGGATAGGCCTCTCTCACTGACCTAGCATCAGGTGCGGTGCTTGGTCAAAAGTCTCTGCCACAGACTTGAAGAACACAGCAGTCTCTGCACAATCCTCTACCACAGGACTGATTGATCCAGGACTTTTTCAAAGTTTAAGTACAGTCAAACAGTACCAGTTTCTTTCAGCCAATCTGGCAATACTGTGAGATAGATGGGTCGAGATGCGTCCTCCAATTGAGTCTCCAGGCTCTTTCTGAGATACCAGCCCTTTTGGCTCGGTCCTCTCCGAGAAAAGTCCTCCCCTGGTTTCTTCAATTGCTCGGCTTCTCCCTGTAGGCAAGACAGGACCACCCCTTTACTAGTAGGCCCCAGAACTCCTGGGCCTACTTTCAGTAACAAGGCCTCGGGCCAGCCGGCCCCGAGGCAGGAAAACTGGTACGGCACACCTTAGCCCAGGAGGGCCATCAGGTCAGAGAGACCCGGAAAACCGTGTCTGTCCCTTAAATACCCTCTCCCAGATTTGCTCTTTTCTGATCTATATGTTAATTTATTATGACCAATCCCACTGAGCCGTTTCTGGGCAAGAGGTACTCAATACATCCAGCCTGCTGCATTTCCAACCTTGACCTGTGGTGACAGCGACACCCACAGTCAAGTGGAAAATGCACAACACAGCTGGACTGAAACAGAAACCAGAAATTTACACAATTATTCTGAGCTAAACTACAGCTCAGACAACTAAATTTACAAATAGCGCCTACCCAATAGGAGCAGGGCGCTACACGTAGTAAACTGGGGGGCATAGTTTTGGCATCTTCTCCCTGGGCACTGGATGACCTTGTCTAAGCACTACATTTGTTTGTGCAAGGCCCATACCCCTCTTAATCACTTCCTCCCAAATGTGGTTGAATTCAGTTCAGGTAATCTCTACTAAAGTGTAAGAACCAATAGCAGACAATCAGAACTTTAGTTTACTGAATCCAAGACAGTACTAGCTAGATTTAATTGGTAACTTTGGGCACTGCACCTTGCACTCAGAAATTTGCAAATATTTTAAACAAGCCCCACAAAGTTCCTGGACAGCATTAGATTTCCTTGCTGCCTGACTAATAAGTATCCTCTCTTAGAAGTTCTGTAAGACATGGATTCAGTTTCTCTACAGCCTACACAAGTTTTCCCTTTGAAGTTATTTAATCAGAAGTGTTTTTTATGCAATCAAAGAGTTAAAACAATAATATAGGAACATTTGTGTTATCATCTTACAATGAATAATTTAATCATTCACATTAAAGATGGATCCCAGTCATGAAATCTTTTCTTTGAAGGTCCCTCACGGGCAATTCCACTGATTAATAAATTAACATATAGATCAGAAAAGAGCAGAGTCTACTAAACCAACCACTTGTTATAAAACCAGAGGATTTTACACTCGCAGGACATGATAGCTGGATCAGTGGTAAATTTGATTATGCTATATAAAGAGAAAACTGACCTGAACTGGTAATAATAGGTGTCTGGAATGAGGCATACAAATGCCAAAGTATACAAAAGTGATCAGGCAGTTGAAGACTAATTGCCAGTGATCTTCATTTCCATTCATCAGGGTCACTGTAATAAACTAGTAATTGCTTTCTGCGACTTATCAGCAGCACCATGTACTGGGTTAGCATTGATAAAAGCGTAAAGTTTGGAGTTAAAATTAGACAATTTATGAGCTAACCTAATTTACTGAAAATGCAAGCTTTTAAAACAAAATCAGGGGAATTCAATATAGCCAGATTACTGGGGATAGTTCTCCTAAAAATTACCTGCGTCTAATTAAGGTAAGCAATTGCATCGTCTCAGTAACATTACTGACACCTGTGGCAAATTCAGATAGCTCTTACTATCACCACTTTAAGAAACTGTCACTATGGTGGCGACAAATTCTTAAAGAATTACCGTCAGTTCTCAGGTAGGAAACTGGAGGTAATTAAGACCAACTCTAAGCATGTGTACAAAGATATGCCAGTATTCAGAGTGGGCCGTGCCTTTGTTGGGGAGCTGTCATATACCGTATATGCCAGCTTCCAGCACAGGGTTGCATCCTCTGCCTCATTTAGATGTTGGCTGGGAGATTCCCCAGCCGAAAGCTCTATGTAAACAAAAGGGATGGGATACAGCTGATGTCATTACCCAAATATGGGCAATGTCCACTTCAATACAAGGCACTTCACCTCCTTCCGGCCCAGGCCAATTTTCGGCTTTCAGCACTGTCACACTTTGAATGACAATTGCACGGTTATGCAATTCTGTACCCAAACAAACTTTTATCATTTTTTTGAGACAGATAAACAAATAAAAAAATACTGAAAACTGAAAGACTGAAAAAAAGACTGAAACTGTTATAAAATTTTATAATTTTTCTCCTTCACTGATGTGTGCTGTTAAGGACAGGCACCGATGAGGAGGCACTAATATGCATCACTGATGGGCACCGATAGGCGGCACTGATGGGTAGCCTTTATGGGCACTGATAGGCGGCACTAATGTGCACTGATAGGTGACACTGAAGGGCATGATGGGCAGCACTGATGAGGCAGCACTGATGAGGAGGCACTGATGGGCACTGAAAGGCAGCACTGATGGGCACCACTGATGGAGCTGCACTGATAATTATTGCACTGATTATCAGTGCAGATCCCCCCCTGTCAGGAAAACACTTCCTAGTTACACTGTGATCAGCTGTGATTTGGACACAGCTGATCACATGGTAAAGAGCCTACATCATATGCTGTTTACCGTGATCGGAGATTGGGGCGCATGAGCGGCATGTTCTGGAGGACGTCATATGACGTACGGTCAGAATGAAAAAAGCACCGCCTGGCCGTCATTTTGCTATAGGTTGGGCGGGATATGGTTAAAGCACTTCTTCACTCTGTTTAAAAAAACAAAAAACAGTAAATACTGAAGCTGCTGACCTTTTATTAAAAGGATACTCACTTGTCCACCAAGGATCCAGTGCCATCCTCACCTGGGCCAGTTATTTGCCAGTCTTCGGGTCCCCAGCGACACCATGTATATTGTAGGAAGCTGGCTGTGACTCCTTGCAGCCTCACATGCCAGTTTCCAATTCTTTGTGAATGGTCCCACAGCCTCTTAGCACCTGTGACATGTCCCAGAAACTGGAAGAAAAAGGAACCCCCCTTGGTTGTGACTTTGTAGACAACAACCACACATCAATGGATAAACAAAATATTTATTATGAATATGTAAAATCGTTTGATCATTCACACATGAAAGGATCGTTAAAAAGACATATCACAAACAGGCACATATATCAAAAATAAAAACAAGAAAAAAACAAAGAAAACATGACAGATTACATTGTTTGTAGGACGTATTGTAAAAATACTCTCCGGTATTAAAGTAATATCTCCGGTACCCGACACGTTTCTGGTTCAAGCACCTTCGTCAGGGGTATTGGCAAGAGTATATGCAGTCATAGATTTGTCTTACATACAAACATAGAAGATGAAGCACTACCAGCGGCAGTGTCGACAGATGCCCACCAATAACATCCAATCTCAATGTTTTTTTTTTAAATACAGGAAGCAATTTTTTGTATATTTCACTTTTGTTAGCCTGGGGATCCCCAGGAAATCATAAACAGTGAAGGAGTTGTAGTCAATGTCTGCAGACTGATGAGTAAAACTACCTGAAGCCTCAATGTGACTTCTTGTCCATATGTAGTGTGCTCAAAGTCCTTTAGGAAATAATGCTTCCGCAACAGGGTTCCTCTGTGTGATATACACCCTGCTCTGCAGTGCTCAGGAAAACTGTGGGCAAAGGGTATGGGTCCGGGGGGGGGGGTGGAAAACTGTCAAAACTAGGTACCCGCCCCCCCCCCAAAAAAAAGTGCCCAAAAGTTAAAGGGGGTGGAAGAGGCGGAAAAGCAGAACTTCTCCTTTTGGGTAAAGATACACTTTAAATAAATATCTAATATTTGCTTGTTAAAATATGTTGAAAAAGTAAAAAAATTTCTATGGGACTTACTCACTTTTATATATATATTATTCGTTTATTTTTAACCACTCACTGGCCTGCCCTAGTACATTATTGTGGCGAGGCGGCATGGGCAGGCTCAGTCACATATATACATGACTGTGTCACTTTCAGGTTAGGAGCGCACCTGCTCGGGTGCACATCGCGCTCGTCCTGTGACTGCTGTGTCCACTGGATACAGCGCATTACATTAAATGATAACCAGGTGCCATGTGATTACTATGATTGGTATAGCGATCACATGATAACAATGTAAACAACTTCTAAATACAATTCACCCGCGATAGATATTAGTCCCTATATACTCTTCCTGTTGTTGCTGTTCATTAATAAAGTAAAAATATTACACCATAAACCACAGCGCAAACAGTGACATAATAAAGTGTAAATTCAAAAGTGCAAATAGCAAAATATTAACCAATCTTTTTAAATTAATGACATGAACCCTTTTCAAAATCATATGTAGCGGGGGTCTAAAATATAGGGGGAAGTGCATGGGTGGTAGTATGATCCAATGCACCCTGATTGCTAGTGAATTTTGGAATTATTTACAGTCTGGAGGACTCTGGTGGTGTGAGGTTCCCTGTGGCCTACAGGTGGCACTGTCGCCCTGGGACGGGGTTGAGCCCACACCGTAAGACTGTGCCTTTTTTTGTCCTTTCCTGGCGCTGGTACAGCGGGGCACCCGCTGTGACGCAAAGGGAAAGGAGATAAAAGGGGCGGACGCCCTTACCACGGGGTTCAGAGTTCGGAATCTGAGGACTCAGCCTGGGTGCTGACGTTCCGGAGTTCCGGGCCTAGGTGCCCTCGACCTGGCCGGAGCGGGAGATGGAGTCCATCTCAGGCACCTTTAGCCTGGGGTGAGGTACTATGGCGGAAGCCTGGAGCTCAGTACCTTTGACTGAGTTCCGCGAGGGTGGAGGAATCCGAGGGGACCCTAACTCCTTGGGTGCCTGTGTCTGAGACGAGGAGGCCGGTGAGCGGAACTTCTCTGGAGAGTCCAGCACAGCATTGCTGGTGAAAGAGAGGCCTCCGGTAACTGTCTTGGACGGATGTCTTCCCCCTGATAGGGGCTATGTTAGCGAAGGTAATCCATGTTCTGTTCTGTTCAATATAGTCAGTGGCAGTGACTATTCGCCACTGGTGACACCACAGTGGTTAGCTATTTCTAAAAGGATTGTGCCTTGACCTACTCCCTACAAATACTGAACTGTTCGTTGGGTCCCAACCTGTCTGTGCTGAATGACTATTTATTGAGAAGAATAAATACGAGTTGGACCGTTTTCAGTATGTGGAACTTCAGTTACTGGAAGCAAAGGGGGGTCATTCAGTAAAGGATTTGACTCTGGGACATACACACATAGCCCGATAGTTCTGGCCTTCACCTCTACACATTGGAGTACATGGGCCGTGGTGTATCTCATCCCCCCCCCCAGTACTAACCCCTAGACGAGACAAACAAGCCGTGAATGAGAAGGGGTGAGAGGGGTGAGGTCGCTACACATATATCAACCAATAAACATGTGGCTAGTGAAAGTCGATAAAGTGATATAAATCTTAGTCCCAAAATTTCTTACAAATCTGCGCCTGTCCAAACAGATAATTAAAGTGCAGTAGTGCTCCAACACATTGATACGTGCTCTGCACACCCTTTTAATCAGATGGTATGAACCCTTTGCAATACTGCATGTGGGTCAATCAGGCTTAAGCTGGTGAGCAGGGAGATGGCGCTTCCTCTAAGTCTTCACATATGCTTGCGACTCATGCACAGAGGAGAGAGAATCCATATGGTATAGTACGTCTTGTTTACTTAAATAAAAAAGTGAAAACACACTTATGCCTTGTACACAAGATCGGAATTTCCGATGAAACAAGTCCGATGGACTTGTTTCATCGGAAATTCCGATCGTGTGTGGGCCCCATCGGACTTTTTTCAATCAGTGTTTAGAAATAGAACATGTTTTAAATTTGTCCGATGGGAAAAAAAAGATAGGAAATTCCTATCGTCTGTGTGGAACTCCGACGGAGAAAAAACCCACGCATGCTCAGAATCGAGTCAACGCATGCTCGGAAGCATTAATGTTAATTTTTCTCGGCTCGTCGGAGTGTTTTACATCACGGCGTTTTGGACGGTCAGAATTTAGTCTGACAGTGTGTATGCAAGACAGCTTGAACGGAATTCCGATGAAAAATTCCATCGGATTTTAGACCATCGGATACTCCGATCGTGTGTACAGGGCATAACAATGTTCCAGAGTTAAAATCGCATTATCACAAATGCTAGGCAATCCCTTTAGGGCAGTCAACTCACTCCAGGAACTAGCTAGGTTCTCTCACAACCTAGCATGCGTTCCACTGCTCGCCAGACGTGACGTCACTGGGTAACAGGAATCTACGTTGATGCGTTTTGCCCCTTCCACAGGGCGTTATCAAAGACTTTCCAATCATGAGCAGCTTGCTTACTGTTGTGATCTGTGATTGGCCCAAAGCAATCACATGGTATCTGGCTACCTATACCTTGTAATTAGCTGTAGCCAATCCCAGATCACAACCATAAGCAAGCTGTTCATGAATAGTTAACTCATTCACGACAGATAAAACTATTGCTTATAGAATGATCAGCATTGTATAGGCAATAACAGTGTAAAAAAAAAATCCCTGGTCATGAACAGGGTAAAGCCATCCGGAGCTCGAATCATTAACAAAACTTTAACTATCTTATATGTCATAACACAAATCTTTATCATATCACAAAACTTTGGGCTCATTCACACTGGTGCATTGCGGTAAAGCATGCTAAAGTGCAAGTGTTAATGAGCGCATGGCAATGCACCTGCTCCATGTATGGTGCCATTTACTGTAAATGACACCCCAACACATTGTACAGTAAGGACCAATGCACAACAGCTCACCACAATGCGTATACTGTACATTGTGCTGCACTGTGTTGCTAAAAAGAGTTCTGTATGTTTTTTCTTCCATTATGAATGGTTTGCCTTAACACAATGCATATTAGCATGAACCATAATGTGTGTTAACGCACTGCAATGGAACCCTTCTAAATGAATGAGTTCTGTATTTCCAGTGAAGGGTACCTGTTAATGCTACAGTAAACCAAGACATTTAGACAATTGTGCGCTTTCACCCTTGTAGAAATAGTTTGCAGAAGGCCCTTTTCTGCTGCAGAATGACTGTGCTCCTGTACACAAAGCCTGTTCCATGAAGACATTGGCCAGTTTGGTGTGAAGAAACTTGAGTTGCCTGCACAGATCCCTGAACTTAACCCTATTTATCATCTCTGGGATGAATTGGGATGCTGGTTGTAAACCAGGTCTTCTCGGTCAATAAGGACAAAGAGGGGGCAAACTCTATATTTATGCCCATGGGTTTGGAATGTAGGTGTTATGGTCCACAACTTGTTGGCCATATAGACTTTGTGTGACTTTCTTTATGCCTCTTCTTTTCATTTCTAGGCCTGGGTGCTGTCCTCTATCAACTTCTGTTGCAGATTTTTCATAGCCATAACAAAATTCATCTACGGCTGTTGGGGTCCCATTTTATTGGATGACCACACTCCAGCTAAAAGTTTAACTTCTTTTTTAGTAAGAATCCATAAAGCGGGTACAAAAGAAAAAAGACACTTCTTACAAGTTTCACGCTAAAAGGTGCTTACTTGTGATGATTAAGCACTATTCATTTCTACCCAAAAGTCTATCTCCATCCAAAACCTTTCTTCTTAATTTTGGATAACGTGGAAAAGGATTAGAAGCTCTATTGGGTTTTTACTCCTATTTGAGGCTCTAGTAGATTTTTATTTGGGTGTGAGTCCCTATTGCAGATTTTCCCTTTCTTCCTGATAGCAGTAAAAATCTGACAGGAGATGTAATTATTCCCCACCACATATAAAACATAACAAAGTTGGCTTGGCACTTTAAGAAGAATCTGCGATTATTCATTTTCTTCTTTAAGGTAAAAGAATATGAATGTATACATCCATAAATGTTACTAGGCTTCCTTACAAAAGTTAATAGTATCTTTAGCACCTCTTACTATACAAGTGTGAAAGCAGTATAAGTGACCCCTGGGCTACACCTATGTTCATGTAGGTACATGCTTCAATCATTCTGTGGTATTCAGCCTCGCACACACAACCGTTTTTCTCGGCAAGAAAACATCTGGGAGAGCTTTTTGCTGAGAAAACCGTTCGTGTGTATGGTTTCTCGGCAGGAAAACTACCGGGAATCTCGACGAGAAAAATAGAGAACCTGCTCTCTATTTTTCTCGTCGGGATTCTCTGCAGTGTTTCCTGCCGAGAAACCCGGTCGTCTGTATGCTTACCTGTCCAGGGAAACCTGCGCATGGTCGATGGGACTTTGACGCATGCGCGGTAGCAAACAAGGGTAGTGTAGGGTGTAGCAAGATGGTGGCGACGGCATTAAATGTGACGAGCGCCGGCTCGTCGTAGTCGATGATGTGATCGTGTTCTTGCCATTCAAAAGAATGGTGGTTCTTTTGAATGGCGCGTCTGTACACAGGGCTTGGCAAGACAAGCTTGCCAGGAATCCCGTCGAGAAAACCAACGTTTTTTTTTCGACGGGATTCCCGCCCGTGTGTATGAGGCTTGACTCTAACTAGAGCAATACAGTTCGGATAGAAATACGCACTAAAAAGTCAGAAATCAATCTTCTTGGGTGATAATGAGCAGAGCAGACTTTCTCCAGGTCTGGAAAAAAAAAATCTCATATTGCAGCTCCTATATTTTTGTGCGGACTCTATTCACGCTGAAAACATGAGATTTTTACCTGAGTCCATAACAATAAAACACTTTACCGCTGGCTATAGAAAGTAACCTTTAGAAAACATTTAATGCTGATTGCTTTCCTTTAAATATAGATTGGAACAAAGCACCCCGTCCTCAACCCGCGCAGCCTGCAGTTCTGCTCCTGAATACAGCTGACGATATTTTGTGGCACTAATATTAGATTTGCTATACTAGGTCACTAAGCTTTAGACGTACAAGGTATACTATGGATATTCGACTGCCCATTGCAGTAAACCAGATGGCAAGAATATGATGGTATTAGTAGTACTACTACCAGTCACTGGGCTGTGAAGGTGCTGTTGTTCTGGATGTGACTAGAGTAGCACTATCTATCCTCTTGCACAGTCCTCTCTATGCAGTGCTGCCTTCTTGGTGACGTAGAATAAGGACAGCAGGGGAAAGTATGCCTTGATCCCTGTGCGTTCAAAAAAGGACTTAATTATATGGGAAATTCTCAACACTACCTGCAAGCTAAAAATTTCTGGTTTTCTGTCCTATAGCTGATCACAGGCTATTTAGAAGATGGACACAGAGGTAACTTGTTTTATCAGGCACATACTGTTCCTTATTGATCCATCATCCTTCAACCTGGGTAGCAGATCACATTCAAACCCAAGTCACACAAGTTACGTGAAAATGTCTTTTGGTCGTGAAATAGGATGCCTATTGTAACGCTTTTCATACATACCACAATTGAAGAAAAACTAAGTATTATCTGTGTGTAATTTGACTATGGAATATTGCAATTTCAGAAAAACAACAATCTTTTGTGAAAACATACTGTTTATGATTTTTAGAATCACTTATTAGTTCACTAAAATGGGGCCAACTGCCATTTTTAGGGAGCCTTTAGGAATGGAGACTCCCCACCCCTCACTGGGCGACCTCAATGTTAATAAGGATCAGTCTTAAAAAATATAAGGAACTGATCTGTTTATTCAGTGAGCACAAGCCTTCTATTACCAGAAGTGAACCAGTAAGGAGTTCAAATATACCTAAACCAAAAAACAAAAATCGAATTGCAACTTAGTTGCTTTTCTTTTTTTTTAAGGCTTCTTCATTTATAATCACCTGGTGATCCTGCCAGCAACACGCTTTCTGTTATAGTGTGACAACACTCACTCAAAAAATCAAAAGAAAGCAGTTGATTGGGGGAGTACACATATAATGATTACAGTGCCCAAATCATAATGTCTTGGTGGGTGTTACCACAAAAATCAATATACTTTATAAGAGCTGTGGAAAAACAACACCAACTTATGGTTACCAAATATTTTTTTAACAAAATTCGATTTTATATATAATATATATATATATAATATATATATATATATATATATATATATATATACAGTGGAACCTCGGATTACTAGCATAATCTGTTCCAGAAGAATGCTCGTAATCCAAAGTAATCGCATATCAAAGCGAGTTTCCCCATTGAAGTCAATGGAAACTAAAATAATTAGTTCCGCATTGACTTCAATGGCATGCAATACTGCATGCGGCCAGAGGCGGGGGGCGCTGGAGAGCCTCGGAAACGACCATAAAGGCACGAGGACACCTCAGCTGGCCTCAGAAAGACTTTGTTCCCGAAATTTGCCAAGGTCAGACATGCTGTCCTCTAGCCTTTCTGTGCATTTCCGAACAGCGCCAATCGTCTGCAATCGGCGTCGTTCGGCTCTGCTCGGCTCCTGCGCCCCCCACCTCAGGCCAAACGCGGTACTGCACAGCGCTTTTGCCTGAATCGTGCTCGTTTTGCGAGACAACACTCGCAAACCGAGTTACGATTTTTAAAAATACAGTGCTCGTATTGCGAAACGCTCGTTAACCGCGTTACTCGCAATCCGAGGTTCCACTATATATATATATATATATATATATATATATATATATATATACACACACACATACACATACACACACACTGTATCTCACAGAAGTGAGTACACCCCTCAGATTTTTGTAAATATTCTATTATAGATTTTCATGTGACAACACTGAAGAAATTACACTTTGCTACACAGCCAATAATGTCTAAACCGCTGGCAACAAAAGTAAGTACACCCTAAGTGGAAATTTCAAAAGTGGGCCCAATTACCCATTTTCCCTCCCCGGTGTCATATGACTCGTTAGTGTTACAAGGTCTCAGGTGTGAATAGAGAGCAGGTGTGTTAAATTTGGTGTTATCGCTCTCACTCTCTTATACTGGTCACTGGAAGTTCACAACATGGCACCTCATGGCAAAGAACTCTCTGAATATCTGAAAAAAAGACTTGTTGCTCTACATAAATATGGCCTAGGCTATAAGAAGATTTCCAAGACCCTGAAACTGAGCTGCAGCACAGTGACCAAGACCATACAGTGGTTTAACAGGACAGGTTCCACTCAGAACAGGCACTGGACAGAGGAGGATCCAGTAGCGCCGGTGGTGGACTTGAGAAGAGAGGGTTTGGGGCCGATTTATGCAATTCAAGTTTGTTGTTTAAAAAAATAAAGCCTTTACAATCGCTTTCAAGATAAAAACAAGCATCAATTCCCCATTGACCTCCCGTCCCTTCCTCTCGAAAAACACCACGTGATCCATCAAAAAAGCCGCCCCATGAGAGAGGGAGGAACCCCCTGAGAGAAAGAACCATAATACACTATAAGGTGAGTACATTACATATAACCAAGGTCTGCAAAACAATAATAAAAACATGCATATGCACACTTGTATAAAGTGCAGGGCCAGTGCAAGGATTTTTGACACCCTAGGCGAAATCTAATTTTGCCGCCCCCCTTGGCTCCACCCCTGACTCCACCCCCTTTGCCATGCCCCTTTTTAATGACCGCTACTATTTTGCATGCAACACATTGCTAGACCAGCTAATACATCCTCACCCGCGCCCATCAAATACAGCCTCACCGCGCCCATCAAATACATCCTCACCCGCGCCCATTAAATACATCCTCACTCGCGTCCAAATACGGCCTCACCCGCGCCCATCAAATACATCCTCACCCGCGCCCATCAAATACATCCTCACCCGCGCCCATCAAATACATCCTCACCCGCGCCCATCAAATATGGCCTCACCCGCGTCCAAATACAGCCTCACCCGCGCCCATCAAATACGGCCTCACCAGCGCCCATCAAATATAGCCTCACCCACGCCCATCAAATACAGCCTCACTAGCGCCCATCAAATACGGCCTCACCCGCGCCCATCAAATACGGCCTCACCAGCGCCCATCAAATATAGCCTCACCCGCGCCCATCAAATACGGCCTCACCAGCGCCCATCAAATATAGCCTCACCCGCGCCCATCAAATACGGCCTCACCAGCGCCCATCAAATACGGCCTCACCCGCGTCCAAATACAGCCTCACCAGCGCCCATCAAATACGGCCCATCAATGCCGCTTCACCAGTGCCAATCGATGCAATCAGTCCCTGGAGGGGGGGGGGGCATTTGGCAGATATTTTAATATACACATACATTTTAAAAAATGTCATTGTTAGCACTTAATGTACAAAAGTTTTACTCACCACACCAACGTGAACGGTGACCCTGTGATTGCTGCCTGTTCCGCTCGCATCAACTCTGCTGCTGTACCTGCCTGCTGGCACCGCACGGTACCTCTTCCATGCTCCACCTGTCCCCAAAGCCCGGGAGCCACCGCTAGGCGCCACGCTATTGACGTGACGCTAATGCCCAATAGCCCATGATGCATCGCAGTCTGATCCAGACTGACACGACACCTGACACGGCCAGACAGGAGAGGGGGGGGCTGTGCTGTGCTGCGCTGCTGGACTGGACACTATGGAGAGTGGCCTCTGTGCTGTGTGGACACCAGGTGACATGTGATGTCAGTCACACAGACAGAGAGCGGAGAGGGAGGGGCTGCGCCTCAGCGCCTGCTACTGCCAGTGATCACACAACACTACACATCAGAGGCAGAGCGGAGGAGAGCGCCCTGGGGGGTTGGAGCCGGGACCCATACCATGATTGATGTCACTGCAGCGGAGGAGAACTCGAGCGAGCGAGCGAGCCGCGCTGGGGGGGGGGGGGGGTCGGGGCGGCGCTGCTGCTTGACATGTCAGGGCGCTAGTGGAGGACAGTGCGGCACTGTCTGTGCGGAGTGCGGAAGTAAAATTACCAGCGGTCGGGCGCCCTAGGCGGCAGTGCGCCCTAGGCGGTCGCCTAGTCCGCCTAGTGGTAGCGCCGGCCCTGATAAAGTGTGAACATATATGCAAAACACGTAGGAACAAGGTGTCATACTATACTGTAGCGACAATAGTGGGCAGATCCAAATTGGTAAAAGCCTACTACTATGTAGCACCCTCTAGTGTGCGTTAGAAGTTAGTGCAGGGTGTGTTAGGAGTTCCCTCGCCGCTGTCTTGTCACATGACAAGCATAGAGATGACTGGTGACCAGATGGTCACCAGTCATCTCTATGACCGTCGGAGGCCCGGGCGCGATGTGATGACGTCACGCCCGGGTTTTCAGAAGTAAACAAAGACGCGATTGCGGCTAGTAAGCATGAGATCGGTGAAATTGTTTTCACGATCTCATGCTTTCCAGCCTGGAGGAGAGATGTGGGGGTCTTATTGACCCCGCATCTCTTCATAAAGAGGACCTGTCACACACCATTCCTATTACAAGGGATGTTTACATTCCTTGTAATAGGAATAAAGGTGATCAAAAAAAAATAAAAAAAAAGTGTAAAAATAAAAAAAATTAAGTAAAATAAAAAAAAAAGAATAAAAAAAAAATTAAAATGCCCCTGTCCCCGGTAGCTCGCGCTCAGAAGCGAAGGCACACATAAGTCCCGCTTACATATGTAAACTCCGTGTGAGGTATCGCTGCGTGCGTTAGAGCGCGTGCAACAATTCTAGCACTAGACCTCCTTTGTAACTCTAACCTGGTAACCTGTAAAAAATTTCAAAGCGTCGCCTATGGAGATTTTTAAGAACCAAAGTTTGGCGCCATTTCATGAGTGTGCGCAATTTGAAAGCGTGACATGTTAGGTATCTATTTAGTCGGCGTGACCTAATCTTTCATATTTTACAAAAAAATTGGGCTAACTTTACAGTTTTGTTATTTTTTAATTCATGAAACCATTTTCTTTTCCAAAAAAAAAGGCAATTGAAAAATTATTGCGCAAATACCGTGCAAGATAAAAAGTTGCAATGACCGTCATTTTATTCCCTAGGGTGTCTGCTAAAAAAACATAATGTTTGGGGGTTCTGAGTAATTTTCTAGCAAAAGAATGAGGATTTGTACATGTAGGAGAGAAGTGCCAGAATAGGCCCGGTATTGAGGTGGTATAAAAAGCCCGGTATTGAAGTGGTTAAAGGTCAGCAGCTACAGTATTTTTAGCTGCTGACTTTTACATTTTTGTTTACAGGGTGAAGAGTCTCTTTAACTACCCTGAAATTTACTGGAGCAATGGCCTAGCTTAAATAGTTAAAAGGCAAAAATGTCTAAACCTATTACAAGATTTTATGATACAGTTCATAGAGGTCCCAACTACAAATGATGCTCTGCTAGACTTCCTAATCTCAAACCATGCAGAGTTTATTACTAATGTTCATATAAATAGGGTTACTGAATTAAAATCCACAGAGGTCCAGTCAGTAACATTTTCTTACTGCAGAGGTCCGAATCTAATTTTTGTTCTATGATTCAGGTACTTCACATCACAGCCCCGCACCCCACACCCCCATTTACATCACAGCCTCCTTTACATCCATGTCCTCAGTTCCCCAACATCACAGCCCCCCTTGCAATCACAGACTCCCCCCTCACATCACGGCTCCCCCCTTCCTTAAGTCACAAGTTCCTTACCCTCCTCACATCACAGCCCCCCTTGCAATCACAGACTGTCCCCTCCCATCAGAGCCCCCCTTCCAATCACAGACTGTCCCCTCACATCAGAGCCCCCCTTCCAATCACAGACTGTCCCCTCAAATCAGAGCCCCCCTTGCATTTATAACCCCCCACATCACAGCTCCCCCCTCCTCACATCACAACTCTCCCCCCTCCTCACATCACAACCTTCCCTTTCATCCCTGATCCCCCCTCCTCGCATTACAAAGCCCCTTACATCACAGGCCCCTCCCTTACATCACAGCCCCCTCTGTTACATCACAGTCCCTCTTGCAATCACAGCCCCCTCCTCACATAACCCTGCCCCCATATCACAGTTTCCCCTCTTACATCACAGACCCCCCCCACATCACAACTCCCCCAAACACAGTCCCCCCTTACAATCACAGCACCTCATTAAACCACAGTCCCCAATGTAGTTACAGCTCTTCCCCTTTCACAATCCTGCCTTAACACAACAGGGGAGAGGACAGGAAGCATGGCAGGTTGAATTCTTCTCCTGTGTGTACTCGCATGCCTGCCTGCTGCCACCGCCATTGCTGTTAAACTCATAGCAGGGTAGAGAGTGGAAGGCGCAGAAGGTTTGCAGGGCGGGAGCTCCCCAACTCTTTTTGTTAACAAGCGTATGATTGGTTGCTAGGACCACCTCGTTTCATAGCAAACCATCACCCTCTTGTTAGCTTGTTAATTTGTTTATATGAGTGGTTACATGTAAAAAGAGCCTCCTACTGGCTGCACGCAAACTGGTTGCAGCTAATTGGCCAGTTTGTATGTGGCCATAGCCCAGAGTGTTGGCATGTCCAGCTCCTGCTCCACATGTAGACCAGCCATATCTCCCACTGTTATCCCTGCTGGCAGGCAGGCAGGTACACACAGAAGAGGAATCCACCTGCCATGCCTCCCACCCTCTGCCATGCTAAGAGTTTAACAACAGTAGCGGCGGCAGGAGAGGAGGCCACTCAGGCTGCTAAGTGTTGCGGCCACAGTCCAGATAGAACTATCACTCGGTCCATGTACGGACTGCGGTGCGCCATTTAGTGTCGCCTGATATAAAAGAACATCTGGGTAGCAGTCCTGCCTACAGTGACCATAACACAATTTAATTTAATGTAAGCTGTAAACAACAAGCACATACTAGAAAGATAAAAACACTTAAAGTGGTTGTAAAGGCAGAAGGTTTTTTTATCCTAAGGAAATCCATGCATTAAGTTAAAAAACCTTCTGTGTGTAGCAGCCCCCCTCCGGCGATGTGCACGAGACCCTCTGCTGCCTTTGGCTCCCGCTGCTGTCAATCAAAGTCAGTAAGCCAATAAGGAGAGAGAGGGGGCAGGGCCGAGCTGTGGCTCCTTGTCTGAATGGACACACACAGCAGCGGCTCAGCTAGAGTGCCCCCATAGCAAACTGCTGTGGGGGCACTTGACAGGAGGGAGGGGCCAGGAGGACCGGCGAGGGACCAGAGAAAAAGACGATCTGGGTTGCTCTGTGCAAAACCACTGCACAGAGCAGGTAAGTATAACATGTTTTTTTTAAAACAAAAAACAAAACAAACACAACACTTTAATATCACTAACTTTAGGAGAGAAAGAAAACATGGCCAAAGTTAAAAATGCTCTAAATAAAAAAGGAGCTTTTAAAAAATATAAAAATGAAGGAACACTATGATCATTTAAACATTACAAAGACTATAACAGAATATGTAAAAAGGAAATCAAGGCGTAAAAGTTCAAAATTAATAATAGATTGCAAAAGAGAGTAGGACAAGCCCAAAACATATCTTTAGATATATTAATAGTAAAAAGGTACGATCTGAGCATGTAGGCCCTTTACAAATAATCTGGAGTGGGTGACTGCAGACAAAGAGAAGGAAAATGTATTAAAAATACTTTCTTCAGTTCTGTGTATACAAAGGAGTATGGAGGAGTTCATGTCCGTAATGGGGGTGGTATTGACACAGCCTCAAATGATCCACAATGGCTAAAAATTAATTTGGTCCAGAAATATTTAGACAGAATGAAGGTGAGTAAGGCACCTGGAACAGATGTCATCCACCCGCGGATCCTAAAAGAATTGAACTCTGTCATTTCAAAGTCATTGGGGTTGATTTACTAAAGGCAAATCCACTTTGTACTACAAGTGCACTTGGTAGTGCAGTCGCTGTAGATCTGAGGTGAAGATCTGAAATGAGGGGAAGTTCTGCTGATTTTATCATCCAATGATGGTCATAAGCTAGTATGTGATTATGATTTTAAAGACATATAGATTGATTTTAATTTTTATTTTTTCTAATGTCTTTTACACATAGCTTTTAATCATATTTATCACTTACAGTACTCTATGACTCGTTATAAGGGGCCAGTCTACTATGTTGTCATATATATATACTTTTTTACCCATGTTGAATCACTTGTTTTCAGTGATGATCTATTTCTTATATTATATTTTTATATACATATTTTTATATACATATATTAGTTTCTAATAGTTTAATATCTATATTACATACTATATATTTTTAGAACTTATTACAATGTTGACATTTTGGTATAATGGTGATGCAGTAATATTGCATGTTCACATGCATCAAAACTGACATGCGTTTTCTCAGGTTTACCACTAGTCACATAATGCGTAATTTATTATTTCTTCGTTTGACACTATAGTTTTGAAAGATTCAGTCACCCCTGTCATCATTATCCAGAGACGTATTTATAAATTTTTACATTCAATATGTTCTCTGAGTTCCGTTATACCTTCGGTGGTTGAGGGCGGTGACCGCTGTTACCTACATTTATCAATGCTTTATATACTTAATTACATTTTTCCATTAATGATGTTTCTTTTAATATATTGTTCCTTTTAATGTTAATTACCAAGCATTCTCATGTAATTTGTGATGTTATACTGGTAGCATGGTTTGTTGCTAATCTCCGCATTAATTAGGTCTATGTTTACATAAATCCCATGTTCTTTATTGTGGCAATGCGAAGACAGCGTCCAATCAGGCAACAGGGGCGAGTGCTGGTCATCTGTTGCCGAGCGCGCTGATTGGCGGCTGTTTCACGGACATGGTGTTAAAAACATCGCGGGTACATCGTGACGTTGCGCCCTCTGTTGAAGTCAGATGACGAAACGCGTCAGGGCGTAACCACGACTACCTGTGACCCGGAAGTGACGTTTGCGCTCCAAGCGTGCGTTCCACCGCTCACAGCTACCATTCGGAAGTGTCTGCAGGCTCCGTGAGGACACAAACACTCTCCATAGGACGCTGGAAATGGTGATAGCGCCCTCTTGGGCCATTCATTGCTTATTTTACTGCTGTTTTATGTACGTAGTTTGGTTAAAGGGGTCTCCTACTGGTGGGTTAACAGATTTGAAATAAACAGGATTACACTATTGTGTTGTTATCTTCCTATTATTTTATGGTCGGTTTGGAGCCCATCCACACTGGTTTACCCTGATTGAAGAAGATTTGACTATACAGAGTAGCTGATGTTACCCCTATATTAAGGCTCATTTATATCTTACCTCTGGTAAGTGTGAACCCCAAAGGGTTTTTTTTCATCACACGGTGGATTCCAATTGTTGTCTTTGGTGGTGGAAAGTGCCTACTTGGACTTTATTGTGCTATTACTCACCATAGTACTCTGAACTGGTTATCTCTTTATACGTGCTGGACTTTTCTCAGTGGCATGATCCACGGGTCTTTTTATGTATTTATATTTTAGCGCTGTTTTGTATAAAACCTAGTATTTAGTATTTTACCTGTGTTATTGTTTTACCACATTCCTTAGAAGAATGGGAGGTGCCAGAACAATAAAAAAAACAACGGATTGTGGAAAGCTTAAAGGGGCCTGCTCTGGAGGCCATACGCAACCTCAAGTTAAGCAAGAAGGACTGCAATGCACAGGATTATCTGGATATTCTGCAGAATGTGTTCGGCGGGACGGAAAACGTCACTGAACTCACTTACCAGCTGGGGCATTGCTACCAAAAAGAGGGAGAGAAGCTGTCAGAATTCATAGGACGCCTGGATAAGATCCTGCATCGGATCCTACTGAAGAAAGGGATCGATCCAAGAAAAGTGGATGAGGCCCGTGCCCAGCAGGTGTTGAGGGGAGCTCAACCCTTGGACCCCATCGCATTATTGCTATGCACCCGGCGGGACGGGAGCAGCCTGGAATACCCCGACTTGATCCGGATAGTCAGGGAGGAGGAGGCCATGTTGGAAGACAAAAGGAGGAGTCAACACACCGAACCAACTGCCCGAGTCAGAATGTTAAGTGCAGAGAAGGTGATTCAGAAGTTGAACTCCTAAAGACCCAGGTGTCACAACTAGTAGAAATGGTGTCCATGCTGACTAGCCAGGCCTCTGTGCCACACAACAAGAACACGTCAGAGGAACCAAAAAAAACTCCTAGCTCCAATATGGAACTAGTACAGAAGCCTAAGAGATTGATAACATGCTTCAATTGTGGGGGAATCGGGCATGTTAGAGCAGTGTGTCCCAGCCCAGATGAAGTTGCATCCAGATATCGCAAGCCGGCGGAAAACTTCAGAGGGCCCCGGTGAAGGAGTCAGCCGGGCGCCCACCAGTTTCCACGAACTCCTTCAAGAAGTCCAATGATCCAAAACATCAGAGTCAGGGACCTAAACCTCTGCCAATTAGGCCCTGTCCCACAACTCAGGCTGCTGTTGAACAGAAGGCCAGTGCACACCAGACCCAGAAGGGACTGAGACCCACCGGAAACTCAAGAAAAAAAGAAGTGAGGGTACAGGTAACTGAACCCAGCAAGAAGTCTGTGTTGAAGGAGTTCCCTGCCAAGTTAGTGGGGCCTTCTCCAGTAGTCTCCATACAAGTAGAAGGGATCTACACCAAGGCTCTTCTTGACACTGGGGCTCAAGTGACTCTTCTGTATAGGGATTTCTATGATAAACATCTTAAACATCTGCCCCTACAGAAATTAGAGGAACTGGAAATATGGGGTATTGGAACTCAGAGCTTTCCCTATGACGGTTACCTGCCAATCAAGTTGACTTTTGATCCCTCAGTGGCTGGGGAGACAGAGACCTTCGATACTCTGGCAGTAGTGTGCCCTCGCCCACCAGGGGCCAGCAAGAGCTCACTCATCATAGGGACCAACACTGATCTAGTCAGGCGACTGCTGACACCGTTGGCCCAACAGGAAGAAGCCCCGACCACAAGAGTCCACCCCATGTTAAGGCAAGCCTACCAGCGCCTGGTACTGGAGCAGAAGGCCCCGGCTGAGGGAGTTGGCAAGATTTGGAAGCTAGACAAGATGGAGAAGGTATTACAACCGGGAGAGGTGACTTGCCTGAGGGCTTCTGTCAAGCTCACATGGAAACAGCCAGGCCACTTCATTGTCTTCGAACCAGGCCCACAGGAAAGACAGAAAGGGATTGAAGTAATCCCCGAAGTGATCCCATTGAAGGCCCTACAGAAAAGCCATGGGAGGGTTTCAGTGAGTATAAGGAACACTGCTAATACACCAGTGAAGGTGCCGGCCAGAATGCTGTTGGGCCAGGTGAATCCAGCCACCCCCATTGCCCCGTGTGAATTGAAGAAAGAAGAAAGGGGTGAAGTCACCATAGAGAAGCTCTGTTCTGAAGACATGGCCCTCCCACCAGAATGGAGAAAAAGGGCCAAAGCTCAACTTGCAAGGTGGGAAAAGATCTTCTCTAAAGATGAGTTTGATGTGGGGTGCGCAAGGAGTGCCACTTACAAGATACGCTTACAAGAAGATAAGCCCTTTAGAGAGAGAGTTCGACGGGTCACACTGGGTGACTTAGAAGACTTGCAGGAACAGTTGGCTGAGCTGAAGAGGACGGGGATTATTCGAGAATCCAGGAGCCCTTACGCTTCTCCAATAGTGGTAGTCCGAAAGAAGAACGGGTCGCTGAGACTGTGTATCGACTACAGAACACTAAACAGAAGGACCATCCCAGATCAATACACCACTCCCCGAATTGAAGACGCCCTGCAGAGTCTGTCAGGGGCCAAGTGGTTCAGTGTAATGGATCTAAAAAGTGGATATTACCAAATCCCCATGCACCCTGAGGATCGGGAGAAGACAGCCTTCATCACCCCTGTGGGGTTCTTTGAGTTCAACCGTATGCCTCAAGGGTTATCAGGAGCCCCCGCCACTTTCCAAAGGCTAATGGAGAGAACCGTCGGGGACATGAATCTAATAGAGGTACTGGTATATTTGGACGAGGTCATCGTGTTCGGGAGAACCCTAGAAGAGCATGAAGAGAGACTGGAGAAGGTCCTGAAGAGGCTCAGTGAAGAGGGCCTGAAACTCTCCCCAGAGAAGTGTCAATTTTACCAGTCCTCAGCCCATTACCTGGGCCATATAGTTTCTGCAGAAGGGGTGGCCACGGACCCAGAGAAGCTGGATGCCGTCACCTCTTGGCCGAGACCTACCAACGTGACTGAGCTTCGGTCATTCCTGGGGTTCTGTTCTTACTACAGAAGATTTGTAGAAGGATTCGCCAAGATTACCAGACCCCTGAACGAGTTACTCAGAAACCAAGGGGAAGATGATGTTCCAGAGCTGGTCAAACCAGTGAAACTCACCATGGGACCCCGAAGGCCCAAAGAGTCGATTCAAGACCAGTGGGCAGGGGAGTGCGAGGAAGCCTTCCAGATGTTAAAGAAGAGTCTTACCACTGCACCAGTCCTGGCCTATGCTGATCCAAAGAAGCCTTATGAACTGCATGTAGATGCCAGCCGAGATGGGCTGGGTGGGGTGCTGTACCAGGAACATGATGGTTACCTAAGACCCGTCGCATATGTGAGCAGGAGTCTGATACCTGCTGAGAAGAATTACCCCACCCACAAGCTTGAATTCCTGGCCTTGAAATGGGCAGTGGTAGACAAACTGAGAGACTACCTATATGGGGCGGAGTTTGTGGTGAAGACAGATAATAACCCGCTCACCTACCTTCTGACCACTGCCAAGTTGGATGCAACGGGACACCGGTGGTTGGCTGCCCTTTCAAGCTTCACCTTCAGCTTGAAGTACCGACCCGGAGTGGGAAATAGGGATGCAGATGCCCTGTCCAGGAGGTCTCATGCCCCCACCGACCCTACCGAAGAATGGGCCCAACTAGACCCAGAGGGAGTGTGAGCCCTATATCAGGGGACAGAACTTCAAGCCAGAGGTGGGTCAAGAGCCGAAGAAATTGGGGTCTCAGCTGTTGGAGTACCGAAGTGCTATTGCAGTGTAACCCAAGTCGAAGGGGAGGGCTTGCCCAAGCTGACAAAAAGGGATTTGAGAAAGGAGCAAGAAGAAGACTCTTTAGGGAAACTCCTGATAAAGGCCCTGGAAAGCCAGCGTCCCGAGATGCTTGAAACAGACTCCCCAAGAGAAGCCCGATTGTTGCGCAGGGAGTGGGATCGGCTACACATACGTCAAGGGGTGGTCTACCGAAGGGGCCCCTCTGACGACTCAGAAGAGAAGTGGCAGCTGTTTCTACCAGCCAAATATCGAGAAGCGGTCCTAGCTGCCCTCCATGACAACCATGGTCACCTAGGGTCCGAACGGACTTTTCACCTTGTACGGGATAGGTTCTATTGGCCCTGCATGCGGGCTGAAGTGGAAGGATATTGCCATTCCTGTGTCCGATGCATTCAAAGGAAGACCTTGCCACGTCAAGCAGCCCCAATGGGCCATCTGCAAAGTCAGGGACCTATGGAACTGGTGTGCGTTGACTTCCTTTGCCTGGAGCCTGATCTGAGTGGTCAAGGGAATGTCTTGGTGATAACAGATCACTTTACCAGATATGCTCAAGCATTCCCAACAAAAGACCAGAAGGCCTCAACAGTAGCCAAAGTACTGGTAGAAAAATTCTTTGTGCACTATGGTCTACCCCAACGCCTTCATTCAGATCAGGGCAGAGACTTTGAAAGCAAATTAATAAAGAAGTTATTAGACCTGTTAGGCATCCAGAAGACCAGGACAACCCCTTATCACCCACAAGGAGATGCTCAGCCTGAACGGTTTAACCGGACTCTCTTGGATATGTTGGGGACTCTGAGTTCAGAGAAAAAGCAGCATTGGAGCAAGCATGTAGCTGCCATAGTGCATGCCTACAATAGCACAGCCAGTGATGTCACCGGGTATTCCCCATTCCGTTTGATGTTCGGGCGGGAGGCTCGGTTGCCAGTGGACTTGGCCTTTGGCATATCGCTGGATCATACCTCAGCAGCATCCCACAAGGGGTATGTAGACCGATTGAGAAAGAGTCTGAAGACAGCTTTTGAAAAGGCCCAAGCAGCATCTGACCAACGGGGGCTGAGAAATAAAAGAAACTTTGACCTAAGAGTCAGAATTCAAGATTTACAGCCAGGAGATAGAGTGCTGTTGAGGAACTTGGGAATTCCGGGAAAACATAAGTTGGCTGACCGTTGGAAATCCCAACCTTATGTTATCTGCAAGAAGCTGGAAAACCTTCCTGTGTACCAAATTAGGCCAGAAGGAAGCGTGGGACCATTAAAGACCTGGAACAGGAATCACTTGTTGCCCCTCTCCGAGGCAGTTCGCACGCCTCCTGCATCTGACTCACAAGAAACCCCTTCAACTTCTCAAGGTTCCAGACCCATCACCCGATCTCAAACAGTGCTTCCAGATGTGAGAGATGGAGAAGCAGAATCTGACTGGTTGTGGTCATCCCAATTGCTAGAACCCATGACCACCTCCCAAACCTCACCCAAGACAGTTGACAATGGAACTCTTCGGGCAGAAGCTCCTGAATTCGTGCCTTCAAACATTCTCATTGAGGAGGTAGCTGATGACTCAGACTCTTTGTCAATGGAAGACCCAGAAGAAGGGTCGTTGTCTCTATCTGAAGGAGAGCGGGACGCTCCTGAAGTTCTGGAGCCCAACATGCCTGAACTAGATGAGGAAGCCCCTGAAGAGCTTCTAGAAACAGCCAGCCCCAATGTCCTTGAGAATATGATACCTAAAGAGCAGAGGGAAAGAAGAGTAATTCACCCCCCAAAAAGACTGACGTACGACCAATTGGGTGAATGCTCTGAGGAGGCCATCATCACTTCTAAGAGAACCATTGATCAGTCTAGCTCTTCCACTCCAGATTCAGATTCAGTGGAAGACAACCCCAGCTCACTCCCTAGCACATCTGAAACAGACACCCAAGTGTCGGTGGTCCGTATACAGGACAACCTCCCTCCTTGTGATAATTGGTGGGAGGTTCCTCTGTCGGCTCTGTGTTATGATATGAGCTGTTTAAGTTTAAATCCTGCTTATGAAAAGGCAAGTTGTTTATTGTCATGCATAAACTAACAAATTTCCCTGCAGGTATTGCCAAAGTATGTGTTAGGTTACATACTGTTGTCCTCTTTGGGGACCAAAGATTTAAAGTGGGGGGAGTGTGTAGCAGGATGTCCATATGAAAGAAGGAATCCGGCTCCCTCCGGTGGTATAAGTGTTACAATGCAACTAATGCACTTTGGGACAGATATCAGCTAGGAGAAAAGACTTTGTTGCTTTTAGTAAAAGACAGACTACATTACCCAGGGTGCATTGCAACACCGCAAAGCATTCTGGGCAGACTACTTAAACCAGGGGAGGGGCCAGCGTCTCTCTCTCTGGATCCAGCTCTCAATCAAGCAGGAAGTTGGCACGGAGGCCTGCTTCCTAAGGATTAGGCCAGAAGCCTGGGCCTAAATTACGGGAGTGCCTGAGTGATTTCCAGCAGAGGATCGTCCACAGCGTCCTGTGATTGCCCACCAGAGACCGGAGTCGTCCATCACCATATGCTGTTAGTGACGGAGTCCAGAGACTGCAGCTGAAGCAGAAGCGTGGAGATCGAGTGACCGGGACAAGCCAGAGGAGACTATCTGAAAGTCGGGCCTGTTTGGTGAGAAGGGCACCTGCCCAGAATTGACTACTACCTTAGAGGAAAGTGATTTAGTTAGTGCCAGCCACACTTCACCTATCACGCCACAGCTTGCGGCCTAGTGTATCTCACTGGAGACTATGTGATCAGAGATTGGTGCATCCGTCATTAGTGGGTGGCAGGCACACGAGTACTCAGGTATATTGCGGATAATTACAGCATCTTGTTGAAACCCTGTGGATTACAATTTAACTTGTGCACCGACGGTGGCTAGCGAAGACTTCATTGGAGAAAGGAACTTTGAGTGGGACACAGATAGGCCTTGCTTACCTATTATAGGGAATGAACACGTGCAAGGTATTGCAATAAAGGGGGAGCTCGCGAGCAACCAGTTAGCCGTGCAGAGACACATATAGATACATGTACATATATATAGCTGATGTTATTTCCTGTTATTATCTAATCTCAGTGATACCTATCCTTATTGGTTTATTGACTCTGCAATGCGCATGCAGAGTCGACTGTGTGTATTAATGTGATTCTTTACCCTTCCCTTTTATACTGAGTAAAGGTACCTTTGATTAAGCATATAACTTGTGTGAAGTATCTCTGTCACTTAGAAGGACTAGTGACCAGCAAAGGTAATAACATTTACAGGTTATTGTGTGATGTATGCAGGATTGTGTCTCCTAATACTCAATAGGTCTCACACTCCTTATTCATATCAGTTGTGCTAAGGGAAGGTTTGAGCCACTTCCAGGGGTTGATAGGCAGGACGTAGACCCAAATCAAACAAACAGCAGCTCCTACGGGGGTAGTGCTACATATATATACACACATACACTTTATTAGGTACACCTGTTAAATTGCTTAGTAACACAAATTACTAATCAGCCAATCACTAGACATGTGCAAAAGGAAAAAAATCGTTTAGTTTCGTTTCGTTTTAATTCATTAATTAATTAATTTCGTTTAGTTCGATTCGTTAAATCCGTTAAATTCGTTTTCGGATTTCGTTCCGTTTTCGACCGAATTCGTAAAAACTTTCGGATTCGAAAATATTTCGACCGGATTCGAAAATATTTCTACCGGATTCGAAATCATTTCAACATGATTCGAAATCATTTCAACCGCATTCGAAAACAATTAGATTAGAATCGAAAATATTGGAAATAATCAAATAGAAAAACAATAGAACAGAATAGAATAAAATACAATATATATATTATATTTTATTCTATGCTGTTCTATTTTTTTTCTAGTCTATTTTCTATTTCTATTCTAATCTTTTCTAATTGGAATTCGAAAAAACGGTCGCATTCGAAAATATTTCAACCAAATTCGAAAATATATCTACCGGATTCGATAATATTTCAACCAAATTCGATAATATTTCAACCGGATTTGAAATTATTTCAACCAAATAGAAAAGATTATAATAAAATAGAAAAACAGATAATAGACTAGAAAAACAATAGGACAGAATATATTATATTTTATTCTATTCTGTTCTATTTTTTTTCTAGTCTATTTTCTATTTCTATTCTAATCTTTTCTAATTGGAATTCGAAAAATCGGTCGCATTCGAAAATATTTCAACCAAATTCGAAAATATATCTACCGGATTCGATAATATTTCAACCAAATTCGATAATATTTCAACCGGATTTGAAATTATTTCAACCAAATAGAAAAGATTATAATAAAATAGAAAAACAGATAATAGACTAGAAAAACAATAGCACAGAATATATTATATTTTATTCTATTCTGTTCTATTTTTTTCTAGTCTATTCTTTTATATTCTATTCAAATCTTTTCTATTAAAATCAAAATCATTATATACTAAATTCGAATTTCGGAAGATGGTTATATATATATATAATATATCATTTTTTTTCCGACATTCGAATTTCGTATAGAATGAATTCTAATTTGAATAGAAAAGATTAGAATAGAAATAGAAAATAGACTAGAAAAACAATACAACAGAATAGAGTATAGATACTATCTATTTAATTTTTTATTTTTTTGCAGATTACTATTTGTTTCCATAAGATCTCCTACAGAATATTAGCATATATTAGAATATATTCTGTCCTATTGTTTTTCTAGTCTATTATCTGTTTTTCTATTTTATCATAATCTTTTCTATTTGGTTGAAATAATTTCAAATCCGGTTGAAATATTATCGAATTTGGTTGAAATATTATCGAATCCGGTAGATATATTTTCGAATTTGGTTGAAATATTTTCGAATGCGACCGTTTTTTCGAATTCCAATTAGAAAAGATTAGAATAGAAATAGAAAATAGACTAGAAAAAAAATAGAACAGAATAGAATAAAATATAATATATATATTGTATTTTATTCTATTCTGTTCTATTGTTTTTCTATTTGATTATTTCCAATATTTTCGATTCTATTCTATTCTATTCTAATTGTTTTTCAAATTCGATTCGACTAGAATTCTTTTCGAATTCGATTCGAATTTCGTCCGCGGTTTTTCCATTCGAAACGTTAGGATTCGGTTGAATTCGTTAGCATTGTAATTCGTTAATTCGGATGCATCCGAACGTCCGAATGATGAAAATTTGTCCGAATTTCGATTCGGAACGAAACGAAATGCACATGCCTACCAATCACATGGCAGTGCATTTAGGCGGTGAAGACGACTTGCAAACGGAGTATCAGAATGGGGAGGAAAGGGGATTTAAGTGACTTTGAACATGGCATAGTTGTTAGTGACAGATGGACTGGTCTAAGTATTTCAAAAACTGCTGATCTACTGGGATTTTCACGCCCAACCATCTGTAGGGTTTACAGATGTTGGTCCAAAAAAGAGAAAATATCCAGTAAGTGGCATTGTGTGGATGAAAATGCCTTGTTGATGTCAGAGGAGAATGGGCAGACTGGTTCGAGATGATAGAAAGGCAACCATAACTCCTGTCAGCTAAGAACAGGAAACCGAGGCTACATCTCACACAGGCTCACCAAAATTGGACAATAGAAAAGCAGAAAAAGTTGCCTGGTCTGATGAGTCTCGATTTCAGACATTCAGATGGTAGGGTCAAAATTTGGCGTAAACAACATGAAAAGATGGATCCATCCTGCCTTGTATCAACGGTTCAGGCTGGTGGTGTAATGGTGTGGGGGATATTTTCTTGGCACACTTTGGGGCCCTTAGTACCAATTGTTTAAACACCACGACCTACCTGAGTATTGTTGCTGACCATGTCCATCCCTTTATGCCTACCGTGTACCCATCTTCTGATGGCTCCTTCCAGCAGGATAATGCACCATGTCACAAAGCTCAAATCATCTCACCACTGGTTTCTTGAACATAATGCCGCATACACGCGACCGTTTTTCATGACGAGAAACATGCCATTTTTTTAAATTGATCGTGAAAAACGATTGTGTGTGGGCTCCAGAGCATTTTTCTCGACGTGAAAAATGGTCGTGTGTACGCTTTAACGACGGGAAAAAAACGTGCATGCTCAGAAGCATGTTATGATACGGTAGAGCTCGTTCTGGTAAAACTAGCGTTCGTAATGGAGATAGCACATTCGTTATGCTGTAACGGACTGAAAAGCACAGAGACTGAAAAGCGCGAATCGGCTAACACCAAACTTTTACTAACACAAAATCAGCAAAAGCAGCCCAAATAGTGGCGCCATCCGAATGGAACTTCCTCTTTATAGTGCCATCGTACGTGTTGTCGTACGTGTTGTACGTCGCCGCGCTTTGCTCGAGCATTTTTTTTCATGATAGTGTGTAGGCAAGGCAGGCTTGAGAAGAATCACGTCGAGAAAAACGTTGTTGTTTTTCCATGACATTAAAAACGGCCGTGTGTACGCGGCATTACAATGAGGTCACTGAACTCCAAAGGCCTCCACAGTCACCAGATCTCATCCAATAGAGCACCTTTGGGATGTGGTGGAAAATCTGCAGCAACTACGTGATGCTATCATTGTCACTATGGACCAAAATCTCTGAGGAATGTTTCCAACACCTTGTTGAATCTCTGCCACAAAGAATTAAGGCAGATCTGAAGGCAAAACGGGGTCCAATTCTAATAAAGTGGGCGATGAGTGTAATATATATATATAATCTTTTTTTTTTTTTTTCTACTTTGATATTTACCTAAAATCTTCACCAGGCCATTTAATACCACTCAAGATTGCATAGTATCTCTGAAAAACTGCTGCTTCTGTTTCGTATTTATTCATTTCAAAATGTGCTGTCAGACAGATGGCGAGAGGACTGCGGATGGGAGACACAGAGAGAAAACAGGTCTCCTGGAGACATTTCAAATAAATGGAAAGCCTCAGCCACATTTGTGGGAAACAGATTTCTCACAAATAACATAAACAGCACAATGCAGAGACAACAGTCTGAGATCCTGAACACAATGGAGATAGGAGGGTGAGCAGGCAGATTATACAGGGAGGTAGAATGTATCAGATAGTGGGAGAGGAAGTCATCGATAATGGGGGTCGTGTAGCAAAAGAGTAAAAACATGAAAAAGTGATCTGACTGCAGGCAGGAATAATAATAAACTTGAGGGTAACCAAGAAGAGGAAATCAATCACACTCAGTAAAAGGAAGGGGTATGTAATGATGATGATGTGATTGTGTGAGGGTGGGCTAAAGGGAATGAGTGCAGAGAATAGCAATGAGCACAGGTGCAGAGCAAGCCTTCCACCCTTGGGATGTGCCTAGGGATGTATGGCTTAGCTTGGGACGCCCTCTGCTGGTCAAATTACATAACGTCTCAGCAGCTTGAGAATGCTTGTCTGCGTTGGATCATTGCTTTTCGGTGCTGACAACCCAACACTGTTTTTTTTTCGGGGTAGAGCAATCTGTGTAATGCCGCGTACACACGAACGGATTTTCCATCGGAAAAACCTTGGATGGTTTTTCTGACGAAATTCCGCTCAAGCGTGTCTTGCATACACACGGTCACACAAAAGTTCTCTGAACGTTCGACTGCCAAGAACGCGGTGACGTACAGCACTACGACGAGCCAAGAAAATTACGTTTAATGCTTCCGAGCATGCGTCTAATTGTTTCCGAGCATGCGTCGGAATTTTGCGTGTCTCTTAATCTTTTTCTGGCGTAAATTCCGACAGCAAAAGTCCGATGGAGCATACACACGGTCGGAATTTCCGACGAAAAGCTTACATCGGACTTTTGCTGGCGGAGTGTGTACGGGGCATTAGTGTTAGTATTTGACACAGGATGAAAAGACTATTCAGATGAAAGTGTAATTTGGTGTTTAATAAAGAGGTTATGTTAGTATAATATTAGGGCCTCGGATAGGGGAATTTTTGCATGTCACCATCCACTTGAATGATTGGTGGTGGGGATGAGCTCGGGCGTGTTCGCATTGAACACGTGCAGAGCCCGCCAGGAAGTCGGGACCGTGCTGCGCTAATGACAGGCAGGGAGACATTTCCCGATGCTCGGCTGCAGAGATCGGGAAATGTCTCCCTGGCTGTGATTAGCGCAGCTCGGTGCCGACTTCTTGGTGGGCTCTGCACGTGTTCAATGCGTACACGCCGAAGCTCATCCATCCCTAATTGGTGGTATCAATTAAAGAGGAAGTAAACCCTGATGGGTTTTACTTCCTTTTTTGCTCCCTGAATAGCCTGAAAATTAAAAGCATATGCAATGCATGCTAGCCCATTATGTGACACTTATCTGCAAAAGAATCCAGCGCTGTTCCCTGTGCAGGCTGCGTCCATCTTCAAGTCCCTCTTCTTTCCAGGCCGCGGACTCCGGCTCTGTCACTGCACATGCTCGGGAAGAAACGGCCCAGAGTTTAATTTTTTCCCAGCGCATGCGCTGTTCACATTTTCGGCGGACTACAAGTTAAATATATCCTAAACGGCGCACGTTTAGGAGATATTTCCACTACCTATAGGTAAGCCTTATTCTAAGCTTACCTATAGGTAGAAGTCCCAAAAAGGGTTTACAACCACTTTAAATATGCTAATGTTCTATGGTACTAACCTGATATTCTAATTGTGCAAAGGTGGAGGCTGTATAGGTGTATGTGAGTGTAGCACTTACCCCCATTTAAGGGACCAGCTGGTTTTGTTGGGTCTGCAAACTACCTCCAAGGCTTCCGTTGTCAGGGTATAGAAAGAAAGTCTCCAGAAAGGCCAATGTCCACACAAATGTAAAACTCAAACGGTCAGGCTTTATTTATTTTGCTGAGGAAACTTGAGAGGAAAGTAGAATACGAGAGAAGAACAGGGGAAGGTTCAGGTACACAGGACCAAAGTCACAATCATCGCCACTCAAGCCTGAGTGCGTATTGCTCACCTGGATAGTTCCGTTTAGTGGTCCTAGCAGCCAGAATGAAGCACGAACCAATCTTTCTTTTGAAAACTAGGGATACGATTAGGAATCCTCTGCCACAGGATTATTAAAAGTCCCGAACCTCCCAGCCAAGCAATAATGAAAGAACCTTTATGCTGGATTGGCATATTGCAGGGCTTGTAATGATGATAATGGATCCCTCTATAGGTGAGCTCCAGGCCTCCTCCCAAGACAGCAGTTCCTTCGCTAGTCTCCTTTGGGGCAGATCCTCCCCTGGCCTCCTTCCCCAAGCGTGGGTTTCCCGCAGGTGGGTAGCCTGGGATCCTTTCCTGAAGTGTAGACCTCAGCCAGCAGAGCAACATACCTCCCAACTTTTAAAAGTCCCACCGCGGGACATTCAGTGAAATGTTTCTTCCCTGGCACTAAAGTTGTTGAGCGGGGGGGGGGGGATTGGTCTTTCTTCCCTCTGACAGAAGTTGTTGAGCGCGGGGGGAGGGTGCCGCGGGGGACATTGTTTGAGACGCCGATCGCGGGGGGGCGGGGGACATTGTTTGAGACGCTGATCGCGGGGGGGGGCGGGGGACATTGTTTTGGCCGCCGATCGCGACGGGGGGTTTTACCTGCTTCCACTGGCACTTCTTCCTCCACTTCCTGCTGCTGTGTGGGAAAACTTGCACTCTCGCGGGGAAAGAAGAGTCTATGCGGGAAAAACCCGCAGAATCCGTGCTTGTTGGGAGGTATGGAGCAAGGCCTAACAAGTAGCAATGCAACCTCAGGCTGAAGGCGCTCGAGGCCAAAACACACATGCACCTCGTGCCATGCGGGCCACGAGGCGCGCACACAGGGCAGGCCTGACTGGCCCTCAGGAACGAACTCCCTCAAGAAAAAAAATAAACCTCAAATAATGGCGTCTGCCCCTTATGTACCCTCTCCCAGCATTCACAGCAGGTAGACCACGCCCACTGCACGGCTGCCGAGAAAGGACACCCAAGGTGTTGTGATACCCCCTGTAGTTCAACCTACGCAAGTGGTGACAGTGCCACCTACAGGAAAACAGGGAACATTACTGCCAGGCAGCATCACACCCAGAGAAGAAGCTAATTTAGAACAATCAATATGTCTGAGCCCAACTACTGGCCCAGACTATCCTTAAATTTAAGCATAGCGCCCCCAAATATTGGGGGGGGTGCTACACACACCCCCTCCTAGAAAAGACACTGTCCCCAGTGGCTGGGGAAATCAAAATCCTTCAATCCTGAAGGCTGTTGATTTACAAAAAAATTAATTACTTGGTACCTGAACCAAAATTTTGGGAAGGGAGAAAGAAAAGAAGAGAGAAAGCACACAAAATAACATTACAATCTCCAGATATGACATTTCCGTTTCATGTTCAAAAATACACTCCACCCATTACTGACTATCTATCCCACCCCATTCTCCGGTGGTCTTGATAGTAGCTTCTGGCACCTGCAAGAAACACAAACAACATGCATAGGAAAAGTAAACATCCTAACCACTATCATACAAGAAGCAGACTGTTTCCCCGAGAGGAACCAATTCCCTTCTATAAAAGTTTTTAAATGCTAAGCCTAGCATAAAAGTTTTCTAATTCTAAGTGCCATATTAACATTGCAGTTCCTTTATTTCTGCAGACCACTGTCACCTAGTGTCAGCAGAGTCTAAACGCCCTTTACTGGTTACGCAGGGGTTTGCAACACATAAAAAAACATCCTACTGTTGACCACGGCGTCTTCTTACCATAACATCCTAACTGACTAACCCAAAGTTCACTCTGAGGAAAAACTGTCCTTTTCGGAGAGAAGAGAAAAAAAAAACAAAGCATGCTCTCCGTCTTTTCCTTCTTAGAGCAGACATCCTCTTTCAGCAGAGGTCAAAGTCAACTTTGATCCAAGGTATTCCTTTCTGTGCGAAGGACAGGAAACAACAGCAAAGTCAGCTCCCATCTCAGAAGTATCACAGGTAGAAGCTTCACCGATTTCCACTGCTTGTCCAGGGTTGTTATGAAGTAAGTCACATCATCTCTTCCTGGGCAGCAAATCACAACTCTGTCAGCGTGTATGTGCCGACCATAGTTCCAGTCCCGGCGGCAACACCCGAACCTATCAGTCATAGCAGCTGAATGGTCAAAGTTCCGATACGGCTTGGGCACTTAAAGATAATCCCAGATGGCTTCCCCGTACCACTGTTCACGGCAGGCCTCAACTTCAAGCATTAGTTCCTTGGGTAGGTAGGGGAACTCCAGACCATATTCATCAGCCACTCTCTTCATAAGTATCCGCTGCAGGCGAGCAAGTTTAGGCAGAGTTGCAGGGTTTCCCGTTCCAGACAACACATATGAATCTGGAGACCTCCGGACCAAAGCCGTAACAGGCTCCGTCAAAAGTCTCTCATTCATCACAGGTATAGCCTTCTCTGTCAAAGCGAGGACTTTCACCCGGGGTGTGGTATCCCCAGAACTCATGGGCGATCCCACTCGAAGGCTGCGGATTGTGACAACACTTTTCCCCTTGTCCCATCCCTTTGCAAGGAAGATCTAGTCTATCTCCTCATCATCCTCATCATCCCCAACATCGGATGACGAGTCAATATCCGAGGAATCCACCTCCTCGGCGGGCAGGTAATTCCTTGTATTTACAGTCACTTTTCCCCCAGCCTCCTTACCGTCCCCTGACGTGGACCTCTCAAGCATCTTTTCGCTTTTAAAGTCCGGTTCCGGTTGGCGTTGGGGCAGGCTTCGACTGCGGCCGCGGGAGGCCTTGACATATCCCACCTTCCGTTTCGCTGGCGGGATATGAACTTCAGTAGTAGCGGTGGCAGCGTCCACTGCGGTGTCTGCCGATGGCTCAGCAGCAGCAGAGGCATCCTCTCTGACCACATCCTCGGCAGCCGATGCGATGCGCATGGGATTGGCTGTAGGGGTGTAGACGTCTTCCTCCGAAGTAACGACGCCTGTAACACAATTGACTCGGTAGGCTCGGGGCAATTCGGTGGGCTGGTCCACCTCGAATAAGAACTCCCCACAGGACAAGCAACGTCCGAACGGGTGCAGCTGCACAGCCAGTCCATCGCATCTAGGACAGAGCATGCTCAGGGCCTCCGCATCTCGGAATGTGTACAATGCGAAGCGGCCCCCGTGGCTTGAGCCGGATCCCCGTATTTGTGAGCGGGGCTGTAAGTGGAGCAATGTCCATGGTAGTAGGTACTGGGAACATCCGGGGTCCCGATAAGGTTGAGGTCCATGGAAACGCAGACATGTTGCTCCTCTCACTCGATCCAACTCTCTCTGTTCCTTGGCGCCAATGCGCCCACGTGTAACACGCAGGTGGCGAGAACTCCTCCCCTTTTTCTCTTCCTGCACGTAACTCGCAGGCTTTTCTTCCTTTGGATCCGCCCACGAACTACGCAGTTAGAAAAAGAACAGTTCTGTGCCCCCTTAACCCCTTCTTTTTGTTCAAAAACACAGTAACACAGTCCAACTTCCTCAATGGCCGACTTTCCCAAATGCGTAGAAAATAATCCAATTGCGAGTGGTAGCTGCAAATCCCGGACTCGAGCCCCCAGGTGTAGCACTTACCCCCATTTAAGGGACCGTCTGGTTTTGTTGGGTCTGAAAACTACCTCCAAGGCTTCCGTTGTCAGGGTATAGAAACAAAGTCTCTAGAAAGGCCAATGTCCACACAAATGTAAAACCCAAACGGTCAGGCTTTATTTACTTTTGCTGAGGAAACTTGAGAGGAAAGTAGAATATGAGAGAAGAACAGAGGAAGGTTCAGGTACACAGGATCAAAGTCACAATCATCGCCACTCAAGCCTGAGTGCGTATTGCTCACCCGGATAATTCCGTTTAGTGGTCCTAGCAGCCGGAATGAAGCACGAACCAATCTTTCTTTTGAAAACTAGGGATACGATTAGGAATCCTCTGCCACAGGATTATTCAAAGTCCCGAACCTCCCAGCCAAGCAATAATGAAAGAACCTTTATGCCGGATTGGCGTATTGCAGGGCTTGTAATGATGATAATGGATCCCTCCTTAGGTGAGCTCCAGGCCTCCTCCCGAGACAGTAGTACCGTCGCTAGTAGCCAGAAGCACCACGTTTCAAAGAAGACAATAACAAAATTGTGCAGTGCTCTATATCAGTGGTTCTCAACCTCAGTCCTCAAGTACCCGCAACAGGCCATGTTCACAGGTTTTCCTTTATCTTGCACAAGTGCTTTAAATCAGAGTCAATGGTATTTTGAACAGCTATTTAATTTGGAGAAATTCCCAAAACATGGCCTGTTGGGGATACTTGAGGACTGATGTTGAAAACCACTGCTCTATATAAACCCAAAATGCCTTAATATACAGTGTGAAAAAATAATATAAATGAGGGGGTGCTCTTATCACATAAATACAGATCAATCCAAGGAAAAATGTGTGCAACAAAGCAACTCCTTCTGTGAATAAATATTCTTAAAACCACATAACCCTGTGACCTTATTATGCTCACTACAATATTTAGACCTCTAGGTAATAGGATGTCAACTAGCCCATTAAGAACTCCAAAGATGATATTCTCCAAACAGCTAATCTCCCAATCAAGTTACCCACACTCAGATCCTCAGTAATAAAACCGAGAAAAAATAAAAAAAAACATAGTGCTCCCTGCTTCCAAATATATGTATATCATAAGGTAAGCAGATTAAACACACTCACATTAATCACATAGGTTCACTGGCTCTTTAGGAACCCCAAAGATGATGTCCTCTGTTCACCACATCTCCCATTCCAGATCCCCACATTTAAATCCTCAGTAATAAAGCAGAGAAAGACATAGTGCTCACCACTTTAGAATATACAAAAAGTTAATAGATTAAAAACACTCACACTACAATTTGTAAACATACACTTTTCAGCATGTTTATGGATTTTTCATCAGATGCTGCCTCTGATGAAGCCAATGTGGAGTTATACTCAGGTGACATCACCATGCTGATCAGGAGTGAGCTTGTAGACATACACAGCCAAGTAACAATAATGTGAAGGAGGATGACAAGCAGGAATACCATTTGCTGAAAAGCATTTGTTTATAGATTTTAATGTGAGTGTTTTAATCCGTTTTCTTTTTTTTTTAAATATATTTGAAAAATATATATTACTGAGGTTTTAAATGTGGGGATCGGGATTGGGAAGTGTGGAGAACAAAGGACATAATCTCCAGAGTTCTTAAAAGTCAGTAGACCTATGTGTTTATTGTTTCAATGCTCCCTTCCTGGCCACTGCACCCATCACACAGACAGGCACTTGGCCAAGAAGTTTTGTAGTGGGTTGGGCTGAACATGATGGGGAACCAAGGGACTAGCTCCCCATTTGGTCCACCTCCCATGTGACTCGTCATTGCCCAAATATGCACATTGCCATTTTTGGGTAATGATGTCAGCCAGTATCCCCTGTGTTTAATGGGGACAGGGATAGAACACAGTGTGGGAAGCTGTCACATGTATGACAGTTTCCCATGACAGCCATGCCCCACTCTGAGAAATGGTGTCTCTCTATGTGCCTACTTATACAGTGGAACCTCGGATTACAAGCATAATCCGTTCCAGGAGAATGCTCGTAATCCAAAGTACTCGCATATCAAAGCGAGTTTCCCCATTGAAGTCAATGGAAACTAAAAGAATTTGTTCCACATCGACTTCAATGGCATGCAATTCCGCATGTGGCCAGAGGTGGGGGGGCGCCGGAGAGCCTCGGAAATACACGGAAAGGCCCGAGGACAGCTCGGCTGACCTCGGAAAGGCTAGGGAACGGAGTATTTCCAAGTCTTTCCGAGCATTTCCGAACGGCGCAGTTCAACTCCGCTCGGCGCCGGCGCCCCCCCCACCTCAGGCCAAATGCGGTACTGCACACCGCTGTGGCTTGAATCCTGCTCATGTTGCGAGACAACACTCGCAAACCGAGTCAGGATTTTGAAAAATACAGCGCTCGTATTGCGAAACGCTCGTTAACCACATTACTCGCAATCCGAGGTTTCACTGTAGTTGGTTATAATTACCGTCGTTTTCCCAATTCGTGAACTGGCAGCAATTCTTTTGAACTTGTCAGAGCCATAGTAACACGTTTTTAAAGAGGTGATAAAAAGGACCTGAATATGTCATACATATCAGTACTGTTACCAAAACTGGCGAAAAGGCAAATCTGAATTAGGGACAGGTAGTTAGGGGCCTACCACCATCGACCATCTGATATTACACCGCTGAATACCCTGCAATGGCAGCACATATGTAAAAGTAAAATCTGTTACCGCAGTGTCACAGCGTGTTCCTCTTTCTTGACATGTGACAGTTTTTAAGACATAATAATCCGATACATATTGCATACAAGTTGATAAACAGTGTTTTTTGCAGTATGTATGAAAGTTCCGGGAAGTCATCAGACCAGAATAAGCCGGAGATAATGGTGTGATTAGGTGTCTGTGTGTGTACAAGGATATGTTCTGCACTCCTGACTTGCTGCCCATTAACCTTTTGAAGTAGGCCGCAGTCAGCGTCTTTGCAGCCTGATAAAGCTGATGATTATATGAAATCAGATGAACAGGAAATGGGAACACAATGTGAACTTTAACAGCAGCACTATATACAAAGTCATTTGTTTTACCTTCCCTGTATCACCTTCCAGGGTGAGCTCAGATCACACAGGATTAAAAACTGAAGGACGCTTCATACAAACCCTATTAAAGATTTCAAACATTCTTTTTTTATATCATCTTTATTTATAAATGTTTTCATTTTACACAAGAACAGTACAAATATTACATTACTGACATAGCCCATTACCCACCCACTCCCTATTACAATATATTTATACATCCAGTATCTTCTGGTATCATAAACCTTAAAGAGAAAGTAAATCCTCGTAAATATATTTTTTTTTTAAAACTAACCTGCAAGAGAAAGGCATAATGAGCTAGTATGCACAGCATACTAGCTCATTATGTGTCACTTACCCGAGATCGAAGTCCGCCTCGGTCCGTCCACCACCGCCGCCGCCATGTCCCCTCGTCGCTAGTTACGGGTATCGCCGCTCTGATTGGCCGGAGCGGCCATGACGTCACACGCAGGCCGGCAAGGTCCCATTCATAAAACCGGCAATGACCCCGGCCTGCTAGTGCACATGCGCGTGACGTCATCGGCGCTATTTTTAAAAGCAAATCTCTCCTTAATCGTGTAGGTTAAGGAGATATTTCATGCACCTACAGGTAAGCCTTAATCTAGGCTTACCTGTAGGTGCATGTTGTCAAAGTGGGTTTACAACCACTATTAGGGTGACCAGACATCCCCGGTTTCAGGGGACAGTCCCCGGATTGAGGACACTGTCCCCGGACCAAGTCTGTCCCCGGTTTTGTCCCCGGGTAAGGGCTGGGGCAATTAAAAAAACAGTCAGTGCAGAATTAAAAAAAAAAATCTAAATTACACATCCCCGCTCTGCCGCTACTACTAGCTTAGGGGGGTGTATTTTTTTCCATTATCTGTGCCCCTTTCTGATGATCATGTGCTGGTCGGAGCGGAGGGAATATTTCTTCAGTTTCGGGTGCCCATTCAGCTCCACTCACATGTTCTTCTGCCTTGGCTCAAGTCCCAGCCAGCCGCCTGCCTGCTTATCTCCTTGCCTTCCCTGGCGGAGTGATCTTCCTCCGCTCCCCACCCAGTAGTAGTCGGGGCCCGGAGGGTAAGACTTGACAGGCTGTCAGGCGGGCGGCAGCGGCGATGGTCAGAGAGTCGCTGATTGCCGCCATTACTAGTAAAAAAAAAATATGTCCCCGGATTTCATTTTAAAAATCTGGTCACCTTAACCACTATAAGAAAGAGGAAAATTCCTCTTGCATTTATCGCGTCCATACCAGTTCTCTCCTGGTCTCTGTTTCCTAACATAACATCTACACAACAACATAACACTATCACTACTACAAAAAAAGAGAAAGGGGAAAAAAAGAAAAAAAAAGGGGGAAAGAGGGTGGGGGGGGGGTTGGGGGTTTCCCTGACATGGCCCTCTATATATATATATATATATATATATATATATACATATATATATATATGCTGATATTTGCGTGGAGGTTCTAAACTCTACCCATTGCTGCCATATCCTCACCGTTTGTTCTTTAACCACTTCTCCACCGGGCCTATTCTGGCACTTCTCTCCTTCATGTAAAAATCATAATTTTTTTGCTAGAAAATTAATCAGAACCCCCAAACATTATATATTTTTTTTAGCAGACACCCTAGGGAATAAAATGGCAGTCATTGCAACTTTTTATCTTGCACGGTATTTGCGCAATAATTTTTCAAACGCCTTTTTTGGGGAAAAAAAAAACGGTTCCACAAATTAAAAAATAACAAAACAGTAAAGTTAGCCCAATTTTTTTTATATAATGTGAAAGATGCTGTTATGCCGAGTAAATAGATACCTAACATGTCACGCTTTAAAATTGCGCACACTCATGGAATGGCGCCAAACTTCGGTACTTAAAAATTTCCATAGGCGAAGCTTTAAAAAAATGTACAGGTTACTATTTTCGAGTTACAGAAGAGGTCTAGTGCTAGAATTGTTGCTCATACTCTACCGCACGTGGCGATACCTCACATGTGGGGGTTTGAATGCCGTTTACATATGTGGGCGGGACTTACATGCGTATTCGCTTCTGAGCGCGAGCTACCGGGGACAGGGGCGTTTTAAAAAAAAATTAATCATTTTTTTTTTTTATCACTTTTATTCCTATTACAAGGAATGTAAACATCCCTTGTAATAGGAATCATTGTGACAGGTCCTCTTTATGGAGAGATGCGGGGTCAAAGACACCGTATCTCTCCTCCAGGCTGGAAAGCATGAGATCGGTGGAAAAAAAAAATCGCCGATCTCATGCTGACAGCCGCAATTGCGGCTTTGTTTACTTCTGGGTACCGGGCGTGACGTCACAACGTCGCGCCCGGGACTCCGACGGTCATAGATAGTGATGAGCCGAACACCCCCGGGTTCGGTTCGCACCAGAACCCGCGAACGGACCGAAAGTTCGCACGAATATTAGAACCCTATTAAATACAATGGATGCGAACGTTCGGATTCTAAAGTGCTAATTTTAACGACTATTATCCATGTTATTGTCCTAAACAGAGTTTGGGAACCCGGGTTCTGCACCAGGGGACATGTATCAATGCAAAAAGAAGTTTTAAAAACGGACGTTTTCCGGGAGCAGTCATTTTAATGATGCATAAAGTGAAAAAAAAAAAGTCAAATATTCCTTTAAATATTGTACCTGGGGGGTGTCTAAAGTATGCCTGTAAAGTGCCACGTGTTTCCCGTGTTTAGAACTGTCCCTGCACAAAATAACATTTCTAAAGGAAAAAAAGCCATTTAAAACTGCTTGCGGCTTTAATGTAATGTCTGGTCCCGGTAATATGGATGAAAATCTTTAAGAAAAATGGCATAGCTACCCCATCAACCCCCCCCCCCCTACCCCAGCCCATTACCAGCCCCTTTGGGTCTTGTATGGATATTAAGGGGAACCCCGCACACAAAATAAAAAAGGCCCTATATACTCTGAACAGCAGTATACAGGCGGTGCATACAAGACAGGGACTGTAGGTTTGTTCTTATGTAGAATCTGTTTGTAATTTTGAACAGCTGCATTGTTTAAGTGTAGCTCCATGCCAAATTCCTTTTTTTTAGCTTTTTGGAAAACATAGGGAACGGTTATCACCCCTGTCACATTTTTTTTGCTGTCTGTGCCCCTGTTCAGAACATTTCACCTCACTTTGCGTTCCAATGACAACTGTTTTTGAAATGTGGTGTTTTTATTGAAACAAGGATTGGTGATAAAGCATCAGTAGAGAGGAGACACCTTTCTCCCATATTAATTCTTACAGGAGAGAATTTTCCTTCCAAGGGGTAGATTTCCTCTCACTTCCTGTTGTCTTCTTCCGTTTGCAAGTAGTAGTCGTTTGTAAGTTGGATGTTTGAAAGTAGGGACCTGCCGTATATACTCTGCAGAAATTGGCCCCTTAGGTGTTGGTGTTGGCACAACACTGTAAGCACTCACAGTTACTCTTGGTGGGTGCTGGAACGCCCTGCTGTCAACTATTATATCAGGAATTGTAATAACATATAATTGTTGATCAGTGGTAGTAAAAATTGGGCCTTTGATGGTGGTGCTGGTGCCACAACACTGTAAGGCCTGACAGTTACTCTTGGTGGGCGCAGCAATGGGCCCTGCTGTGAATTATTAGATCAATAATTATAATTGCATGCCCCTGTTGAACAGGGGCTGAAAAATTGGGCCTTTGGTGGTGGTGGTGGTGGTGGTGGTGGTGGTGTTGACACAACACTGTAAGGCCTGACAGTTACTCTTGGTGGGCGCAGCAATGGGCCCTGCTGTGAATTATTAGATCAATAATTATAATTGCATGCCCCTGTTGAACAGGGGCTGAAAAATTGGGCCTTTGGTGGTGGTGGTGGTGGTGATGGTGGTGCTGGTGCCACAACACTGTAAGGCCTGACAGTTACTCTTGGTGGGCGCAGCAATGGGCCCTGCTGTGAATTATTAGATCAATAATTATAATTGCATGCCCCTGTTGAACAGGGGCTGAAAAATTGGGCCTTAGGCACTGGTGGCACAACACTGCAACCCCTCACAGATACTGTACTTGGAGCACAGCAATGAGGCCTGTTGCAAAGTATTGCATCAAAAATTGTAATTACACGCCCCTGTTAAACAGGGGCTGAAAAATTGGGCCTTAGCCACTGGTGGCGTCACCCATAAACCAAAATGATCTTCCAAGCTATCATCATTAATCGTATCATTGAGGAGGAGGAGGAGGATAGCCAGTCAAGATAACAGCACAGGCACTCAGCATCAGCATCAGTCTTGAAGGGATGTGACATTTTAAAATCAATTAGTCTGTTATATCAGCATCAGGTGTGTGGTAGCTGGTGGTGATCCAAGACTGGTTCATCTTGATGAAAGTCAGTCGATCAACCGAGTCGGTGGACAGGCGCACCCTGTGATCCGTGACAAATCCTCCAGCAGCACTGAATGTGCGTTCTGAAAGAACGCTGGATGCAGGACAGGCCAGTAGCTCAATTGCATACTGTGCAAGCTCTGGCCAGTGATCCATCCTCAAGACCCAGTAAGCCAGAGGATTTTCGGTGGGGAAGGTGTCCAAGTCTGACCTTGCCCCTAGGTATTCCTGCACCATGTATATCAGACACTGGCGATGGTTGCTGGAACCGATCATACTTTGGGGCTGCGGACTAAAGAATTGTCTGAACGCATCGGTCAGACGGCCACCTTCCCCACCGCTCCTTCTTTGACTGCCCGAAGCCTCAGCAACTCGTTGTCCAGGACCAGGAGTTTGTAACCTCCCAGTCTCTGGGAACGCGTTGCACAGACCTTTCTGCAAGGCCTCCCGGAGTTGTCTCATCCTCTGCTCCCTCTGCGACGGTAACATAAGGTCCGCAACCTTACCCTTGTACCGTGGATCAAGGAGAGTGGCCAGCCAGTAATGGTCCCTCTCCTTGATCCGAAGAATACGAGGATCCTTCCGCAGACTTTGCAGGATCAGGGAGGCCATGCAGCGTAGGTTAGCTGAGGCATTCGGTCCGGAGTCCTCTGGGTCACTAAGGACGACATGATCCGCAGCCACCTCCTCCCAGCCACGTACAAGTCCACTGGTTTCTTGGGACTGTAAATCATCCCTAAAAGACTGCTGCTGATGATGCTGAGCGCCAGCCTCCACCTCCATGCTGACACAATCCTCCTCCTCCTCCTCTTCCTGTGCGATGGGTGGGACAGAAGGAACACTGTCTGGGTAAAGGGGGCCTTGAGAGGCAAGGAAGTCCTCCTCTTCCTGCCTCTGTTCTGCCTCAAGTGCCCTGTCCATTATTCCACGCAGCGTGTGCTCCAACAGGTGGACAAGAGGTACAGTGTCACTGATGCATGCACTGTCACTGCTCACCATCCTCGTGGCCTCCTCAAATGGTGCCAGGACAGTGCATGCATCCCTGATCATGCCCCACTGGCGTGGTGAAAAAAACCCGAGCTCCCCTGACCCTGTCCTGGTGCCGTAGTCGCACAGGTACTTATTGATGGCCCTCTGCTGCGTGTGCAGCCACTGCAGCATGGCCAACGTTGAGTTCCACCTGGTGGGCATGTCACATATAAGGCGGTTCTTGGGAAGGTTCAACTCCTTTTGCAGCTCAGCCAGGCGAGCACTGGCATTATAAGATCTGCGGAAATGCACACAGACTTTCCTGGCCTGCCTCAGGACATCCTGTAAGCCCGGGTACCTGCCCAAGAACCGCTGCACCACCAGGTTAAGGACGTGAGCCACACAGGGCACATGGGTCAGTTGTCCCTGTCGGAGGGCGGAGAGGAGGTTGGTGCCATTGTCGCAAACCACCATTCCTGGCTTAAGCTGGCGTGGCGTCAACCACCTCTCGGCCTGCCCCTGCAGAGCAGACAGGACCTCTGCCCCAGTGTGGCTCCTGTCCCCCAAACACACCAGCGCAAGCACGGCATGGCATCTTTTTGCCTGCGTACTTGCGTAGCCCCTTGAACGCCTACGGAGCACCGCTGGTTCCGAGGACAAACCACAGGAAGAGGCCATGGAGGAAGAAGAAGAGGAGGGGGTGTAGGAGAGAGGTGTGTCACAACCAGTAGTAGCATTTTGGAGGCGTGGCGGCGGAACAACCTCCAACACTACTGCACCTTGTCCTGCATCCTTCCCAGCTGCCAAAAGAGTGACCCAATGGGCCGTGAAAGAAAGGTAACGTCCCTGTCCATGCCTGCTGGACCATGAGTCAGCGGTAATATGCACCTTACCGCTGACCGCCCTGTCCAGCGAGGCCAAGACATTGCCTTCCACATGCCTGTAGAGAGCCGGAATCGCCTTCCGTGAGAAAAAGTGGCGTTTGGGAACCTGCAACTGAGGAACCGCACATTGCACAAACTCACGGAAGGGGGCCGAGTCTACCAACTGAAAAGGCAGCAGTTGAAGCGCTAGCAGATTAGCCAAGCTAGCATTTAACCGCTGGGCATGTGGATGGCTGGGAGTGAACTTCTTTCGACGGTCCAGCAGCTGGGGCAGGGAAATTTGCCTGCTAGAATCGGACGTCGGTGTACTGCTAGCAGAGTGGCCGCAAGTACTTGGCTGTGACACACCTAATTCTACACCTTCATTCCTCTCAGAGCAGGTTTCAGAGAGGACTGAAGGTATACTGGGGTTGGAGATCCCAGCTGATGCGGTGCAAGGAGAGGTCCGCTTTGTTCTTTGGTGTGGGTCTTTAAGGTAGGCTTGCCAACGAGCTGCATGGCAGGTCAACATATGTCTGATCAAGCATGTGGTGCCCAAGCGGCTGATGTTTTGGCCACGCGATATACGCTTGAGACATATGTTGCAAACAGCAGCTGTGCGATCTGATGCACTCGCCTCAAAAAAGGCCCACACCAAAGAACTTTTTGAATGACGGGCAGAGGCAGCGCCCTGCACAGGCGGAGCTCTGCGGTGTGATTCCGTCGGTGTGCTGCCCATACGCTGGCCACCCAAGGGCATCCTGCCTCGTTGGAGATGTGCCTCCTCCTCATCCTCCTCCTCTCTCCTATTAGGCACCCACGTGGAGTCAGTGACCTCATCATCCCCTCCCTCCTCATCACTGGAGCCAATCTGGCAGTATGCTGCAGCTGCTGGAGCATGACTGCCAGATTGGTGTCCTTCTTGAGCATCCCCTCTCTCTGCTCTCACGCTACTGCCTTCCTCTATCTGGGTATCATCATCAGATCCTTCGAAACGCTGGGCATCCTCCTGGAGCATGTACCCAACACTGTGCTCAAACAGTTCGGGGGACTCCTCAGGAGGAGGACATGGTGGGTCTAGGGAAGGATTGACTAATGAAGATAATGATACCAGAGAAGAGGACGCTTTGGCAGCTGCTTTGCCAGTACCCTGAGCCTGGGTGAGAGAGGATGAGGAGGATGAGGTGGGCTTGGTCATCCACTCTACCAAGTCTTCGGCATGATGTGGCTCAACATGTCCAGCTGCCGAAAAGAAGGACAAGCGTGTCCCATGGCCATGTGCTGATGACAATGCACCGCGTCCACGACCAGCACTGTTGCCCCCAGACACAGAGCCTGCTTGCCCTCTTTTTTTGCCTCCTGACTGTCTGCCTCTCCTTGTTTGCCTTCCAGACATTTTAATGGATGGCCTGCAGGGAGATGGGAAAAACAGCAATAAGGGCTACCTTCAGGTGTATACTGTGCAGGAGGCTTAGCAACAATGACACTGACACTGTCCCCTGCCTATCCTTCTCTGTCCCTAAACACAAGGATTTGCAATATGCTTCAGCAAGATTGGTTTAGCACAGAATAGCACACTGACAGTTTCCCTCACTGTCCTTCTCTGTCCCTACAAACAAGATTTAGCACAGAATAGCACACTGATAGTTTCCATGAGTGTCCTTCTCTGTCCCTAAACTCAAGGATTTCAAATATGGTTCAGCAAGATTGGTTTAGAACAGAATAGCACACTGACACTTTCCCTCACTGTACCTCTCTGTCCCTAAACTCAAGGATTTCAAATATGGTTCAGCAAGATTGGTTTAGAACAGAATAGCACACTGTCAGTTTCACTCACTGTCCTTCTCTGTCCCTACAAACAAGATTTAGCACAGAATAGCACACTGATAGTTTCCACGAGTGTCCTTCTCTGTCCCTAAACTCAAGGATTTCAAATATGGTTCAGCAAGATTGGTTTAGAACAGAATAGCTCACTGACACTTTCCCTCACTGTACCTCTCTGTCCCTAAACTCAAGGATTTCAAATATGGTTCAGCAAGATTGGTTTAGAACAGAATAGCACACTGACAGTTTCACTCACTGTCCTTCTCTGTCCCTACAAACAAGATTTAGCACAGAATAGCACACTGATAGTTTCCACGAGTGTCCTTCACTGTCCCTAAACTCAAGGATTTCAAATATGGTTCAGCAAGATTGGTTTAGAACAGAATAGCACACTGACACTTTCCCTCACTGTACCTCTCTGTCCCTAAACTCAAGGATTTCAAATATGGTTCAGCAAGATTGGTTTAGAACAGAATAGCACACTGTCAGTTTCACTCACTGTCCTTCTCTGTCCCTACAAACAAGATTTAGCACAGAATAGCACACTGATAGTTTCCACGAGTGTCCTTCTCTGTCCCTAAACTCAAGGATTTCAAATATTGTTCAGCAAGATTGGTTTAGAACAGAATAGCACACTGACACTTTCCCTCACTGTACCTCTCTGTCCCTAAATTTAAGGATTTCAAATATGGTTCAGCAAGATTGGTTTAGAACAGAATAGCACACTGACACTTTCCCTCACTGTCCTTCTCTGTCCCTACAAACAAGGTTTAGCACAGAATAACACACTGACACTCTCCCTACCTATCCTTATTTGTCCCTAAACACAAGGAATCCAGGATTAGTAAAGGAAAAAAAATGACACTGTCCCTGCCTATGCTTCTCTTTCCCTGCTCCGGAACACACTACACAAGGCCGCCGGGCTGGCGGCCTTTTATAGTGTGGGGCGTGTACTAAACCCCCTCAGCAATAATTGGCCACAGGCATCCTGCCTGTGGCCAATCATTGCTCTCCTCGCTGCCGGCGCTGTGATTGGCCAAGCATGCGGGGTCACAGTGCATGCTTGGCCAATCACAGCGCCTGGATGACACTGCGATGGCGTAGTGCATTGTGGGCCGTTCGCGTCACTCGAATTTGGCGCGAACGGCCCAAATCGTTCGATCTTCGTCGAACGATCGAACAGCCGATGTTCGAGTCGAACGTATGTTCGACTCGAACACGAAGCTCATCCCTAGTCATAGAGATGACTGGTGAAAATCTGGTCACCGGAAATCTCTATCGTCGTGAGCCGGCACCGGCCGATTCGTTCTCCGGGCCCTCGATGGCACAGGAGAGCCCGAAGAAGCACCGAATGGCGGCGGGAGGGGGGATGTCCCTTCCCGCCACCTTATGGTGCGCAGAATCGCCGGCATGACAGAATGATATCTGAATGATGCCTGTAGCTGCAGGCATCATTCAGATATCCCCCCTCAAAGTCAAGGACGTCATATGACGTCCTTGGTGGAGAAGTTGTTAAGGCCCGCTTCTATTTCTATCGTCATCTCCAGGGTACGCATCTCGCCCATTTTGCACATCCACTCTTCAATTGAAAGCAACCCCGTTTTCTTCCAGTCCTGGGCTATAACTGTACGCGCTGCTACCAGCATGTGTCTTAAAATGCCCTTTTTTATAGTCTTTATAGACCCGGGGATCATGGAGAAGAGGGAAGCTAATACATCTGGTTGAATATTAATCTGCATGATTTTATGGTGTATACTGTATATCTTAGTCCAGAATGTCAATGCTTCAGGGCAATAGTACCATATATGAGACATTGTACCTTTTGCATTGTGACATCTCCAAGATTTCAAACATTCTGACATAAAAAGCAATTCAAAATAAAAAGGGCACGTTTACATGGGCAGAAAAATCACTGCAATTATATGTGCACAGTGTATAGTTTTGTGTTCCTGTAAATGCAGCACTATAGTAATCATTCAGCCCATACACACAACTGTCTCTACATGCCTAAAAACACATAAATCTATACATGTGTAATCATTGATTGGAATGAAAGAAGAATTGTATGCATCTAAACACTGTAAACATCTAAAGTGCCTAAAGTACTCACTTTTGCATTTTATGCACGATCTTCTGATAGCTCTGCAAGCAAGAACGTGCGTTCCTTGCAGAAAATAGACATATTCCTGAGTCCTTAAAGTGGTTCTAAAGCCTGATGCCGCGTACACACGACCGTTTTTAATGACGAGAAAAATTCAATTTTTTAAAATGGTCATTAAAAATGATTGTGTGTGGGCTTCAGAGCATTTTTCACGACGTGAAAAATGGCCATGAAAAAATTGGAACATGCTCTAATTTTTCTCGTAGTTTTTCACCTCGTCGTTTTTCTCGTCATGAAAAACGGCCGTGTGTAGGCTTTAACGACGTGTAAAAAAATGTGCGTGCTCAGAATCAAGTATGAGACGGGAGCGCTCGTTCTGGTAAAACTAGCGTTCATAATGGAGATAGCACATTCGTCACGCTGTAACGGACTGAAGAACACAAGGCTGAAAAGCGCAAATCGTCTCTCAACACACTTTACTAACATGAAGGGTGGCGCCATCCGAATGGAACTTCCCCTTTATAGTGCCGTCATACGTGTTGTACATCACCGCGCTTTACTCGAGCATTTTTTTCAACGATAGTGTGTAGGCAAGGCAGGCTTGAGAAGAATCACGTCGAGAAAAATGCAGTTTTATTCAATGACATTAAAAATGGTCGTGTGTACGCGGCATTAAGGTTTTTCACCTTAATGCATTCTATGTATTAAGGTAAAAATACCTTCTGTGCTGCAGCTCCCCCTCAGAACTCCCTTTGTTTTCCCTAATCCCGATCCGATTCAGCGATGTGCACGACAATAGTGGCTCCTGCCACTGTCTTCCTCCTCATTGGCTCCCAGTGCTGTCAATCAAATGCTGTGACAGGGGAGTGGGGAGGCGGAGCAGCAGCGGGACTCGGGAGCGAGCATGCACAGGTGCCCCATGGAAAGCAGCTTTCTGTGTGGGCACCCGTAAAAGAGGAGGGGCCTGGTGCACCGGTGGGGGACCACAGAAGAAAAGGTTCCGGGCAATGCTTTTGCACAGAGCAGGCAAGTATAGACATGTTTGTCATTTTATTTTATTTATTTATTTTAAAACAAAGGTTTAGAATCACTTGAAGATTTGGAGAAATTTTATATTGTAAAGCACAAGTAGTCTAACTCCAATTGTTTTTTAATGACCTCTATGCCTTGTCTCATTGTATCAGACACAATCACTGCACACAATCTTCATCAGATAACTGAACCAAGCACTTGGCATCCACAAATATCTTTATTACATGCAGAAGGGTTGGCGTAAGCAATATGATGTAGTAGATGTTGCATTGTTTGAATGTCAAAAGGAATATTCCTTTCGAAGCCCCAAAGTACATCTTGATGGAACAAAACAGGAGCTTGCAATGTGGAAGTAAGTTACATCATATAAGAGAAAACTGAGTGTAATTAGAACAATGACCAGTGGGTGGCAGCATAACCATAAGCAATTAACCTAACGAGTCAACAAAGGTAATAATAATATCCATTGCCCATATAACTGCTGGAGGCAACACAAAAAGACAAATTCTCTAATTTTTCCCACATTGCAGCCAACAATTTTTTTGATTTGTTGGTTATATTTGTTTTTATTTTAGACTTTTCCCCTTTATTTTCTTATGGTGATTCTGTCATTAGCAGTTCCTGTACTTCTGCCTGTGATTAAACTGAAAGAATAGCAGTCTGCTGCAGGCAGGAAGGAGCATTTCCTCAGTCTATGAAAGTGGTAAACTTACATACTACTTAGCCTCCATGCACTTCAAAAATATATATATATCTGATTCTACGTCAACTTTCATGTCTCAAATGTATAAAGTATAACTAACTTTAATGCACACCCTAACACTTAAAGGGGTTGTATAGGATTTTTTATTTATTTTTTTCAAATAACAAACATGTTATACTTACCCCCACTGTGCCGCTCGTTTTACACACAGTGGCCCCGAACCTGGTCTTCTGGGGTCCCTCGGCGGCTGTCTCGGCTCCTGCCCGCAAGAACAGAACACCTTCATTCGAGCGAGCTTGCATGGTGGTAAGTTCTTGCGGGCGCGCTCCCGTGATACAGCCGGCGGCTATAGCCGCCCACTGTATCACTCGGCCCCGCCCCCCGGCGCGCCACGTCTTTGGATGTGATTGACAGCAGCGCGAGCCAATGGCTGCACTGCTTTCAATCTATCCACTCTAGCCAATCAACGACCAGGCTGAGCGGCGAAGAGGACATCGGGGGCGAGCACAGCAGGTGAACGGGCTCAGGTAAGTAAAACGAGGGGGCTGGGGGCGGTATTGTCGCATAGGATGCATTAAGGTGAAAAAACATGAACCTTTAGTGTCCCTTTAATAATGAACTCCATAAAAATACTACTTTAGTTTTGGCATGTAATAGACTGTCAAGCCTCGTACACACGGCCGAGAATCTCGTCGTAAAAAACACATCGTTTTTTTCGACGAGATCCTTGGACAAGAAACTTGTCCCGGCCGAGTGTACACACGCTCATTTCAAAGAACCCGCGGTTCTTTGAATGGAGCGAACGCGGTGACGTAATCGAATACGACGAGCATGCGCTCGTCACATTCGATGCCGTCGCCGCCATCTTTGTACACCCTATCCTATGCCTAGGAAGCTACCGCGCATGCGTCAAAGTCATTTCGAGCATGCACGGGCTTCCTGGAGGACAGGTAAGTGTACACACACACAATTTTCTCGTCGAGAAACAGGCTGACGAGAATCTCGACGAGAAAATAGAGAGCAGGTTCTCTATTTTCTTGTCGAGATTCTAGTCGGTTTTCTCGACGAGAAGCCATACACACGAACGAATTTCTCGGCAAGAAATCTCTGCCAGCAAGTTTCTTGCTGGTTCTTGCCGAGAAACTCGGTCGTGTGTACGAGGCTTGAGATATTTATTGCTTTCTTGCCCATTTAGCATTCAACAGACAGAACATGAATTAGGGGAATATCTTCCTATTTCTTGTCTATTCAATGAGTGTGAGGCAGGGCATGAAGACAAATCCCCGCAATGGGAATAAATGGAGGTAACCATTCTAATAGCGGAAGAAAAGTTAAGAAAAGTCCTCTCAGTGGGGACACTGATAGCGTGTGCATGTAATACCTAGTGAAACTATAACTAAAGGCAAAACTTTTTTTTTGGTTTTGCATAGGGTAGTGCAAAAAAATTCTGCACTGTCACACACGTTCACTGGAAGGTGAATTGCGGGTGCCATTCAGAATAGTACAGTAATAGCTCGGATTGCGAGTAATGCGGTTAACGAGCGTTTGGCAATACAAGCTATTATTTTGGAAAAATCCTGACTCGGTTTGAGAGCATTGTCTCGCAAAACAAGCAGGATTCAAGCCTCTGTGGCGTGCAGTACCGCATTTGGCCAGAGGTGCGGGGGCACTAGGAGCTGCTCAGATGGACTTGGAGTCATTCGGAAACACTTCCTGAGTGTTTCCGAGCTTCTCCGAGTGCATACAAGCCGCTCTGAGTGTTTCCGAGTGTCTCTGGCGCCCCCCACCTCTGGCCACATGCGGTACTGCATACAATAGAAGTCACTGTGGAATGAATTATCTGAGTTTCCATTGACTTCTATGGGGAAACTCGCTTTGATATACGAGTGCTTTGTCTTACAAGCATTCTTCGGGAACAAATTATGCTCGTAATCCAAGGTACCGCTGTCCTGCATCTCACCAACACACTTACAATGCGTTGACATGGGTTATCACGGATACATGGTGAAAACAGGCCCAATCGACTCTAGTACTAAAGGGTAACTAAAAGGCACATCTTTTATTTTTGGATAGAATGGAGAGGGATTAGAACACCTGTCAGTTTTTATTGCTGTCTGTGCATCCATTAGCCCACGTTCACACTGGGGCTGCGGGAGTGAAGCCTGCGAGCTGAACTCGCACGATTTCACTCCTGCCTGTCAGTCCCGATTTCAGCCGCGATTTCAAAGACATCTGAAACAGATGTCAATGTAAATCGCAGCTGAAATCGCAAAAAGTAGTACAGAAACTACTTTTTGTAATCGGTGCAGCGCCGCAGATGCGTCGTCGCACCGATTAGGACGGTGCCATTGCCCGCAATTTGCGGTATATTTCGCCGATTTGACATGCGATTTGACATGTCAAATCGCATGTCAAATCGCACCAGTGTGAACCAGGGCTTAGGGAAATTCATCCTCTCTATTTTCCCTGCTTATCATTATTACCGAGAATGAAAGTGAAAGAAAACCTCACATTTTGGGTTGACATAAGAACAATAATAGAGGGGAAATCTTGCAATGGGGACACTAGTTCTGGTGAAACACCGGGATTCCCTTACTTTGGAGAGATTTCCTCTCACTTCCTGTGTTGGCTATGGAACAGGAAGTGAAGGAAACTCTCCACAGTAGGGGACAGATTGCAAAAAAATAATAAAATACGAGAGTTATAACCCCCCTTACTCTATCCAAAAAAAAAAAAAGGTTTCCTTTAGATTCACTTTAAAGTATAGAAATGACAGCCCAGCAACTTCTAGACATTATTTTCTTAAAGCCTAATGCCCCGTACACACGATCGTTTTTAATGTCATTTTTTTTCATGTTTCCTCTCAAGCCTGTCTTGCGTACACACCATCATTAAAAAAAACGATCAAGCAAAGCGCAGTGACGTTCAACACGTACGACGGCACTATAAAGGGGAAGTTCCGTTCGAATGGCGCTACCCTTCATGTTAGTAAAGTTTGTTGGGCGACGATTCGCGCTTTTCAGTCCGTTACTCTGTAATGAATGTGCTATCTCCATTACGAACGCTAGTTTTACCAGAACGAGCGCTCCCGTCTCATACTTGATTCTGAGCATGCGCGTTTTTTTTCACGTCATTAAAGCATACACACTATTGTTTTTCACGTCGTTAAAAAAAACGACATGAAAAACGACGTGAAAAAAGAGAGCATGTCCGGAATTTTTAATGGCCGTTTTTCACGTCCTTAAAAATGCTCTGGAGCATACACACGATCATTTTTCAGGGCCATTTTTTAAAATGGCAGTTTTAACGGCATGAAAAACGATCGTGTGTACGGGGCATAAGTGTAGCTAAAAAAAAAAAATATATATCAGCACAAGGGACATAACTTATGCCGTGTACACACACTCCGAATTTCTGATGGAAAAAGTCAGACGGAATTTCTTCATCGGATATTCCGACCGTGTGTATGCTCCATCAGACTTTTTCCATCGGAAATTCCGACGGAATTAGATAGAGAACATGTTCTCTTTTTTTCCAATGAAATCGGAATTTCCGTTCGTCTGGATGCAATTCCGACGGACTAAAAACCACGCATGCTCGGAAACAATTTGAGGCATACTCGGAAGCATAGACCTTCATCGGCTCGTCGTAGTGTTTTACGTCACCGCGTTCTTGACGGTCGGTTTTTAGTGTGACCGTGTGTTTGCAAGACAGCTTGAGCGGAATTCCGTCGGAACTCCGTCGGAAAAACCCGTCGGAGTTTATTCCGACGGAAATTCCGCTCGTGTGTACAAGGCATTACAGTCAGTAGGATGTATCCCTTGTACTGATTCCTCTTCTGTTAGTAAAAATCCTTCTCTGTTCATTCCCCCCACCCCACTGCTGTAATCTTCCGGTGTGGCAGGGGTCAATACAACCTTAAGGGTTGTCAGAGGCTCTAATCCAGACTAGTACTATGGGCTTGTGCCCAAGTTGATTGATCGATCAACTTGGTATATTCAGCCTGCCTATCAACGGTTCGAATCGCAGCCAGTTCAGCAGGAACCAGGCGAGATTTGAACGGTGTATGTCCAGCCTAAGGATATAAAACAGGCAAATGATTGATAGGTCCGCCCCCTCCATTCATAGAAGCTGTAGTACAACTTATATAAATTGAAGGAGCTGGGCGGAAACGGTGGGCATAGTTAGGCTCTCTTGATTAGAGTCTATGACCACTACTTCCTTCTTTTCAACTCTCCGCACCAGAAGATTATGGTGGAAGACAGAAGATGCATCAGTACAAGGCATTGTACATTAATATTGACTGGACCCTGGGCAAACATTTTCTGGATCATGTAGAGCAAAGCTGGAAATCTTTGGCAAGTATATACTGGGGGATTCTACACTGACCAACAATGTAATGGGGAATTTATAATGACCACCAATGTGATGGGCGATTTACACTGACCACCAATGTGAGGGGCGATTTACACTGACCACCAATGTGAGGGGGGATTTACAATGACTACCAATGTGAGGGGCGATTTACACTGACCACCAATGTGGGGGGCGATTTACACTGACCACCAACGTGAGGGGGGATTTACAATGACTACCAATGTGAGGGGGGATTTACAATGACCACCAATGTGAGGGGGAATTTGCACTGACCACCATGTAATGGGGGAATTTACACCACCCACCAATATAAAGAGGGATTTCTACACTGACACCAATGTAATAAGAGAATTTACACCAACCACCAGTGTAAGAGGAAATTTACAATGACATCCATGTAAGGGGGAATTTACACTGACAACCAATGTCGAAGAGATTTGTACTGACCACCAATGTAAAGGGGGATTTACACTGACCACCAGTGTATGGGCAATTCTGCACTTACCACCAATGTAAAGGGAAATGTACAATGGTCACCAATCTAATGAAGAATTTACACTGATAAACAATGTAATGGGGAGGTTTACATCAACAACCAATAAAGGGGGATTTCAACACTGGCCAGCAATGTAAGGGGGGGGGGGGGGATTTACACTCACCACCAATTTAAAGGGGGCTTCTACATGGACCACCAATGTAAGGGAGGATTTGAAACTGACCACAAAATGCAAGTTTGGATTTTTTTACCGATTACCAATATAAAGAGAAGTTTTTACACTGGCCACCAATGTAATGGGGATTTACACTGACCACTAATGTAATAGGGATTTACACTGACCACTAACATAATCGGAGCATTCACAGTAACCACCAATGTAAGGAGGGATTTACACTGACCACCAATGTAAGGGGAAACTTCACAATGGCCACTTGTGTGAATGAGAGGATTGTATACCAAACCCCAATCTAATGAGAAGATTTACACTGACCACCAATGTAACTGAGACATTTAGCCTGCGTTCATATTTGTGTGTGCCGAGAACGCATGAAATATCGCTTTCCTGACACCACAGAAATGTGTTGCCCTTTAGCAGATACACAGCAGTGCTATTAATTGTTAAAGACACCCTCACACATTGGCTGAGATGTGCGTATTCACATGCACCAAAATTCAAGGTGCTGTGGCACCATGTTATTTTGAAAAAGGGTTCCACCTCCAATTTGCTTACCTTTGCAAAATAGGCTGATGTTAGGCTTACTGATCACAGTTGTAGGCAGGACTTTCCAGCATGCCCCTTTACCTCCCCAGTGGACAGCATTCAGCAGAAGTGATAGTGGATATGACCTCAGGGGAGCATGATATACATATGAATGCTGCCTAAATTTACATATCAATGTCGGGTCAGCAGGTGAGTCATCCGTACACGGCAATTGGGCAGAGCTGGGCATCAATATTAACAGAACTTCACACTGAGCTATCCGGACAAAGCACAGGGCTAAAACTTCAATGGACAAGCAAATTTAAGCTGGGATAGTTGGCAAGTATGAGGCAGCTGCTTTGGGCCCCACAACAATGATGGGGCCCAGGGCAGCTGCCCCTTTTTCCCTGCCTTAAAGATGGCCCTGGTACAAAGGGCACATCCTACTGACTGTTAAAGTTGTGTCCCTTGTGCTGATTGCATGGCATCTCTTCTGGCACTGGAGAGTGGTGATCAGAAGCTGCTCTAGATAAGCTGTCCAGTCTTGTTGATACTCCTAACATTGACCTCTGCCGGGTTAGCCCCCCTTACCTGATCTAACGAATATCTATTAGCCTGAATGATTTTTGGCCCGAAAATTTGATAAGGGGGGGCCGACCCATCCTTTTGTACCACCTAATATCTCTATTTTTATGTGGAATATCTCTGAAATTATGTGAGATCTAACGTTAAAATCACTTGATCTTACCGGATCTAATAAATATCTATTAGCCTTAATAATTTTTGGCCAGAAAATTTGATAATTTTCATTAATCACCTTATAAGTCTCTAATTATGTGAGATCTAACGTTAAAACCACTTGAATCTTACCGGATCTAACAAATAGCTTCCAAAATAGCTAACTGTTTGGTAAATTTTTTGATAAGGGGGGGCTGATGACAGGTTAGCCCCCCCAGAAAATAACTGTTAATATTGCTTTTTCTGTGTGAGATCTAGCGCAAACAACGGTTGATCTAACCTGATCTAACAAAGATCTAACAAACTGCATACAATTTTTTTATTTTTTTTGATAAGGGGGGGCTAACCCGGCAGAGGTGCAGGGCCACCAGTTTGAGACCCCTGCTCTATAGTGTGTACTTGTCTCAGTTAAACATAATCAATCAGCATTAATTATAATCCTCATGCTGCTAGTCTTAGTAAATAGATAGAAAAGTATACCATATTTACTTGTTTTAAACTTTTTTTTTTTTACCATTTCTTCAGTTACTTCCTGGTTTCTTGCCTAGGCAAATGGTGTCATACATGCCAGGAGTCTTCAGGAGGGGGGAGAGTTTTTCTCAACTAAGCACACCGGCCTGCATGCATGACTGAGCTAAAGGCAGATTGAATCCAGGAAGTAAATGGTACATGAATCATTGCCCTTGCTCAAGATGGCGACAGCCAGAAATGCTAGGGGGGTGTTTTTCAAAGTGATTTCTCAACAAAATAAAGCTATGGGGTATAGGAGAGTGTATGAGGGATGCATGGAGTGTGCTATGGAGTGTTGGAGAGTGTATGGGAGACTATGGAGTGTGCTATGGGGTTTAAGAGAGTGAATGGAGCATGCATTGAGTGTGGTATAGAAGAGTGCATGGGGCATGCTCCGAGTGCACTATGGGGTATAGGAGAGCATATGGGAGATGCATGGAATGTGCTATGGGGTATAGGAGAGTGTATAAGGGATGCATGGAGTGTGCTATGGGATATAGGAGAGTGTATGGGAGACGCATAGGGTTGCCACCTTTTCTTCAAGTCAAACCCGAACACTTTAGCGGCGCACAGCCAATTTTTTTTATACATATATTTTGCTAATAAATAACATTTCTAATCATTTGAAGTTAATAACAAGAGTCCCCCTTTCCATCAGAGTCCACAGAGTTCCCCTTTTACATCTGTACTTGCAGAGTTCCCCTTCACTGTAAGGGGGGACTCTGCAGATTCTGATGTAAGGGAGAACATAACATAAGGGATACTCTGGGAACCCTGATTTAATGGGGAACACTGAGAACTCTAAAGTACGGAGAGGACTCTGATGTAAGGGGGAACACTGTGGCCTCTGGTACAAAGGGGAACTCTGATGTAAAGGGTGCTCTGAGAACCCCGATATACCTTAGTGTACTCACTCAGAGGCAAGAGAGAAGGGGGCAGACTTCAGTCACAGACAGGGATGGATGGTGAGCTCACTCATCCCTTGGCAGTCAGCACCTCTCATCCAGATGTATCTGAGGCTGCTGGACTTAAAATTTCCAGCCTCCCACTTTCCTTTTCTGAGGCACAGTCCTGGGGATTGGAGTGTGGGCACACACAGAGGGGTAGGACGGGAGGAAGAGGTGCAGATCGAGCCCTCTCTCCTCTCCCATCTGTATGTGGGTTTTGGGGGGGGGGGGATTGTTAGTGCTGGCTTTGACCAGCATTAAAGAGAGTGTAACAGACACTCTCAGCTTAGACAACTGCAGTCTGCAACCCTGCTGGGAAGCCATGGTCCAGTCTGAATAATGTGTCCGGGTTTCAGGCAGTCTGAAACCCGGACACATGATTCCAAACCCGAACTGTCTGAGTGAATCCCAGACAGGTGGCATCCCTAGAGACACATGGTATGTTCTATGGGTTATAAGAGAGTGTGTGGGGCATGCATGGAGTGTACTATGTGGTATGGGAGATGCATGGAGTGTGCTATGTGGTATAGAAGAGTGCATGGGGCATACTCCGAGTGTGCTGTGGGGTATAGGAGAGTATATGGGAGACGCATGGAGTATGCTATGGGGTAAAGGAAAGTGCATGGGATACAGGAGAGTGTATGGGGATGCATAAAGTGTGCTATGGGGTATAGGAGAGTGGGTGCATGGAGTGTGCTATGGGTTATAGTAGAGTATGCATGGAGTGTGCTATGGGTTATAGTAGAGTATATAGGAGACACATGGAGTGTGCTATGGGGTAAATAAGAGTGCATGGGAGATGCATGGAAAATGCATGGGGTGTGCTATGGGGTATAGGAGAGTGTATGGGAGATGCATGGAAAATGCATGGGGTGTGCTATGGGGTATAGGAGAGTGTATGGGAGATGCATGGAAAATGCATGGGGTGTGCTATGGGGTATAGGAGAGTGTATGGGAGATGCATGGAGTGTGCTATGGGGTATAGGAGTGTGTATAATGGATGCATGGAGTGTGCTATCGGGTATAGGAGAGGGTTTGGGGCATGCATGGAGTGTGTATGGGGTATATGATATGCATGGAGTTTGCTATGTGGTATAGAAGAGTGCATTGGGCATGTTCTGAGTGTGCTATGGGGTATAGGAGAGTATATGGGAGACACATGGAGTGTGCTATAGAGTATAGTAGAGTGTATGGGATACATGGAGTGTGCTATGGGGTATAGAAGAGTGTATAAGGGATGCATGGAGTGTGCTATCGGGTATAGGAGAGGGTTTGGGGCATGCATGGAGTGTGTATGGGGTATATGATATGCATGGAGTTTGCTATGTGGTATAGAAGAGTGCATTGGGCATGTTCTGAGTGTGCTATGGGGTATAGGAGAGTATATGGGAGACACATGGAGTGTGCTATAGAGTATAGTAGAGTGTATGGGATACATGGAGTGTGCTATGGGGTATAGAAGAGTGTATAAGGGATGCATGGAGTGTGCTATCGGGTATAGGAGAGGGTTTGGGGCATGCATGGAGTGTGTATGGGGTATATGATATGCATGGAGTTTGCTATGTGGTATAGAAGAGTGCATTGGGCATGTTCCGAGTGTGCTATGGGGTATAGGAGAGTATATGGGAGACACATGGAGTGTGCTATAGAGTATAGTAGAGTGTATGGGATACATGGAATGTGCTATGGGGTATAGGAGAGTGTATGGGAGATGCATGTAGTGTGCTATGGGATATAGGAGAGTGTATGGGAAACGCATGGAGTGTGCTATGGGGTATAGGAGAGTGTATGGGGCATGTATGGAATTCACTATGGAGATTAGGAGTGTATGGGAGATGCATGGAGTGTGCTGTAGAAGAGTGTATAGTGACACATGGAGTGTGCATTGGTGTATAGGAGAGTGAATGGGGGATGCATGGAGTGTGCTATGGGGTATAGGAGAGTACGTGGGAGACATATGGAGTGTGCTATAGGTTATAGTACAGTGTATGTGAGACGCATGGAGTGTGCTTTAGAAGAGTGTATGGGGAATATTAGAATCTATAGGAAATATGGAGTGTGCCATGGTGTATAGGAGAGTATATAAGGAGCACACGGGGTGCAGTAGAGAGGATGGGTTCCGGGTTTCCCATTAGCCCCCATACTATAGATTAGGGATGAGCTTCGTGTTCGAGTCGAACATACGTTCGACTCGAACATTGGCTGTTCGATCGTTCGACGAAGATCGAACGATTTGGGCCGTTCGCGCCAAATTCGAGTGACGCGAACGGCCCACAATGCACTACGCCATCGCAGTGTCATCCAGGCGCTGTGATTGGCCAAGCATGCACTGTGACCCCGCATGCTTGGCCAATCACAGCGCCGGCAGCGAGGAGAGCAATGATTGGCCACAGGCAGGATGCCTGTGGCCAATTATTGCTGAGGGTGTTTAGTACACGCCCCACACTATAAAAGGCCGCCAGCACGGCGGCCTAGTGTAGTGTGTTCCGGAGCAGGGATAGAGTAGCATAGGCAGGGACAGTGACTGTTATTTCTTTCTTGCTTAACCTGGATTCCTTTAGTTTAGGGAAAGAGAAGGATAGGTAGGGAGAGTGTCAGTGTGTTTTGTGCTTCTGCTATAGTGTGCTTAAAAAAAAACATTTATTCTAGGGACAGAAAACTGTAGGTAGGGAGAGTGTGTCAGTTTCTTTCACTCTGCAAGTCCTTGTTTCCAGGGACCTGGAAGGACAGTGAGTGAATTGTCCTTTTGCTATATTGTGATTAAAAAAAACATTTATTCTAGGGACAGAAAACTCTAGGTAGGGACAGTGTCAGTTTCTTTCACTCTGCAAGTCCTTGTTTCCAGGGACCTGGAAGGACAGTGAGTGAATTGTCCTTTTGCTATATTGTGATTAAAAAAAACATTTATTCTAGGGACAGAAAACTCTAGGTAGGGACAGTGTCAGTTTCTTTCACTCTGCAAGTCCTTGTTTCCAGGGACCTGGAAGGACAGTGAGTGAATTGTCCTTTTGCTATATTGTGATTAAAAAAAACATTTATTCTAGGGACAGAAAACTCTAGGTAGGGACAGTGTCAGTTTCTTTCACTCTGCAAGTCCTTGTTTCCAGGGACCTGGAAGGACAGTGAGTGAATTGTCCTTTTGCTATATTGTGATTAAAAAAAACATTTTTTTCTAGGGACAGAAAACTGTAGGTAGGGAGAGTATTTTTTTTCTTTCACTCTGCAAGTCCTTGTTTCCAGGGACCTGTAAGGACAGTGAGTTAATTGTCCTTGTGCTATATTGTGCTGAAAAAAACATTTATTCCAGGGACAGAAAACTCTAGGTAGGGACAGTGTCAGTTTCTTTCACTCTGCAAGTCCTTGTTTCCAGGGACCTGGAAGGACAGTGAGTGAATTGTCCTTTTGCTATATTGTGATTAAAAAAAACATTTTTTTCTAGGGACAGAAAACTGTAGGTAGGGAGAGTATTTTTTTTCTTTCACTCTGCAAGTCCTTGTTTCCAGGGACCTGTAAGGACAGTGAGTTAATTGTCCTTGTGCTATATTGTGCTGAAAAAAACATTTATTCCAGGGACAGAAAACTCTAGGTAGGGACAGTGTCAGTTTCTTTCACTCTGCAAGTCCTTGTTTCCAGGGACCTGGAAGGACAGTGAGTGAATTGTCCTTTTGCTATATTGTGATTAAAAAAAACATTTTTTTCTAGGGACAGAAAACTGTAGGTAGGGAGAGTGTTTTTTTTCTTTCACTCTGCAAGTCCTTGTTTCCAGGGACCTGTAAGGACAGTGAGTTAATTTTCCTTGTGCTATATTGTGATTAAAAAAAACATTTATTCTAGGGACAGAAAACTCTAGGTAGGGACAGTGTCAGTTTCTTTCACTCTGCAAGTCCTTGTTTCCAGGGACCTGGAAGGACAGTGAGTGAATTGTCCTTTTGCTATATTGTGATTAAAAAAAACATTTATTCTAGGGACAGAAAACTCTAGGTAGGGACAGTGTCAGTTTCTTTCACTCTGCAAGTCCTTGTTTCCAGGGACCTGGAAGGACAGTGAGTGAATTGTCCTTTTGCTATATTGTGATTAAAAAAAACATTTATTCTAGGGACAGAAAACTCTAGGTAGGGACAGTGTCAGTTTCTTTCACTCTGCAAGTCCTTGTTTCCAGGGACCTGGAAGGACAGTGAGTGAATTGTCCTTTTGCTATATTGTGATTAAAAAAAACATTTTTTTCTAGGGACAGAAAACTGTAGGTAGGGAGAGTGTTTTTTTTCTTTCACTCTGCAAGTCCTTGTTTCCAGGGACCTGTAAGGACAGTGAGTTAATTTTCCTTGTGCTATATTGTGATTAAAAAAAACATTTATTCTAGGGACAGAAAACTCTAGGTAGGGACAGTGTTTTTTTTCTTTCACTCTGCAAGTCCTTGTTTCCAGGGACCTGGAAGGACAGTGAGTGAATTGTCCTTTTGCTATATTGTGATTAAAAAAAACATTTATTCTAGGGACAGAAAACTCTAGGTAGGGACAGTGTCAGTTTCTTTCACTCTGCAAGTCCTTGTTTCCAGGGACCTGGAAGGACAGTGAGTGAATTGTCCTTTTGCTATATTGTGATTAAAAAAAACATTTTTTTCTAGGGACAGAAAACTGTAGGTAGGGAGAGTATTTTTTTTCTTTCACTCTGCAAGTCCTTGTTTCCAGGGACCTGTAAGGACAGTGAGTTAATTGTCCTTGTGCTATATTGTGCTGAAAAAAACATTTATTCCAGGGACAGAAAACTCTAGGTAGGGACAGTGTCAGTTTCTTTCACTCTGCAAGTCCTTGTTTCCAGGGACCTGGAAGGACAGTGAGTGAATTGTCCTTTTGCTATATTGTGATTAAAAAAAACATTTTTTTCTAGGGACAGAAAACTGTAGGTAGGGAGAGTGTTTTTTTTCTTTCACTCTGCAAGTCCTTGTTTCCAGGGACCTGTAAGGACAGTGAGTTAATTTTCCTTGTGCTATATTGTGATTAAAAAAAACATTTATTCTAGGGACAGAAAACTCTAGGTAGGGACAGTGTCAGTTTCTTTCACTCTGCAAGTCCTTGTTTCCAGGGACCTGGAAGGACAGTGAGTGAATTGTCCTTTTGCTATATTGTGATTAAAAAAAACATTTATTCTAGGGACAGAAAACTCTAGGTAGGGACAGTGTCAGTTTCTTTCACTCTGCAAGTCCTTGTTTCCAGGGACCTGGAAGGACAGTGAGTGAATTGTCCTTTTGCTATATTGTGATTAAAAAAAACATTTATTCTAGGGACAGAAAACTCTAGGTAGGGACAGTGTCAGTTTCTTTCACTCTGCAAGTCCTTGTTTCCAGGGACCTGGAAGGACAGTGAGTGAATTGTCCTTTTGCTATATTGTGATTAAAAAAAACATTTATTCTAGGGACAGAAAACTCTAGGTAGGGACAGTGTCAGTTTCTTTCACTCTGCAAGTCCTTGTTTCCAGGGACCTGGAAGGACAGTGAGTGAATTGTCCTTTTGCTATATTGTGATTAAAAAAAACATTTTTTTCTAGGGACAGAAAACTGTAGGTAGGGAGAGTGTTTTTTTTCTTTCACTCTGCAAGTCCTTGTTTCCAGGGACCTGTAAGGACAGTGAGTTAATTTTCCTTGTGCTATATTGTGATTAAAAAAAACATTTATTCTAGGGACAGAAAACTCTAGGTAGGGACAGTGTCAGTTTCTTTCACTCTGCAAGTCCTTGTTTCCAGGGACCTGGAAGGACAGTGAGTGAATTGTCCTTTTGCTATATTGTGATTAAAAAAAACATTTTTTTCTAGGGACAGAAAACTGTAGGTAGGGAGAGTATTTTTTTTCTTTCACTCTGCAAGTCCTTGTTTCCAGGGACCTGTAACGACAGTGAGTTAATTGTCCTTGTGCTATATTGTGCTGAAAAAAACATTTATTCCAGGGACAGAAAACTCTAGGTAGGGACAGTGTCAGTTTCTTTCACTCTGCAAGTCCTTGTTTCCAGGGACCTGGAAGGACAGTGAGTGAATTGTCCTTTTGCTATATTGTGATTAAAAAAAACATTTTTTTCTAGGGACAGAAAACTGTAGGTAGGGAGAGTGTTTTTTTTCTTTCACTCTGCAAGTCCTTGTTTCCAGGGACCTGTAAGGACAGTGAGTTAATTTTCCTTGTGCTATATTGTGATTAAAAAAAACATTTTTTCTAGGGACAGAAAACTGTAGGTAGGGAGAGTGTTTTTTTTCTTTCACTCTGCAAGTCCTTGTTTCCAGGGACAGAGAAGGACACCTGAAGGTAGCCCTTATTGCTTTTTTCCCATCTCCCTGCAGGCCATCTATTAGAATGTCTGGAAGGCAAACAAGGAGAGGCAGACAGTCAGGAGGCAATAAAAGAGGGCAAGCAGGCTCTGTGTCTGGGGGCAACAGTGCTGGTCGTGGACGCGGTGCATTGTCATCAGCACATGGCCATGGGACACGCTTGTCCTTCTTTTCGGCAGCTGGACATGTTGAGCCACATCATGCCGAAGACTTGGTAGAGTGGATGACCAAGCCCTCCTCCTCCTCCTCATCCTCTCTCACCCAGGCTCAGGGTACTGGAAAAGCAGCTGCCAAAGCGTCGTCTTCCCTGGTATCAATGTCAGACAAATCATCAGTCACTCCTTCCCTAGACCCACCATGTCCTCCTCCTGAGGAGTCCCCCGAACTGTTTCTGCACAGTGTTGGGTACATGCTCCAGGAGGATGCCCAGCGTTTCGAAGGGTCTGATGATGAAACCCAGCTAGAGGAAGGCAGTAGCGTGAGAGCAGACAGAGGGGATGCTCAAGAAGGACACCAATCTGGCAGTCATGTTCCAGCAGCTGCAGCATACTGCCAGATTGGCTCCAGTGATGAGGAGGGAGGGGATGATGAGGTCAATGACTCCACGTGGGTGCCTAATAGGAGAGAGGAGGAGGAGGAGGATGAGGAGGAGGCACATCTCCAACGAGGCAGGATGCCCTTTGGTGGCCAGCGTAAGGGCAGTACACCGACGGAATCACACCGCAGAGCTCCGCCTGTGCAGGGCGCTGCCTCTGCCCGTCATTCAAAAAGTTCTTTGGTGTGGGCCTTTTTTGAGGCTAGTGCATCAGATCGCACAGCTGCTGTTTGCAACATATGTCTCAAGCGTATATCGCGTGGCCAAAACATCAGCCGCTTGGGTACCACATGCCTGACCAGACATATGTTGACCTGCCATGCAGCTCGTTGGCAAGCCTACCTCAAAGACCCACACCAAAGAACAAAGCGGACCTCTCCTTGCACCGCATCAGCTGGGATCTCCAACCCCACTATAACTTCAGTCCTCTCTGAAACATGCACTGAGAGGAATGAAGGTGTAGAATTAGGTGTGTCACAGCCAAGTACTTGCGCCCACTCTGCTAGCAGTACACCGACGTCCGATTCTAGCAGGCAAATTTCCCTGCCCCAGCTGCTGGACCGTCGAAAGAAGTTCACTCCCAGCCATCCACATGCCCAGCGGTTGAATGCTAGCTTGGCTAAATTGCTAGCGCTTCAACTGCTGCCTTTTCAGTTGGTAGACTCGGCCCCCTTCCGTGAGTTTGTGCAATGTGCGGTTCCTCAGTGGCAGGTTCCCAAACGCCACTTTTTCTCACGGAAGGCTATTCCGGCTCTCTACCGGCATGTGGAAGGCAATGTCTTGGCCTCGCTGGACAGGGCGGTCAGCGGTAAGGTGCATATTACCGCTGACTCATGGTCCAGCAGGCATGGACAGGGACGTTACCTTTCTTTCACGGCCCATTGGGTCACTCTTTTGGCAGCTGGGAAGGATTCAGGACAAGGTGCAGTAGTGTTGGAGGTTGTCCCACCGCCACGCCTCCAAAATGCTACTACTGGTTGTGACACACCTCTCTCCTCCACCCCCTCCTCTTCTTCTTCCTCCATGGCCTCTTCCTGTGGTTTGTCCTATGAACCAGCGGTGCTCCGTAGCCGTTCACGGGGCTACGCAAGTACGCAGGCAAAAAGATGCCATGCCGTGCTTGCGCTGGTGTGTTTGGGGGACAGAAGCCACACTGGGGCAGAGGTCCTGTCTGCTCTGCAGGGCCAGGCCGAGAGGTGGTTGACGCCACGCCAGCTTAAGCCAGGAATGGTGGTTTGCGACAATGGCACCAACCTCCTCTCCGCCCTCCGACAGGGACAACTGACCCATGTGCCCTGTGTGGCTCACGTCCTTAACCTGGTGGTGCAGCGGTTCTTGGGCAGGTACCCGGGCTTACAGGATGTCCTGAGGCAGGCCAGGAAAGTCTGTGTGCATTTCCGCAGATCTTATAATGCCAGTGCTCGCCTGGCTGAGCTGCAAAAGGAGTTGAACCTGCCCAAGAACCGCCTTATATGTGACATGCCCACCAGGTGGAACTCAACGTTGGCCATGCTGCAGCGGCTGCACACGCAGCAGAGGGCCATCAATGAGTACCTGTGCGACTACGGCACCAGGACAGGGTCAGGGGAGCTTGGTTTTTTTTCTCCACGCCAGTGGGGCATGATCAGGGATGCATGCACTGTCCTGGCACCATTTGAGGAGGCCACGAGGATGGTGAGCAGTGACAGTGCATGCATCAGTGACACTGTACCTCTTGTCCACCTGTTGGAGCACACGCTGCGTGGAATAATGGACAGGGCACTTGAGGCAGAACAGAGGCAGGAAGAGGAGGACTTCCTTGCCTCTCAAGGCCCCCTTTACCCAGACAGTGTTCCTTCTGTCCCACCCATCGCACAGGAAGAGGAGGAGGAGGAGGAGGAGGATTGTGTCAGCATGGAGGTGGAGGCTGGCACTCAGCATCATCAGCAGCAGTCTTTTAGGGATGATTTACAGTCCCAAGAAACCAGTGGACTTGTACGTGGCTGGGAGGAGGTGGCTGCGGATCATGTCGTCCTTAGTGACCCAGAGGACTCCGGAGCGAATGCCTCAGCAAACCTACGCTGCATGGCCTCCCTGATCCTGCAAAGTCTGCGGAAGGATCCTCGTATTCTTCGGATCAAGGAGAGGGACCATTACTGGCTGGCCACTCTCCTTGATCCACGGTACAAGGGTAAGGTTGCGGACCTTATGTTACCGTCGCAGAGGGAGCAGAGGATGAGACAACTCCGGGAGGCCTTGCAGAAAGGTCTGTGCAACGCGTTCCCAGAGACTGGGAGGTTGCAAACTCCTGGTCCTGGACAACGAGTTGCTGAGGCTTCGGCCAGTCAAAGAAGGAGCGGTGGGGAAGGTGGCCGTCTGACCGATGCGTTCAGACAATTCTTTAGTCCGCAGCCCCAAAGTATGATTGGTTCCAGCAACCATCGCCAGCGTCTGATAAACATGGTGCAGGAATATCTAGGGGCAAGGTCAGACTTGGACACCTTCCCCACCGAAAATCCTCTGGCTTACTGGGTCTTGAGGATGGATCACTGGCCAGAGCTTGCACAGTATGCAATTGAGCTACTGGCCTGTCCTGCATCCAGCGTTCTTTCGGAACGCACATTCAGTGCTGCTGGAGGATTTGTCACGGATCACAGGGTGCGCCTGTCCACCGACTCGGTTGATCGACTGACTTTCATCAAGATGAACCAGTCTTGGATCACCACCAGCTACCACACACCTGATGCTGATATAACAGACTAATTGATTTTAAAATGTCACATCCCTTCAAGACTGATGCTGATGCTGAGTGCCTGTGCTGTTATGTTGACTGGCTATCCTCCTCCTCCGAGTCCTCAATGATACGATTGATGATGATAGCTTGGAAGATCATTTTTGTTTATGGGTGCCGCCACCAGTGCCTAACGCCCAATTTTTCAGCCCCTGTTTAACAGGGGCGTGTAATTACAATTTTTGAAGCAATACTTTGCAACAGGGCTCATTGCTGTGCTCCAAGTACAGTATCTGTGAGGAGTTGCAGTGTTGTGCCACCAGTGCCTAAGGCCCAATTTTTCAGCCCCTGTTTAACAGGGGCGTGTCATTACAATTTTTGAAGCAATACTTTGCAACAGGGCTCATTGCTGTGCTCCAAGTACAGTATCTGTGAGGGGTTGCAGTGTTGTGCCACCAGTGCCTAAGGCCCAATTTTTCAGCCCCTGTTCAACAGGGGCATGTAATTACAATTCTTGATCTAATAATTCACAGCAGGGCCCATTGCTGCACCCACCAAGAGTAACTGTCAGGGCTTACAGTGTTGTGGCACCAGCACCACCATCAAAGGCCCAATTTTTACTACCACTGTTCAACAATTATATGTAATTAAAATTCCTGATATAATAGTTGACAGCAGGGCGTTCCAGCACCAACCAAGAGTAACTGTGAGTGCTTACAGTGTTGTGCCAACACCAACAACTAAGGGGCCTATTTCTGCAGAGTATATACGGCAGGTCCCTACTTTCAAACATCCAACTTACAAACGACTCCTACTTGCAAACGCAAGAAGACAACAGGAAGTGAGAGGAAATCTACCACTAGGAAGGAAAATTCTCTCCTGTAAGAATAAATATGGGAGAAAGGTGTCTCCTCTGTACTGATGCTTTATCAGCAATCCTTGTTTCAAGAAAAACACCACATTTCAAAAACAGTTGTCATTGGGACGGAAAGTGAGGTGAAATGTTCTGAACAGGGGCACAGACAGCAAAACAAATGTTACAGGGGTGATAACCCTTACCTATGTTTTCCAAAAAGTTTAAAAATAGATTTTTGGGCTGGAGCTACACTTCAACAATGTACCTGTTCAAAATTACAAACAGATTCTACATAAGAACAAACCTACAGTCCCTGTCTTGTATGCACCGCCTGTATACGGCTGTTCAGAGTATATAGGGCCTTTTTTATTTTATGTGCGGGGTTCCCCTTAATATCCATACAAGACCCAAAGGGGCTGGTAATGGGCTGGGGTAGGGGGGGGGGGGGGGTCATGGGGTAGCTATGCCATTTTTCTTAAAGAATTTCATCCATATTACCGGGACCAGACATTACATTAAAGCCGCAAGCAGTTTTAAATGGCTTTTTTTTCCTTTAGAAGTGTCATTTTGTGCAGGGACAGTTCTAAACACGGGAAACACGTGGCACTTCACAGGCATACTTTAGACACCCCCCAGGTACGATATTTAAAGGAATATTTGACTTTTTTTTTTTCACTTTATGCATCATTAAAATGACTGCTCCCGAAAAACGACCGTTTTTAAAACTTCTTTTTGCATTGATACATGTCCCCTGGTGCAGAACCCGGGTTCCCAAACCCTTTTTAGGACAATAACATGCATAATAGTTGTTATAATTAGCACTTTAGAATTCGAACGTTCGCATCCATTGTATTTAATAGGGTTCTAATGTTCGTTCGAACTTCCGGTCCGTTCGCGGGTTCTGGTGCGAACCGAACCCGGGGGTGTTCGGCTCATCACTACTATAGATATAGATGAAGGGTCAGTGTGGTGGGTGGTGTGATGGGGGAGGGGAGTGGATGGAATCGATTCCAGGATTAGTATGGAGTGCGGCGTACATGGGGACAAATACGGATGGTTATTGGGGGGGGGGCAAGACCTTATGGGGTGGATTGTAAAAGGGTATGGGGGGGGGGGGGGTTGTGTTGGGTATTAAGCCATTTGCAGAGGGAGGGGGAGGAGACGTTAGTGAATTTTTATTTTAAAATTATCCAGTTGTTCCCCCCCCCCCCCTTGTGTCCTGTGATGATTGTAGACATGTGTTTGTACCTGGAAGTGATGACAGTGACCCCCCCATACATTGTCATGTCTTTTCTCCTCTAGGAATAGAGATGGTTGGACTTGTTTTCTATTTTTTAGACTTTTTCCTTTATTTCTAGCTGGTGATCTTGCAAGCAAGTCTGTTGTTTTTCAATAAAACAAGCTGTCCAGCAGAATGTATCACTTACAGGGATGAGACAAACTATTTACCACTAACGGTGCTTACCATGATCAGCCCATATTTATTTATATAAAACCTTTATCTCCAAAGAAACAAAAAAAACTGCTGTATCTCATTACAAAGTGTGACGTAGAGTTTGGCTTTAATGTGGTAATGTATTTAAATCTGCTAGTATATTTAACACCCCCCTAGACTGAAAATGCTAATGTCTGCTGTGCCTCCTCTGCTCATTCCTCTGGAATTGGGTCTCACTAATGCAGAAGTGTTACCGGCCAGATCACTAGGGGAAAAAGACTAAAAAAAGAAAACTAATGTAGATACCACATCTAATAATATAATACATTTTTGGGGAGATTTGGTGACGTCACATCTGTAGTGGTGACGATTTTTGGTGCTGGACAGGAAGCTGTGCCTGAGGAGCTAGACTGGAAGAATCTCCTGCATTGTATGTCTCTCCCGGCTCCCTTCATCTTTCCTGTTTTTCCTTGACCATCAGCAGTCATCAGGAGAGGAGCTCTGACATGAGGAAGCAAAACCCGGCTCCTCTACCAAGATGGTCTTCTCCACCCAGAGACACAGTACAGAGCCAGGCATAGTACCTCAGCTATTCATGGGAAGCTTTGTATATTATGTATGAATACAAAGGCTTCCTCTGATTGGTTGAGACAAAGAAGGAGGTGGATATCATCTGCACCTCAGCCAAGCAGAGGAAGCCGTGTATCATTCAGAATATACAAAGCTTACTGTGATTGGCCGAGCAGCGCTCAGCCTGACTCCATTTGTCCCGGGAGTGGGAAGTCCCCATCCTGCTGCTGGAACACAACACTGTATACATTGGGGAGTTATTTACCAAAGGAAAATCCACTGAAAGTGCAGTCTCTGTAGATCCGAGGGGGACATGCAAGGAAAATAAAAAACAACTTTTTAGCTTGCACATGATTGGATGATAAAATCAGCAGAGCTTCCCCTCATTTCAGATCTACAGCAAGTGCACTTGGAGTGCAAAGTATATTTGCCTTTTGGAAATAACCCCCCGTGTGTAGCTCTTGCATCATACAGAGCTGACAGCTGGGGCACCTGGACCAAACTAAATATTATAAGGTAACATGAAGCTGGAATTAGCCTTTAACCATTTGCCAACCACCATACATACATATATACATATATACCGGGATTATGGCTGAAGCTAGCAGCCGTAACTCTGGTATTGTTTTTTTCAGCCGGCGGCTTGCTTTTGCTTGAAAGCGTTCTGAGCGGCTCATGAGCCACTGGAGCGCTTTCAGAAGTGTCCCCTCTCACCGGTGTCTCAGGTTTGCCATTTCTGACAGATCACCCTGGAAACAATCTGATGGTGCGGCCAGCTGGTCACAGAGGCGATAAAAGACTAGATGGTCTTTAATTGCCTCTATGGCTTTGGAGGACTGTGACAATCCCACAACCCCCAGGAGGCCTTAGGGTGAGCTCTTTGGAGTGGGAGACAGTGCTATGTACAGGTGTGAGAGCGGAGACCTCCCCTGTCATTGCTGATTTCTCCTAGGTCACAGTGTCACTGTATAGAAAGGTCAGTGATTGTGCCTGCATAACAGTGATATTTTTGCTTACTGCAATGCTGGGGGCTAGTAAGCATTGGCAATGAGTTAGGAGTTCTCATCTGGGGGGTGCAATGTGACAGTCCAGTTTAAAACCTCCATTCCCCCCCCATCCATGGGAGCTGTAAAGGACAGATACAGGCTAATGCAAGGTGAGTGACTCAGTTGAGGCCACCCAGAGGTGAGCCACTCAGCTTGCACCCACCCCATACAGTCAGCATGTCGGCTCTGCATGGCTTTGGCGCCCCCCACCTCAGGCCAAATGCTGTATTGCACACCACTTTGGCTTGAATCCTGCTGGTTTTGCGAGACAACACTTGCAAACCGAGTCAGAATTTTAAAAAATACAGCGCTCGCATTGCGAAACGCTCGTTAACCGCATTACTTGCAATCCGAGGTTCCACTGTATATATAAAATAATATGCAAAGTGGTTGGAGGGAAGCTTCAGAACAGCAAAGACGTTTTTATTACAAATTATGTGAGCAGACTGCAGTTCCTCTATAAGAAGTCTCTTGGGGACCCCAAGGGCACCAGAACCAGTGTCCCCATTGGAAGATTTCCCCTTTTCTGGAGACAACCCAAAATTTGTGACTTTCTTTTACCTTCACTTTCAGTGATAATGGTAAACGGGGCAAATAGAGAGGGACTCAGGCAGCAATAAAAACTGACAGGTCTTCTAATCCCTCTCCACTCTAAAACTAAAAAGAAAAGTTTTGCCTTTAGTTATACTTTAATGCTTACTGAATTCTGGCCTGGAAAAAGATGCAGCTTAAAAAAAAAAGTGCTGGTAACATCAGAAATCTTTATGTATTTCTTTTCCAAGGTTAGTGAGTTTTTTGAAGTTCACCTTCCCAGATAGCGAGGATAACTTGCCACACATTTGCGGCAGTTTTGAATTGTAAGTCTGTTAACTTGCTGCACATTTTCACTGACAAGTTGTAAACTTGCAGAGCACTGGAAGCACAAGTTCTAGTTGACACTTTTCCAATTTGTAGCAAATTTACATGGCAAGTCTCCAGCAAGAGCAAAGTTGCAGTTATGAGTTTACAGCAAGAGCTCTGCAAGTCTACACAGCATGAAAATTCAGCCACAGTGACCCCTGTGGTGGGATGACTATTGTACAACATAACTGAACCAGAACTTACAGCAGACTTGCAAAATACAGTGGAACCTCAAATTGCGAGTAACGCGGTTAACGAGCGTTTCGCAATATGAGCACTGTTTTGAAAAAAATCCTAACTCGGTTCGCAAGTGTTGTCTCGCAAAATGAGCAGGATTCAGGCCAAAGCTGTGTGCAGTACCGCGCTTGGCTTGAGGTGGGGGGCGCCGGAGCCGATTGGCGCCATTCAGAAATGCACGGAAAGGCCCGTGGACATCTCAGCTGACCTCGGTAAACCTCGGAAAGGCTCGGGAACGGAGTCTTTCCGAGGTCAGCCGAGGTGTCCTCTGGCCTTTCCGGACGTTTCCGAGGCTCTCCGGCGCCCCCCCACCTCTGGCCGCATGTGATATTGCATACCATTGAAGTCAATGCGGAACAAATTATTTTCGTTTCCATTGACTTCAATGGGGAAACTCGCTTTGATATGCGAGTACTTTGGATTACGAGCATTCTCCTGGAACGGATTATGCTCGTAATCCGAGGTTCCACTGTATTTACAAAGAACGAACTTGCTGCAATTGTGCAACAAACTTGTGAAGCCTGACAAGTCTAGCAATAGCTTAGCAAGTCATTTTTAAACTTGCAGCACAATTGCTTGCTATTTGGGATGGTATATATTTACCTAAAGTAATATTTTCCCACTGTAATTATTTTATTTTTTTAATCTGTTGATCCAGCTGTTATTTTTCAATTATCTTTGAGCCCTGGTTCACACTATTGCGATTCAGAATTTGAAGTTCTGTGCGGATTCCACACCGCATGCAAATCGCATCCCGTTCATGCGAATCGATGCGGATGTGTATGTTAACGACACCCCAAAATCAGTTTACAAAATGCAGTGCGATTTGCATAATCTGATAGCATTAGTTGTGAACACCCACGTGATCCGATTCTGGTGCAGCCAAAAAAAAGGGTCCTGCATGTTTTTGGTTGCAAATTCGGTGCCATTTGAGCGATGCAGAATAACGGCTCAAATCGCACTGCTGAAGCTTCGCATGTAATTTGAACAGGAATGCAGTGCGATTCCTGATCAAAATCACAAGCAGTTCCTTGCAACTTTATCCCAAAATGGAAAGACAAACTGTTTCTGTTACTGCTTAACCCATTTATGTCTGAGGTTGAAACTCTCTTTTTTTATTTGCGCATAAAATTCATATGTTACCTATAGCAGTAGGATATAAATAACTCCCAAATCACTACTGTTCTAATATTGGAACAAGAGGCATTAATTTATTTTATTTTATTCATTAAAGTGTGTTTTTTTCCGAAAAAAATGCATTTGAAAGACCGCTGCGCAAATACAGCGTGACATAAAATATTGCAACAAGCACCATTTTATTCTCTGCTAAAAAAAAAAAGAAATAATGTAATGTTTGTGGGTTCTAAGTAATTTTATAGCAAAAAATAATGATTTTTAACTTGAAACCAACAAGTGTCAGAAAAAGTTTTAAGTCTTTAAGTGGTTTGATCTAAAGAACAAAATGTTGCAATGTTTATAGTTAGCTCAGGCCTGAGGAATGCTGTGATACTTGGCAGCTATCTTCTTGAGTAGAGAATTCTCTGCATAAAAAGATTTGGAAAAATGCTTTGTTAAAATCGTGAGGGGGGAAAAAAAAAAACCGATTCCTAACGATTAATCCTGCAGCTCTAGAGGAGAGGGACTAAATCCCCTGTCAGGTATTTTTTTGCTGTCTGTGCTCATGTTGGAGAGATTCACCCACTCTTTTTGCCCAGGGGATCACTAAAACCAAAAGTGAAATAAAAAAAAAATAATATTTTGGGGCTGCCACCAGAACCAGAATATAGGGGATATCTTCCAATGGGGACACTAGTTCTGGTGACAACCAGGGATTCACTTACTTTGGAGGGATTTCCTCTCACTTCCTGTTTTGGCTGTGACAGGAAGTGAAGCGAAATCTCACAAACTGCTCACAGATGGGGAAAAAAATCTGGTTATAACCATCCCTTACTCTATCCAAAATGAAGAAAAAACCCTACGTTAGACTTACCGGTAACGGTATTTCTACGAACCTTCCAGGACGGCACACCTGAGAGATGAGGGCTCCTCCCTACAGGAAACACAATAAATTGACAGCTTGTTATAAGGCCCCACCCTTCCCCTTGATCCCCAGTATGCAATAAAGTAATCCCGAACTGGTTCACAAGGGACATAGCTCCATATAGGTACTTACCACCTAGCGTTTAGCTTATTTTTCCCTCCTCATAGGGCGGGAAGGTAGGCCTGCCGTCCTGGAAGGTTCGTAGAAATACCGTTACCGGTAAGTCTAACGTAGGCTTTCTCCTATCACCTTCCAGGACGGCACACCTGAGAGGATAATCAAGTAACCACAGGCCTATCTTCAGGGTGGGACCACAGCTTGTAGGACCTTCCGGCCGAAGGCCAAGTCTTGCTGTGACAACACTTCCACACGATAGTGCGTCAGGAACGTATGTTGACTGGACCAGGTGTTCCCAGGTGGCCCCTGCTTTTTTGGCCCAGGAAGCTGCTAGTGATCTGGTTGAATGAGCTTTGACTTTAGCTGATGCTTACTTCCCAGAGCATTCATAAGCTCTAGTGATAGCTTATCTGATCCATCTGGAAACTGAGGCCTTAGAGGCCTGAAGTCCCTTCCTAGGCCCAGTGTACAAAATGAGTAGGTGATTGGATCTCCTAAAACTTTTTGTTCTTTCTAGATAGGTAAGGAGACACCTTCTTACATCAAGACAGTGAAATTTATTTTCTTTCTCATTTTTTGGTTTATCACAAAAGGACAGCAATATTATGTCTTGCGTCCTATGAAATAAGGATGCCACTTTTGGTAGATACAAGGGATCTGCTCTGAGGGTGACTCTGTCTGGCTGTACCAGTAGGAATGGTTCCTTCATGGATAGTCCCTGCCAATCCCCTACCCTCCTGGCTCTAGTAATAGCTAACAAAAATGCTATTTTTAAAGTTAGAAACTTAAAGAGAACCTCTTCTATAGGTTCAAACGGGTGTTTAGATAACACCTCTAACACCGTAGTCAAGTCCCAAGGTGGAAAACTACCTTTAAGGACCGGGGAAATTCTTTCCCTTGCTAAGAGAAAACGCTTAATGAGGTCCTCTTTTGCCAATCTTTTCTCAAGATAGACTGAGAGGGCCGCTATTTGAACCCGAAGGGTACTGACAGTTAGGCCTTTGTCTACTCCATCTTGGAGGAACTCCAGGATCACCGGCACAGAAGTGGAGGTCATCTGTCTTTCTTTTCCCCAGGAACAAAAAGTCTTCCAAACTTTTAAGTAAATTTTTTTAGTTACTAGTTTTCTACTCAGAAGAAGGGTACTTATTACTTTCTCTGAGCAGCCTTTGCGTTTCAAGATCTGGCGCTCAGTAACCAGGCCATCAACTGGAAAAATTCCAGTTTCAGGTGTAATACTGGCCCCTGTCTGAGAAGATCTGTCCTGTACGGGAGCTTCAAAGGTTCCGCTACTGCCATGGATCTCAGGCTTGCAAACCAAGCTCTCCTCGGCCACCAGGGTGCTATCAGGAGGATCTGACCTGGAGATCTGCTGAGCTTCTGAAGGACCCGTGGAATAAGAGCCAAGGGCGGGAAGGCGTATGCCAGCCTGTAATTCCAGGTCTGAGTCAGTGCATCTAGACCTTCCAATTCCTTCTCTTGGGAAATTAAGAAATATCTTTTTACTTTCCTGTTTTGCCGGTTGGCAAATAGGTCTATTTCCAGATTTCCAAAGCACTGTACTAGGTTTAGAAATACCTCTGAATCTAATTCCCACTCCCCTTGCCTTATCGTCTGACGGCTGAGGAAGTCTTCCTTCGGTATTGCTTATCCCCTTTATGTGGATGGCGGAAATGGAGAGGACCTTTTCCTCTGCCCAATCCAGAATCTCTTTGGATAGTTCCAACAGGGGTCTGGATCTGGTGCCTCCCTGGTGACTCAGGTAGGCTACCACCGTGGCGTTGTCGGAGCTTACTTGAACCTCCTTGCCCGTGATGTTCTCCTGAAAGGCTTTTAGGGCTTCCCCTACTGCTTTGAGCTCCCTGTAGTTGGATGACATCTGACTTAGCGAGTTGTTCCATTGCCCCTGGGCTACTTCCCTTCCTAGGTGGGCTCCCTACCCCCAGGAACTGGCATCGGTGGTGACCTTTACGGGACTCCACTGGGCCCAAGGTCTGCCTCCTTTCAGGTTCTTGGGAATTTTCCACCACTCCAAGGAGGACAGGACCTGAGGGGTTAGCAGTATCTCCTGATCCAAGGACTCCTTCTTTCTGTCCCATGAGGACAGGAAGAAGAAATGGAGCGTCCTTGAGTGGAGTTGTGCCCAGACTATTGCTGGTATACTTGCTGACATCAGGCCTAAATTTCTTAATACTTCCCTTCTGGAATGCAACGGAGTCTTTATCAGATCCCCTACTGACAAAGTTAGTTTTGTCACTTTGTCTTCTGGTAAGAAGAGCTTCTGCAGCCTGGGTCCACAATGTAGCCCAGAAAGGTCTTGACCTGTTCTGGTACGAGGGAGGATTTTTCTGTACAGTATTGATTATACAGGTTTCTTAAGTTCACTATTAGTCGGTACTTCCCTGATGGTTTGCGAACAACAAATACGTGGTAATAGAATCCCTGGTATTGTTGTTCTTTTGGTACTGGTACCACCACGTGCTGTTGTACCAATTCCTGGATACCTTCCAGGAGGGCAGATCTTTTTAAGGCATCCCTGGGAGGATGTGTCAGAGTGATCATAGAGGGGGGTTTTGTCAGAAATTCCAACCGATAACCTTCTCGTAGAATCTGACAAATGTAGGTGCTGTCTGAAATCTTTTCCCAATGAGGAACAAAATGTGACAGTGGACCCCCCACCCTGATCTTGGCATCACTTCGACTCTTTGGTACCAACCCCAGCGTCTGTTGAGTTCCTTTTTGGTTCTATACTGTTGTTGCCCCGGGGGGGGCCTCGAAAACATTTCTTAACTTTTTCTTTTTTTGGGGTTTTACTGGAAACTTTTTACCCTTTTCGGATGACCTTGATAGTACATCATCTAGGCCCTGTCCGAACAACAGTGAACCTTGAAAGGGAAGGCCACATAGTTTACCTTTTGGATGTTATATCTCCTTCCCAAGCTTTAATCCACACAGCTCTCCTAGCTGAATTGATTAAAGCTGCTGTTTTAGCTGAAGCTCTTGCGGACTCAATAGCAGCATCTGCGAGATAAGAAACAGCTTTTCCTATGACTGTCAGGGAATCAATAACATCCTCTGAATTGGTTCCCTGGGATATGTAAGCTTTTCCACCCAGGAATCTGTATTCCTGGCTACGCAGGCTGCCGCTAAGGCTGGACCCATGGCTGATGTGTTAACCTCCCAGGCCTTCCTAAGAAGGAATTCTGCTCTGCGGTCCATTAGATCTTTAATACTGCCTGCGTCCTCAAAGGAGAGGTCAGACAATTTAGTGACTTGAGACAGAGATGCATCCAATTTAGGGAGTTTAAAAAATGTCTCTTCATCAGACTGGTCAAAGGGAAATCGCCTTTCTCTTATCGTCCATGGACTGACACAGCTGGATACTGTAAACGTGTGCAGGGCCGGCCCTACCATGGGACCCGATGGTACCATTGTACTGCCGCCCGCCCACCATCCCGTTCCGCCCGCTCCACTGTGAGGCAAATTGCCGCCCCGCCGCTCCCTCCTCCTCCTTCCCCTCCACTACATGATGTTACACATAACCGCTGTGTGTCACGGTCCGGAGCTCAGTGTGAAAACTGCACTGTGAGAAAAGTCCCGCCCTCCTCCTAGACCAGCTCGATTCCTCCAGGGCCGCGCACCTGCAGCAGTGTGTAACAGAGGAGGAGAGGGAATGTCTGCTGCTGGGGATTGTGCGGGCGCGTGGGGAGGGAACTATCGCATGCAGTACAGTGACAGATCCCTCCCCCGGCTCCCCAAGCTGCAGAGCTGTTCAGCGGCTCAGGGCTCTGATGCTGAGGATCTGGCCCGCCTCCTTCATTGACATTGGTCGGGACTTGTGAGGGGGTGTGGCCAGGAAAGGGGTGACCCCGCCTGTCACTGGGGGATGGAGCGGCCGGCCTCAGGGATGATCGCACGGTCCTTCTGGGCAAAGCAACATGGAGGTACAAAAAAAAAAGTCTCTTAGAATGCTGTTTTATTTTTTATGTTTGCTACTGGACTGAGAGAAATTGGGTTGAAAACTGCTCTGCTCGATTTCTTACACTCAGGAAAGTGCTACAGGAAAAAACAAATACCATCTTGAGCTTTGTCAGCTTTACTACTTCTATCTTTAGACTTTTACATAGAAGTAAAAAAGTTCTGTTAGCTGTCAAAGATCAAGATGGTATCTGGTTTTTCCTGTAGCACTGTCCTCTCTGTAAGTTTTCAACCCAATTTCTCCCAGTCCTCTGCCTGCTGTCACCAAGTCCTCTGTCGCCCAGTCCTCTGTCACCCAGTCCTCTGCTGTCGCCAAGTCCTCTGTCACCCAGTCCCCTGCTGTCACCAAGTCCTCTGTCACCCAGTCCCCTGCTGTCGCCAAGTCCTCTGTCACCCAGTCCCCTGCTGTCGCCAAGTCCTCTGTCATCCAGTCCCCTGCTGTCGCCAAGTCCTCTGTCGCCCAGTCCGCTGCTGTCACCAAGTCTGCTGTCACCAAGTCCTCTGTCACCCAGTCCCCTGCTGTCGCCAAGTCCTCTGTCGCCCAGTCCCCTGCTGTCGCCAACTCCTCTGTCGCCCAGTCCACTGCTGTCACCCTGTCCCCTGCTGTCACCCAGTCCCCTGCTGTCGCCCAGTCCCCTGCTGTCGCCAAGTCCTCTGTCGTCACCCAGTCCCCCTGCTGTCGCCCAGTCCCCTGCTGTCGCCCAGTCCCCTGCTGTCACCCAGTCCTCTGTTGCCAAGTCCCCTGCTGTCGCCCAGTCCCCTGCTGTCACCAAGTCTCCTGCTGTCGGCCAGTCCCCCTGCTGTCGCCCAGTCCTCTGTCGCCCAGTCCACTGCTGTCCCCAAGTCCTCTGTCACCCAGTCCCCTGCTGTCACCCAGTCCCCTGCTGTCGCCCAGTCCCCTGCTGTCGCCAAGTCCTCTGTCGCCCAGTCCCCTGCTGTCACCCAGTCCTCTGTTGCCAAGTCCCCCGCTGTCACCCAGTGCCCCTGCTGTCGCCCAGTCCCCTGCTGTCACCCAGTCCTCTGTTGCCAAGTCCCCCTGCTGTCGCCCAGTCCCCTGCTGTCGCCCAGTCCCCTGCTGTCACCCAGTCCTCTGTTGCCAAGTCCCCTGCTGTCGCCCAGTCCTCTGTTGTCGGCCAGTCCCCCTGCTGTCGCCCAGTTCCTTTGCTGTCGCCCAGTCCCCAGATGTCGCCCAGTCATCTGCCCCTGCTGTCACCCAGTCCCTCTGCTGTCACCCAGTCCTTCTGCTGTCGCCCAGTCCCCTGCCGTCGCCCAGTCCCCCTGCCGTCGCCCAGTCCCCCTGCTGTCACCCAGTCCTTCTGCTGTCACCCAGCCCCCAGATGTCGCCCAGTCCTCTGCCCTGCTGTCACCCAGGCCTCTGCCAGAAGAGGGCTATATTTCTTGCCTATCTCCCTCCTCCTGTCAGAAGTGGGGAGAGCAGCTGTGTCTCTGGAGAGGAACCGTGGCAAGTGACACGCTGAATCTGGTGACGGGATGGGGGGCAAGTGACACGCTGATCTGGTGACAAGGGACCGGGGGCAAGTGGCATGCTGAATCTGGTGGGGCACCGGATGTGGACCTTATGGCCTCTCGACTCACTCGCAAGGTGTCAAGATTCGTGGCCAGGTCCAGGGACCCCTGGGCAGACGCGTTAGTAGCCCGTGGGGGCAGTATCGCCTGATATATGCTTACCCTCCGCTACTGTTGTTGCCTCGCCTGCTTCGCAGAGTAGGGGCCGAGGCCATTCCGGTGATCCTAATAGCTCCGGAATGGCGACATTGGTACGCCGATCTACTTCGGCTAGTCGCAGACGTTCCTTGGCGACCGCCTATTGGGGTGGACCTTCTGTATCATGATCACATACTTCATCCTGCTTTACAGTCCTTGGCTTTAATGGCATGGCTGTTTTAAAGCCAGGTGCTGAGGGACCGAGGTCTCTCAGATTCGGTCATCTCATCTATGTTGTTGGCACTGGAATCTTCCTCCAGAAAGATATATCACCGTACCTGGAAGGCTTACATCGCTATGTGCGAGGAACTTGATTGGCGTCCTCGGACGTATTCCGTTCCCAGGATTTTGCTGTTCTTACAGCGTGGTGTGACCCAAAAGCTGGCCTTGCATACCATTGAGGGTCGGATTTCGGCCCGGGCTGTCTTTTTCAACGACCGCTACCGGGCCATTCCTTGATTAGCACCTTTTGTGCAGGGGGTTCGCCATGTGATCCCCCCTGTCAAGCCTCCTCTCCCTACTTGGGATCTGAATTTGATGCATCTCGGTTCTCCAAGAACATCCCTTTGAGAATATCCGAGAGATTCCTCTCTTGAACTTGTCCCAGAAGGTGGCCTTCTTAGTGGCCATTACTTCGGTTAGACGGGTGTCTGAGTTGCTGGCCTTGTCCTGCAAGTCGCCTTACTTGGTCCTCCATAAGGATATGGCGGTGTTGCGCCCACGACCGTCCTTCTTTTCAAAAGGTGGTCTCGGCCTTTCACCTTAAGGAGGACATTGTTCTTTCATCCTTGTGTTCTCACCCATCTCATCCCTGAGAGTTTGCGCTTCATACATTAAGATGGGTACGAGCCTTACGGGTGTACCTGTCTGCTACTGTTTCCATTCGGAAGTCTGACTCACTGTTTGTGTCTGTCTCTGGTCCAAAACAGGGCCGAGCGGTGTCGTCTGCCACCGTCTTTAGGTGGATCAGGCAGACCGTCATACAGGCCTATGCCCTTAAGGGGCGGGCGCCTCCCTTTCCTGTTGCGGCGCATTCCACCAAGGCAATTGGTGCTTCCTGGGCTTTCCGACATCAAGCGTTGGTTGCACAAGTGTGCAAGGCGGCGACCTGGTCGTCCATTCATACCTTTTCAAAATTCTATAAGGTTGATGTGGCTGCATCTTCGGATGCTCCCTTCGGCCGCAAAGTGTTGCAGGCCGCTGTTTAATGTTGCAACTCCTCCGTTGAGAAGCTCTGCTTGTTTGCAGTGAAGTTTTGGTTGTTCCTTTACTACTGCTCCCACCCTTCTGATACTGCTTTGGGACGTCCCACACATTTACAGTATCCAGCTGTGTCAGTCCATGGACGATAAGAGAAAATAGGATTTTTGTACTCACCGTAAAATCCATTTCTCTGACGTCCATGGACTGACACAGCACCCACCCTCCCTTCCTTTTAAGGTTTGTACTTCTTTGTTACGAACTGAGGCTGCTAGCTGCAGGTGGGAGGGTAATGTCCGGAGGGACCGCCCCCCTGGTCGGGGCTGTTCAGCTCTGGCTTGTTCTAGAATGTATGTTTCTAACATCTTAAGATCTTCCCCTGCAAGCAGGGATATTATACCCACACGTTTACAGTATCCAGCTGTGTCAGTCCATGGACGTCAGAGAAATGGGTTTTACGGTGAGTACAAAAATCCTATTTTTCCAGGTCTTTTGTCTGACAATCCTTCTCTCAGGCTCCTTCCATTCCTGTAAGACTAATGCTGCGTACACACGATCATTTTTCCCGACGGGAAAAATGACATTTTTTCCTTTGGACGAGAAAAACGATCGTCTGTGTGCTTTTTGCCGTTTTTCCCGACGGGAAAAACGGCATTAATCACGATGAGAAAAATTAGAACATGTTCTAATTTTTCTCGTCGTTTTTCCTGACATTTCTTCCGCGGCAGTGTTTCCCATAGGGAAACACTGCCGCGGAGCCCATAGACGATCGTTTTTCTCATCATTTTAAAAAATGACGAGAAAAATGACCGTGTGTGGGGAACAAGCTGTTCCCTCGTTTAAAATGTCATTATTCACGGCGGTTTTTAAACCGCCGTGAATAATGATCGTGTGTACGCGGCATTAGTCTTTAAGGGATTGATGAAGTGGAAACACTCTAGATTCAGATTTTCCCAGCCCCCTATAGACACTGTCCTGTGCTGAGGTGATCTTAGGGGTTTCTGGAATCTCCTCTGTGGCATAAATTGTCTTTCCTCAGGACTGCAGGTTTGTACTGGGGAGGGGAAAGGGAAGCGAGCAGTAACATCCAGTTCCTGTACTGGCTGGTCCCAGGAATCCATATTCCTAAGGGCCAGAAACTCTCACTCCCCTTCTCCCTCCCTTTCCAAGGGGGTCCTGTACTCATCAGTCCCCGACCTGGATCTGCCTGCAGTCGCAGTGGCCTTCCCTTCCTCTTGCTCCATGAGGAGGTTGGCTGGGTCCTGGGCTGCGAGTACCGCAAGAGAGGCTGGTACTGTTTAGCCGACCGCTTCACGCTGTGTCCGCGCAGCTCTCCACACTGTCTCCCGGCGTCTATCACTTCCTGGTTGTCTGAGTAGGACGGTGCCGCCCACTTCCTGTGACGCGGCCACTCAGAGCGAGGCTTGGAGTACAGGACTTCCTGCCCTGAAAATCCGGAAGTGAGGAGAGCGACCTGACGGCGGTAATTTTGAACTACAGCGGTGGCGCGCACTCCCCGCGGCCAGAGCGCTGGTTCATCTTGGGGGCGACCTGTTAGAGAGAGACCGAAGCCTACAGGTTAGTTCAGCCCTCCCCGGCCTCCCTAAAACCTGTCTAAACAGGGGTATCATCAGACCCTCCCCGGTCTTTAGGTTTTAAAACAAAACAAACATGTCGCTGTGTTTGGGAGAAACACAATCAATACTGGGGATCAAGGGGAAGGGTGGGGCCTTATAACAAGCTGTCAATTGATTGTGTTTCCTGTAGGGAGGAGCCCTCATCTCTCAGGTGTGCCGTCCTGGAAGGTGATAGGAAAAAATGTGCCTTTAGTTCTAATTTGATGTTCTGTGGATTTTTTCACTTTAAACTACTATTACTAATGCGCTATGCTGTATGGGGGATGCATGGAGAGTGTATGAGGACACATGGAGTGCACTATGATGTATAAGCCAGCGTATGGGGCATGCATGGAGTGTGCTACAGTTTATAGGAGAGTGAATGAGGACGCATGGAGTGCGCTATGGAGTATAGGAGAATGTATAGGGCATGCATGGACTCTGCTATGATGTATAGAAGAGTGTATGAAGACACATGGAGTGCGCTATAGTATATGGGGGACACATGGAGTGTGATATGGAATATAGGAGAATGTATAGAAGATGCATGGAATGTGCTATGGAGTATAGGAGAACGTGTGGGAGACACATGGAGTGCATTATGGTGTATAGGAGATTGAATGAGGACGCATGGAGAGTGTATAGGGGGACGCATGGAGTGTGCTATAGTGTATGGGAGACGCATGGAGTGTGCTATGGAGTATAGGAGAGTGTGTGGGAGACGCATAGAGTGTGCTATAGTGTATAGGAGAGTGTATGAGGACGCATGGAGTGCGCTATGGTGTATAGGAGAGTGTAAACTGCACACATTCCCTCACCCGCAGCCAAAACACGCTGCTCTTTTGCAATATACAGGGGTTCTGTTAATTCTCAATGGCACCCCACACATCAGAAATAGCAGCATATATTCGCTGCATGAAACTGCATAATGCAAAAGCACCATACAGCTCCATGTGGCTGCATTAATAAAAAAGGTGAGGGGCCTTTTATCCTGTAGGAAACACAGGTACATCAGCTTATTTAAATCAATGGGCTGCTTCACCCTTGTAAGCAGAAGCTGAGATGTGAGCCTTAAAGGAGAAGTTCACCTTTAGGAACTTGTTACATGTTCCCGCTCCTGCAGCCACTTAGTGATCTGCTGCCTCTGTGTGACGTCAGTACGGGGAGAAGTTCCTAGTACCAGCTATCACTTTTTGAAAAGAGGCACGGCCACGTCATTCAATGGCGTTCTGTGAATGAACTAGTAGTCTCGATAACCTTGTCAATGAACTATCATGGTGCTGTTGAGCGTTCTGGTAGTTCATGGAGTCTTCCTTTCAGTGTGTATCTGGCAGACACCTTACACTGACACTCTGCAGGAGCCCTGCATTGCACCCATGATCTGCTGATCGCTGGTGCAACGCTTGCCAAGCTCCTAGAAAATAAATTAAAATGCACATTTTTTTACTTGCAAAAAAGTTGCATTTATTGTTTTTTTAAAGGTGAACTTATCCATTAAACAAAGAGGTATTCTGATGTGAGTGATGTGTGTATGGGTAGGTAAGTACTCTTTTGCAGGTATTTATAGACTTTTTTTTTTTTTGACAGTCTATACACCAAGTGTGTATATATATATATATATATATATATATATATATATATATACACAATTTTTTTTCATATTTTAGCAAAGCAGGTCCACACGTGGGTGTGGATTCTCATCCTTCTAAAACCTCATCTTCCTCATTCGGCCAGCCACATTATCACCCCCTACACCTTCTTGTTTGTAGGGTGGTTCCTTTGTTTTACAGTGAGCTTACAGCCAATTGTGGGACAGTGCTTAATGTGTGGCCTGCTTTAGGGCTTAGAATATGATTTTTTTAAAAAACTTAGCGTATGGATGTTAAAATATTTTTGTATTTTGTTCTGGTTCGGGATACTCCTTGCAGTTTTATTCTTTGGTGTTTGTGTTGAAATGCTGGAAATCATTTTATAATTTATTATGTTATATAAACATATTTTGTACCAATGTAAGCTCTTTTAATAAAGTATTTTGACACATATATGTTTCGTTTTTTTCTTGGCTTTTCAAGGAAGTTAATGTGACAATCCTACAACCCCCAGGAGTCCTTAGGGTGAGCTCTTTGGAGTGGGAGGGAGTGCTTTGTACAGGTGTGTGAGTGGTGACAGAAGAGTGCAGACCTCCCCTGTCATTGCTGATTTCTCCTAGTCGTAGTGTCACTGTATAGAAAGGTCAGCGATTGTGCCTGCATTAGAGCGATACATTTGCTTACTGCAATGCTGTGGGCTAGTAAGCATTGGCAATGAGTAGTTTTCATCCGGGGGTGCAATGCGCCAGTCTAGTTTAAAACCTCCATTCCCCCTGTCCATGGGAGCTGTAAAGGACAGATGCAGGCTAATGCAAGCCGAGTGACTCAGTTGAGGCCACCCATGGGTGAGCCACTCAGCTTGCACCCACCTGCTGCCCACCCCTTACAGTCAGCATGTGTGCAGGTGGTCTCTGCTAAACAGAACAGGAGCCATAGGGGAACTAAAAGTAAGAAGAAAATCAATGGAATCTGCTGCTCTCTGGGGTATAGTTAATCCTAGGTGGAAATGTCAACTGAATGAATTGGTCTTTAGCAGAGATGATCAGTTTGGTTTATTGTGAGGACAAGAGGCTTCATTGTCGTAATCAGTGAAATGCCCCCACCCGTCCCTCAGGTGACTTCACAAGGCACTCAGGAGGTCACTGTGGACCATCTGGGACTCCATCTCCATCCTAAATTCTGGGCAGTCTGTGACTCCTGCTCCTCCTCCTGACCATCCGCAAACATGCCGACTGTAAAATATTGATAAGATAGTCCAGAGACAGGAAACAAAAATGGTGAAAGATTTGGGAGATAAAACATATCGAGAGCGACTTCAGGAACTTAATATGTACAGTCTGGAGGAAAGAAGGGAAAGGGGAGACATGATAGAGGCCGGATTCACATATGTGTGGCTTTCGGTTCGTGCCCGGTCACCGATTTAGATATGAATTTTTGCCCGAATTTGCACCTGAACGGGACCCAAACATGCACAGGACCCTCCCCGGCCACCCCGGACCTGTGTGAACCGTCTCCATTGAGAGCCAATCACACTCGCATGTCATGCAAATTGGATGCAGGGAAACCCCCACATATGTGAAGCCGGCCTTAAACCCTTAAATACATCAAGGGGGTGAACAAGGTTCAGAAGGGCAGTTTTTTTCAATATAAAACCAAAATCAAGAACTCGAGGACATGACCTCAAACTGACTGGAGGAAAGTTCAAAACTAATATTATAAGCCATAATTTTACTAAAAGGGTAGTTGATGCTTGGAATAAACTACCAGCAGAGGTAGTGAGACAGTCAACAGGAAATGGCTTCAAACATGCTTGGGACAAACCTAGATCTATACTCAGACAAGAAAAACTTAAACAAAAAAAAATAAAAATAAAGAGATGGACTATTTGGTGTTTTTCGGCTTCAATCTTTTTTATTAGTTTTACAAAAGACAGGAATACAATTTAGTAAACATTTTTACATTACTGAGACTATCAAGAATGGTAAAGGCCTGTCATCACTTTATGTATCTAGTAATGAGCACCCCCTAATCTGTGATGATCTTCCCCCCCCCCTTACCATTCTTAAGGATCAACCTGCAAACTGTGACTCCCTCTACCATCGGCACCTGTACCCAACAACCTGCAATATATGATTCCCCATCTGTTCCCATCATAAGAGGCACCCTACAATATATGCACCCCACAACCATACAGATGACCCTGTAATGTGACCCACCATTTCCCCATACCAGACAGCTTACAATCTATGTTCTTGTGTAAGATGTAGTAGATCTTCTGTTTTAATATCAAATGTTGCAAGTGACCCATTCAGGTAATCATGCCAACTAGCTTCAGAGGGGATGGTCTCATATGGCACAGCAATCCTCCTTCCATGGGGGTCCTGGAAAAATTCCAAACACATAAGAAAGCAGTTGGTGCCACACCAATGTTTGTAGAGTCCAGAAAGAATTACAGCATTATGGAGAATTACACCCAGCATACAGGACAAGAGAAGTGCTACTGTGCAGTAGGTTTGCACCGATACAACTATTTTAAGACTGAGTACAAGTACCGATACTTTGGTCAAGTACTCGCCGATACCGATTACCGATACTTTTTTAATACTGATAGGTGGCACTTATGGGCACTAATAGGTGGCAAAGATATGTTGCACTTACTGATGGGCACTGATTTGCAGCACTGATGGCTGGCACTGATAGGTGACACTTGTATGTGGCACTGACTGATAGGCACTGATTTGCAGCACTTATGGGCAATGATAGGTGAAACTGTTTGGTAGGCAGTGGCACTGAAATGCAGCACTAATAATTGCTGGCAGCCAGGCATGATAACATTTAAATCGATAAGAGAGAGTATACAAGAGCCCATCTTGCTACACCCACTAGGCCTCAGTAAGCCTAGTTAGAATGCAGCAGCAGACATCTTGTTACCTCCTTCGCGCCGAGTGTATGCATATAAGCATCCTCGGCTTTCGGGGGGAAAAGATTATCCGATTGGTTGCTGCAGACATTACAGTATTTCTTTCATAAACTTTTTGATTCTGAGGTCCACAATCACAATAAAAGACACTTTATATTTCAATTTTCTTTATTGATTTTCTTCAACATTATAAATAACCAAAAACGTACATATATTTTAATCATTTTCATTCCTTATAGTCACATCAAATGAGAATCTGGTGGGCGTGTCTAACAATATTGCTTTCACTTTCTGTAATGAGGTCCTTTTTTTTTTTTTTTTTTTTTTTGCATTGCAGTTTTCACAATGTGGGTCCTTTTTAATGAACATGTGCTGGTTATACAATTCTAATTCTCACCTTTGGTGTACATGCAGTGTTTGAATTTTTATTTTTTAAAAGCCCCAAAAAAAAAAAACCCACATTGTTTCTAAATGTATTCAGGCCAGATTAGCTCTGGAGCAAAGTGTGTTCCAAACAGTAATGTTCCTCTCTACTTCCCTTTATACAGATGAGAGACGTTGATTTGCAGAGTGAGGCTGTGTGGGGTTTTCGGAGCTGGTTTGACATCTTGTGTAAACAGTGTGGGCGAGTATTATTTATGTGCATTGCTATATCATGACACAGCATGGCGAGTAAACTACTTTCCAAGAATGTGAAAAGCTGCTTTTTAGTGTGTGACTTCTGCATGTTATAATTAGACTATCATGGTAAAGTAAAATGGAGTTGGAAAAAGTGTTTAATACATGTTAAAATGACACCACTTTATAGGTGAAAGCATGTTCTTCAGAAAGAAGTGGCTTTTATAGCGAGTGCCTTTTCTGGGTGGCTGTGCACAGTGATGCCTGCTAGGTCTACTTACTGTATGGAGGGTAATGGCATCTGCCAAGAACTGATAGTAAGTATTGTACTTGTCCTGCTGCCAATAAAATTAGTCTATTACTTGTAAAAAGAAAAAAAAGGGAGAAAAATGCACTGTCACTGTACTAATGACACTGGCAGGGAAGGGGTTAACATCAGGGTCGATCAAAGGTTTATCTGCGTTCCTTGGGGGTGCTTTCTAACTGTGAGGGGGGGGGGTTGCTTTGACTGAGGGGAGACAGAGATCTGCGTTCCAGATTAGCAGAAACACCAGATCTCCATCTTCCCCTCTGACAGAATGACGATCTGTTTGCCTTGGGAGCGATCAGCATGTCCCGGCAGACATCGGGTCTACTAGACCCTCTCATTGGCTCCCGCTGTGTTCAATCACAGCAGGTCACTGACAGGCCCCCAACCCAAAAAAAAAAAAATCACATACAGGTACGTGATTTTGCACTGCCACAGTTTATCTGCATGGAGTGGTCTGGAAGCGGTTGATAAAGCCTAAAGGCATCCTTTTTGGGAAATTGCTCATTCCAGTGCTGCTGAGACATTAGTCACATGGTTGCTGCATAAAAGATGGTAACTATTTAGACACAGCTACTGATTGGCCAGTTCTGCCTGAATCTTGTCCTGTATGTTGGGTGTAATTCTCAGTATCTGTTCTTATTCTGTATTTATGGACACTGCACAGTACCACTTCTCTTGTCCCCTGTGCTGGGTATAATTCTCAGTATCTGTTCTTATTCTGTATGTATGGACACTGCACAGTAGGGTTGCACTAGTATCGGTATCGATTCCGAGTATTTGCCCGAGCAAATGCTTCCGATGCTTCAGCCGATACCTTGCATGCAGGAGGCTCCCGGAAGTCGGTGGGCGGAGTGGAGCGCGGGTCCTGGTACAGTGAGAGCAAGTCCTTGCAGCGGAATGTAAGCTTATGGGGCAGGGGTGTGGGTCGCAGCCGCATGTGCCGCCCATCAGCATCGGTGACCCGGGCTGTCAGAATCGTTAACACAAGTGACGGCCCGAGTCTCTTTCAGAGACGGTATACTGCGACGCCCATCTTGGTACACCCTGCACTCGGCCTCAGTAAGCCTAGTTAGAATGCAGCAGCGGACATCTTCTTACACTCAGCCCATATAGTTAACTATATGGGCTGGGTGTAACCCTTTCATGACTAAGCCTATTTCTGACATCTGGTGTTTACAAGTTAAAATCCATATTTTTTTGCTGGAAAATTACTTAGAACCCCCAAACATTAGTTTCTCTGCTAATATATATATATATATATATATATATATATATATATATATATATATATATATATTGAGAGAGAATAAAATGGCGATTGTTGCAATATTTTATGTCACACGTTATTTGTGCAGCGGTGTTTTAGACGCAACTTTTTGGGGCAAAAGGACACTTTCGTGAATTTTAAATAAACAAAATAGTAAAGTTAGCCCAATTTTTTTGTATAATGTGAAAGATGTTACGCCAAGTAAATAGATACCAAACATGTCAAGCTTTATAATTGCACGCACTCGTGGAATGGCGACAAACTACGGTACCTAAAAATCTCCATAGGCGATGTTTTATTTTTTACGGTTACCAGGTTAGAGTTACAGAGGAGGTCTAGTGCTAGAATTATTGCTCTCATTCTGATGATTGCGGCGATACCTCACATGTGTAATTTTAACACCATTTACATATGCGGGCGCGACTTCCGTATGCGTTTTTTTTTTGCTGCGCGGGGGTGGGGGCACTTTAAAAAAAAATGTTATTTATTTATTTTTCTATTAAATTGTGTTTTTTAAAAATAAATAAAATATTGATCACTTTTATTGCTGTCACAAGGAATGTAAACATCCCTTGTGATAGGTACTCTTTATGGAGGGATCGGGGGTCTAAAAGACCTCCAATCCCTCCTTTGCACTTCAAAGTATTCAGTTCGCCGAAAACGGTGATTCTGAATACTGTATATATTTTTTTAATCCGGCGCCATTGGCAGCGGAGTAAACCGGAAGTGACGTTGTGACATTGCTCCCGTGTTTACAATCAGGAGACTGGAACAAAGCCATTTACGGCTTCATTCCAGTCTGTCTCTGGGCGCCGGATCCTGGATCAGGTCTCCTGGGGGGACGGGAGGCCCGGTCATAGGAGAGGGGGGGTCCCCCTCCCGCTCCTCCGGGATAACATCTGAGCGGCTTTTAGCCGCATCGTTTGTTATCCCTGGAAAGCCATTCGCCTGCTCTACAAAACGATACTGGGATGATGCCTACAGCTACCCCCACATCCCCACACTGGACCCGCCTCCCTGGTCAGGTGACATCACTGCTAATGACACTTACTGTCTCTCCGATGGAGGTACGATGAAGAAGATGTGGGGTGTAATCTCCGATTAGTCCACTGTAGGGCGCTGTGCTGGTTATGTGCAGAGCGGTGATTTGCATGCCATTGAAGTCAATGCGGAACAAATTAATTTTCATTTCCATTGACTACAATGGGAAAACTCGCTTTGATATGCGAGTATTTTGGATTATGAGCATTCTCCTGGAACGGATTATGCTCGTAATCGAAGGTTCCACTGTACTATTATTCGCGATCGCTCCTGGCGAATGAGAATCTTCCTCTGCCTGTGTAATGTTTACACAGGCAGGAGGAAGTGATGTCATCTCTCATGCGGCGCTCACATATACCGAGCGCCATTGAGAGAAGACATATAGGTTAGTGCACTGAACAGCACACTGACTCCAGCACACATAGGAACATGATCGCCCCCTCCAGGCCCCCCCAGACACCCCCAGATCAACTCCCAGCCCCCAGTCACAGTGTCACTGATTGCAGTGACCATTTATTTACTGATTACTGCAATCAGTGACATTTGTGACTGTAAAAGTGTCAGGGCAGAGTGTTTTAGGTCCAGTGTAGCCCCCTAACCCCCCCTAATAAAGGTTTAACCCCTTAATCGCCCCCCAGGTAACCCTTTCACCCCCTAGCACCACTGTCACTAAGCGATCGTTTTTCTGATCGCTGTCTTAGTGTCGGTGATGCCGATAGGTAGCCAGTTATTTTTTTTAGGTTCCCCGCAGGGTTTTTTTGCATCAGGTACCCCCATATATTACCTAATAAAGGTTTAACCCCTTGATCGCCCCCCCAGGTAACCCTTTCACCCCCTTTTGCCAGTGTCACTAAGCGATCGTTTTTAGTATTAGTTATGCTGGTGCCGATAGGTAGCCAGTTATTTTTTTTAGGTTCGCCGCAGGTTTTTATATTGTCAGGTACCCCCATATATTATCTAATAAAGGTTTTAACCCCCTAATTGCCCCTAGTTAACCCTTTCACCAGTGATCACCGTATAAGTGTTACTGGTGACACTGGTTAGCCAGTTAGTTATTTTGTTATTTAGGCTCCCCGTCAGGTTTTTTTATAGCGTCAGGTACCCCCATATATTACCTAATAAAGGTTTAACCCCCTGATTGCCCCTAGTTAACCCTTTCACCAGTGATCACCATATAAGTGTTACGGGTGACGCTGGTTAGTTAGTTTGCTTTTTATAGTGTCAGGGCACCCGCCGTATATAACCCAATAAAGGTTTAACCCCCCTGATCGCCCGGCGGGTGATATCAATTAGGTTTTAGCATCAGAGAGGGTCTGCGTCGCCCCTGGCAGCGTCAGGTTAGTGCCAGTTACTCTAAAACCCACGCGTGAAGCATACACCTCCCTTAGTGGTATAGTATCTGAACAGATCAATATCTGATCTGATCTATACTAGCGTCCCCAGCGGTTTAGGGTTCCCAAAAACGCAGTGTTAGCGGGATCAGCCCAGATACCTGCTAGCACCTGCATTTTGCCCCTCCATCCAGCCCAGGCCACCCAAGTGCAGTATCGATCGATCAGTGTCACTTACAAAACACAACACACATAACTGCAGCGTTCGCAGAGACAGGCCTGATCCCTGCGACTCCAGTGCTGTAGGAGGTGATTTCACCACCACAGTTAAAAAAAAAAAGCATATATGCCGAAGCATTGGGGCAGCAGGGGCGGAGGAGCGGAGGAGCGATTTTGCTCCTAATGCCGCGTACATACAGTCGAAATTCCGACGGAGGCTTGCCCGTGGAAAAGTCCGACCATGTGTGTGCGGCATAACTTTTGCGGGAGGATGCCCCCATGCTTCGGCATATATAAATGGTGCATGTATGCCCATCATTAGAAGTGGGTGGATGAAGGGAGGTATTCTAATGGTGGGCATACCCACCGATAAATCTCTTTTTTTCGTTCAGCCAACAGGCTGCATGAAAAAAAAAGATTACAATACATGTCCAACAAGGACCAGCAACGTACTGGTATGTTGCTGGACTTTGAATGGTTATACCAGATTGATGCCTGCGGGTTTAGGTATCATCTTGGTATCATTCTTTTCAGCCAGCGGCCGGCTTTCATGTAAAAGCAATCCTAGCGGCTAATTAGCCTCTGGACTGCTTTTACAATCAGTGGGAGGGAATGCCCCCCCCCCCGAATATGAAAAGCGCCATTGGGAAATTGGGAAAGCATTTTATCACACCGATCTTGCTGTGGTCAGATGCTTTGAGGGCAGAGGAAAGATCTAGGGTCCAATAGACCCCAGTTTAAAAAAAAAAAGAGTACCTGTCACTACCTATTGCTATCATAGGGGATATTTACATTCCCTGAGATAACAATAAAAATGATTAAAAAAAATAATTATGGAAGGAACAGTTTAAAAATAAAATAAAAAAGCAAAATTAATAAAAAAAAAAAAAAAGTACCCCTGTCCCGCCCTGCTCTTGCGCAATGGCGAACGCAAGCATCGGTCTGGCGTCATATGTAAACAGCAATTGCATCATGAATGTGAGATATCACCGCAAAGGTCAGATCGAGGGCAGTCATTTTAGCAGTAGACCTCCTCTGTAAATCTAACGTGGTAACCTGTAAAAACTTTTAAAGGCTTTTAAAAATGTATGTAGTTTGTCGCCACTGCGCGTTTGTGCGAAATTTTAAAGCATGTCGTGTTTGGTATCTATGTACTCGGCCTAAGATCATCTTTTTTATTTCATCAAACATTTGGGCAATATAGTGTGTTTTAGTGCATTAAAATTTAAAAATGTGTATTTTTTCCCCCAAAAATGCGTTTGAAAAATCGCTGCGCAAATACTGTGTGGGAAAAAAAAATGCAACACCCACCATTTTAATCTGTAGGGCCTTTGCTTTAAAAAAATATATAATGTTTGGGGGTTCAACATCATTTTCTTGCAAAAAAAATTATGTTTTCATGTAAACAAAAAGTGTCAGAAAGGGCTTTGTCTTCAAGTGGTTAGAAGAGTGGATGTAAGCTTCCTAATGTTGTGTATAAAATGCCAGGACAGTTCAAACCCCCCCCCCCCCAAATGACCCCATTTTGGAAAGTAGACACCCCAAGCTATATACTGAGAGGCATGTCGAGTCCATGGAATATTTTATATGTTGACACAAGTTGCGGAAAAAAGACAATTTATTTTTATTTATTTATTTTTTTGCACAAAGTTGTCACTAAATGATATATTGCTCAAACATGCCATGGGCATATGTGGAATTACACCCCAAAATACATCCTGTTGCTTCTCCTGAGTACGGGGATAACACATGTGTGAGACTTTTTGGGAGCCTAGCCGCGTACGGGACCCCAAAAACCAAGCAAAAAAAATAAAAAATTATTTTCTTTCTTCATTTTCAAAAACAAATGAGAGCTGTAAAACACTCATCATACCTCTCAGCAAATAGCTTGGGGTGTCTACTTTCTAAAATGGGGTCATTTGGGGGGGTTTTGTGCTATTTTGTAATTTTTATGGCCTTCGAAACTGTGAAAGGTAGTGAGGAGTGAAATCAAAAATTTGCGCCCTTAGAAATCCTGAAGGCGGTGCTTGGTTTTCGGGGGCCCGTACGCGGCTAGGCTCCTAAAAAGTCCCACACATGTGGTATCCCCATACTCAGGAGAAGCAGAAAAATTTATTTTGGGGTGAAATTCCACATATAACCATGGCATGTGTGAGCAATATATCATTTAGTGACAACTTTTTGTAATTTTTTTTTTTGTCATTATTCAATCACTTGAGACAAAAAAAAGAAAAATTCAATGGGCTCAACATGCCTCTCAGCAATTTCCTTGGGGTGTCTTCTTTCCAAAATGGGGTCATTTAGGGGGGTTTTGTACTGCCCTGCCATTTTAGCACCTCAAGAAATGAGATAGGCAGTCATAAACTAAAAGCTGTGTAAATTTCAGAAAATGTACCCTAGTTTGTAGACGCTATAACTTTTGCGCAAACCAATAAATATACGCTTATTGAATTTTTTTTACTAAAGACATGTGGCTGAATACATTTTGGCCTAAATGTATGACTAAAATTGATTTTATTTGATTTTTCTTATAACAAAAAAGTAGAAAATATCATTTTTTTTCAAAATTTTCAGTCTTTTTCCGTTTATATCGCAAAAAAAAAGAAAAGGGAAGAGGCAATCAAATACCATTAAAAGAAATCTCTATTTGTGGGAAGAAAAGGACGCAAATTTCGTTTGGGTACAACATTGCATGTCCGCACAATTTCCAGTTAAAGCAGCGCAGTGCCAAATTGTGAAAACACCTCTGGTCTTTAAACGGCATAATGGTCCGGAGCTTAAGTGGTTAAGTGTCATTTCATGAGATAATTTGAGGGCGTGTTTAGGGGCGGGGCATGGTAGGGGTTGGGCCCAGCAACTGGTGGCGAGTAACCCTTGAGGTCTGGCCAGTAGCTCAGGATTTGAAATTTTGAGCCCTGCGCTATGGTGTATGGGGGATGCATGGACTGTATGAAGACGCATGGAGTGCGATATGGGGGATGCATGGAGTGCACTATAGTGTATAGGAGAGTGTATAGGGCATGCATGGAGTGTGCTATGAATTTATAGGAGAGTGTATGAGGATGCATGGAGTGTGCTATGGTATATAGGAGAGTGTATGAGGATGCATGGAGTGCGTTATGGAGTATAGGAGATTGAATGAGGATGCATGGAGTGTGCTATAGTGTATAGGAGAGTGTATGGGGGATGCATGGAGTGTGCGATAGTGTATGGGGGACACATAGAAAAGCATGTAGTGCGCTATGGTTTATAGGAGAGTGAATGAGGACAAATGGAGTGTGCTATAGTGTATAGGAGAGTGTATGAGGACGCATGGAGTGCGCTATGGTGTATAGGAGAGTGTAAACTGCACACATTCCCTCACCCGCTGCCAAAACACGCTGCTCTTTTTCAGTACACAGGGGTGCTGTTAATTCTCAATGGCACCCCACACATCAGAAATTGCAGCATATATTCGGTGCATGAAACTGCATAATGCAAAAGCACCATACAGCTCCATGTGGCTGCATTAAAAAAAAAAAAAAAGGTGAGGGGCCTTTTATCCTGTAGGAAACACAGGTACCCTTGTAAGCACAAGCTGAGATGTGAGCCTTAAAGGAGAAGTTCACCTTTAGGAACTTGTTACATGTTCCCGCTCCTGCAGCCACTTGGTGATCCACTGCCTCTGTGTGACGTCAGTACGGGGAGAAGTTCCTAGTACCAGCTATCACTTTTTGAAAAGAGGCACGGCCACGTCATTCAATGGCATTCTGTGAATGAACTAGTAGTCTCTATAACCTTGTCAATGAACTATCATGGTGCTGTTGAGCGTTCTGGTAGTTCATGGAGTCTTCCTGTCAGTGTGTATCTGGCAGACACCTTACACTGACACTCTGCAGGAGCCCTGCATTGCACCTATGATCTGCTGATCGCTGGTGCAACACTTGCCAAGCTCCTAGAAAATAAATTAAAAGTAAATGCACATTTTTTTACTTGCAAAAAAGTTGCATTTATTGTTTTTTTAAAGGTGAACTTATCCATTAAACAAAGAGGTATTCTGAAGTGAGTATGGGTAGGTAAGTACTCTTTTGCAGGTATTTATAGACTTTTTATTTTTTTTGACAGTCTATACACCAAGAGTGTATATACATATATATATATATATATATATATATATATATTACACATACACAATTTTTTTTCATATTTTAGCAAAGCAGGTCCACACGTGGGTGTGGATTCTCATCCTTCTAAAACCTCATCTTCCTCATTCGGCCAGCCACATTATCACCCCCTACACCTTCTTGTTTGTAGGGTGGTTCCTTTGTTTTACAGTGTGCTTACAGCCAATTGTGGGACAGTGCTTAACCACTTAAGCCCCGGACCATTTGGTAGCTAAAGGACCAGAGGTGAATTCAGAATTTTGCACTGCGCTGCTTTAACTGTAAATTGTGCGGACATGCAATGTTGTACCCAAACGAAATTTGCGTCCTTTTCTTCCCACAAATAGAGCTTTCTTTTAATGGTATTTGATTGCCTCTGCGATTTTTATTTTTTGCGATATAAACGGAAAAAGACCGAAAATTTTGAAAAAAAATGATATTTTCTACTTTTTGTTATAAGAAAAATCGAATAAACTCAATTGTAGTCATACATTTAGGCCAAAATGTATTCAGCCACATGTTTTTAGTAAAAAAAATGTCAATAAGCGTATATTTATTGGTTTGCGCAAAAGTTATAGCGTTTACAAACTAGGGTACATTTTCTGAAATTTACACAGCTTTAAATTTATGACTGCCTATCTCATTTCTTGAGGTGCTAAAATGACAGGGCAGTACAAAACCCCCCCAAATGACCCCATTTTGGAAAGTAGACACCCCAATGAAATTGCTGAGAGGCATGTTGAGCCCATTGAATTTTTTATTTTTTGGTCCCAAGTGATTGAATAATGACTAAAAAAAATAAAATAAAAAAAAATTACAAAAAGTTGTCACTAAATGATATATTGCTCACACATGCCATGGTTATATGTGGAATTTCACCCCAAAATACATTTTGCTGCTTCTCCTGAGTACGGGGATACCACATGTGTGGGAATTTTTGGGAGCCTAGCCACGTACGGGACCCCGGAAACCAAGCACCGCCTTCAGGATTTCTAAGGGCGCAAATTTTTGATTTCACTCCTCACTACCTATCACAGTTTTGAAGGCCATAAAATGCCAAAATAGCACAAAACCCCCCCAAATGACCCCATTTTAGAAAGTAGACACCCCAAGGTAATTGCTGAGAGGCCTGTTGAGCCCATTGAATATATTTTTTTTTTGTCCCAAGTGATTGAATAATGAAAAAAAAAAAAAAATTACAAAAAGTTGTCACTAAATGATATATTGCTCACACATGCCATGGTTATATGTGGAATTACACCCCAAAATACATTTTTCTGCTTCTCCTGAGTACGGGGATACCACATGTGTGGGACTTTTTAGGAGCCTAGCAGCGCACGGGACCCCGAAAACCAAGCACCGCCTTAAGGATTTCTAGGCACAAATTTTTGATTTCACTCCTCACTACCTATCACAGTTTCGAAGGCCATAAAATGCCAAAATCGCACAAAACCCCCCCCAAATGACCCCATTTTGGAATATAGACACCCCAAGCTATTTGCTGAGAGAAATGGCGAGTATTTTACAGCTCTCATTTGTTTTTGAAAATGAAGAAAGAAAATATATATATATATATTTTTTTTTTCAATTTTCAAAACTTTGTGACAAAAAGCGAGATCTGCAAAATACTCACAATACCTCTCAGCAAATAGCTTGGGGTGTCTACTTTCCAAAATGGGGTCATTTGGGGGGGTTTTGTGCTATCTGGGCATTCCATGGCCTCCGAAACTGTGATAGGCAGTGAGAAGTGAAATCAAAAATTTACACCCTTAGAAAGCCTGAAGGCGGTGCTTGGTTTTTGGGGTCCCGTACGTGGCTAGGCTCCCAAAAAGTCTCACACATGTGGTATCCCCGTACTCAGGAGAAGCAACAGAATGTATTTTGGGGTGTAATTCCACATATGCCCATGGCATGTTTGAGCAATATATCATTTAGTGACAACTTTGTGCAAAAAAAAAAAAAAAAAAAAAATTCGTTTTTCCGCAACTTGTGTCAACATATAAAATATTCCATGGACTCGACATGCCCCTCAGTATATAGCTTGGGGTGTCTACTTTCCAAAATTGGGTCATTGGGGGGGGGTTTTGAACTGTTCTGGCATTTTATACACAACATTAGGAAGCTTACATCCACTCTTCTAACCACTTGAAGACAAAGCCCTTTTTGACACTTTTTGTTTACATGAAAACATTTTTTTTTTTGCAAGAAAATTATGTTGAACCCCCAAACATTATATATATTTTTAAAGCAAAGGCCCTACAGATTAAAATGGTGGGTGTTGCATTTTTTTTTCTACACAGTATTTGCGCAGCGATTTTTCAAACGCATTTTTTGGGTTAAAAAATACACTTTTTTTAATTTTAATGCACTAAAACACACTATATTGCCCAAATGTTTGATGAAATAAAAAAGATGATCTTAGGCCGAGTACATAGATACCAAACACGACATGCTTTAAAATTTCGCACAAACGCGCATTGGCGACAAACTACATACATTTTTAAAAGCCTTTAAAAGCCTTTACAGGTTACCCCAGTAGATTTACAGAGGAGGTCTACTGCTAAAATGATTGCCCTCGATCTGACCTTCGCGGTGATACCTCACATGCATGGTGCAATTGCTGTTTACATATGACGCCAGACCTACGCTTGCGTTCGCCATTGGGCAAGAGCAGGGCAGGACAGGGGTGCTTTTTTTTTTTCTTTTTTTTTATTATTAATTTTTCTTTTTTATTTTATTTTTAAATTGTTCCTTCCAAGTATTTTTTTTTTATCATTTTTATTGTTATCTCAGGGAATGAAAATATCCCCTATGATAGCAATAGGTAGTGACAGGTACTCTTTTTTTGAAAAAACTGGGGTCTTCTAGACCCTAGATTTTTCCTCTGCCCTCAAAGCATCTGACCACACCAAGATCGGTGTGATAAAATGCTTTCCCAATTTCCCAATGGCGCTTTTTATATCCGGGGGGGGGCATTCCCTCCCACTGCTTGTAAAAGCAGTCCAGAGGCTAATTAGCCGCTAGGATTGCTTTTACATGAAAGCCGCAGGCTGAAAAGAATGATACCAAGATGATACCTAAACCCGCAGGCATCATTCTGGTATAAACATTCAAAGTCCAGCAACATACCAGTACATTGCTGGTCCTTGTTGGACATGTATTGTAATCTTTTTATTTCATGCAGCCAGTTGGCTGAACGAAAAAAGAGATTGATCGGTGGGTATGCCCACCATTAGAATACCGCCCTTCATCCACCCACTTCCAATGATGGGCATACACGCACCATTTATATATGCCGAAGCATGGGGGCATCCTCCCGCAAAAAAGTTATGCCGCACACACATGGTCGGACTTTTCCACGGGCAAGCCTCCGTCGGAATTTCGACCGTATGTACGCGGCATTAGGAGCAAAATCGCTCCTCCGCCCCTGCTGCCCCAGTGCTTCGGCATATTTGCTTTTTTTTTTAACTGTGGTGGTGAAATCACCTCCTACAGCACTGGAGTCGCAGGGATCAGGCCTGTCTCTGCGAACGCTGCAGTTATGTGTGTTTTTGTTTTGTAAGTGACAGTGATCGAATGATACTGCACTTGGGTGGCCTGGGCTGGACGGAGGGGCAAAACGCAGGTGCCAGCAGGTATCTGGGCTGATCCCGCTAACACTGCGTTTTTGGGAACCCTAAACTGCTGGGGACGCTAGTATAGATCTGATCAGATCAGATATTGATCTGTTCAGATACTATACCACTAAGGGGGGTGTATGCTTCACGCGTGGGTGTTAGCGTTACTGGCACTAACCTGACGCTGCCTGGGGTGTGACTCAGACCCTCTCTGACGCTAAAACCTAATTGATATTATATACACGGCGGGTGCCCTGACACTATAAAAAGCAAACTAACTAACCAGCGTCACCCGTAACACTTATATGGTGATCACTGGTGAAAGGGTTAACTAGGGGCAATCAGGGGGTTAAAACCTTTATTAGATAATATATGGGGGTACCTGACGCTATAAAAACCTGCGGCGAACCTAAAAAAAAATTACCAGCTACCGATCTGCATCACTGACACTAAGACAGCGTTTAGAAAAACGATCGCTTAGCGACAGTGGTGATGGGGGTGAAAGGGTTACCTGGGGGGCGATCAAGGGGGTTAAACCTTTATTAGATAATATATTGGGGTACCTGACGCTATAAAAACCTGCGGCGAACCTAAAAAAAATTACCGGCTACCGATCTGCATCACAGACACTAAGACAGCGTTTAGAAAAACGATCGCTTAGTGACAGTGGTGATAGGGGGTGAAAGGGTTACCTGGGGGGCGATCAAGGGGGTTAAACCCTTATTAGATAATATATTGGGGTACCTGACGCTATAAAAACCTGCGGCGAACCTAAAAAAAATTACTGGCTGCCGATCAGCATCACTGACGCTAAGACAGTGATCAGAAAAATGATCGCTAAGCGACAGTGGTGATAGGCGGTGAAAGGGTTATCTGGGGGGTGATCAGGGGGTTAAACCTTTATTAGGGGGGGTTAGGGGGCTACACTGGACCTAAGACTAAACTTTGGTGACACTTTTACAGTCACAAATGTCACTGATTGCAGTGATCACTAAATAAATGGTCACTGCAATCAGTGACACTGTGACTGGGGGCTGGGGGGGTGATCTGGGGTGTCTGGGGGGGCGATTTATGTCCCTATGTGTCCTGGTGTCAGTGTAGTGTTGTGTGCACTGACCTGATGTCTTCTCTTGTACGGCGCTCGGTATATGTGAGCGCCGCACCAGAGATGACATCACTTCCTCCTGCTCCCTCTGTCTGACACAGACAGAGGGGGCATTTCCATTCGCCGGGAGCGATCGCGAGGGGGTGGCCAGAAACGAATGGCTGCCCCCTCATCCCGGAACGCTCCCGGACACTTAGCCACCGCTCACTGTATAGGAGGGGGGTCCGATTGGACCCCCCAACTATACAAAGGCAATCACGTATGCTCTACGTGATTGTGCCTGTCGGTGCCATTCTGCCGACGTATATATACAGTGAGCGGTCGTTAAGTGGTTAATGTGTGGCCTGCTTTAGGGCTTAGAATTTGATTTAAAAAAAAAACTTAGCGTATGGATGTTAAAATATTTTTGTATTTTGTTCTGGTTCGGGATACTCCTTGCAGTTTTATTCTTTGGTGTTTGTGTTGAAATGCTGGAAATCATTTTATAATTTATTATGTTATATAAACATATTTTGTAATAATGTAAGCTCTTTTAGTAAAGTATTTTGACACATATATGTTTCGTTTTTTTCTTGGCTTTTCAAGGAAGTTAAAGGGGAGTTCCACCCTTTTTTTATGTTTATTAAAAGTCAGCAGCTACAAAAAGTGTAGCTGCTGGCTTTTAATAAACATACACTTACCTGCTCCACTGTCCAGCGACGCGCCGCCTGGAGCTCCGCTCCTCTCCCCCTTCCTCCGCCGGCGCGTCCATTCACAGTATGGGCACCCGGCCATGACAGCTTTTGGCTTCACGGCCGGGCACTCACTGCGCATGCGCGAACGGCGCAGCGCTCTGTGAGTGGACAGGCGATCGCCTGGGACCTGTCACGTCCCAGGTGATCGCCTACAGGGAGGAGCCGCCACAAGGCGATATGACGTATCGCCTAGGCGGCTCCAGGGCGGAAGGAGGAAGTGGGACAGGAAGTCCCACTCCTACTGAAGCCCCCACTCCCCCCCCCAAAAAAATTACATGCCAAATGTGGCATGTAAGGGGGTGAGGAGTGGAATAAAAAAAAAAAAAGGAAAAAAATTGGGTGGAACTCCACTTTAATGTGACAATCCTACAACCCCCAGGAGTCCTTAGGGTGAGCTCTTTGGAGTGGGAGGGAGTGCTTTGTACAGGTGTGTGAGTGGTGACAGAAGAGTGGAGACCTCCCCTGTCATTGCTGATTTCTCCTAGTCGTAGTGTCACTGTATAGAAAGGTCAGCGATTGTGCCTGCATTAGAGCGATACACTTGCTTACTGCAATGCTGTGGGCTAGTAAGCATTGGCAATGAGTAGTTCTCATCCGGGGGTGCAATGCGCCAGTCTAGTTTAAAACCTCCATTCCCCCTGTCCATGGGAGCTGTAAAGGACAGATGCAGGCTAATGCAAGCCGAGTGACTCAGTTGAGGCCACCCATGGGTGAGCCACTCAGCTTGCACCCACCTGCTGCCCACCCCTTACAGTCAGCATGTGTGCAGGTGGTCTCTGCTAAACAGAACAGGAGCCATAGGGGAACTAAAAGTAAGAAGAAGATCAATAGAATCTGCTGCTCTCTGGGGTATAGTTAATCCTAGGTGGAAATTTCAACTGAATAAATTGGTCTTTAGCAGAGATGATCAGTTTGGTTTATTGTGAGGACAAGAGGCTTCATTGTCGTAATCAGTGAAATGCCCCCACCCCGTCCCTCAGGTGACTTCACAAGGCACTCAGGAGGTCACTGTGGACCATCTGGGACTCCATCTCCATCCTAAATTCTGGGCAGTCTGTGACTCCTGCTCCTCCTCCTGACCATCCGCAAACATGCCGACTGTAAAATATTGATAAGATAGTCCAGAGACGGGAAACCAAAATGGTGAAAGATTTGGAAGATAAAACATATCGAGAGCGACTTCAGGAACTTAATATGTACAGTCTGGAGGAAAGAAGGGAAAGGGGAGACATGATAGAGGCCGGATTCACATATGTGCGGCTTTCGGTTTGTGCCCGTTCACCGATTTAGATATGAATTTTTGCCCGAATTTGCACCTGAATGGGACCCAAACATGCACAGGACCCTCCCCGGCCACCCCGGACCTGTGTGAACCGTCTCCATTGAGAGCCAATCACACTCGCATGTCATGCAAATTGGATGCAGGGAAACCCCCACATATGTGAAGCCGGCCTTAAACCTTTAAATACATCAAGGGGGTGAACAAGGTTCAGAAGGGCAGTTTTTTTCAATATAAAACCAAAATCAAGAACACGAGGACATGACCTTAAACTGACTGGAGGAAAGTTCAAAACTAATATTATAAGCCATAAATTTACTGAAAGGGTAGTTGATGCTTGGAATAAACTACCAGCAGAGGTAGTGAGACAGTCAACAGGAAATGGCTTCAAACATTCTTGGGACAAACCTAGATCTATACTCAGACAAGAAAAACTTAAACAAAAAATAAATAAAATAAAAATAAAGAGATGGACTACTTGGTCTTTTTCGGCTTCAATCGTTTTTTTATTAGTTTTACAAAAGACAGGAATACAATTTAGTAAAAATTTTTACATTACTGAGACTATCAAGAATGGTAAAGGCCTGTCATCACTTTATATATCTAGTAATGAGCACCCCCTAATCTGTGATGATCCCCCCCCTTACCATTCTTAAGGATCAACCTGCAAACTGTGACTCCCTCTACCATCGGCACCTGTACCCAACAACCTGCAATATATAATTCCCCATCCATTCCCATCATAAGAGGCACCCTACAATATATGCACCCCACAACCATACAGATGACCCTGTAATGTGACCCACCATTTCCCCATACCAGACAGCTTACAATCTATGTTCTTGTGTAAGATGTAGTAGATCTTCTGTTTTAATATCAAATGTTGCAAGTGACCCATTCAGGTAATCATGCCAACTAGCTTCAGAGGGGATGGTCTCATATGGCACAGCAATCCTCCTTCCATGGGGGTCCTGGAAAAATTCCAAACACATAAGAAAGCAGTTGGTGCCACACCAATGTTTGTAGAGTCCAGAAAGAATTACAGCATTATGGAGAATTACACCCAGCATACAGGACAAGAGAAGTGCTACTGTGCAGTAGGGTTGCACCGATACAACTATTTTAAGACCGAGTACAAGTACCGATACTTTTGTCAAGTACTCGCCGATACCAATTACCGATACTTTTTTAATACTGATAGGTGGCACTTATGGGCACTAATAGGTGGCAAAGATATGTGGCACTTACTGATGGGCACTGATTTGCAACACTGATGGCTGGCACTGATAGGTGACACTTGTATGTGGCACTGACTGATAGGCACTGATTTGCGGCAATGATAGTTGAAACTGTTTGGTAGGCAGTGGCACTGAAATGCAGCACTAATAATTGCTGGCAGCCTGGCATGATAACATTTAAATCGATGAGAGAGTATACAAGAGCCCATCTTGCTACACCCTGCACTCGGCCTCAGTAAGCCTAGTTAGAATGCAGGAGCAGACATCTTGTTACCTCCTTCGCGCCGAGCGTAGGCATCCGCGGCTTTCGGGGGTTGTACTGCAGCTGTAGGCATCATCTCTGTATCGTTTTGTAGAGCGGGCGAATGGCTTTCCAGGGATAACAAACGATGCGGCTAAAAGCCGCTCGGATGTTATCCCGGAGGAGCGGGAGGGGACACCCCCCCCCCTCCCGCTGCTATGACCGCCACTCCCGTCCCCCCGGGAGACCTGATTCAGGATCCGGCGCCCAGAGACAGACTGGAATGAAGCCGTAAATGGCTTTGTTCCAGTCTCCTGAATGTAAACACGGGAGCAATGTCACAACGTCACTTCCGGTTTACTCCGCTGCCAATGGCGCCGGATTAAAAAAAATATACAGTATTCAGAATCGCCGTTTTCGGCGAACTGCAAAGGAGGGATTGGAGGTCTTTTAGACCCCCGATCTCTCCATAAAGAGTACCTGTCACAAGGGATGTTTACATTCCTTGTGACATCAATAAAAGTGATCAATATTTTATTTATTTTTAAAAAACACAATCTAATAATAGAAAAATAAATAAATAACAACAAAAAATTTAAAGTGCCCCCGTCCCCGCGCAGCAAAGAAAACGCATACGGAAGTCGCGCCCGCATATGTAAATGGTGTTAAAATCACACATGCGAGGTATCACCGCAATCGTCAGAATGAGAGCAATAATTCTAGCACTAGACCTCCTCTGTAACTCTAACCTGGCAACCGTAAAAAAGAAAAAATTAAAGCGTTGCCTATGGAGATTTTTAGGTACTGTAGTTTGTCGCCATTCCACGAGTGCGTGCAATTATAAAGCGTGACATGTTTGGTATCTATTTACTTGGCGTAACATCATCTTTCACATTATACAAAAAAATTGGGCTAACTTTACTATTTTGTTTATTTAAAATTCACAAAAGTGTCCTTTTTCCCAAAAAGTTGCGTCTAAAACACTGCTGCACATATAACGTGTGACATAAAATATTGCAACAATCGTCTCTCTCTCTCTCTCATTATATATATATATATATATATATATATATATATATATATATATATATATATATAATGTTTGGGGGTTCTAAGTAATTTTCCAGCAAAAAAATACGGATTTCAACTTGTAAACACCAAATGTCAGAAATAAGCTTAGTCATGAAAGGGTTACACCCAGCCCATATAGGTAACTATATGGGCTGAGTGTAAGAAGATGTCCGCTGCTGCATTCTAACTAGGCTTACTGAGGCCGAGTGCAGGGTGTACCAAGATGGGCGTCGCAGTATACCGTCTCTGACAGAGACTCGGGCCGTCACTTGTGTCAACGATTCTGACAGCCCGGGTCACCAATGCTGATGGGCGGCGCATGCGGCTGCGACCCACACCCCTGCCCCATAAGCTTACCTTCCACTGCAAGGACTCGTTCTCACTGTGCCAGGACCCGCGCTCAACTCCGCCCACCGACTTCAGGGAGCCTCCTGCATGCAAGGTATCGGCTGAAGCATCGGAAGCATTTGCTCGGGCAAATACTCGGAATCGATACCGATACTAGTGCAACCCTACTGTGCAGTGTCCATACATACAGAATAAGAACAGATACTGAGAATTATACCCAGCACATGGGACAAGAGAAGTGGTACTGTGCAGTGTCCATAAATACAGAAAAAGAACAGATACTGAGAATTACACCCAACATACAGGACAAGATTCAGGCAGAACTGGCCAATCAGTAGCTGTGTCTAAATAGTTACCATCTTTTATGCAGCAACCATGTGACTAATGTCTCAGCAGCACTGGAATGAGCAATTTCCCAAAAAGGATGCTTTTAGGCTTTATCAACCGCTTCCAGACCACTCCATGCAGATAAACTGTGGCAGTGCAAAATCACGTACCTGTATGTGATTTTTTTTTCTTTGGGTCGCGGGCCTGTCAGTGACCTGCTGTGATTGAACACAGCGGGAACCAAGGAGCTTGTCTAGTAGACCCGATGTCTGCCAGGACCCGCTAATTGCCCCCAAGGCAAACAGATCGTCGTTCTGTCAGAGGGGAAGATGGAGATCTGGTGTTTCTGCTAATCTGGAACACAGATCTCTGTCTCCCCTCAGTCAAAGCAACCCCCCCCCCTCACAGTTAGAAAGCACCCCCAAGGAACGCAGATAAACCTTTAATCGGCCCTGATGTTAACCCCTTCCCTGTCAGTGTCATTAGTACAGTGACAGTGCATTTTTTCCCCTTTTTTTCTTTTTACAAGTAATATGCCCCATACACACGATCGTTTTTCATGGCGTTAAAAATGCCATTTTAAAAAATGGCCATTAAAAATGATCGTGTGTAGGCTCCAGAGCATTTTTAACGACGTGAAAAACGGCCATTAAAAATTCCGGACATGCTCTCTTTTTTCACGTCGTTTTTCATGTCGTTTTTTTTAACGACGTGAAAAACGATAGTGTGTATGCTTTCACGATGTGAAAAAAACCGCGCATGCTCAGAATCAAGTATGAGACGGGAGCGCTCGTTCTGGTAAAACTAGCGTTCGTAATGGAGATAGCACATTCATTACACAGTAACGGACTGAAAAGCGCGAATCGTCGCTCAACAAACTTTACTAACATGAAGGGTGGCGCCATTCTAACGGAACTTCCCCTTTATAGTGCCGTCGTACGTGTTGAACATCACTGCGCTTTGCTTGATCGTTTTTTTTAATGATAGTGTGTACGCAAGGCAGGCTTGAGAGGAAACATGAAAAAAAACGAGGAGAAAAACGTCGGTTTAAAAAATGACATTAAAAACGATCGTGTGTACGGGGCAATAGACTAATTTTATTGGCAGCAGGACAAGTACAATACTTACTATCAGTTCTTGGCAGATGCCATTACCCTCCATACAGTAAGTAGACCTAGCAGGCATCACTGTGCACAGCCACCCAGAAAAGGCACTCGCTATAAAAGCCACTTCTTTCTGAAGAACATGCTTTCACCTATAAAGTGGTGTCATTTTAACATGTATTAAACACTTTTTCCAACTCCATTTTACTTTACCATGATAGTCTAATTATAACATGCAGAAGTCACACACTAAAAAGCAGCTTTTCACATTCTTGGAAAGTAGTTTACTCGCCATGCTGTGTCATGATATAGCAATGCACATAAATAATACTCGCCCACACTGTTTACACAAGATGTCAAACCAGCTCCGAAAACCCCACACAGCCTCACTCTGCAAATCAACGTCTCTCATCTGTATAAAGGGAAGTAGAGAGGAACATTACTGTTTGGAACACACTTTGCTCCAGAGCTAATCTGGCCTGAATACATTTAGAAACAATCTGTTTTTTTTTTTTTTGGGGCTTTTAAAAAATAAAAATAAAAATTCAAACACTGCATGTACACCAAAGGTGAGAATTAGAATTGTATAACCAGCACATGTTCATTAAGGCCCCTTTCACACTGAGGTGTTTTTACCGCGTTTTCGCGGTAAAAATAGCGCTGTAATAACGCCTGAAATAATCCTGCCCCAGCATTCTCAATGTGAAATCTCTGAGGGCTTTCACACTGAGGCGTTTTGCTGGCTGGGCGTTGAAAAAAATCCTGCAAACAGCTTTTTTAGAGCAACTTTAGGGCGCATAAAATAGCGCTGTAAAAACGCCTATCCCCATTGAAATGAATGGGATTCGCGGTAAAAACGCGGTAAAAACGCATAGGCATAAGCGTTATGTTAGAAAATAGCGCTAACGCCTATGCGTTTTTACCGCGTTTGCGCTAATTTTAGCACGAACGCGGTAAAATCGCGGTAAAAACGCAAATCGCGGTAAAATAGAGGTACAAAATCCTATCATTTTTGAGCGTTTTTTCAACGCCTCAGTGTGAAAGGGGCCTAAAGGACCCACATTGTGAAAACTGCAATGCAAAAAAAAAGGACCTCATTAGAGAAAGTGAAAGCAATATTGTTAGACACACCCACCAGATTCTCATTTGACGTGACTTGGAAACATGGAAAAGATTATCCGATTGGTTGCTGCAGACATTACAGTATTTATTTCATAAACTTTTTGATTCTGAGGTCCACAATCACAATAAAAGGCACTTTAACAAGAGAGAAGTTCAATGTAGGCGGTTAGAGGCATTGTGCAAAATGTAAAAATCTCCCCAACCTGGAAAAATCCCAGGAGGTGTTTAACCTAGGGTGACCAGACATCCCCGGTTTCCGGGGACAGTCCCCGGATTGAGGACACTGTCCCCGGACCAAGTCTGTTCCCGGTTTTGTCCCCGGATTGGATTTGAACAAGGGCTGGGGCAATTTCAAAGACAGTGCAGAATAAAATAAAAAAAAATCTGAATTACAACCCCCCCCCCCCACAACCCTCTTCGGCTCCTACTAGCTTAGAGGGGTGTATTTATTTTAATTATCTGTGCCCCTTTCTTCAGTTTCGGGCACATGCCCATTCAGCTCCGCTCGCATGTTCTTCTGCCTTGGCTCAAGTCCCGGCCAGCCGCCTGCCTGTTTATCTCCTTGCCTTGCCCGGCAGAGTGATCTTCCTCAGCTCCCCACCCAGTAGTAGCCGGCGCCTGGAGAGTGAGACTTGACAGGCTGTGAGGCGGGGGCGGCAACGGGCAGAGAGTCGCTGATTGCCGCCATTACTAGTGAAAAAAAATAAAAAATCCCCGGATTTCATTTAAAAAACCGCACCGCTAGCGGCCGAATACCGCTGCAATTCCGACGGTATAGCGCCGCTTTTTTTTTTTTCCGCCAGCGCACCTCCCGCACCAGTGTGAAAGGGGCCTAAAGGCGGGCAGGGTAGGGGCTGAACGGACATACTGGGGCAGGGCGTTCCAGAGGATGGGAGAGGCATTCAGCTCTCTGACCCTTTTTTCTGAACTCTCAGACAAGCTTTATAAATTGTTATTTTGAATAGATGTAGAGAAGACTGCAGATAAACAGGTACAACTTATGTAGGAGGATTTTATTTCATCTCATATCATCTGATACCAGTCACTTCAAAGGGCGTATGTAAGGGTTTACAACCACTTTAAATCTGGAAATGTATTGGGCCAATTGAGGCATTTCAGGAAAATACCTCATTATAGCCACAGTGAAGTGTATAACCTTTTTTCACTCTATTAAAAATATGTTTTTGTTGCTTTCCCTGTCCACATTTGATGGATGCCCCATCACTTCCTGTTCTTTTTGACTCCCTTTTTCTAATGCAGACAAAAATCTGCCAGAGGTTCTAACTTTTGCCTTGCTATAGCCAAAACAGTAAAAAAAAGTTTGGGCTGAGGTTAGGCCTTGTTCACAAGGCGTACATAACCGGATGCCCGTGGAGGGTTATGTTTACCTGCATGGGGATGCACAGGTGTTCGGGCAGTTCTGTTGCTGTCAATTGAGACACAGTGACTGCATGGACACAATTTGTTTGGGGTCATGCACCCACACCTGGATGGATGTCGCATTTAGAGCAGCGGCTGTGTCCGTGCAGCTGCTGTGTACCAATTGACAGCAATAATGCCGCGTACACACTATCGGACATTCCGACAACAATACCGTGGATTTTTTTCCAACGGATGTTCGCTCAAACTTGTCTTGCATACATACGGTCACACAAATGTTGTTGGAAATTCCGATCGCCAAGAACGCGGTGACGTACAACACTACAACGAGCCGAGAAAAATGAAGTTCAATGATTCCGAGCATGCGTCGAATTGATTCCGAGCATGCGTAGGATTTTTGTGCGTCGGAATTGGATACACACAATTGGAATTTCCGACAAGAACTTTTGTTGTCTGAAAAATTGAGAACCAGCTCTCAAAATTTGTTGTCGGAAATTCCGACAGCAAATGTCCGATGGAGCCTACACACGGTTGGAATATCCGACCAAAAGCTCACATCGAACATTTGTTGTCGGAAATTCCGATCGTGTGTACGCGGCATAGGACTGTATGAGGTTATATGGAACACATGTGCATGCTCGTGCGGGTAAACACAGTCCTCCATATGTGTATGGTTATGTACGCCCTGTGTGAATGAGGCCTTGGCCTTTATGGATAGTATCAGTTGCTATTGTTTGTCATTCCAGTTTGTGTTTCTTGGTAAGTGTGTCACTGCTGTCTCTGCGAATGTGTCTCAACAGTTGCACCCTTTAGAATGTTATCTCTGCTGCCTAGGAAAGCACTTTAATTATTATGTCCTGTCCTCCAAAATGGCCCTGAAACACCCAGCTGTGGACATTCAATTGTAGAAACCTAAGCCTTATCCGAGCAACCACACGAGGACTTTGCAGTAAAAACAGACCTCTTAAAATGCCTGATGAAACCCACCACTGAAGACTTCACTGTTTTAGGAAGGCTTTCCACCGGGTTTTGGAATGTGTATGTGGGGGATTTGTGCCTACTTGGCCAAAAGGGAATTTAGCCAAAAGGGAATTTGTTAGGTCAGGCATTGATGTTGAATGAGAAGACCTGACTTGTAATTTATCCTAGGGTGACCAGACATTCCCGGTTCCCGGGGACAGTCCCCGGATTGAGGACACTGTCCCTGGACCAAATCTGTCCCCGGATTGGATTTGAACAGGGGCTGGGGTAATTTCAAAGACAGTCTGTGCAGAATAAAAAAAAAAAAAATCTGAATTGCACACCCCGCTCTGCCGCTCCTACTAGCTTAGGGGGGGGGGGGTGTATTTTTTTCCATTATCTGTGCCCCTTTCTGATGATCATGTGCTGGTCGGAGCGGAGGGAATATTTCTTCAGTTTCAGGTGCCCATTCAGCTCCGCTCGCATGTTCTTCTGCCTTGGCTCAAATCCCGGCCAGACGCCTGCCTGCTTATCTCCTTGCCTTCCCTGGTGGAGTGATCTTCCTCTGCTCCCCACCCAGTAGTAGCCGGGGCCCGGAGAGTAAGACTTGACAGGCTGTGAGGCGGGGGGCAGAGAGTCGCTGATTGCTGCCATTCCTAGTAAAAAAAAAAAAAAATGTCCCCAGATTTAATTTAAAAAATATGGTCACCTTAGTTTAACCCCTTCCCCAGGATGACGCACATCACGAGGAGCCCACAGACCACTTCTCTTTCATTAAAGCGGAGTTCCACCCAAAAACTGAACTTCCGCTTTAAGTGAAGGTGACCCCCTGACATGTAATTTTTGTGAGGGGGGAGGGGAGCGGATATCCCCTTTTCAGAGGCAGGCAGCTCCAATTTTCTCCCGGGGCTCTGCGGCGCCGGAAGGAAGTTCACCTCCCCCTGCAATCTTCTGGGACACGTCTCAGGTCCCAGAAGATTGCCCGGCTATTCACAACTAGGGATGAGCTCAGGCGTGTTCGCATTGAACACGTACAGAGCCCGCCAAGGAAGTCGGCACCGTCTGAGCCGCGCTGCGCTAATCACAGGCAGGGAGACATTTCCTGATCTCTGAAGTCGAGCATCGAGACAATGTCTCCCTGCCTGTGATTAGAGCAGCGCGGTTCCGACTTCCTTGGCGGGCTCTGTACGTGTTCAATGCGAACACGCCTGAGCTCATCCCTATTCACAACCAGACGCCCAGTCAGAATGCCGGCGCTGTAGAGAGGAGGGGGAGGGGAGCGAGGCTTCCTGCACCCACATCGCTGGATTATTAAAAGTCAGCGGCTCCACTTTCTGTAACTTGTGACTTTTATATGGGAGGAGCTCCACTTTAACATTTTAAACTGCAAGAGGAAAGCGATGAGTAATCACTATGCAGAGGCCGTACACCAGAGACTCTACTACAGATAGTTGTAACACTGACTTTGCCCAAGGAGTTGTACTGGCCGGTATTCCTGTGACATGATCCACCAACCATGTTGTATGATACATGTGTAGCAGGGTCCTTAAAATTGGTTGGGATACACTCAAGTGTGTAAATTATGAGAATTGGACCAATTGTATTCGTGGAGGACTAGGTGGTGTATTATTCTCATTGGCCGGTGGGTGGCGGGGTACCCGCAGGCTCAAGGTAGAATCACCGCCACAGTGCTACCCTTTTTGTCCCTTTCCGGAGATGGTACGGCAAGGGCGGGGAACCTGCCGTGGTGTCGATGGGAGGAGATAAAAAGGGGAGACGCCCTGGCCACGAGGTCTTCGGGATCTTCTCTTCATGCACCCAGGCACCTTAGGCCTGGGTGCGGGCGGTTTGGAGTTCCGGCCCAGGCGCCCTAGGCCTGACCGGAATTGAGTTGGGGTCCATCCCAGGCACCTTCAGCCTGGGGTGAGGTACTAGATCGGCGGCCTGGGGCCCAGTGACTTCGACTAGGTCCCGCAAGGGCGAAGTGATCCGAGGGTCCCTGAGGTGGACGGGGCCGTGTCTGAGGTGAGGAGGCCGGGGAGGTCACCCGTCCGGAGCAGCATCAACCCAGTGACGGATGGGCCTCCGGTAACTCCCTTGGAGGGACATCTTCCCCTGATAGGGGCCACAGTGCAGCGAAGGTACTCCTAAATATGCCCTCTTGAGTTGCTGGTAGAGACTCACAAGTTCTAAGTTCTGTTCGAATCAAGGCTATGATAACCGCTGGTGAAATCACAGTGGTTTAGAGTTACAATCAGGATAGTGCCTCGACCTGCTCATCCCACCGTATCAGGCTGTTATAAAGTTTCAACCAGTTGGCTACTGAAGCACTGTTTATTGTGAATCTTGCAATAAAACAAGAGTTGGACTGTGATCGGTGTGTGGGACTCTGGTTAATGGGAGCGAAGGGAGGTGACAGCACAGCAGGACTGAATCCATAACTAATGCACACTGGCCCGAGTAAAATACTGATTCTGGCCTTCACCTCACCCACAGCTATGGGGAGGACATGGGCCGTAGCGCATCTCACCCTGTCGTGTGACATACCCCTAGACATAGGAGATGGGGTGAGGCCGCTACACGTGGGGGCTTGCGAGTCCGGGATGAAGTGTGTATTGACTTTGAAATTTGGAATGGCTGTGTCTGGACTTTGCTGCCCGGAGGAGTTCCGAGCGGGTCGGCCATGTGATTGGCCAAAGTGCGTCCCTGCTCAAAGTCGTGGACATGACCCCAAGATGGGAAAGGCCCATGCAGAGGAGCGAGAAGAGGGAGGAGTCCAGCCGTGTGAAGTACTACATGTGGGGGCTTTTGCTGCACTGCGCCATGAGGCACCCCATGACTGCGCAATTCATGGGCAGAGACTGAAGGAAGCCCGCAAAAACGTGCAAGTCGTGGGAGGAGTCTGGCCATGTGAGGAGATACACGTGGAGACTCCGGCGCGTGGTCAGTGCATGATGGAGCAGCAGATAGTCGGGATAGCCTCAAGCTCCCCGTGGATTCCGGTTCCCTACCCCACGAAGATGACTGCTTTTGCTGCTCCCCTTACAGACACGGGGATAAGACTCAGGCCCCGAGGACAGTTGGCTTTGTACTCATGCAGAGACACGGAGGCCCTCGGCGTGATCTGTCCCGGATGTTCGGGACTGGTGGTCCACCTGAAGCCATTCGGGCATTGTGAGGCGTGTAAAGAATTCCTGTTCGAGGTGGAATCATCCACAGTAAGGCCCCGGGCCCTTCGCCTCAACAGCCTCACAGGTACTGCTACTCCGGAAGGGAAGATCCAGGCCTTTGCGGAGGTCCCCGTACGCACTGACCAGGGCGACGTGACTGCCCAACCAGAGACTGAGAGATTGCTACTTCGGTCACCACAGATTCCCTGCTCCCACCCCCGAAGAGGAAAGTTGGCCTGGTGCAGGCCTCCTGTGGTTGTGGTCGAGCTTCACACCGTCGCTTGCCGGGCCTGGATGGATCCGCTTGGAAGAGTCCTGGACATCCCAGCGCTTCAAAAAGGTCCAGGTGAGCCAGGGGCTGGGACTGTGGTGGTGGTTGGAGGTGTTCGGGAGTCCACAGTCGGTGAAACCCGCAAGGGAGGGTAGTTCCACGTCTACTAGAGACTACCTTCCCGCCGAGATGTATGACACCTCCGACCTAGAATCGCTGTCGGACTGCGGGGATGACGGTGAAATAGATGAACTGTTTCACCGAAAGGGCTGGGATAAACGCCCGTTACCTGTGTTGCGATAAACGCCCGTTACCTGTGTTGCGTGAACCGCAAGATTCCCCTATGTCAATAGGAGACAGCACGCCCCGGGCGCAGGCCCTGGAGCTTACGAGGAAGCCTAGTCCTCAAATTACCTTCCCACAATCTAAAACATCACCCGTCTTGGTGGCGGGGATGCAACGCGCTTCATTGCGGGCGCCAAAAGCAAAGCCATCAGAGGTAGTGAAAGTACCTCGGCACCCGGAGGCCATCGTTCAACCAGGAGAAGGTGAGCGAGATATCATGCCTCCTTTGGCCAGATTGCAACGACTTTTCTCACAGAGAGTCGCCCGTGAGTACGGATGGGAATATCCCTATTTGCCTCGGGACTTACTTTTTGAAGTTGAGGTCATGCAGCAGAGATGGTATGACGACTTCGTTTGGGAAAAGCTCAAAGTGCCTCATGCTCGGCGATACTTGGCCTGTTCGGCAGTCGTATCGAAGAAGTTCAAGGACTGTAGAGCAGATTGGATGTTGGGGCGTCACATTTATGCGGACAAGGTGCTTATCTGCAGGAAAGACGGAGAAGACATAAACTATTCAATCGAGGTGTTTGATAAGCATCTGAAGCCCTTGTTCTTGCCTGACCTGAGGTTTTATTTGTGAGAAGAGACTCATGTGTATGTTTCTTCAGCTGCAGCTTTCCGGAAATGTTTTTTTTTTTGCCGGAGTATCTGAACTGTGCCCTGTTTTTTTAGTTGGGTTTGTTTGTTTTTTTCTCTTTGGAGGAATGAGAGCCATTTTTGTTTGTTCTCTCTTCTTTCATAATTCAAAGACAGAGACTTTGGGAGTAGAATCAGAGTAGGGACGCAGGAAGAATGAAGACCTCACCAAGTGTCATTACCGCGGCACTGTCACCAGGTGGCAGTGTTGTGCAACGGCTGTTTGTTTTTTTTCTTCACACTCGCATCACTTTACTCATTGGAGCGAATGGGTCTCTCGGCTGATGGACCCATTCATTCCAAACTTACACAGAATGATAGGATCATTAGGATGTTGTGTTTATTTGTTTCCCTTCTGCAGGAGATTCGTCCATCAAGACTGCTGAGTGTGGGGTGGTTCTTAGACAGTGACGGGAGGGACTGTATATGTGTACATGTTTAAATGGTTTTATGGAAGAGTTTTATTATGTTATATTTCCCTTTCCCTGGAGCAGGTCTTGGCACAACCAGAATTCGAATTTTTTGGGGATAGCCTCTGGGGCCAGGCTTATGTCACCATTCCATGGGAGACATGGGTTTGCACCAGACGCTGGGGACCAGCGTCAAATCACAGAGGGGAGTGTGTAGCGGGGTCCTTAAAATTGGTTGGGATACACCCAAGTGTGTAAATTATGAGAATTGGACCAATTGTATTCGTGGAGGACTAGGTGGTGTATTATTCTCCTTGGCCGGTGGGTGGCGGGGTACCCGCAGGCTCAAGGTAGAATCACCGCCACAGTGCTACCCTTTTTGTCCCTTTCCGGAGATGGTACGGCAAGGGCTGGGAACCTGCCGTGGTGTCGATGGGAGGAGATAAAAGGGGGAGACGCCCTGGCCATGAGGTCTTCGGGATCTTCTCTTCACGCACCCAGGCACCTTAGGCCTGGGTGCGGGCGGTTTGGAGTTCCGGCCCAGGCGCCCTAGGCCTGACCAGAATGGAGTTGGGGTCCATCCCAGGCACCTTCAGCCTGGGGTGAGGTACTAGATCGGCGGCCTGGGGCCCAGTGACTTCTACTGGGTCCCGCAAGGGCGAAGTGATCTGAGGGTCCCTGAGGTGGACGGGGCACGTGTCTGAGGTGAGGAGGCCGGGGAGGTCACCCGTCCGGAGAGTTCCGGAGCAACATCAACTCAGTGATGGATGGGCCTCCGGTAACTCCCTTGGAGGGACATCTTTCCCTGATAGGGGCCACAGCGCAGCGAAGGTACTCCTAAATACGTCCTCTTGAGTTGCTGGTAAAGACTCACAAGTTCTAAGTTCTGTTCGAATCAATATGGTGAAATCACAGTGGTTTAGAGTTACAATCAGGATAGTGCCTCGACCTGCTCATCCCACCGTATCAGGCTGTTATAAAGTTTCAACCAGTTGGCTACTGAAGCACTGTTTATTGTGAATCTTGCAATAAAACAAGAGTTGGACTGTGATCGGTGTGTGGGACTCTGGTAATGGGAGCGAAGGGAGGTGACAGCACAGCAGGACTGAATCCATAACTAATGCACACTGGACCGAGCAAAATACAGATTCTGGCCTTCACCTCACCCACAGCTATGGGGAGGACATGGGCCGTAGCGCATCTCACCCTGTCGTGTGACATACCCCTAGACATAGGAGATGGGGTGAGGCCGCTACACATGAATAGGAATATTGTGCTTACAGAATACTATGGTGACCACAGATGTCCTTTACCAATAAGTGTGATCACCAAACATTCACCAATAGAAGGATCAACACTTGTTATTGGGCCCCAGGTCAGTGCAAGGGAGAGGGGGGGGGCGTCTAAGGAATAGGGGGGGGGGTTGTGTGAGGAGTAGAGGGGGAAGGTGTGAGGCAAGTTGTCTCCCCTCCCCCCCTTGTACGTACAAAAACACTGTGTGTGGAGCATCTTCTTCCTCCCTCCAGTCATGTGACAAGGGGATAGAGACTGAGGGAGAACAGCAGCCTTCCCTCACTGCACATCGGCGCTCTCTATTGCCACCTGCAGGCTGGAGGGAGGAGAAAGCTGAATCCTCTCTCCTGCTCTCTGTCAGTACTCCTCTGCTGTGTCTGTACATCAGGGCTGTTAGTCCCACAATGCAGAACCTAACACCACAGGTAGCTCAGCATGGTTGGTAAATAATGATACTAGGTAACAAGGGAAGTATTAGTGTTGGAACGCATAGCCCAGTGTTTGTGTTGTCTGTAATGTCACTTCCGTGACATTATCTGATGGTTTCGCTGAACTGTATTGCCGAAAATCCTTTAGAACGCACGGCGTGAGTGTTTGGAACGCTTCGCGCATGCGCAGTGCGAAATTTCTGCCCGCAACGTCACTTCCGCAGCATTCTGTGATAGGGAGCAAAATATGACACTACACTGGCTTTGTTTGGGCGGCGGACGTGTCGGCTGGTCGCTGGGGCCTCCAGGTGGAACGGAAGAGCCTGGACAGAGTGGGGGGAGGGGACGTCCCCTCCTGCTGCTTGTGATAACAATTCAGCGGCTGCTTAGCTGCATTGGTTGTTATCACGAGAAAGCCGACCGTCAACTCTAAAAAAAACAGTACCGGGGTGATGCCTGCAGCTGCATATCTCCCCGGTACAAATGCTTGTAGCAGAATGACGTACAGGTATGCGATTTGATGTGATGAGTGATGTGCTGTCATCTCAGAGAAGTACAGGCACTTCTTTGGGGCAGGATCACATGTTTTTAGCCCAACAGAATTCCATTGGAGCGCCTGAAAAACACACGCAACATATATTTTTGTGCCTAACCGCCAGTCTCCTCCTCCTCCTCCTCCTCCAAGTAACCTTTCAATTGGCTGAAATAAAAACCCTTACACCTGAACATACATGAAAAACACATGCAAACACATCTGAAGAAGCCGACACTCACGTGTGCGCCTAGCTTTAGCATGTTGTAATTCAGCAGAACTGGCCAATCAGTAGCGGTGTCTAAATAGTAACCATGTGACCAATGTCTCAGCAGCACTGGAATGAGCGATTTCCCAAAAAGGATGCAATTAGGCTTTATTAACCGCTTCCGGACCGTCCCACACATATATACTGCGGCAGGGCGGCCCTTCACAGCAAAATCATTTACCTGTCCTGTACATGATTTTTTTTCTTTGGGTCGGGGGCACCGCCCGCGACCCGCTGTGATTGGACACAGCGGGAGCCAATCAGCGGCTCCAGTGGATCGGATGTTTGCTGGGACCCACCGATCGCTCGAGGTAGACGGAACGGCGGTCAGCCTATGCCCTATGTGAACAAGGCAGATCGCCATTCTATCACAGGTGAAGATCTTATGTTTCTGCTAATCAGGAAAATGGATCTCTGTCTTCCCCCAGTCATATCACCTCCCCCACAGGTAGAAAGCACTCCCAATGAACAGACAGTTAACCATTTGAGCGCCCCCGATGTTAACCCCTTCCCTGCCAGTGTCATTAGTACAGTGACAGTGCATATTTTTAGCACTGATCACTGTATTGGTGTCCCTGGTCCCCAAAAAGTGCCACTTGGTGTCCGATTTGTCCACTGTAGTCGAAAAAAACAAACAGTGATCGCCGCCATTACTAGTAAA